>CM053034.1:49135619-49735619 GCA_028564925.1 Lithobates sylvaticus
ATTATTATTTCCGGCACATATTTTTTTTCAAATATTCTTTATTTTGCACATTTTATATAATTATACATACTTTATTTATTTACATTCATAATAAACCCTAGCTTTGATTCTTCCTTGCCCCCCCCCCCCTATGGGCAATAAAAAAAAAAAAAGAAAGAAAGAAAGATAGGATGAGACTACCCCATCTCGCTCACTTCCATCTGTTTCCCTCCGCACTTTCATTCTTCCCACATTCTTAAATATCTCTCAGTTTTCCTGAACTCCCCCCATTGCTTCCATATCTTATGGTGTTTCCCTTCTGTGTCCTCTACAGTGATGTAAGTAACTGAGTTAAAATAAACTGAGTTACCTAACGCAGTTACTTTAGAGGGTAACTAGTAATCTAACTGATTACTTTTCCCCTCATGGTAACTCAGTTCCCATTACTTTGGCTTAGTTACCCCAATTACATCTACCGCCACTAGATGGCAGTAGTGTAATTCCGGTGTCCTGCCGAAAAAGTTCCCCCGCCGGATAAGGACCCCCTGTACTGCGCAGGCGCAGGGCTTGCGCAGTATGAAGGACTACGGAGCTTACGAAAATTGCCGAACCTAAACAGCTCTGAGTGAACTCTACACCACGCAGGTGCAGTTAACATGTAATTGTACTAGCTCATTATGCCTTTGCCTTGCAGGGTCTATTTTTTTCTTTTTTTTTAGTTAAGCTTTAGGCTTTACTTCCTCTTTAAAGCTTCCTTCAGACCCCTGATCAGCACCCCCTTTAAACTTCTCAGATCTACCCACCTTTAACTGTACTTCAGACTCCCAGATCAGACCTTCTTCAGACCCCAGACCCTCCTCTATCCATCCTCCACAACTCTTGCAGACCTTATAGCAGCACAGAGGCTTAGAGCACTCTGAGGGAGTCTGTTCCTAGCCTTTCCTAGCAGATCTATGCCATATACGTGATGACAATCTCCTGTACAAGACCCTGTACCTGTCGGAGGTCAGATAGCAGTGCTGGGTACTGGAATGAATGTTCCAGCACTCGGCTCCAGGACATAATTATTATTATACAGGATTTTTATAGCGCTAACAGTTTGCGCAGTGCTTTACAACATGAGAGTACACTTACAATACAAATCAATACAGGAGGGATCAGAGGGCCCTGCTCGTTAGCGCTTACAATCTAGAAAGGAGGGTCAAGTGGAAACAAAAGGTAATAACTGTGGAGGGTGAGCTGATGGAGAAAATGAAAATACAGTTGCTAGGTTTAGGTAGGGTAGGCTTCTCTGAAGATAAGGGTTTTCAGGGATCGTCTAAAAGCTAATAGAGTAGGAGATAAGCGGACAGATAGAGGTAAGGCTTTCCATAGGATTGGAGAGGCTTTGGAAAAGTCCTGGAGGCGAGCATGGGAGGAGGTGATGAGGGAGCTAGAGAGCAGGAGGTCTTGAGAGGAACGAAGAGAACGAGTAGGTAGGTATTTAGAGACTAGGCTAGTGATGTAGCTGGGGCGAAATTGTGGATGGCTTTGTTAGTAGTTTGAATTTGGGTGAGCGGAAGCCAGTGGAGGGATTGATAGAGAGGGGTAGCAGATACAGAGCGATTGGTAAGGTGGATGAGTCTGGCAGCAGCATCCATGATGGATTGAAGAGGTGATAGACTATGTAGAGGTAAGCCAGTGAGAAGGGATTTGCAGTAGTCGAGGCGAGAGATGACCAGTGAGTGAATTAAGAGCTTTGTTGTGTCATTGGTTAGAAAGGGGCGTATTTTGGAGATGTTGCAGAGGTTGAGGCGGCAAGTTTTGGACAGTGATTTGACGTGGTGCTTAAAGGAAAGTTCAGAGTCCAGGACTACACCTAGAACATTGGCATGTGGGGATGAGCTTATAGTTGTGCCATCAATTTTGACAGAGAGATCAAGGGAATGGGAATATGGGGGAGGAAAAATTATAAGTTCGGTTTTGGATAGATTGAGTTTAACTCCTTCAATACCCGCCCATAGTCATATGACGCCCACAAGGTGGATCTCCCATCCTGGGTGTCGGCGTCATATGACGTCCTCCCATTCCCGGCCGCCTGGGGGGCGCGCGCGCACGCGGCGTTGCTCGGGACCCGGTGCGAGTGCCCGGCGGCCGCGATGTCCGCCGGGCACCCGCGATTGCCCGTTAAAACAACGGGACCGTGCGGGACCGTGGAGCTGTGTGTGTTAACACACAGCTCCACGTCCTGTCACCGGAGAGGAGACCGATCATGTGATCCCAGTACGGAGGAACACATGATCGGTCTCCTCCCCTTGAGTCCTCTCCCCCCACAGTTAGAATCACACATATAGGAAATACATTAACCCCTGCAGCGCCCCCTAGTGTTAACCCCTTCCCTGCCAGTCACATTTACACAGTAATCAATGCAATTTTATAGCAACGATCACTGTGTAAATGTGAATGGTCCCAAAAATGTGTCAAAAGTGTCCGAAGTGTCCGCCGCAATGTCGCAGTCACGAAAAAAAAAAAATCGCAGATCGCCGCCATTACTAGTGAAAAAAAATAAAAAATGCAATAAATCTATCCCCTATTTTGTAGACGCTATAACTTTTGCGCAAACCGATCAATATGCGCTTATTGCGATTTTTTTTACCAAAAATATGTAGAAGAATACATATCGGCCAAAACTGAGTAAAAAAATAGTTTTTTAAAAAAAAAATGGGATATTTATTATAGCAAAAAGTAAAAAATATTGTGTTTTTTTTTCAAAATTGTCGCTCTTCTTTTGTTTATAGCGCAAAAAATAAAAACCGCAGGGGCGATCAAATACCACCAAAAGAAAGCTCTATTTGTGGGGAAAAAAAGGACGTCAATGTTGTTTGAGTGTAACGTCGTACGACCGCGCAATTGTCAGTTAAAGCGACGCAGTGCCGAATCGCAAAAAGTGCTCTGGTAAGGAAGGGTGTAAAATGGCCCGGTGTTGAAGCGGTTAAGGAAGCGGTGTGACATCCAGATGGACATAAACTGGGTCTGGGGGACCCTCAGATTAAGTTCTCATCCCGGGACAATCTTGCAAAAAATGGGAAGGTTGAGAGGTATGACTACACTAAAAGCCACATATATGGGGGTGCATCTACTGCCCCGTACACACGTTCAGACTTAGTCTACTTCCCCACACACGCCCGGACTTCCGAGCGTGTGACTTGCCCACACACGCGCGGACTTCTCCGGCGGACAATCCGCTGGACAAAGTCCGCAGGACTTTTGAAAATGAACGGACTTGCCCACACACGGAGCAGTCCGTTCATTTAGAACGTAACTTCAGGTTACGTAGCTAGCGTAGGCAGTAAATGCCGCCGCGCTAGCTCCGTAAGCTGGCATGGATTTAAAGGGACTCCCTACGCCGAAAAACGGCGTGGGGGTTCCCCCCAAATCCATGTCAGACCCTCATCCGAGCACGCAGCCTGGCAGGCCAGGAAAGGGGGGGGGCGCTCGTTCCAGGCCGCGTGCCCTCAACATGGGGGGTGCCCTGGGGAAAGGGGGGCCGTGCGGCCCCCCCACCCCAAAGCACCTTGTCCCCTTGTTGATGAGGACAAGGGCCTCTTCCCGACAACCCTGGCCGTTGGTTGTCGGGGTCTGCGGGCGGGGGCTTATCGGAATCTGAGAGCCCCCTTTTATAAGGGGGCACTCAGATCCCGGCCCCCACCCTATGTGAATGAGTATGGGGTACGATGTACCCCTACCCATTCACCTAAGGTGTAAAATGTAAAGTAAAAAAACACACACACTTTTGAAAAAATAGTTTATTGCACTGCGTCGGGGGTCTTCTTCCGTCTTGGGGGTCTTCTCGCCGGACTCCCCCGCCATTTACCTAGCTCTTTTACCGAGCGGGGAAGTCCGGCTACCTTCTTCGTCGTCGCCGCCGTCGTCTGGGGGTCTCGATCCGCCTTCGGGGGTCTTCCAAGGTCTTCCGGGGTCTTCCGGGGGTCTCTTCTGTTCTTGCGGCGGTCGTCGTCTTCCGCGCCGCCGGCGCCGCCTTCTTCTTCTTGTCCGGAGGATGCTGGGACTGTGACATCACAGGGGGGCGGGGTCACCATGTGACATGAGCATGTGACCCTGTCCCCATGTCCCTATATAAGTCCCAGCGCAGCGCGGATCTGGCATTCCGGGCAGAGAGAGCATCGGGTCAACATCGGAAGAAGAAGAAGAACAAGAAGGACAAGAAGAAGAAGAAGGCGCCGGCGGCGCGGAAGACGACGACCGCCGCAAGAACAGAAGAGACCCCCGGAAGACCCCAGAAGACCCCCGAAGGCGGATCGAGACCCCCAGACGACGGCGGCGACGACGAAGAAGGTAGCCGGACTTCCCCGCTCGGTAAAAGAGCTTGGTAAATGGCGGGGGAGTCCGGCGAGAAGACCCCCAAGACGGAAGAAGACCCCCGGAGCAGTGCAATAAACTATTTTTTCAAAAGTGTGTGTGTTTTTTTACTTTACATTTTACACCTTAGGTGAATGGGTAGGGGTACATCGTACCCCATACTCATTCACATAGGGTGGGGGCCGGGATCTGAGTGCCCCCCTTTCCCCAGGGCACCCCCCATGTTGAGGGCACGCGGCCTGGTACGGCTCAGGAGAGGGGGGGGCGCTCGTTTGTCCCCACCCCTTTCCTGGCCTGCCAGGCTGCGTGCTCGGATAAGGGTCTGACATGGATTTGGGGGGAACCCCCACGCCGTTTTTCGGCGTAGGGAGTCCCTTTAAATCCATGCCAGCTTACGGAGCTAGCGCGGCGGCATTTACTGCCTACGCTAGCTACGTAACCTGAAGTCACGTGCTAAATGAACGGACTTGCCGATGAGCGGCAAGTCCGTTCATTTCAAAAGTCCGGCGGACTAGCCTACTAACGGCGGGATTGTCCGCCGGACTGCCAAGTCCAGCGGATAATTTTAAAACCAAACTTAAAACTTTGGTCCGCCGGACTTTGGCGCCAAAAAGTCCGCCGGCGCCCACACACGAGGGGACGTCCAGCGGATAATCCCGCGGGATAGTCCCTTCGTGTGTACGCCGCATACCACTTACTACATTTCCACTCACGATCAATGTAAAAGGTCACTACACTAATCACCAATGTAAGGGGTTCTAATCCCACTGACCAAGAATCTTGACAATGGGAAGTACAGTATGATGACTTGGTGGTTGTTAGCATTTCTGCCTTTGGTCTTCAGTTTGAATCCTGACCAGGACACTTCCTGCAAGGAGTTTGAAATCATCCATTGGCTTGCGCAGGTTTCCCCCTGGGTACTCAGGTTTCCTCCCAAACTCTAAAGACATGCTGGTAGGTTAAATAGCTCAACTGAGTGTGCTTAAGATGGCTACCCCACCTCCTAAGTGCTTTGTGTCCCCAGGGAGAAAAGCACCATAGAAATGAAAATAAAAAATAAAGATCGCTATACTGATCACCAATGTAAAGGGGACGATTATTATTATTCATTTAATTTTATGATTATTACTGAAAGTAATGTTTTTGTATAGAGCAGAAGAGAATTAAAAATGCCCTGGATGTCAACTAACAATAAAATAAAAAAACTAGGGCTGTTACTGATTAAAATATTCGTGTTCGATTAATCTATTTTTTTTAATCGATTAATCGACTAATTTCGATTAATTATAATGCACTTACAGATCCAACTACTTTTAGCTGATCTCCTTGCATTGCAACTCTGCATTAGTCAGTGGTAAATGTGGTATACACTATATACAATCACCCGACACTAGTTAGTTTCCACAATCCATAACTTAACTTCACAGTTCACACAAATACGTTTTAAATTCAAACTGTAGCACTGACATAAGTCATTTTTTTTTTCCACAGTAGCGTGACAATCCCTCCACCTCCGGTCTAACTAATCCCTCTCACCTTATGGCATGGACCCCTGTGCAAACAGGTGGTCATGCAAGTGGGTATCAAAAGGGTTAACACAGACCATAAACTTCTATCACGTCTCCTTAGATCTCAGCAAGGACGCCAGGTCATGGGTAGAAAGAAAAGATCTAAGTGCTCACCGCTTCAGTATAAGATTACATTTTTGTGTTCAAACACAAACTACTCACATAAAGATGATAAAAGCATGTAAAACCAACAATTGCGTTAGTTCCGTAGGGCAGCAGCAGGTGATGCCATGCGTAGCTCCTCCCCTGTGCGCATTACGTTCAATCAGAACTTCGATGTCAACGGACTCCTCCCCCTTCCCTTCGTTAGCAGACGGAAGCACTTGGGGAAGGGGGGAGGAGTCCGTTGATGTCGATGTCCGTGACGTCACCGGATCTCCGGTGGAACTCCCTGAAGGTCCGGAAGCCGAGAGGCGAGTACCAACCAAAAGAATTTTGATCGATCAAAAAAATTAAAGATTAATCGAGGACTTAATCTTTAATTTACACAGCCCTAAAAAAAACAGAGCTTCTAATCCTTCTTCACTCCAAGACTAAGAAAAAAAGGTTTGGCTGGAGCTGGATTTAAGTCGAGGAGGTTGTGTGTTATTTCAGTGATGTTTTGAATTGGTTGATTCATGATTAACAAGCATTACCAGAAAAAAAAGTGGGTTTATTAGGGAATTTGGTTTTATTATAAGCTGCTATCTCAGTGTATTAAAATGGAGCAATATGAGTCATGTTTTTGAGGTCAAAGTCAAGCAATGCTACAATAGTTTTATCAGCCATTTTATCGGCCATGTCCTGTGTGCAAATTTTTTGGTAAAGACATTCTTGTTTGTCTCCGGTTGTCATCAGTCTCTTTATTGCTCATTGATTTGTACTGGCTTGTGACCAAGAATGTATCTTGGTCACAAGGTGAATTTAAATCAGTTATGAAATACTGTTATAAGCAAAACAAGGAAATAGTCAAAGAACACAATTCAGTTTTTAGCCCCTAGGCAGAATCTTTCGTTACTTGAATTTCATCTTCTTTATAGATAATTCCATGTGCATCTCTTAAAGTGTACCTGTAATTTAAGTAGAACTGAAGGCCAAAAACATTTTCCCCCCGTGATCAGGAGGTCAACACTACAATATTACTGTATATACTCGAGTTTAGGCCGACCCGAATATAAGCCGAGGCAAATAATTTTACCACAAAAAACTGGGAAAACTTATTGACTCGAGTATAAGCCTAGGGTGAGAAATTCGCAGCTACTGTAAGTGGAAAAGAGGGTCAACAATGCCCATTTGCAGCCCTAACTGTGCCCATTTGCAGCCATAGGTCCCCTTCAAACTTGGTAGTTAAGGGTTCCTAGATGCCCCCTAGCTGCGGCCTAAATGTGGGGTCTCTGGGCCCAAAGGGTCCTGAAATGACATTGCTGCAGATGGACACAGTTGACCGAATTTGGGGCCCTGTATCTCGGGGCCACTTGGTGCTAGGAACCCCAAATTTGAATATGTTGTAGTGAAAATGTCATTCTCTGCTGCAGAAAAGTGCTTGACTCAAGTATAAGCTGAGGGGGGCACTTTCAGCACAAAAAAATGTGCTGAAAAACTTGGCTTATACTTGAGTATATACGGTAGCTTGTTTTTTGTTTTGTAAGAACGTGTGCTTTAACCGCTTCCCGACCAGCGCACGACGATATACGTCGACAGAATGGCACGGACAGGCATAAGGGCGTATATATACGTCCCCTTTAAGATGCCACCGTGCCATTGGGCGCGTGCCGGTCGCGGGTCCCGCGGACTCGATCACCGCGTGGACACCAGCGATCGTCTCACGGGAAGGCTGAATGGGGAGATGCGAAAATAAACAGCATCCCCCGTTCTGCCTAGCAACTAGTGACGCCGATCTCTGCTCCCTGTGATTGGAGCAGAGATCAGCATTCACTAGCTGACAGCCACGCCGACCCACAGTAAGAAACACGCCCCTAGGCACACTTAACACCTACACTGCCCCCTAGTGGTTAACCCCTTCACTGCCAGTGTCATTTATACAGGAATCAATGCATTTAAATAGCATTGATTGCTGTATAAATGACAATGGTCCCAAAAATGTGTCAAAAATGTCCGATGTGTCCGCCATAATGTCGCAGTCACAATAAAAATCGCTGATCGCCGCCATTACTAATAAAAAAAAAAAATTATTAATAAATGCTAATTAAATAATGCTATAAAACTATCCCCTATCTTGTAAACGCTATAACTTCTGCGCAAACCAATCAATCAGCTTATTGCGATTTTTTTTACCAAAAATATGTAGAAGAATACGTATCGGCCTAAACTGAGGAAAAAAAATGTTTTTTTTTATATATTTTTGGGGGATATTTATTATAGCAAAAAATAAAAAAGAATGCGTTTTTTCGAAATTGTCGCTCTTTTTGGTTTATAGCGCAAAAAATAAAAACTGCAGGGGCCATCAAATACCACCAAAAGAAAGCTCTATTTGTGGGAAAAAAAAGGACGTAAATTTTGTTTGGGAGCCACGTCGCACGACCCGCGCAATTGTCAGTTAAAGCGACAGAGTGCCGAATCGCAAAAAGGGGCCTTGTCCTTTGGCTGCAAATTGGTCCAGTTTGAAAGTGGTTAACCTCCCTGGTGGTATGATTATGTCAGACTTTTGATGCTCAAAGCGGTACAATGTTTTGCATGGAAATTTGGAGTTTTATATTGTAGACCTATAATTCTTAGGAATAACTCACTTAAATCTGTCCAAACAAGAGTCTAGTAGACATCCCGGGTATGAAAGTTTGAAACACGAAAACATAAATTATAATATAATAAATAACTATAAATAATTATAACAAATAATAATATAATAATAATAACAATTATTCAATAATGTAATAAAATCAAAAACACTGAAATTTGCTCAGTTGCAGAATTGTCACTGTCATTACTTTCAGTGTCTGATGACGGATTTCCCCACAAATCACTATCACTCAATTCTGCAAGTGATTCTAATTTATTATCGCTGTTTTCTAGCTGGTCTAAAACCACTTTTGATGTAAAGGGACGGCTTTGGTTGCTATGGACAATCTCCAGTTTCCAGGCAGAAAGAACAGTATATATAATATAAAACTGCATGCAGTGCACTGGACAGACCACTAGGGACAAAAGGGATGTGAAATAATTTGATACAGTAATGTAATCTGAAAGATTACAGTGTAATGTATGTATTGTGTTTTTAACTTGAATTTGGTGCTGTGCTCCGTCCCTGTGCGTCGCAGCGCTCGCAGGGAACGGAGCTCGGTACTGTGATGAATCGAGCGGAGACACGGCTCGCACACACAGCAGGAATACATTGCAGGATCCTGGGAACAAGGTACCGTATATACTCGAGTATAAGCCGACCCAAATATAAGCCGAGGCACCTAATTTTTACCACAAAAAAATGGGAAAACTTATTGACTTGAGTATAAGCCTAGGGTGAGAAATGCGCAGCTACTGTAAGTGGAAAAGAGGGTCAACAATGCCCATTTGCAGCCTCACTGTGCCCATTTGCAGCCATAGGTCCCCGAACGTAAAACTTGGTAGTTAAGGGTTCCTAGATGCCCCCTAGCTGCAGTCAAATTTGGGGTCTCTGGACCCAAAGCGTCCTAAAATGACATGCTGCAGATGGACACAGTTGACCGATTTTGGGCCCCCGTATCTCGGGGCCACTTGGTGCTAGGAACCCCAAATTTGGTGTGCAAACCCAGTGGAACTAGCACTACAACATATTCCAAAGTCGGTTCGGAAAATGTCAAGCACTTTTCTGCACCAGAGAATGACATTTTCCGAACCGACTTTGGAGCCCCGTATCTAGATACCCCAGCTCAAAAAAATGTGCTGAAAAACTCGGCTTATACTCGAGTATATATGGTAAGTAACTTTGCCTGGATCCTGCGATGCGATCCAGAGTGTGGCTTGGGGTTTCCGCTTTTGGTACTGAAAATTCACCCCGAGCCACACTCGGGAATACCGCTAAGGAGGTTAAAGAATAAGTTCACCTTTAAAAAATAAATAAAAATAAATGCAAATTTTTTGCAGTTAAAAAAAAATGCATATACTAATTGTTTTTTGTAGGAGCCTGAAAAGCATTGCAGCAGCAATCAGCAGGTCTCCTGCAGACTGTCAGTGTAAGCTGCCCGCCCGTACATTGTACAGGCATGCAGTTTCACACTGACAGGAAGAATCAATGCTCAACAGCACCGTAATAGTTCATTGAGAACTACAAGTGACCAGTCGCAAAGGATGTCCGTACTTGTAGTTCATTCATTCCCAGAACTCTGTGAATGACTGACGCAGTCATGTGGGCGGAGCCCTGCACAGCCTCGCTCTTTTCAAGAAGTGACAGCTTGTACGGGGAACTTCTCCCCATACTGCTGTCATAGGGAGGGGAATCAGGGAGTGGCTGAAGTAGTGGGAACATGTTACATGTTCCACCCTAAAAAAATGGATGGAAAATGTAACATATTCCCAAAGGTAAATTTATCCTTTAAGGCAAACGAGTCACTTAAAAGCCAAGTTATTTATTTATTTTTTATCATACTTACCTAGGTGGATGCAGCATTGGTCCGATGCTGCATCTGTCCCCCAGCGCCTCTAAGGCTGAGAAATTAGTGATCTAACACCACTGATCGATCGTTTCCCAGTGCTCCATGAGCAGAGTGCTGGAGACTGTCAGTCACCGACTCTCTGCTCTGCCCACTCCCCTCCACTCACTGGAGTGTTGGGCTGTGGAGGGGATGTGAGAGGCTGGCTCAGGCTCTCAGCGGCTCGCTATAAACCAAAATATATTTATGTGTTTGCTGAAAAATTATTATCTAAAAGGTGATGAAATTAAATAAATAATGATTATCTAAAAGGTAAAGCAATTAAATGATATAATGACAATCAATCACCGTATACATTCATTAGGTATCACTAATAGCTGAGTGACAAATGATTAGAAAAATGAAAGGCTGAACCAGGTACCGGTCTAGGGTTCTGGGTGGATCCAGACCTTATGGTTGCGATTTTTCCCCAGCCTGGACTGGCTCTGTGACATCAGCCAACAGCGGGCTTTAGCACATAACATAATATGTGGCACATAATTGTGAAGTGGAAGGAAAATTATAAATGTTCCAATTTTTTTTACAAATAAATATATGAAAAGTGTGGTCTGCATTTGTATTCAGCCCCCCCCCCCCCCCCCCCCGAGTCAATACTTTGTAGAACTACCTTTCATTGAAATTACAGCTGCAAGTCTTTTTGGGGATGTCTCTACCAGCTTTGCACATCTTGCACAGTCTCAAGTCTTTCCGCATACACAAGATTGGAATTCTCGTCGGAAAAACCTTGGAGGCTTTTTCCAACGGTATTCCGATGGAATTCCGCTCAAGCTTGTGTTGCCTACACACAGTCACACCAAATTCCGACCGCCAAGAACGCGGTAATGTACAACACTATGACGAGCCGCAAAAATTAAGTTCAATGCTTCCGAGCATGCGTCGAATTGTTTCCGAGCATGCGTAGGAATTTTGCGTGTCGGAATTGCTACAGACGATCGGAATTTCCATCAGAAAAATTGAGAACATGTTCTCAAAATTTTGCTGCCAGAAATTCGGACAGCAAAAGTCAGATGAAGCATACAAACGGTCGCATTTTCCGACGAAAAGCTCTCATCTGTCTTTTGCTGGCCGGCATTACAGGTTTTTTTCTTTCTTCTAAGATTGCCCTGTATTTGGCTCCATCCATCTTCCTATCAACTCTGACCAGCTTCCCTGTCCCTGCTGAAGAAAAGCATCCCCACAACATGATGCTGCCACCACCATGTTTCACGGTGGGGATGGTGTGTTCAGGGTGATGTGCAGTGTTAGTTTTCTGCCACACATAACGTTTTGTTTAGTTTAATTTTGGTCTCATCTGACCAGAGCACCATCTTCCACATGTTTGCAATATCCCCCACATAGCTTCTCGCAAACTGCAAGCGGGACTTCTTATGGCTTTCTTTCAACAGTGTCTTTCTTCTTGTCGCTCTTCCATAAAGGCCAGATTTGTGGGGTGCACGACTAATAATTGTGCTGTGGACAGATTCTCCCACCTGAGCTGTGGATCTTTGCAGCTCCTCCAGAGTTACTATGGGCCTCTTGGCTGCTTCTCTGAGTGCTCTGTTCAAAGCATGGGATATTTTTTTATAACCTAACCCTGCTTTAAACTTCTCCACAACTTTATCCCTGACCTGTCTGGTGTGTTCCTTGTTCAGTAAAGTCCTCTAACAAACCTCAGAGGGCTTCACGGAACAGCTGTAATTATACTGAGATTAAATTACACACAGGTGGACTCTATTTACTATTTAGCTGACTTCTGAAGGCAATTTGTTCCACTAGATTTTAGTAAGGGTTATAAGAGTAAAGGGGGTTGAATACAAATGCATGCCACACTTTTCACATATTTATCTGTAAAAAAAAATCGGAAAACCATTTATCATTTTCCTTCCACTTCACAATTATGTGCCACTTTGTGTTGGTCTGTCATATAAAATCCCAATAAAATACATTTACGTTTTTGGTTGCAACAAAATGTGAAGAATATCAAGAGGTATGAATACTTTTTCAAATCACTGTGCACAAATCTGGATTATGTAACATACAGAGTGCCGGGGTTCCATCTACGAACTGCTACTCATCAGCAGCTCATGAATCTTACTACTAAACATAAGTAAAATGGAAATATCAAAGAACCTGGATTACAGAAATACATTTTATGTTGTTAGGTGTAGTTTACATTCTATCTTACAAAGTTTTCATTTGGTGGAGATCCCCTTTACATTGGTAGCTTTCCAGCAAGAAAGCACATTCTGTTTTGTGTGTTAGTCATTGAGTACACACATTGGTGCTTTTGCAAGACTTTTTTTATTTGAAGTTTATGAGCTGGCATATAGCCTCTAGGTATTTAGCTCCTTGATGGGGGTTGTTCTGTAGTATCTGCCAGTTAGTACAAAATGAACTTATATAAACCTGATGGCCTGTGTCGATGTGTTATAATAACTCGACTACCCACAGATGACTGATCCTAGCACAGGTCGTATTTGTATGCCGCAGATTTTGTCCAACAGACAATGTAGTAGACTGCCACTTAAAGACCAGGCCTCTTTTTCACACTCGTGTTTACAAGTTAAAAACAATTTTTTTTTTGCTAGAAAATTACTCAGAAGCCCCCAACATTATACATTTTTTTTTCTAACACCATAGAGAATGAAATGGCGGTCATTGCAATACTTTTGGTCTTTGCAGCGGTCTTTCAAGCGCACTTTCTTGGGAAAAAATTCACTTTTTTGAATAACAAAAAAAGACAACAGTAAAGTTAGCCCATTTTTTTTTTATATTGTGAAAGATAATGTTACGCCGAGTAAATTGATACCCAACATGTCACGCTTCAAAATTGCGCCCGTTTGTGGAATGGAGTCAAACTATTACCCTTAAAAATCTCCATAGGCGATGTTTAAAAAATTCTACAGGTTGCATGTTTTGAGTTACAGAAGAGGTCTAGGGCTAGAATTATTGCTCTCGCTCTAACGCTTGCGGCAATATCTCACATGTGTGGTTTGACCACCGTTTTCATATGCGGGAGCTACTCACGTATGTGTTCGCTTCTGTGCTTGAGGTCGTCCGGACATGGCGCTTTAAGAAAAAATTTAAAATTTCTTATTTATTTTACTTTATTTTATTTATTTTTTCACTGTTTTTAAAAAAAATTAATAAAATTGGGTCACTTTTATTCCTATTACAAGGAATGTAAACATCCCTTGTAATAGAAAAAAAGAATGACAGGTCCTCTTAAATATGAGATCTGGGGTCAAAAAGACCTCAGATCTCATATTTGGACTTAAATGCAATAAAAAAATAAAAAATTAAATTGTCATTTGAAAAAATGACAACAGAAAAATGTTCCTTTAAGACGTATGGGACTGAAGTGACGTTTTGACGTCGCTTCCACCCTGCTATAGTATGGAGACGGGTGGGGGCCATCTTCTCCTCACTCGTCTCCATACACAGCCACGGACAGGTCCCGATCGCCTCCGGCGTTGCTGATGGCCCCGGTAAGCGGCGGCGGGCACATGAGAGCGGCGGGAAGGGGGGTGGCACCTCTCCCACCGCCGATAACAGAGATCTCGTGGCGAATCCGCCGCAGAGACCACCATTATTGTAAACAGGACCGCCCGCTCTAAAGATGGATACTTCGGTTGTGGCAGCAGCCACTGCCGTTACCAAGATATCCATCTTTAACCTGCCGACGTATATGTACAGGAGCCGGTCGGCAAGTAGTTAAAATAATACATGGAGTAATTATTTTAACTTTCATTGTTTGTTAAAGTTAAACGACGGGAAAAATGCTGAACACACAGATGAAATACATATAGGAGAGCCGTTATACCTGAAAAAGAAATGTATTTCCGTAAATCCAGCCCTGAGATCAACACATTTCTGCCACACAGCACAGAGCTGCCTGGTAGGGCAGTAGACTTTATCTTTTTCAGCTGCACTTTCACTTACCTTACTGGTCTCCTCCTAATCCTACAGAGTAGAGAAGTAGCAGACTAATGAGCTTATCTCTCGTCATTCTGCTCTTTTCTCTATCTAGCATGCTCCTTGCATTGAAACACAACTGACTAGCTCCTTGTAGTTAGGGTTGCCACCTGGTCGGGATTCACCCAGACAGTCCAGGTTTTGAATCATGTGTCTGGGTTTCAGGCAGACGGAAACCCGGACATACTATATGGGGAGCCACAGCATGCAGCAGCACAATCTGTGACCGCTGTGTCCAGAATAACAGATCGGGGTACACTGTTACTGACCCATGTACAATGTGATCACTGTGACCAATCACAGTGATCGCATTACCAGTAGTAAACAACAGCTGTTATTCATTACGTCATTGTTTGCTACTGTAGTCTCTGTGTTTGGTCACAGTGATCACATAGTACAGGGCCAATCAAAGAAGTCCTTTGCTACGGGATAGCTGTGGCCAATCATACATATTACAGTAGTACTGAATGGATGCATGAATGCAGCCAAACTGTGTCAAAATGCTTAACATACTATCACCAGAGCAGGTGCAATGTCACAATGGTGACATTGTACTGGTGTGGCGGCGATCATGTACAATGGTTGCTGCTCTGAAATCACTGTATGTCAGTGCCACCAGCAGTACAATGTCACCCAAAACAAAAGCCACCTTAGTCAGTGTCCCTAATCACATCACATGAGTCCCAGTGTCCATGTTCACCACCACACCAGTCCCAGTGTCCCTGATCACTGCCACTCTGGTCATAGTGTCACCATAAAGACTCCCCCTTTAATAAAAGGGTCCCCCATATTCCCGCCCCCCCCACCCTATGTGATAGAGTATTGGGGTAGCGATGTACCCCTACCGCATTCACCTGGTAAAAAAGTGTAAATAAAAAACACAACACAAGTTTTTTTTAAATACGTTATATTTACACAGCTCACGGGGTCTTTCATTCGTCATCTTGGGGGTCTTCTCTCTCGCCGGACTCCTGCCGCTATCGTTCTGGCTAAAGCTCATTTACTAGCGAAAGGAGCCCAGCTTTCTCCTTCTGTCGCCTGCTCGCCATCCTCCGGGGTCATTTTTCCCGACTTCGGGGTCTTGTGCCGCTCCTTCGGTTACTTCTTTGCCGGGCCTTACCGCTTTCTTCTTGCAGCTCTTTCTACTAGCGTTGGGCCTGGTCATCTGTCTGTCACCATGATGTGCGCTGTCACCTAGTCTGCTGCCTCAGCCTTTCCCGCCCAGCCTTTGCCTGCCATGTTTTTCTGTCTTCATGCTTGCTATCGTTCTTCAGGCTTTCGATCCGATGTTGTGAGCAGCGATATCTGCTCTCCGCTTTTTGAGTTGTAACATTTTATTCTCATTTAATTAAGTTATTTAATATTTTCTTTATATTTATTTACTTAGTAATGGCTGAGACCGTGTTGCGCGGACAGTTTATTATAGGGAGCGACTGGCTCACCATGTGACAAACTGGTCTACATGTCAACATGGTGACCCTGTCCCCCTATGATTGTGCAGCAGTCCCGGAGGATGCTGGGACTGTGACATCATATTGTCCGCCGGACTGTCGAGTCCGGCGGATCATTTTGAGTCAAAACTTCTATCTAAGTCCTTCGGACTTTTGGGAAGAAAGACAAATCTGCGGGATAGTCCGATCGTGTGTACGGGGCATAAGACTGCCTTTCAGAAAATACAGACTGCCTTTTCAGAAAGAGTGTTTTCTTTAAAAAATGTGGATGTTTCTCCCGTCCAGGTACTTCAGGGACTCAAGAAATAGAATAGGCAGTTAGGAAATTAGAGGTGTAATTTATGTTCCTTGAAAGCTCAAAGCTCCTCCTGGGATTTTGGGCCCCCCTATGCATTTAGGCTGTGAAAAAGTCTTACACATGTGGTTTCCTCATACCCAGGAGGCATAGCAGAATGCGTGCTGGGGTGTAATTGTAAGTATGCCTATGCTGTGTGTGAGAAATGACTTATTAAAATGCCAACTTTGTAAAAAAAAAATATTTAATGTACATAGTTACATAGTCAGGCTGAAAAAAAACACAATTCTATGTAGTTCAACCAATAAACCAGAAAAAAAATCATACAATCCCCTATACACAATCCTATACCCACAGTTGATTCATTTCTTTAACCACTTCCCGCCTATAGCAGAATGACGGCCGGAAAGTGGTTCAGTTATCCTGACTGGACCACATATGACGTCCAGCAGGATAAGCCGCAATCGTGCCCCCACGGCGATCGGTGGTGTGGTGTGTCAGTCTGAAACACTGCATCTCCGATCTAGGTAAAGAGCCTCTACCGGAGGCATTAAGGTGAAAAAACACGAGGATTTACAACCCCTTTAACTGGCAACATTGTATCAAAATTACATTTATATATATATTTTTTTTTTTTACACAAAGAGCTGTTTCTTGACAGTATTTAATCATCACTGGGTTTTGTATTTGCTATATAAGTGAAAAAATACCAAAAATTTGGAAAAAAATATGTTTCTCTTAGATTCTATTATAAAAATTTGCAAATAAAAACCCTATTTTCATAAATTTAGACCAAAATGTACTCTGCTACATTTCCTTGGTAATAATAAGGCCACTTTCACACTGGGGCCGCTGGAGCTTTAGCGGGCTAAAAGAAGGGGTTAGAAAGTCGTCTCCTCGTGGTTGGGGCGCTTTGTCGAAGCTCTTTAGGGCAGTGGTGCACTCCAAAACCGGAACGGCGGCCCAGAAGTATGAGCCTAGCTTGCAGGAATATTTCTAACTTCTCTGTCCTTCTGCAAGCGCAACCGTCCATAAAAGCATGAAAGCATGCTTGTGTGAGCTTGTCATATTTTGGGGGCCATAGTCATGGAGAGTCAGTTTGTCCGCAGGCAGTTTTCAGGCGCTTTACAGGCGCTCAAATCAGTGTATATGATGTACTGACTGCCTATCTTATTTCTTGAAGACCTACAATGCCAGGACCCCCACTGTTTTGGAAAGTAGACAGTCCAAGGCAGTTAGTAAAAGGTTTGGTTCTTTGAAGTTGTAATTTTATACAAATACATATATATATATATATAATAATATACTATAATATATATTATATATAAGTATATATATAGTATATATATATGATATAGATATATCATATATATATATATATATATATAGTATTATATATAATATAATTTATATATATATACAAATAAATACATTTTATTCAATTTTTCTAAACTTTTTTACTTTTTTGACAATTTTTCTTTTTTTTTTACATGCTGTCATCAGAGTAATTTGGGGAGGGGGGGGGGGGGGGGGGGGGGGGGGGGTGGTGATCGTGTATTTTATTTTCTTGTTGCCTTTTGCTCTTTCTGATTGCTTGTTACATTCATGACTCTTTTGGGTTGATTTACTAAAGAGGGAGAGTGCAAAATCTGGTGCAGCGCTGCAGGGAAACCAATCGGCTCCAATCAGATACTAAAGTCTCGTTTTTTTTAGTTAAAAATAACAAACATGTTATACTTACCTGCTCTGTGTAGTTGGTTTTGCACAGAGCAGCCCAGATCCTCCTTTTCTTGGGTCCCTCTTCAGTGCTCCTGAACCCTCCTTCCTGTTGAGTGCCCCCCACAGCAAACAGCTTGCCATGAGGGCACCTGAGCCGAGCCACAGCTCCCTGTGTCTGTTTAGACATGGAACTGCTGCCCGCCCCCCCTTTCTCCCCTCATTGGCTGACTGAATTTAATTGACAGCCGCAGGAGTCAAAGGTGCTGCGCTGCAGTCTCAGCCAATGAGGGGGGTCCCGGGGCAGCGGAGACTCTCCTGCAACATCGCTGGATCTAGATGGGCTCAGGTCAGTATTAGGGGGGCTGAGGAATACTGCTGCACACAGAGGTTTTTCATGCATAGAATGCATTAGGATAAAAAAATGTCTGCCTTTACAACCACTTTAATTGAACAAACTGAAGTTAGAATCTGAATGGCTAGAGTGCACAGATTTTGCATTCTCCAGCTTTAGTAAATCAATCCCATAGCTTACAATTGTGATGCTGTGATTGACCCACAGCTATCACATGTACAGGGTGCTGTGATTTGCCCATATGATCACTGGTGACCAGTCACAGATCACAAACAGTAGTAAACAATGATGTCATGAAGGGTTTCCATTCAACTTTTGGTCTCTAGGCTGCTCACAGTGACCCAATACTGAGTAATGCAATCTGCTGTGTCCGGAGTGAATCATGCTGCTGCGCACACCAGGGGATGCGCACTGTACGCATCAGCACCATGACGTGCGGGTACGTCGCAGTGCCTTGGGAAGCTGCCCACCACCAGTAAATGTACTGTTGGTGGTAGGCAAATAGTTAAGAACAATTGTTAGATTGTCATAAATTGCCCTTTGTGAGCCAGAGAGAGAAGCGAGGAGAGGAATCAGCTGTGCGCCCGGAGCGGAGCTTATATCAGTACAGATCGGATGATTTATTACAGAACACAGGCACAGGGACACATGTTATTAAGGTACAGAGGGAATAAGAAGATTTGATAGAAGTGGGTTAACAACCACTTTAAGTTTGCCTAGGGGCTCCTCCCGTCTTCTAGAAACTAGTAGAGCTTTCTGGAACATGGATGGGAGCTAGGCAAATAGGCAGCATGGGTATATTATGTAGCAGTCTCGGACAATTACAGGGGAGGTGCTCCTGAGCATGCAGGGATTGGGCTATATATTCAGAGGACACTTGAGCTCTGGGTAGAGTGCACCAGCCAGGGGTGAGGCAGGCTTGCCTCCCCTGGCACCTGCTGCCATGCGGCCTAAGGTGGGCGACTTGAGGGCCTAAACTAAAATGAAGTGGTCCTGGTTCTCCTGTGAGTACAGACCAAAGATCTAGGGGCTGTTTTTGTTTTTGGTATCCCTTTGTGTTAGTACAGTTAGCCAAGGGTCCAACTAAAGAGATCACTGGCTAGTGACCTGAAGAGCTTTGTCTACCTGTCCTTTCCTACAACAGACTTTGCTCATACTCTTTATTCCTTCACTGCTACACAGGAGAAGTCTGCCATCTGCTCCCAGCAAGGTCCTTCACCTACTGATCAATTCTAGATCAGCTAGTGTCCTTAAAGTGGTGTTCCCCCCAAAAAATAAAAAATAGCTTAAAACTCCTAAAAATATTTAAAAAAAATAATGGGATTTTTTTTTTAACTTACCTCTAAATGCTTGTTGCTAGGGGGTCCCTCGTAGTCTGCCTCCTTCAGTGCCCGGGCTGGTGACATCACTTCCCCTCAGCGCAGTCAGTCATGAATGAATGAATGATTTGTATAGCGCTACAAATGCGAACTGAATTGCCTCAAGGTGCTTGTCTGCTCCTGTTGTCATGCAATATTTAGAAGAGGTGGGTCTTGAGTTTTTTCCTGAAGGCCTGATGGTTTTCTTCTAAGCGGATGTTGTTTGGTAGAGCATTCCATAGCCGAGGTCCCTGTACTGCGAATCTTCGTTCTCCCTTCGATTTGTAGCGGGCTTTGGGGATGAGAAGGCGGTTTTGGGTTGTCGATCGAAGGCTGCGATTAGGTCTGTATTTTTCTATTTTCTCACAAAGGTATTGAGGAACCTTTCCTTGTGTACATTTGTAGGTGAGGCAGAGGGTCTTGAATGTGATCCTGTCTTTTACCTTGAGCCAATGGAGGGTCCTTAGGGATGGGGAGATGGATTCCCAAGGTTTCTTTCCGGTGACTAGTCTTGCTGCTGTGTTTTGGATGATTTGAAGGCGAGCAATCTGGTAATCCGGTAATCCTATGTAGAGGGAGTTTGCGTAGTCGAGACGCGAGTTGATGATAGTTCCTACTTCTACCGATTTTTCCTTTTTCGGGATGAATGGGATAAGTCTGTGCAGCATGCGGAGGAGATGAGGGGATCCGCTGATTACTGATCCTATTTGTGCCTCCATGGTCATCTCTGAATCAAAGATTACTCCGAGGCTTTTCGATTTGGTGCTTGGAAGGATGGTCTGTCCAAGGATGGTTGGTGGTGTCCATGTGGTCTTCGTCTTCTTCCTTTGGTTTGCGTCGAGGAGCAGTAGTTCTGTTTTCGATCCATTTAGATTGAGGGAGCTAGTGGTCATCCAGTCATCTATGAATGTGAGACATTTTCCTAGTTCCTGGTATTGGTCTTTTTGTCCGGTGATCCGGAAGTACAGTTGGGTGGCGGAGCATTCTTTCAAGAGTTTTGTGGGGATGATGGCGATGTACTGTCTCGGAGGCTCTTGATGACATTTTTGGTTTCATCCATGATGATCGGGGTAAGCGAAAAATGTGGTGCTTGTGCGTTGTGCATGTAAAATTCCTTACCTGGGTTTGGTTGAGTAGAATTGGTTGTTGTTTTTTTTGTTGAATTATTTTCTGAATGTTGTCTATTTTTGTTGATGAAAAAAATCCGATAACTCGTTACAGTATTCTTGAGTTTCGTTTCCTAGGGGCTCAAGGCAGGTGGGGTTCATAGTCTGGGCGACTAGTTTCAACAGTTCACGTGGCCGGTTTAAGGCTTTTGAGAGGGTTTTTGAGACATATTCTTTTTTTGCTATGAAAATTGCTTTATGATATTTCTTGGTGAGTATTCTGTAGTTTGTGTGATTTTCCTTTGTAATGTTTCTTTTCCAGGCTCTTTCTGCTCTTCTGTGTTCCCGTTTCAGTAGAGTAAGAGCGCCATTAAACCATCCAGGATTTTTCTTGCGCATGGGTGCTCGATGTTTCGGGGCGACTGCGTCTGCTGTTTGTAGTAGGGCCTTGTTTACGAAGATGAGTGTTCGTTCTGTTGAGTGGTTTTGACTAAGGCCCCTTTCACACTGGGGCGGTTTTCAGGCGGTACAGCGCTAACAATAGCGCCTGTATACCGCCTGAAAAACCGGCCCCATTCACTCCATGTGAAAGCCGGCGGGCTTTCACACTGGAGCGGTGCGCTAGCAGGACCGCAACAAAAGTCCTGCTAGCAGCATCTTTGGAGCGGTGAAGGAGCGGTGTATTTACCGCACCTATACCGCTCCTTCCCATTGAAATCAATGGGAACCCGCGGGGATACCGCCCGCAAACCGCCGCTGCAGCGGCGCTTTGCGGAGGTTTTTAACCCTTTTGCGGCCGCTAGCGGGGGTTAAAACCACCCCGCTAGCGGCCGCATTACCGTCGCCGCCCCGCACCGCCCCCAGTGTGAAAGGGGCCTTAGTGTTGCCATTTTGTTTGTTAGTGTGGTTTTGAAGATCCTGACGTGTAAGGTTTTCTTATCTGTGATCCTAATCGCAATGTGTTGGTTTGCCGAAGGTCCGTATTTGGTTTTTGGAGGGTGATGTTAGTGGTGATTTCCAAATTGATAAAATCAGAGTTGGTGGTCTGTCGCTAATGTAGCAGCTATTGTGTCCTAGTGATGTTGATGTCCATGTATTTTGCTTGTAAGATGAGGTCTAGGATGTGACCCGACCCATTGTGTGGGGAGCCTTTACTAGTATGTTGAAGTCCCTCCCTAGTCTTCCATTGTTGATGTGATGCGTAGGTGGTGGCGCGATGGGTTTTTTTCGGTGGAGTAATGGCCCTAGATAGTAGGTTTAAAACCTCTGAGTACCAGAACAGTCTTGATAGATTTTTTCAGGAGTGTGTGTGCCTAAATGAATCCGTGAGTAGTATCGGTAGGTTTGTCTTTGTGTCGCATGGTGGTCTGATAGCATATCAGTAGCATGTGGATGGTTGTCTTGTGGTGTTGTTTGCCATCTAGTAGCGAAAAGTGTCTCCCATACAAATCTGCTGTGTTTCTGACCATGGGTTGGGGAGCTCTCAGGTGAGACTTTGAGGAGATCACTGCTAGGCCTCCTCCTTTATTTTGACGATGCAAGTGCCAGANNNGATGTTTGTTGCGTACGACGGAACTACTTAGAGGCTATTAGCCAATAGGTTTGGTCTCGTAATTTGATTTGAGCATGCGTGGCACTTTGTCCGTCGGAATTCTCTACACACGATCGGAAAAAGTCAGATCGGATTTTGTTGTTGGAAAATTTGAGAGCAGGATCTCAAATTTCAATCAAATTTCAAATCTCAAAAAGTCAGATGGAGCCCACACACGGTCGGATTTTCCGACAACATGGTCCGATCGGACATTTTCCGTCGGAATTTCCGACCGTGTGTACGGAACATTAATCTAGGCTTACCTGTAGGTCAAAGTGGTTTGTAAGGGTTTACTACCACTTTAAAGGTGATCTAACCCTTTAATTGTATTTTTGTTTCAATTTTTTTAAATCCGCTTTTATTAATAAAATTTTTAAATCGAGTTCTTTATATATTATCAGGCTATAAACAATTTCTTTTTTTTTTTGCGTTTAGTTGCAAATCCTTACCATTACCTAAATTATTCTAATGAAGGCGAATAGATGAAGAAGGATTCCATGTTGAAACAAACTCAATAAGAACTGACGTGTTCCAAAACCTTCAACAACAGGATATATGATTCAGACACCCTCTGCATAGTCACCTGACATTACTATTCAAATATTGAGGATTCAGGGCTTTTAATGTTGCCTGTCAGCTCACTGGACAATAAAAGAACGCGATCACATTGCTGAGATTTCTTCTTCTTCTTGTAAGCTGCTAGGCGCCGGGTTCACATATATGCGGTGCGGGACACCGAATGTGATTCGGATAGAAATCGAACTGCATTCCTATTTAACCACTTAACCGACTCGCTGCCGCAGAATGGCACAGCTGGGCGGAACAACGTTATGTAACGTCGCTTCGCCCTGTGGCCAGTATGCCGATGCGAGTGCCTGGCGGTCGCGATCACCACCGGGCTCCCGCGATCGCTGGTTACGCACTGAGAACCAGGATCTGTGTGTGTACACACAGTTTCCGGTTCTCTGAGGGGAGAAGAGACAGATCGTGTTTTCGTACAAAGTATGAACAACGATCTGTCATCTCCCCTAGACAGTCCCCTCCCCCCTTCAGTTAGAACACACATGAGGGAACACAATTAACTCCTTGCTCGCCCCCTAGTGTTAACCCCTTCCCTGCCAGTGACATTTTTACAGTAATCAGTGCATTTTTATAGCTCTAGCACTGATCGCTGTATAAATGCCAGTGGTCCCAAATATGTGTCAAAAGTGTCCGATGTGTCCGACATAATGTCGCAGTCACGATAAAAATCGCTGATTGCCGACATTACTAGTAAAAAAAAAAATTCTAAATAAAAATGCCATAAAACTATCCCCTATTTTGTAGACGCTATAACTTTTGCGCAAACCAATCAATATACGCTTATTGCGATTTTTATTTTATTTTATTCTTTTAACAAAATTATGTAGAAGAATACATATCGGCCTGAACTGAGGAAAAAAATCATTTTTTTATATATTTTTGGGGGATATTTATTATAGCAAAAAGAAAAAAATATTATGTTTTTTTCAAAATTGACTTGTTTATAAACGCAAAAAATAAAAACCGCAGGGGTGATCAAATACCACCAAAAGAAAGCTCTATTTGTGGGAAAAAAAGGACGTCAATTTTGTTTGGGAGCCACGTCGCAGGACCGCGCAATTGTCAGTTAAAGCGACGCAGTGCCGAATCGCAAAAAGTGGTCTGGTCTTATCCCAGCAAAATGGTCCTGTCTGAAAGTGGTTAAGACCTTATGTTAGATGTCAGGGGATAGTTAGGCCACAGAAGCCATGCTTGCCGCATTAAAACTGTTTTTACTCTAAACGCAAATACAAGGTTGAGCCCCACCCCTAACCAATAAGGTATCTGGTTATGATGCCACCTGGTATTAACCACAGTATGCAACATGCATATGTAGGTTTTGCCATTCTTACTGAGGAAAGAAAGGGATGACAAATATGCACCATATGCTAGTACTATGTAGACAAGAGGGCTTGGATGGAAAGCAACTAGCATATCACTCATGCAAGTAGCATATCATCCTGCATTTATCACCAAATTGAACCAAATTTTAGCAAACATAGACTACACTCCTACAGGAGTCCAAGTGGTCAGTAGTCTGTCAGGAGAAGTTTTAAATTCTGCCTGTGGAGTATTTTTAATCCAAGACTCCGCTCCGCCATTTCCACCAGAATTGAAAGTGATTCCCGCTGAATTATGGGCCACCAGCAAATATGATGTAGATCTGCTGGATTGCACCCCAGTCATGATAAAAATAAAACCAGGATCCCATCTCCCACAGATTAAACAGTACCCACTGAGTATTGCTCAGACTGAGGGGATAAAGGATCAAATCACTCAACTGAAAGCAGCACGGGTTGTTGTACCAATTAAGTCCCAAGTCAACACACCCCTGTTCCCAATTGCAAAAGTAAAACATGGATAGGGGAGGGGGGAGTAGAGAGTTTCTAGAGGAGACGTGTCTGTGTGTTAGGTGAAGGTTACAGAACACATTTCAACGGTGAGAACAAAATGGAGTCTCTTGTGCTTAAATGAACAGTACAACGAATGTCCATGTCATTTCCTCCCTTTTGTTTATTTGACACCATTATTCTCTGCGTTACATTCAGCCGATTGCTGGTAACTCCTGTTACATTGGCGCAGAGAGACGGCGTCCTGTTCAGTTCTCTCCTAGCTTTCTCATAACAATGGGTTCATCAGGGCTGGTGGACCTTTTGTTGATACAGCGGGTAGTCACACAGAGGCACAGCCTGATGAGGAAGTAAATGACAAATATGAGAAATAGGAACATCACAATGTAAGCGCCTAGTTTCTGTAACCATATTGCTATGCCATATAAAAAATCACCAACACCTCCTAAACCCTTAAAGGGGTTCCATCCATCTTTAGCAATATCTCTGGCCTTATTCTGTAGTTCTCTTATCTTAGCAAGATGCCCTTTAATAATGTCCTCATTATCAGAAATGTATATACAACAGTCAGCGCGAAACAACCCACACATCCCACCTTGAGCTGCAGTGAGATAATTTAGAGTTAATCTGTGCTCTAATACTACTTTTTTAATCTGAGCCATTTCTTCACTTAATAAACCTATATCAGTGGTTGTAAGGTTAATAATTTCATCTACAATTCTAGTGTAATTATTTATTCTTTTCATTGCTTCAATTCCCCATCCTGTCCAGGAAGGGAACCATGACCATGCCATGTCACCTTCAGTGAACAGCTCTCTTTTGAACACTAAAGGGTATTCTGGACTTTGATCTGGACGCACTGTATCTTTGCGAACAGCCAAAGCAGGTGCTAACCTCCCAATATAACATGTACCTGTAACATTAGCAGGAAGCCAGGCATAAGCTTTATTTCCACATATATAATATAACCCTCTACGTATGGATGGTATGCCTGCTCCTAAATAACTGGAAGCAATAACCTGGAATCCCAGGTAACCGATATTTTGACATATTTGGAACTGTGAGCAATTTGTACTATAAAGGGTTCTATTTAGTTCTGGATCTGGGATATGATAATATTGACCATAGTTTCCTCCATAAACTGTAATTTTTGCTCCGGTGCAATCTGAATTGCCCAACCGTGTACATTTATTTTTAAATGGGCATGTAATGTTTAAACAAATCTGTGGAGTGCCTATCTGTTTTGAAACCATCAAAGTCACTGATCTGTGCTCATTAGCTGTAGAGACGATGTATGTGGAAATAAAGCTTACGCCTTACACACGGTCGGAAATTCGGTCGGACCATGTTGTCGGAAAATCCGGCCGTGTGCGGGCTCCATCGGACTTTTTCCGTCGGAATTTCCAACGGAAAAAATTTGAGATCCTGCGCTCAAATTTTCCGACAACAAAGTCTGATCGGACTTTATCCGATCGTGTGTAGGGAATTTTGACGGACAAAGTGCCACGCATGCGCAGATCAAATTACGAGACCAAAGCTATTGGCTACTAGCCTCTACGTAGTTCCGTCATACGCAACGAACGTCACCACGTTCAGAATGATCGGATTTTCCGACAACTTTGTCCGACCGTGTGTATGCAACACCAGTGTCGGACAAAATCCATCGGAAAAAATCAGACGGATTTTGTGGTCGGAATTTACGACTGTGTGTACGGGGCATAACTGTTTTTGTTAATTGTTTCTAAGATGTACTGTGTGCAGGTAACGCTATCAATATTTCAGTCACATCCTGTATTTTCTTTTTTTTTTATAGCTGGATAACAGAGGATCAGTTACACTCCCTAGATGGCTTGCAAAATTTCCTTGGCAAGATTAGACAATTGAAGATTGAGTTTGACCAGTCCAAAGAAGCAAATAGAAATAATGTTATCCAGATGCTTAAATGTTTGGCCAAAGAGGGCAAAAAGTTACAGAGTTTGACCATCATATGTTGTGGGGAGAACCCTTTATTTTACTCCGGCTTAGAAATTCTGGACAGCTTAATGGAACTGTGCCGTAAGGAAAGCCAGGTAGACCTCCATCACATCGACTTAAGAAAACTTCCATTTACTCTCAGTGATGGTTTTACAAGGCTCATTGCTACAGGAAGTCCAAATCTCCGTAGCTTGTACATCAACAATAGAACGTTAGTTTGCAAAGTGACTCCTGAAACTCTTATAGAGGTCTTACAAAAGTGTCCCAAGCTGACTGTTCTAGGTGCCTTTTGTTCCAGTCTTTCAGAAGATGTATTCCGGGAACTTATGAAGCCAGAAAGACCACCCTTTAAGCATCTGGATATCTTGTGTAAACGTCTTGATAAGTACCTCACTGCTATTTCTGATGAGGTTTGGGGAGAACTTTGTCAACACCAACCTTCTCTGTCTGTGGATATAGAGTTTGACCATACTGTCCTAGCATGGAAAATTCTACGAATCCTAAAGCCGAATATCCCTATATCTACATTACAGCTCAACACTTGCAATGAATTGACAAGACAACTAGCATTTGTCAGTGACCACTACGTGAAAACCCTCAGGAAGCTTGTGATACAGACCACCTCTTCTAGTGGACTCAACTCAGCTTTGATTGACATAGCGACAAAGTGCCTTCAGCTGGAGGAAATCCACTGCTACTGCGTAGTTAGCTCTGATGTTTTTCAGGCTTTTCTAACACGCTGTCCTCATTTGAAGAAATACACACTAAAAGTTGATAAGGAAAGTTATCCTTGGGAGGCAACCTATTGTCAACCACCATCTAAAAAATGATAGCTTAACACACATTTTAGAGACAAAAACGCCTTATGTGATAAAGGGTGCATATTCTTGCTAAATGTTAAAGTACTGTATATCAAAAACCAAAAAAATGTCTTAGACATCAGGCTCAGCCCACCCAGCTTCAAAAATCCTTGTTTGCTGTGTTGTCCATGTCTCTGTTTGGAAACTCTGGCCTTAGTACTCCTCCGCACGTGGTGCTTCCACCAAATTAATGTTACCTGTAGGTGCCGATGTGTATGCTAATCCCCTGCTGAACTGAGTGCATCAGCTGGATGACAGGTTTTTGCCCACTTTGCTTATGCAGATTGGACACGGACACAGCTCATTCTGCTCTATGGGCTGCCAGATTTAAACAGATGGACTATCCGTTTACACCCGCCTGCTTTCTGATCCGGCCAGACGGACTGGAGCGGATCCCCTACCATTTTTTTTGTCGGATTGGGCCCGGAGGTAGCCGGGTGTAAACTAACCCAAATTCAATTACATCTGGTGCTCCATTGAGGAGAATAGAGGGTTCGATCATGTCAGGCTGAATAACAGACGGACCCGATCGGACCTTTTGTATGAAAGAGGCCTAAGTCACCTTTTTGCCCTGGTTACATACTGTATATGAATTCATACTCTCCAGCATGACACATCTCAAAGGGTACAATATAATCTGCTTCTGAACTGCTCTCAAGTAACTCAGTTTTCACAGAGTTTATATGACTGACAGGTGATTTGAAGTATCTAGTGTAGAAGTATTTAAAGTAGCTAGTATAAAATACTGCAATATATCAATCTCTATATCAAATATATCTTATTTTACATTTACATACAGTTAGTCTGGCCGAAAAAAGACACAAGCCCAATCTAGTTTAACCAATATAAGGAAAAAAAAAAAACAATATATACAGTACCTCACAAAGATGAGTACACCCCTCACATTTTTGAAAATATTTTATTATATCTTTTCATGTGACAACACTGAAGAAATTATACTTTTCTACAATGTAAAGTAGTGAGTGTACAGCTTGTATAACAGTGTAAATTAGCTGTCCCCTCAAAATAACTCAACACACAGCCATTATTGTCTAAACCGCTGGCAACAAAAGTGAGTACACCCCTAAGTGAAAATTTCCAAATTGGGCCCAATTAGCCATTTTCCCTCCCCGGTGTCATGTGACTCATTAGTGTTACAAGGTCTCAGGTGTGAATGGAGAAAAGGTGTGTTAAATTTGGTGTTATCGCTCTCACTCTCTCATACTGATCACTGGAAGTTCAACATGGCACCTCATGGCAAATAACTCTGTGAGGATTTGAAAAAAAAGAATTGTTGCTCTACATAAAGAGGGCCTAGGCTATAAGAAGATTGCCAAGACCCTGAAACTGAGCTGCAGCACGGTGGCCAAGACCATACAGCGGTTTAACTGGACAGGTTCCACTCAGAACAGGCCTCGCCATAGTCAACCAAAGAAGTTGAGTGCACGTGCTCATCGTCAAATCCAGATGTTTTCTTTCGGAAATAGACGTATGAGTGCTGCCAGCATTGCTGCAGAGGTTGAAGGGGTGGGGGGTCAGTCTGTCAGTGCTCAGACCATACGCCGTACACTGCATCAAATTGGTCTGCATGGCTGTTGTCCCAGAAGGAAGCCTCTTCTAGAGCTGATGCACAAGAAAGCCCGCAGTTTGCTGAAGACAAGCAGACTAAGGACATGGATTACTGGAACCATGTCCTGTGGTCTGATGAGACCAAGATAAACTTATTTGGTTCAGATGGTGTCAAGCGTGTGTGGGGGCAACCAGGTGAGGAGTACAAAGACAAGTGTATCTTGCCTACAATCAAGCATGGTGGTGGGAGTGTCATGGTCTGGGGCTGCATTAATGCTGCCGGCACTGGGAAGCTACAGTTCATTGAGGGAACCATGAATGCCAACATGTATCGTGACATACTGAAGCAGAGCATGATCCCCTCCCTTCGGAGACTAGGCCGCAGGGCAGTATTCCAACATGATAACAACAAAAAACACACCTCCAAGATGACCACTGCCTTGCTAAAGAAGCTGAGAGTAAAGGTGATGGACTGGCCAAGCATTAATTAATTAATTAACATTAATGGCTGTGTGTTGAGTTATTTTGAGGGGACAGCAAATTTACACTGTTATACAAGCTGTACACTCAATACTTTACATTGTAGTAAAGTGTAATTTCTTCAGTGTTGTCACAATAAAAGATATAATAAAACATTTACAAAAATGTGAGGGGTGTACTCACTTTTGTGAGATACTGTGTATATATATATATAGACACACACACACACATGGGTGTATAGTCCTATATATACAAACCTATACCCACAGTTTTAATTATAAGTGCATGCATGATAAGTAATTGGTAACATTTATGCCACGTACACACGAAGGGACTTTTCCCGCCGGACCTAGTCCAGCGGACAATCCGCCGGACTTTCCAGCGGGGCTTCGCCGGACTTCCGAGCGTGTGACTTGTCCACACACGCCCGGACTTCTTCGGCGGACAATCTGTGGGAAAAAGTCCGCGGGACTTTTGAAAATGAACGGACTTGCCCACACACGGAGCAGTCCGTTCATTTAGAACGTAACTTTAGGTACGTAGCTAGCGTAGGCAGTAAATGCCGGCGCGCTAGCTCCGTCACCTGGCATGGATTTAAAGGGACTCCCCACGCCGAAAAACGGCGTGGGGGTCCCCCCAAAATCCATCTCAGACCCTTATCCGAGCACGCAGCCCGGCAGGCCAGGAAAGAGGTGGGGACGAGCGAGCGCCCCCCCCTCCTGAGCCGTACCAGGCCGCGTGCCCTCAACATGGGGGGTGCCCTGGGGAAAGGGGGGCCGTGCGGCCCCCCCACCCCAAAGCACCTTGTCCCCATGTTGATGAGGACAAGGGCCTCTTCCCGACAACCTTGGCCATTGGTTGTCGGGGTCTGCGGGCGGGGGGCTTATCTGAATCTGGGAGCCCCCTTTTATAAGGGGGCCCCCAGATCCTGGCCCCCCACCCTATGTGAATGAGTATGGGGTACGATGTACCCCTACCCATTCACCTAAGGTCTAAAATGTAAAGTAAAAAACCACACTTTTGAAAAAATATTTTATTGCACTGCTCCGGGGGTCTTCTTCCGTCTTGGGGGTCTTCTCGCCGGACTCCTCCGCCATTTACCTAGCTCTTTTACAGAGCGGAGAAGTCCGGCTACCTTCTTCGTTGTCGCCGCCGTCGTCTGGGGGTCTCGATCCGCCTTCGGGGGTCTTCCGGGGTCTCTTCTGTTCTTGCCGCTGTCGTCGCTTTCTGCGCCGCCTTCTTCTTCCGCCTTCTTCTTCTTCTTCTTCTTCTTCTTCTTCCGATGTTGACACGTCGCTCTCTCTGGCCGGAATGCCAGAGCCGCGCTGTGCTGGGACTTATATAGGGACAAGGGGACAGGGTCACATGCTCATGTCACATGGTGACCCCGTCCCCTGTGATGTCACAGTCCCAGCATCATCCTCCTCCATCCTCTGAGTCCCTTCGTGTGTACGGGGCATTAGGCCTCGTATATACGCAACTTAGAAAACGATGCTAAATCTGGCAATAGATTTTCAAACAACAATCCTTAGGAAAAGAATGTTCTAAGAAAGTTTGTTCGTTTTTCCAATCATTAGTGGATCAAATCGATGTTCCTTTTCAACCGCAGTGACAAGAAAACGTGAAGGAGCGGGATGGATAATTTTCCTCAAACAAATTTCTAATAGTGTATTTGGTTTTCGTTCGGAAAAATCCATTCGTTCCAAAGTCAAATGTGAAAATCAGACAAGGTGGAATTTTGTGTGTGGGAATTGTGTACACACAATCGGAATTTACGGATTTTTGTTGTCAGAAAATTTTAGAACCAGATCTCAAATTTTGTGCAACGTAAATTCCGATGGAAACTGTCCGATGGAGCCTACACACGGTGTGAATTTCCGACAACAAGCTCCGATCACACATTTTACATCGGAAAGTCCAACCGTGTGCATAAACGTGCAAACATGTAAATTTATTCCAAGGGCCAGAATAAATGAATATGCTGTCCAGTAGAACGCATTCACGCTGAACACAATACACGTGTACACGCATAGACTTACACAGCATCAGAGGCATTTTTTATGCCAATTCCTGGTTCCTGGTGTTACCATGTGCATGTCCTTTATACAGGTTTTCAGCTTTTTTTTATTCCTGTAAAAGTACCTCTTTGTTAGCCTATGTGGCAATGCATGCAAAGACATTTGGCTTCACACTTGTGCAATGTTAGACATCGCTTGCAAATTCAGCCATAAATATTGTCGCATGTATATCACATTTATCACATTCGCACCAAAATGGCTCAGGGCCCTTTTTTTGTTCCTCACTGGAATCAGATCGCATGGGTGTTCCGATTCCTGCACCATTTGACAGTTTGCATTAAAGTGTCATTAAAGTGTAACTCCACTTTTGTTGAGAAAAAATACTTTTTTTGGGTGATCAATGAACATTGCAAGGATAATAACAACCTTTGTTGCAGATTCCTACCTTTTTTTATTCTGAAGAAATCCATGTGTGTTAGTCTGTGCCTCTGTGCTCAGTGGGTCTAAGGCCCCTTTCACACTGGGGCGGGAGCGGCGTCGGCGGTAAAGCAGCGCTATATTTAGCGATGCTTTACCGTCGTTTTAACCGCTAGCGGCTGAAAAAGGGTTAAAACCCCCCGCAAAACGCCGCCGCCGCGGTAATGCCGCGGTATTACCGCGGTGTCCCATTGATTTCAATGGGTAGGAGCGGTGAATACACGCTCCTTCACCACTCCAAAGATACTGCTAGCAGGACTTTTTTGACCGTCCAGCTAGCGTACCGCTCCAGTGTGAAAGCCCGCCGGCTTTCACACTGGAGTGAATGGGGCCGGATTTTTTCAGGCGCTGTACAGGCGCTATTTTTAGCGCTGTAGCGCCTGAAAAACGCCCCAGTGTGAAAGGGGCCTAATGGGAGTGGTTTCACAACTGTCAGATGTGGCAGCAGCAGGGCACTAATGAGGAAATCTGCTGGGCCTGCATCCCTTTTGACACGTTCCTATTAAAAGTATATCTCCAAAAATGACATTTTTGTTGCAGGGGATGCCTGAAATCTGACTTGTATCTTAGTGCAGATTTCTGGGAAAATTGGTGAGCCAATCACACAAGCAGGAAATGATGTTTCTGGGGAGTGTTCAGTACACATTCTATGTACAGAACAACCCCGGGTAGCCATATTGCATTCTCAGAAAATGACAGAGCTGCATATTGAAAAGGAAAGATCATTTTTATTAACATTCAATTACAATATGATTAGTGTCGCAATTTTATGTGCAATATTATTTTTTATTTATTTGCTATTTTTTTCCCCCACGAAAGTGGAGTTATCCTTTAACTTTCTATTGACACCCGCAGTGGTACGCATAGGGCAGAGTGAACCGCCGGCGGGTGACCTGAAACCCAAACTAGAATCACACGTGTGAACCGAGCCTCACAGGCATATTTGAAGAGAAGCGTTTACAGGCAGTAAAAAGAAAACCACCAAAGGGATGTTCTGAGTGGAGCTTTTGTACAGAAAAAAATGCGCATATGTGCGTAAACGCCTCTAAATATGCGCACAAATGTATTCCAATGGCCAGAATAAATGAATTCTGGCCAGTAGAGTGCATTTATGTTTAAACTCCATACGCTGGCAGCCCCCGTGCAGGAGCCCACATAAATGGCTTTTGCACAGGTGCCGGTATAGCCCGTTCAGAGTGATGGCCGGTGAATTTCCTCCACCCAGGAAGCCCAGGTGCAGTGGGCAGTCTTTTGTTGTCCTTGGCAGCAACACAGAAGCTAGAATTATTTTATAAGGATTTCACTACAGGACTGAACATCATAACGTAGTATAAATGCTAAGGAAAGAAAAGGATCCTGGACGACCGCACACCATAGAAGGCATCTTTATAGGCTATGAATAAGCGCCATGATAGGGCGTGAAACGCGTTAGCTATTTTTCCTGTTCCTCCCTGTACATGAGGTGACTGCATTTGGATTTTATTTCTTCATACCAATAAAGATGCCTTCTATGGTGTGCAGCCGTCCAGGATCCTTTTCTTTCTTTAAACTTGTGCAGAGCCAGCACCTGTGAGTTCCATTAGACCCCTTTAACACTGGGGCGTTTTTTAGGCGCTTTAGCGTTAAAAAAAGTGCCTGTAAAGCGCTTAAACGAAGCCTCATCTGCAATCCCAATGTGAAAAACCAAGTGCTTTAAGAGCCCTTTCACACTGCCAGCGCCCGAAAAACGCTCGTAAAGTGCCGCTTAAACTAGCGGCGCTTTACCAGCGTTTTTAGAGCGCTAGTGGGGCGCTTTTAACCCCTGCTAGTGGCCAAATAAAGGGTTAAAAGCGCCCACAAAGCGCCGCTGCTAAAAGCGCTTTTCAGGCGCTTCCCATTGATTTCAATGGGAAGGGGCGCTTTAGGACCGCTCCAAAAGCGCTGCAAAGAAGCTGCTTGCAGGACTTTTTTTGACGCCCTGCCAGCGCAGCGCCTCAGTGTGAAAGCACTCAGGCCTTCACATTGGGATTGCAGTTGCGGCTTCTTTCAGGCGCTTTACTGGCGCTTTTTTTAACGCTAAAGCACCTAAAAAACACCTGAAATACGCCCTTGGTGTGAAAGGGGTCTTAGAGCGTGTGAGACTATGAGACTAAGGTGATGTCACCTGCAGGAATGAACGTTGATTTTGATCTTGACTGTTTTATTTGCAATCTAAAGGATTTTTTATATATTTTTTATCTGCTATTTTTTAAGTTTTATAGTTATAAATAGTTGCATATTTTTGTACATTTGTTTGATTTATAAAGATGGTCGTGGGTTGATGTCTTAACATATTGTAAATGTTAATTTAAGATATGCCAAAATGAATTGCTTTTATGTTAGAGTGCCTCCTCAACATGGATGTGTCTGTCTCTTTAAGAAAGACTTATGATGAGCGCAATTGTTTATTATTTATATATTTATCCATTGGAATCTGGGTTCCTTGAAATATATATTGTAATAGCGCTAGTCATATTATGATACATTTATTTATGTCAATTTCTGTGAGGGGCACTTTATTTATTGTTTACTTGCGTCTCAACCTATGGTCTCTTTTTTTCATTGTATTCCCAATGTAGTATATGTGGCGATTCGGCCGTTGTATTCGAGATCTCTGTTGGGTGATTGGTTGCCATATAAACTATTGCGGGCTGTCTGTGTGTATCCTGCCCAACGCTGATGAAGTCCCGCCCAGGATGTAACGTGTACGGGGGGTCAGGTGTTACGCATGACGTCACCCGCGGCCATCTTTTTGCTTAGATGATTGTGATACTGTCTATATGTTGAAACGCTAGCACTCGGCTCTGAGTGCGGAAGAATGTGAGTACATTTCTGTTTAATTTTATGCGGTAATAAAGACTTTTATACAGTGAGCACTAGATTGCCTTCTTCCCTTTTTTATCGGTGTGAGGAGCATTTCTTTTACCTGCTTCTGTGGATGATGATGTAAGAAGGATCAATATCCGGGGATTTGTTTACCAGTTTACTGCTTCATGACCTGTTGCTGGTCGATGCTTTGAGGTGAGAGGCTAATTTTACCTGTGGTGGAGGGATCAACAGCACCGGATCTGCCATTTGTTTGTTTTCCTCACCGCATGCAATGGGACTGTTGCCATTATCCATGTGCACTTATTTGGGATCTCCTTTGGATTAGAGGACTTTTTACTATCTAGGGATTTCCTTTTTTCGTTATAGAATTTTATATTGCGCTGCACTATCATATATTTATTTTAGGGCTGTGGAAATTAAAGATTAATTAATCGATGAATCGATTCATTTTTTGAAAGAAAAGATCAGTACTCACCTCTCCGTCGGCTTCCGGGACTTCAGGGAGTTCCGTTGGAGATCCGGTGACGCCACGGACATCGACGTCAACGGACTCCTCCCCCCTTCCCCAAGTGCCTCTGTCTGCTAACGAAGGGGGAGGAGTCTGGTGACGTTGAAGTTCTGATTGAACATAATGCATACGGGGGAGGAGCTATGCATGACGTCACCCGCTGCTGCCCTACGGAACTAACACGATTGTCGGCTTTACATGCTGTGTTTTTATCATCTTTATGTGAGTAGTTTGAACACAAAAATGTAATCTTATACTTAAGCGGTGAGCACTTAGATCTTTTCTTTCTACCCATGACCTGGCATCCTTGCTGAGATCTAAGGAGACGTGAGAGAAGTTTTTATGGTCCGTGTTAACCCTTTTAATACCCGCTTGCATGACCACCTGTTTGCACAGGGGTCCATGCCATAAGGTGAGAGTGATTAGTTAGACCAGAGGGGGAGGGATTGGGAGCTATGATCAGTGATTACCCCTATGTCTGCCCACACTCCAATTCCCGGCGCTGTGCCTTTAGAAAAGGAAAGTTGGGGATGGAAATTTGAAGTCCAGCAGCCTCAGATAGATCTGGATGAGAGGTGCTGAGTGCCAAGGGGTGAGTGAGCTCACCATCCATCTAGGGTTGCCACCTGTTCAGGATTCACCCGGACAGTCCGGGTTTTGAATCATGTGTCCGGGTTTTAGACTACCTGAAACCCGGACACATGATTCAGAATGGACTGTGGCTCCCCAAGTAACCAAGTATCACAGCTGCTGAGTGCAGAGGGGTGCACAAGGGCCCCATCGCCCATACATGGACAGGAAAGGTAATAGGACGTGATCTGCTCCTCCTCCTCCCGCCCCTATCCCTCTGCCCACCCACACTCCAATCCCTGGCATTCTGTGCCTCAGGAAAGGGATGTGTGGGCTGGAAGTTTGAAGCTCAGCAACCAGCAGATATATGGTGGATGAAAGGTGTTGATGTCTGAGCCTCCATCCTCGGGTGAGTGAGCTCACCATCCACTACCTCTGACTGAAGTCTCCCCCCCCCTCCCTTCCTTCTCTCTCGTGCCCAGAGCAAGTGAGCACACTAAGGTAAGGGGGACTCAGATGTAAGTCGTACCCTGTGGACTCTGATGTAAGTGCCCCCCCCCCCCCTTAAAAATACAAGTTTGCCATGTGCGGCCAAAGTGTTCGGGTTTGGCGTGAAGAAAAAGAGAAAAAAAAATTGAAATATTTTTTTTTATATTTTGTCATAAAATTTTTGCAAACAGGTAATTTTTTTCTCCTTCATTGATGTACGCTGATGAGGCGGCACTGATAGGTGGCGGTGATGGGAACTGATGGGTGGCAATAATGGGCACTGATTGCTTACACTGATAGGTGGCACTGATTGGCACCACTGGTGAGCATTGATAGGTGGCACTTGTGGGCATTGATAGGTGGCACTTGTGGGCATTGATAGGTGGCACTGGTGGGCACTGGCAGGTGGCAATAACAGGTGGCACTGGCAGGGGGTACTGATTGGCACAGAGGGGCCTGTGTTCCTTCCTCTTCGGGACCAATGTCCCTTTAACATAAGCCGGTGATCGGCTTTTTTTTCTCCTCACGCTGTCAGCGCGAGGATAAAAAAAATGATTACCGAGCTTTTGTTTACATCATGTGATCAGCTGTCATTGGCTGACAGCTGATCACATGGTAAGGGGCCGGGATCGGCCCCTTACTCGGATCGGTGATCATCCGAGTGTCAGTTACTCTGTGATCACAGCGTGCTCCCCAGGGAGCGTGCACAGGGGAGGAACGTCCTATGACGGCCTCCCGGAAATTGGGGTCCGCGCTGTAGCTGTCATTCGACTATGGCCCGGACCTCAAGTGGTTAATAGAAAAATATATGTATAGTTTACACAATAAAAAAAAAAAATTGCTGTGCGCCACTAAAGTGTTCGGGTTTGACTTGAAGAAAAAAGGTGGCAGCCCTACTTCTGAGAGGTGCTGAGAGGAGGAGTTTCAGGGGGCGGAGTCAGTACAGGAAACTCTGCTTGCAGGCTACAAGGTACCATGGGATATGTAGTCCTTAGAAATTGAAAGTAAACAGAGGAGAAGCAAAGCATGAAGGGTAATATGGAAAGAGACAGACAGCAGACAGGCTGCACTCACAACATGGAAGATTATATTGGATTATCAAAAATAACTATTGTTATTACAATTCTGATGCTCTGAAAGAAAAGTGTACAGTGTATGCTGCGACCACATAGCTCCTTTCATTTTGTGCAGTAATGTAAAAAAAAAAGTCACTATTGTCAACACTGTAGCAGGGGTCTCAAACTGGCGGCCCTCAGCTGTTGCGAAACTACAAGTCCCATCATGCCTCTGCCTGTGGGAGTCATGCTTGTAACTTTCAGCCTTGTAATGCCTCATGGGACTTGTAGTTTTGCAACAGCTGGAGGGCCAACAGTTTATAAGTCTATAAGGCGGTATTTCTTCTCCACTGGAGCACATTATTTCGACATATTATTGTGATCAAGTCGCACATCGATCAAACAATACAATCAAATCGTGTATGGTCACCGTTAGATTGTTCACCAATTTGAACATTTTGATCAGACAGCACATCGATTGGATAATAAGCACTAACCATGTATGGTCACTATTAGGTTGTTTGCCAATTTGAACGCTTTAATCGGACCGCACATCGACTGGATAAGAAACACTAATTATGTATGGCCACCGTTAGATTGTTCACCAATTCAAATGTTGTGATTGGATAATAAACACTAATCGTGTATGACTACCATTAAATTGTTCACCAATTTGATCATTTTGATCAATCAGATAATCCGATTAAAGCATGTATAGCCATTATTAGATCGTTCACCGAACTAAACGTTTTGACTGGATCCCACATTGATTGGACGATACAATCGAAGCCCGTATGGGCACCTTTCAACGTCTCACCAATTCAATTGTTTTGATTAAATCCATCAGATAATGTGTATGACCACTGTTAGATTGTTCGCCAGTCTGAAGGTTTTGATTGATCTGCAAATTGATTGGATTATAAACACTAATGCCCCATACAGACGGTCGGACATTCCAACAACAAAATCCATAGTTTTTTTTCCGACGGATGTTGGCTCAAACCTGTCTTGCACACACACGGTCGCACAAAGTTGTCGGAAAATCCGATCGTTCAGAACGCGGTGACGTAAACCACGTACAACGGGACTACGAAGAGGCCAGTAGCCAATAGCTTTCGTCCCCAAATTTATTCTGAGCATGTGTGGCACTTTGTGCGTCGGAATTTACACACGATCGGAAAAAGTCTGATCGGAATTTGTTGTCGGAAAATTTTAGGTCCTGCTCTCAAACTTTTTCCGTCCAAAAGTCCGCTAGGGCCCACACGCGATCGGATTTTCCGACAACATAATCCGATCAGACTCTGTCCATCGGAATGTCTGACCGTGTGTACGGGGATAACTGTGTTTGGACACCATTGGATTGTTCACCAATCACTTTGATCGAATCGCACATCGATCGAACAATGCAATTGAAGCTGTATGGTCACCATTGCCAATTTGAACGTTTTGATCAGGTTGCACATCGATTAGATAATAAACAGCACCTGTGTATGGCCACTGTTAGCTTGTTCACCGATGCCATCATTTCGATCGAATCACAAATTGATCACATTATACAATCAAACATGTATGGTCCCCATTAGGTTGTTGACCAATTCAATGGTTTTGATAGAAAAACACATTGATCAGATAATAAACACTAATCACATACGGCCACCATTACTTATGGTCTGATTTTCCCCCAATCTGGCAGACAATGCAACACGACACACACAAGGAAAACCCTTCACAAATAACCAACAATCGCTGTCAGATTGTACAGAGATCTGACACCTCTAACGAACGCCTCCAATCACCAGAAGCACACAATGGGGGAGATTTACTAAAACTAGAGCACTCAGAATCTGGTGCAGCTGTACATGGTAATCCAATCGATGTGCGATCCAATTAAAATGTTCAAATTGGAAAACAACCTAATGGTGACCATACACACTTTGATAGTGTTGTTCGATCGATGCTGCAATTTGATTAAGATGATTAAATTGGTGAACAATCTAATGCTGGTCGTACATGGTTAGTGTTTATTATCCAATCAATATGCAGATCGATCGAAACGTTCAGATTGGCAAACAATCTAATGCTGGTCATTCACACTTTGAATGTATTATTATCTGATCGATGAAAACTTTGACTGTATTGTGAATGTGTTTGTGATCTACTCCTACTCAGCTTTTCTAAAGAGTACAGAGCCCCGGGCATGAAAGGGATAAATAAAAGAGGAAGCAGTTCAAATGGAAACATCCAATTTTTATTGTGCGTTTATGAAAGTCGGATTATGGACCTAGAAACGTTTGTTCCTTTTACAGCTTTTTTCATGTACTCTGAGTAACCACTTTCAGACCGGACCATTTTGCTGGCCAAAGACCAGAGCACTTTTTGCGATTCGGCACTGCGTCGCTTTAACTGACAATTGCGCGGTCGTGCGACGTGGCTCCCAAACAAAATTGACGTTCTTTTTTCCCCCACAAATAGAGCTTTCTTTTGGTGGTATTTGATCGCCTCTGCGGTTTTTATTTTTTGCTCTATAAACAAAAAAAGAACGACAATTTTGAAAAAAACACATTTTTTTTAACTTTTTGCTATAATAAATATCCCCCAAAAATGTATAAAAAAATGTTTCTCTCCTCAGTTTAGGGCGATACATATTCTTCTACATATTTAAACAAAATCGCAATAAGCGATTATTGATTGGTTTGCGTAAAAGTTATAGTGTTTACAAAATAGGTGAAAGTTTTATGGCATTTTTATTAATAATTTTTTTTTTTTACTAATAATGGTGGCAATCAGCGATTTATTATCGTGACTGCGACATTATGGCGGACACATCGGACATTTTAAACACATTTTTAGGACCATTGTCATTTATACAGCAATCAGTGCTATATAAATGCACTGATTCCCGTGTAAATGACACTGGCAGTGAAGGGTTAACCACTAGCTGGCAGTGTAGGGGTTAAGTGTGTCCTAGGGGTGTGTTGCTAACTGTGGGGGGCGTGGCTTTGTTGTAGACATCACTGGGAGCAGAGACCAGTGTCACTGTTGCTAGGCAGAACGGGGAGATGCTTGTTTACTATAGCATCTCCCAGTTCTTCCTCCCCGTGAGACGATCGAGTGTATCCCCGCAGCGATCGAGTCCGCGGGAGCCGCGATCGGACTCACGGAGGTCCCGACCGGCGTGCACGCGATGGCACGGCTGCAAATTTAAAGGGACGTACCTGTACGCCCTTATGCCTGTCCATGCCATTCTGCCAACGTTGTGCGCCGGTCGGGAAGCGGTTAAACAAAGAGTCCTTTGGTGAAATCGATTGGCCAGAAGTGAAGATCTAGTGATCCTCTCTCCCATTCGCTGACACATTTTGACCAAGAGATTCCAAGCCTGCCCACCACGACAAGGTAGACTCTTCTAGGGCAGGACCTACACTAAACTACACTAAGCTCCCCTACCGGATGCTAGTCATCATTTTTCTAATGTTGGACGTATGTTTGTAGTCGGCCTCATCCTATAATCTGTGTGTGCGATCTACTCTCTCCTAATTGGTTGTCTGTCTGCCCCTGGGGCACACAATGTTTACCATGGATAGGGAAATCAGACATTTCCTTTCCTTCAGCCCCTCCAAATCTTACAGTGTATGTCTATCTAAAAGTGGTTCTAAAGCCCTAAGTTTTATCACCTTAATGCATTCTATGTACTAAGGTGAAGAACTTCTCTGCTGAAGCTGCCCCCCCCCCCCCCCCCCCCCCTTTTCCTTACCTGAGCCAATCCGATCAGCTTCCACCGCTGTCTCTCTTCTCATTGGACAGACCGATAGCAGTGGGAGCGATTGGCTCCAGCTGCTGTCAATCAAATCCAATGACATGGGGGTGCGGGGTGGCCGAGTCCCGCTTTCTGTGTCAATGGACGCAGCAGCGGGTCTCGGGAGCGAGCACGCACAGGTGCCCCCAGGGAAAGCGGTTTTCCGTGGGGGCACCCGATGAAGAGGAGGGTCCTGGAGCGCCAGCAGGGGGGTACCCAGAGGGGCTGTTCTGTGCAAAACCATTGTATAGAGCAGGTAAGTATAGGCATGTTTGTTTGTATTTTTATAAAAAATTTTATAAAAATACCCAGTATAAAAAGAAAATATCTGTTATTACTTTACTTATAGATTTATACAATTTATTTTTTGTTTTATTTAATTTTTTTTTCTCAAAACATCAATTACTATAAAACTACTAGAAGCATGCTTTCTCCCAGCGATCATGGAGGGGAAGGGAGAGATGCCCAGGTGTTCAGAGCGCAGCGATAACAGCTTTCATTTCAATAGCCGTGTTCTCCGCCGCTCGCTGTCATATACAGCCCCGCCCCCTGGTCCCAGGACTTAGACAGTTAGATAGACAGTTCACCTGTCCAATCCCAGTGACGGGTGATCTGTCAATCAAAGTTCCCCGGCCAGGGGACGGGGCTGTATATGACGTTGCGCGGCGGGAACACAGCAATTGAAATGAAAGCTATTATCGCTGTGTTCCCCCATGCTGCGCTCTGAACACCTGGGCGGCTCTCCTTTTCCTCTCCTCCCCTACACAGGTAAGCTGCATTGGTGGGCACAAGGCTGCATTGGTGGGCACAAGGCTGCATGGTGAATACAAAGCTGCAATTGTGGGCACAAGGCAGCATGGTGGGCAAAATGATGCATTGGTGGGCACAAGGCTGCATTGGGCACAAGGCTGCATGGTGGACACAAAGCTGCATTGGTTGGTACAAGGCTGCATGATGGGAACTGGGCACAAGGCTGCATTGGTGGTCACAAGGCTGCATGGTGAATACAAAGCTGCATGGGTGGGCACGCGGCTGCATGGGTGGACACGCGGCTGCATGGGTGGGCACAAGGCTGCATGGGTGGGCACAAGGCTGCATGGGTGGGCACTGGGCACAAGGCTGCATTGTGGACACTAGGTACAAGGCTGCCTTGGTGGGCACAAGGAAATGGCTGCATACTCTCGCCACATGAGGCCGGGCATTGTCGTACACCAGGAGGAACCCAGGACCCACTGCACCAGCGTAGGGTCTGATAATGATCCAAGGATTTCATCCCAATACCAAATGGCAGTCAGGGTGCTTGCCTGATTCTTACCCTCCGCCGCCACCCCTGCTTGTGATTGGCAGCATTTAATTCCTGGGCGCAGGCAGCACAATGTCTTGGGCCAGCCCTGATGACATGTATTTTTTTTTTTAAGCAGTGTACTTACCTGAATTTGCCTTAGGCTGAGTTCACACTAGCATTAAGAGCAGGCGTTTTAGAGGCGTTAAAAAGGCCCCTCAAATGCCTATGCACAAGATACAATAGACAGTACATAGTGCTGTTCACACTAAGGCCCCTTTCACACTGGGGCGCTTTGCAGGCGCTACAGCGCTAAAAATAGCGCCTGCAAAGCGCCCTAAAAACAGCCGCTGCCTCTCTAATGTGAAAGCCCCGAGGGCTTTCACACTGGAGCGGTGCGCTGGCAGGATGGAAAAAAAAACTCCTGCAAGCACCATTTCTGGAGCAGTGAAGGAGCGATGAATTCATTGCTCCTAAACCACTCCTGCCCATTGAAATGAATGGGGCAGCGCGGCTATACCGCCGGCAAAGTGGCGCTTTGCAGGCGGTTTTAACCCTTTTTTGGCCACTAGCGGGGTTAAAACCGCCAACTAGCTGCCGAATACTGCCGCTAAAATGACGGGAAAGCGCCGCTAAAAATAGCGGCATTTTACCGACGACGCCCCCACCGCCCCAGTGTGTTAGCGTTGTGTCACTTCAAAATTGAAGCCTCATGTCGAGTCAGGAGGTGTTTGAAGCCTTTCAACGCCTCCCATTCAAGTCTATGTTAAATGCTCTGGTAGGTGGTTGCGGGGTGTTAAAATTTGTTAATTTACTGTAATAGAATAGGCATTTGTGGAGCAGTTTTAACACTCGTCAAACGCTTCAAAACTGCCCATAGGGCGTTTGGGGAGCATTTTTAACTCCTCATTAATGCTTGTAAAACGCCTGTCTAATGCCCATACTAAAGCTTATTGATGCCGGTCTGACGCCCACACTAAAGCCATACAAACACTATAGGAGCGTTTGTTGAGTGTTAGAAATTTATATCAGTTTTATATCAGCATCTTGCAGTCCTTGTACAGCAGGTCGTCCTTCACATTTTTGTTACCACTGTGACAATCCTATTATTTAAACATGTACTTCCTTCATAATTGTTTAGCAAGTAGTTAATGCCTATATTTTATGTCTTTAGACAGTTCTACTTCATCAGTTTGTCTTCCTGAAGAAACAGACTCTGCCCTGCGAAACGTGTCGAGAACATATTCAAGATGCTATGAGTGGAATCTTTAAAATGTATCATGACAGCATTTATATAACATGTTGTATAACTGTCCTCACCCTGATTTTAAGTGTACAGTTTTGTATTATGTGTTTAACATAGTCCCTTATTTATTGAACATATACAATAAAAGTTGTTTGTTTTTACTTGGAGATTTTTTCTTGGTGTGGTACCATTAAAGTCCTATTGAGCTTTGTGTCTTAGGGAATGCTCTCTTTATGCATATGTAAATATATTATGTAGGCACTTCCTGCCCTGGAGTTGTTGGTTTCAAAACCCTGGAAGTGGAGAGAGAAAGTCTAAGCCAAATGTCCCATCCATGCTCCAAGCCAGAAGAGCATACTTACCAATTGTCCTGAGAAATTCCCGGGATTTAGACCTTTGTCCCGGTCTTATTGTTTCCCAGGGAAATGTCCCGGGAAATCTCAGTTTTTCCGTTTCCCGCCAGAGGCCTCGGCCAGCACTAATAAAATGTCTCCGCCGGCCGCCATTTTACTGAAGACCAGCTATCATGATGAAGAATGAAGAGGAGGAACCCAGGCTCCGCCTCTTGGTTCTTCCCTTCGGCTGGTCTTCTGTAATGGCGTGGAGGCCAAATCACCTGCGGCCCGCACCCGAGGGGACACCTGATGTATAGGGGGACTCCGCTGGCCGGGGACACCTGATGTATAGGGGGACTCCACTGGCTGGGGACACCTGATGTATAGGGGGACTCTGACTGGGGACACCTGATGTAAGGACGGGCTCTCTGGGGACACCTGATGTATAGGGGACTCCGCTGCCTGGGGACACCTGATATATAGGGGGACTCCGCTGGCTGGGGACACCTGATATATAGGGGGACTCCGCTGGCCGGGGACACCTGATGTATAGGGAGACTCCGCTGGCCGGGGACACCTGATGTATAGGGAGACTCCGCTGGCCGGGGACACCTGATGTATAGGGGGACTCCGCTGGCCGGGGACACTTGATGTATAGGGGGACTCCGCTGGCCGGGGACACCTGATGTATAGGGGGACTCCGCTGGCCGGGGACACCTGATGTATAGGGGGACTCCGCTGGCCGGGGACACCTGATGTATAGGGGGACTCCGCTGGCCGGGGACACTTGATGTATAGGGGGACTCCGCTGGCCGGGGACACTTGATGTATAGGGGGACTCCGCTGGCCGGGGACACCTGATGTATAGGGGGACTCCGTTGGCCGGGGACACCTGATGTATAGGGGGACTCCGCTGGCCGGGGACACCTGATGTATAGGGGGACTCCGCTGGCCGGGGACACCTGATGTATAGGGGGACTCCGCTGGCCGGGGACACCTGATGTATAGGGGGACTCGGCTGGCTGGGGACACCTGATGTAATGGGTGGACTCCGCTGGGGACATCAAAGTCACAAAAAAAAAAAATGAAAGCAAAGAACACATAAAACACACACCGCAAAATGCGCTGGAAAAGCACATCAACCACAACCTGCATAGATGTGAATCCAGCCTTAGTGAAGGTTTTGGTTTGTACCCACAGGTGTATTGCAATATCCTATTTGGGGAGGGCCATTTCTGATAACCCTCCTGAGAAAAGGGGTTTCCCAATTTATATACTGACAAGAAGCCTATTGATAGGAGGAGAAAGAAGAGAGACACATGCCAAATGAGATGAGCTCTGCCAAATCGGCCAACATTCAAGCCATGTGTGATGTTTATTTGTTTTTGAGTCATGTCTAAAAAGAAGTATAAAAAAAACGTGGGTCTTCCACATGCCACCTACAGGGTAGCCCACTATGAAGCCATAGAAGACATAAAAGACATACAGGACAGCACAGTGGTTCATGACTCTACCTTCATGGAGTTTTCATGTTCTCCCTATGCTTGTGTGAGCTTTAAGATCATGTGGTAGGTTAACTAGGATAAGTATGTATATTCACTATATTACCAAAAGCATTGGGACACCTGCCTTTACACACCCATGAACTTTAATGGCATCCCAGTCTTAGTCCGTAGGGTTCAATATTGAGCTGGCCCACCCTTTGCAGCTTCAACTCTGGGAAGGCTGTCCACAAGGATTAGATGTGTTTCTATGGGAACGTTGGACCATTCTTCCAGAAGTGTATTTGTGAGGTCAGGCACTGATGTTGGATGAGAAGGCCTGGCTCGCAGTCTCCGCTCTAATTTACCCCAAAGGTGTTCTATCGTGTTGAGGTCAGGACTCTGTGCAGGCCAGTCAAGTTCCCCCACCCCAAACTCGCTCATCCATGTCTTTATGGACCTTGCTTTGTGCACTGGCGTGCAGTCGTGTTGGAACAGGAAGGGCCATCCCCAAACTGTTCCCACAAAGTTGGGAGTATGAAATTGTCCAGAATGTCTTGGTATGCTGACGCCTTAAGAGTTCATTTTACTGGAACTAAGGGGCCAAATCCAACCCCTGAAAAACAACCCCACACCATAATCCCCCCTCTACCAAATGATTTGGACCAGTGCACAAAGCAAGGTCCATAAAGACATGGATGAGTGGGTTTGGTGCGGAGGAACTTGACTGGCCTACACAGAGTCTTGACCTCAACCCGATAGAATACCTTGGGGATGAATTAGAGCGAAGACTGCAAGCCAGGCCTTCTCATCCACATCAGTGCTTGAGCTCACAAATGTGCTTCTGGAAGAATGGTCAAACATTCCCATAGACACACTCCTAAACCTTGTGGACAGCCTTCCCAGAAGAGTTGAAGCTGTTATAGCTGCAAAGGGTGGGCCAACTCAATATTGAACCCTACGGACTAATGCCCCGTACACACGGTCGGAAAATCCGACCACAAAATCCATCGGATTTTTTCCGACGGATTTTGTCCGACACTGGTGTTTCATACACACGGTCGGACAAAGTTGTCGGAAAATCCGATCATTCTGAACGTGGTGACGTTTGTTGCCTACGACGGGACTACGTAGAGGCTAGTAGCCAATAGCTTTGGTCTTGTAATCTGAGCATGTGTGGCACTTTGTCCGTCGGAATTCGCTACACACAATCGGAAAAAGTCCGATAGGACTTTGTTGTCGGAAAATTTGAGAGCAGGAGATAAAACTTTGTCCGTCAGAAAATCCGAAGGAAAAAGTCCGATGGAGCCTACACACGGTCGGAATTTCCGACAACATTGTCCGATAGGACATTTTCCGTCGGAAAATCCGACCGCGTGTATGGGGCATAAGACTGAATGCCATTAAAGTTCATGTGCATGTAAAGACAGGCATCCCAATACTTTTGGTAATATAGTGTACATGTGAGAGAGGAATCTAAAGCCCCATACACACGGTCGGATTTTCCGATGGATTCTGTCCTATCGGACAATGTTGTCGGAAATTCCGACCGTGTGTATGCACCATCGGACAGTTTCCATCGGATTGTCCGACGGACAAAGTCCTATCTCCTGCTGGATAGATTTTTTGACAACAAAGTCCGATCACACCAATTCCGATCGTGTGTAGCGTAGTTCGACGGACAAAGTGCTACGCATGCTCAGAATAAATTCTGTGACGGAAGCGCTCGGTCAGGTAAAACTACCGTTCCTAATCGACACAGCACATTCGTCACGCTGCAATGTTAAAATGTCTTTAATACAGCGCATTCTCTTTTTCTTTACAATGCAACAAGAATGACATGTTTTAGCTGCTCCTATTCACCCGCACTTCTCCCAAACTTATTTCTTTATTCGTTTTCAGGATTTCTAGACTAGATGTTTATTTTTCCTCAGATCGTAAAAGAATCTTTGTTATATTTTTTGGATGATTTGTCATTTTTTTATTTTGTTTGGAATACATATTTTCTGGATAATTTATTTAGATTTTTGAGGGGGGTTGTGTGTCTCAACTTAGCAAAACAACATTATTAACATTTGTATTTGTTGCTTAAATTTACTAGGAGTTTGTTTGTTGTTGGTGCCCATTGTTAATTGGACTTTATGATTAGTGAAATGTACCTGCCTACTCACAAATAAACTGTGATTGTAGAAAAGTAAAACACATAGGCAATGATTCTTTCAAATCAAAAAAACCTTTATTTAGGTCTCAGCAACAAACCAAAGAGGAACGCAGCCATGGAGAAACTTGGGGAATTAGCAAAGCCTTGGACCCCCACGGCAAACATCATTTTTGAAGCTTCTAAAATTGGGGGCCTGAGGAGTACCTATCTAAATAATAAGGGAGTGCTATCTGGTCCTGAAGTCCAAAACATCCGGAACTGCAGCAGATGCCATCTAGGTCCCCAGGCTCTGGTCCTACGAGAGGCTCCATCTTCTCTCAGACCAGACTGAATCCAGGTCGTCACTCTCAGGTCTTCCTTCCACGCTTCCTTGCACGCTGTGGCTGTGGTGCTGGTGGGGTGGCAGAAGGAGGAGGAGGAGGAGGAGGCGGAGCATGGTCCCTATCGCAAACATGTGTGAGTGGGGTCATCCCCCCAGCCATACCCTTATTTAGGACCTTGAGGATGACCCCCTCACACATGCTGCGTTGCCCCACCTCCATACCCATCATTTTTGTGGCAACCAAGGAGCCAAAGGCCTCCTCGTAGGTGGGTGTGGCATGTAGGGAGGCTGAAGCATCTCTGATCAGCTGGAGCGCTGACTCTCCCACCTCCCCCACCCTTCTCGCCCTTTTGTAGGGAAGGCGGAGGGGAGGGACTTGGGAGACAGTCAGGCTCCTACGCCTACCCCCCTGTTGGCTGCCACTACCCACCTCTTGGCTGCCACTAACCCCTGCCTCCTCCTGACTGCCACATTCCACAGCCACCTCCTGGCTGAGGTCTTCCTGTGTATGAAAAAGGGACATAGTTTGAGTTATTTGTTCATCAAACACACACAATTTTCATCTAGTGACTGTTGCAAAATGGTTACAAATAGAAAACCATACAATTCTCAGCCCTGCAGTTTAGATTCTGGCCCCAAATGTCTCCAACACTACTGTCTGTTGATATGTCAAACACGTTTAGGAACTAAGCAATTGGGGATCCTGAATTAAGTGAACATCATTCATTATTCCCAAAAATGGTTACAAAACTAATATACCTGCCACAAGCTGGGCTCCTCCACCTCTTCCAGACTGGAAGGCCCAGGTTGCTCCTCGGAAGCCTCATCAGGGGTGGCGTGCATGGAAGGACGCGTGCAAGGAAGAGTCGAGAGGGACTTCCTGACATTAGCCTGGTCTTTGAGAAAATGGAGCCTCTCATAGTACCAGAGCGTGGGGACATAGACCTGTGCTGCTCCAGCTCCAGATGCTTGGGACTTCAGGACCTTATTGCGCTCCCTGAAATAGGTACTCCTCAGGCTGCCAATTTTTAGTCTTAACTTCTCCACGGTTGCCGTGGGGATCGTTGGCTTTACAAATGCCACAAGTTTCTTCATGGCTGCGTACCTCTTTGGTTTGTTGCTGTAATCTCTGTGTTTAGCCTGCCATAATAGGGGCATTTCCCTGTACTTATCAATGAAGAGGGGGAGAAAACTCACGTCGTTGAAGCCCTCCATAATCTCTGCAAGACACAACACCACACAAAACACTATAAATAATGTCAGGCGAAACTCTCCTAATCTTCTCCATAAATAAGCCTCAAGGTCTAATCAGTCTAGGCTAGTTATATACCAAGTTCAAATTGTACCTTCGTTCTAGCGATCGTCTCGTGCGTGAGCTTTCTCTCCCCTCGTCTCACAGATCGTGGCTACGACACAGGCGTGTGACGTTTTATATACAGTGCGCATGCGTCAAACTCTGCCCGCCCCTGACGATCTTTCTCGGCTATTCCCCACCCCTTCTCTTTACGGCGCAGTGGGGAGAGCACATGGCGGGGACACAGCAGGTGCGCCCCAAATATTACACCAACGAGGAGGAGGACGAGGAAAGGCCGGAGGCAGAAACGTCCCGATCCCGGAGCCTGAAATTCAAGGCCTCCAATATATCATTTGGAGAAATGTTGGAGATGGGGGACATATTAAAGAGGAGCGACTATGATGGGAAGTATGGGCCTTACCTCAACCCCAATGTCCGAAAGGCCAAGATCATGTCTAAAGTTGTGAGGAGGCTGTACAATCATTTTGGGGTACAACGATCCAAGGAGCAACTGAGGAAACGCTGGTCAGACCTGAAACTGAGGGAGACCGATCAGTACAGAAAGATCAAGCGAGTTCTTCAAAAAAGTAAGTAGTTGTGTTTTGTGTTTGATTTTTTGCTTGCATACTGCTCCATGTGTTTGTATTTATGCAAAGTTGTACATTAGAAAATGGCCACTTTCATGTTCGCTGTGCATTCGATTGTACTCAACCTCGATCTTTCTGCCACTGTCATGTTCGTGTGTGTCCATTCGATCGTACTCAACCTCGATCGTTCGGCCACTTATAATACGAGGTTTGGGGAATTTTTTTGTGAAAGGAAGTTTGTTCTCACTAGAGATGTCATCAAGAATGTAAAGCCAATTTATTCAATGTAAAGGAGAGGTCACCCAGTAGCTGTTTACCCATCTGGACTCTAGAGCACTAGTGCTGGGACACCCAAACCCCCTTTTTATTATGCTTTTCCACACATGTGCTCCAGTGGATACTAGAGGGGGGTCTCCATCAGACAAACTTCTACCAAAAAGCTAGTAAGTTTAGCACCTTTACAAAGTGACTACATTCATGTTGTTGTCATTTGTAACTGGCCAACCAAAAATATTGTCCCTCACTTTCAAGCAATGTTTGACATTTCCTATTTCTGCCCTCAATAGATTGTGGTGCTAAATCTTCCTTTTGTACATTCTCATAGGGGAGCGAAAACTCGGGACGTCTGAGGAAACCACAAAACCCACACCTCACAAAGAAGGGGAAAGACCAGAAGCAGAGGAGGAGGAGGAGGAAAGAGAGATCATAGAAATTGGAGAACTTGTCAACACAACAGGTGAGTGTGGGAGAACACAGCTACTGGTAAGCTAATCAATGTATGCCTGCCTCATTTCCAAGAGACATTTTTTGTTTTTTTGGTTGTTTTTAGGTGACGTGGATGTTGTGGAAGAAGAATCGCACTTTACCACAGAAAGTGCCCACGTCCTCATCGGGGAGATAATGGTCTGCAATCGAGATCTAGATGACATAAAGCAAAACATCAATGATGTTCAACAAAAATTGAAGAACATCATTGCTGTTTTAGGTAAAATCTGAAAACGCACCAAGTAATTAACACACATTTGTGGCTGTTTCTGACCACATTTGCAACTTAAGAACTGTGTGAAATTTGGAACATGCACACATTGTGTCCACATGTGCTAGCTCTCATCATGGTGGATGAATGACAGCGTTTTTTTTGGGGGTGCAACCACTTTAGTAACTACTAAAGTGGGTGTGGTGAAGGGGTTGCACCCCCAAAAATTGTCCATTGATCCCCATGATGGGAAATGGCACTTTTGAACATTCTAGGCATGTGTTTTATCATCTAATGTCCATTTTCAGACCCAAATTGTGTGCATGTTCTAAATTTCCAGTTTCCAGGGGTGACCCCCCATGTGATGAAGGCAAGATCAAACACACTTTGAACATATAGTCATGTCTGATCTTGTCTTCACTTTAGAAAGTTGAACTTTGCAAGTTCCTATGTTCTGTTTTGCTCCATGCCTGGTTTTAACAAATGCGGAATGTTTGTAAACAATGTTGGAAAGAACCAAGATCTTGTCAGTTTTGCCAAGAAGTTTGAAAACGCACTTGTGAATGTGTTGCAAGTAAACTTTTTTAATTTACTAAATGTGTGGCTTCATTATTGAAAAACACAAAAGCATTATGTATGTCAAATGTAAAGGATTTGGGGGGCAATGGGTGTAATTTACTAAAGGCAATTCCAGTTTGCACTGCAAGTGTATTTTCCAGGGCACTTTTGCACTGTTTCCCATCAATTGCACCTCCGCAGTTAGGAAAGTCCCAAAGGTTGGCAAAGTGGGAGGCCACAGTCTGCCATTCCTGTGGCGTGGAAGGGAACTGTGGAGTGAAACAAGAAAAACAAATTAGTCACTTTGCACATAAACATTGCAAGCAGATTAGACACTAAACATCTTGGAACAAGATCAGACTTTTACATTTTAAGATTGAAAGTATTTGCACCGAAAAGTAGAAGGTCCCCCTAGCAGATTACTCACCCCCCATCAATCCCCCCACTTCTGATGGGCCATTGACAATAACTAGGGGTTTGGGGGGGGGGGGGGGGTTGGACAGGTAACCCTCTGCACTTCATTGATTGCCAAATGGCTCAATAATGTGTGCTAGTTTGGCCAGACCCTCCTTACTTAACACTATTGGCAGCCCACAGGAAAGATAAAAGAACATTCCAAATCCCCCCCCCCCCCCCCCCCTAAAAAAATGTTGCAAAAATGGGGCTCTGCATGAAGTAAAACACACAGCAAACATTTGTGCATGTTTTAGGGGGTGTTTGGGGGAAAACAATACTATGCAGCAGACAAAATACATTGCTTAAGTGACTAGGCCATAGGTGTCTATTGGGGCAGAAGAGCATGCTGGGGAGGTAAGTGAAGGGAAAAATGCATGAAGGAGAAAAGGGGCACAGCATATTAGAGCATATTGCAATCATGGTAATTAGGGAAGGAGGTCAAAAATACAAGACATTAGCAAACAGAGCATACATAGAAGGGAATAGTAAAGGAGAAATGTTACCTTAATATAGTCCTCCTGCAGGACCTCGATGATGGCAGAACAGGTCTCTGGAATAATGATTCCCAGGGCCTGGGGAGAGATACCTGAAGAGAACTTCAAATCCTGAAGACTTCTCCCTGTCGCCAAGTACCTCAACGTGGCAACAAGCCTCTGCTCCGGAGTGATGGCTTGTCTCATGCAGGTATCCTGCCGGCTGATAAAAGGGGTCAGCAAAGCCAAAAGACGGTGAAAAACGGGGTCCGTCATCCGGAGAAAGTTCCTGAAATCATCAGGATTATTCTCCTGGATCTCACGAAGCAAAGGCATGTGCGAGAATTGGTCACGCTGAAGCAACCAATTCTTGGTCCACATACTCCTCGTCACTCTGTTCATGGACGGGTCTTGGCTCAAAGCTAAAAGCCCCACACCAATTCCGCGTACAGCACGAACTCGGCGACGAGTACGTACGGGAAACATCGCTCACAAACGGTCGGCTGGTCAGAACGGACAAACAGAAAGCACCGATAAACAGCAAGGCCTGAAAGAACGAAATGAATACCAGAAACGAGCAGACAATAAGCAGTGCAAATCAAAGCGTCCTATATCAAGATATAGGCCGCAATGACAAACAAATGCGAACTGACTACACGCACTAATAAACAGATACGCACGACAAGCACAAACTGAAGAGCGGTAACGATCTGAGTCACAAAACTGAGAAGCGCGAATCGTAAGTCCCCAAACTTCGACTAACTCGCGATAAACACGGGATCAGCAGAAGGAGCCCAACGGGTGCGGGACGTGGTGCTGAACTTCCCTTTTCTAGTCTCGTGGAAGACGACTTGCATCACGACGTTCTTGAAGACCGGAAATTCCGACAACGTTGTCCGACCGTGTGTACGCAACACCAACATCGGACAAAGTACGACGGAAAGGATCCGACGGAACTGGTCCTAGGATAATCCGAGCGTGTGTATGGGGCATTAGATTGTAAGCTCCTGAGGACAGGGGCTGATGTGAATTTATAAAAATATGCTAAGTGCTGCATTAATTGTTGGTGTACAAATACATTCCTGTAATAAATAACACAACAGAGTTCCGGAATAAACTTTGCAAGTCTCTTCTGCCAAAAACTTTGTACGCCCCATGTACTTTTTATTATTATTACAGGGCTTTAGTTCCACTTTAATTTAAAATGTATGTTTGTCAGCAGAAACAAAGTTTTGTGTCATAAAAATTTTAATGAAATAATTTTAAAATAACAACATTTTTTAAATAAAATATAATTAAAATAAAAGGCAATAATGCACAAGGAACGCTCTGCAAATCGGAAAGGGATTGTGGGCAATGCAAACAAGGCCTCTTGTCACATTCAGAGCCTCTACAGTTTCCTCTCCCAGAAAGTCAGAAAAAGGTGTCATTTTATTGGGATGGGAAATCTGTTGGTAAAATATGACATTTGTAATGGTATTTGGGCTAAACTAAGAATTATGGTCTCACAAAGGTTTGACCTGTACAACATTTAGGGCCGGGTCCCACCGGTGCGATGTCCGAGATCGGTTGTGATTGGCATCGCACTGCAAATCACATGCGACTCTGTGTGATGCGATTTCAGCAACACAGATGGTATGGCTGAATTTGCATGGCATTTGGATAAAACTCGCACAGGACCCTTTTTTTTGGTCTGCGGCAGAATCGGATCGCATGGGTGTTCACACCCAATGTGATCCAATTCCTGTCCGAGTGCAATCTGTAAACTGATTTGAGGGTGTCATTAACTTTTAACTGACACTCCCAGCAGTTCGCATAGGGCAGTGTGAACTGCCGCTGGGAGACATGGAATGTGGGAACCCGCAGTGGATTTGCAGGGTTCCCGCATCGCAGCAGTGTGAACCGAGCCTAAAACATATTATTTTTGTAATCTTGAGATCCCTTAACTTGTAATGCTAATCGAGTAAAACTTACACAGCCCTGCCCTCTGCTGGTAGAATTGCAGACTGCAGTTCACAGAGAAATGCTTGGGCTCTGTCAGAGTGACCATCAGGTTCTTGGTCACCTCCCTAACTAAGACCCTTCTTCTAAATCACTCAGTTTGGCCAGGGGCCCGCTCTAGGAAGCATCCTGGTGGTTCCAAACTTCTTCCATTTACAGATGATGGAGGCCACTGTGCTCATTGGGACCTTCAATGCTGCACAAATTTTTCTGTACCCTTCCCCAGATCTGTGCCTCGATACAATCCTGTCTCGGAGGTCTACAGGCAATTCCTTGGACTTCATGGCTTGGTTTGTGCTCTGACATGCACTTTTAACTGTGGGACCTTATATAGACAGGCGTGTGCCTTTCCAAATCATGTCCAATCAACTGAATTCACCACATGTGGACTTAATCACATTGTAGAAACATCTCAAGGATGATCAGTGGAAACAGGATGTACCTGAGCTCAATTCTGAGTGTCATGGCAAAGGCTGTGAATACATGGGATTTTGAATGAATTTAATCCATTTTGGTATAAGGCTGTAACATAACAAAATGTGGAAAAAGCGAAGTGCTGTGAATACTTTCCGGATGTACTGTAAATCCTAAGCAGTGGTGGAACTTTCAGGGTCGCAGCAGTCACACTTGCAACTGGGCCCTGCCGTTCTGCGGCTGTGGGGGGCCCCAAGACCCGGCATCTCCCCTCTGGCTGTCTGTTTTTAGTGTGCAGTGAGGGGAGGCGGCTATCAGCAGCTGTATGGTGCCAGCGGGATCTCCCTGGGGCTTGTAGTTCTCTCTTCGAATGTATACAGTGGAGAGGGGAGGGGCCTCTGTGGAGAGGGGAGGTGCACAGACAGAAGAGTCATCTACTAGGACCCCTAGGTCCTTTTCCATCCTAGATTCCCCCATAGGTTCACCCCCTAGTGAGTATGCATTCAAATTTTTGCCACCCAAATGCATTATTTTAAATTTTTCTACATTGAACCTCATTTGCCATGTAGTTGCCCACCCCATTCATTTGTTCAGATCTTTTTGCAAGGTTTACAGAGTTATTGCTCTGCTTAGCTTAGTATCGTCCCCAAATACAGAGATTGAACTGTTTACCCCATCCTCCAGGTCATTTATGAACACATTAAATAGGACAGCACAGAACCCCGGGGACCCCACTACCCACCCCTGACCATTCCGAGTATTCCCCATTTATCACCACCCTCTGAACTCGCCCTTGTAGACACATTGGCAACTAACATCAAGGATAAAATAAGTAGACATATCTAGGGGTCTGTCTGCGGCTTGTGTAACTAGGCTTCCCAAGGTCATCAATACAGGTCCCGGATAGTAGGATACTCTTGTGCCTGGTGTGCTCATGGTGGAACAGCAAAAAGCAGCAGGAAGCAGGCAGGAGGTGTCGTTAACCAGTGGGGAACACAGGAGCCGCCGGACCAGAAGTAACCTTATGCCGCGTACACGCGATTCAGCTAGCAAAAGACCGATGAGAGCTTTTGGTCTGAAAATGCGACATTGGACTTTTGCTGGCTGAATTCCCGCCAGCAAAAGGTTGAGAGCATGTTCTCAATTTTTCGGTCGGAAAAAGTTTCGATCGGAAATTCGGATCGTCTGTACCAATTCCGACGCGCAAAATTCCTACGAATGCTCGGAAACAATTCGGCACATGCTCGGAAGCATTAAACATCATTTTCTCAGGCTCGTCGTAGTGTTGTACATCACCGCGTTCTTGACGGTCGAAAGTTAAGCAAACTTTTGTGTGACCGTGTGTATGCAAGACCAGCTTGAGTGGAAAATCCGCTCGTGTGTACGCAGCATTAGTGGGAGGCGTGGGTGACACAATAATGGATCACTGACTCATTGCTCAAGTTTCACCTTATTTTCAGTTCATTTCACTGGGTTTTTTATGGATATTTCCCCTTTTTCTTTATGGACTTTACAGTGCCTTGAAAAATAATTCATACACCCTGAAATTTTTCACATTTGTCATGTTACAACCAAAAACGTAAATGTAAAAATAAACAAATGCAGCGCTATGTGATATATCACTCACTCAGGTGAAAAATATATATAATTGCCATGGGCGAGTGAATGTTGGAGCAACTTCAACTGTCTCCCCCTGAGGAAGACACGTGATCGCCATGTGTCACGCTTAGGGGAGGGTCCAGGACGGTGGAGGAGACAGTCACTTGCTTTCTGATCTAGCTGCTGATTCACACAAGTCTGCAAACCATTTGGAGAGGATTTTAACATTGTATGTTTTCTATAGCCTGGTGCGCTGCAAGCACCTATAAAGTGTGAGTACCCTGATGTTTACCAATAAATTTCATGTAATGTCTGCAATAAATTTCCAAATTTTCAAATTTTCATTTTCAAAATGTAAACGATAATGTACTATCTATTTCCTTTATATATTTTTACACCATTTATATTCTTTGGGAATTCAAGTTGCTCCAACATTCAGTGAGTGAGTGATATATCACAGCGCTGCATTTGTTTATTTTGTTATATTTTATACACAGATTATGGGAGTGTGACTATGCTTAGCGGCTGTGGATTGGTCCTCTTACGTTTAAAACATTCTTTGGACACTCTTTATTGATAGCTTGCAAGACATCTATCGATATCACCAGTGGCGGTGCGTGTATAGAGGGCGCAGGAGCGCCCCCCCCCCCTCTCCTGCACCGCTCTATCACCAATAGATAGATTCATGCATTGCATGAATCTATCTATTGTCACCGCTGCCGCCCCCTATTCAGGTGTCCGGCCCCTTGTCGGGCGCCGGGCATCTGAATTACAGCGGTGGTGGTGTTTTTGGAAGTGCCCTATTAGAGCTTACCTGATTAGAGCGGTGGGCTCTAATAGGCTTCCATAAGTGTAAACAGCGGGCGCAATGCTTTGCGTTCGCTGTTTACACAGTATTGTGTTAGAGAAGCGAATACATCGCTTCCCTAACACAGACCCGCCTCTCAGCCAATCAGGTTGCTGGTCTGTGTTACCGGTCACCTGATTGGCTGAAGTCACAGGCGCTGTGATTGGACGCCTAGGCGTCCAATCACTGCAGAAGACAGGAGGAGCGCGGGAGAAGATGTCGGGTCGATGAGGAGACACCGCTCGCCGCCTGACAAGGTAAGTGACGGTAGATGGCGGGCAGAGGGCACATTGGCAGCATTTAATGGGCACAGTAACAGCGTTAGATGGGCACAGTGGCAGCACTTGGGGCATGGTGGCAGTGTTAGATGGGCACAGTGGCAGCACTTGGGGCACAGTGACAGTGTTAGATGGGCACAGTGGCAGCATTTAATGGGCACAGTGGCAGCATTTGAGGCACAATGGCAGCACTTGGGGCACAGTGACAGCGTTAGATGGGCACAGTGGCAGCATTTAATGGGCACAGTGGCATCGTTATATGGGCACAGTGGTAGCGTTTAATGGGCACAGTGGCAGCGTTTAAAGGGCACAGTGGCAGCATTTAATGGGCACAGTGGCAGCATTTAATGGGCACAGTGGCAGCTTCTAATGGGCACAGTGGCAGCGTTTAATGGGCACAGTGGCAGCATTTAATGGGCACAGTGGCAGCGTTAGATGGGCACAGTGGCAGCGTTAGATGGGCACAGTGGCAGCATTTAATGGGCACAGTGGCATCGTTAGATGGGCACAGTGGCAGCGTTTAATGGGCACAGTGGCAGCGTTTAAAGGGCACAGTGGCAGCATTTAATGGGCACAGTGGCAGCTTCTAATGGGCACAGTGGCAGCGTTTAATGGGCACAGTGGCAGCATTTAATGGGCACAGTGGCAGCATTTAATGGGCACAGTGGCAGCGTTAGATGGGCACAGGGGCAGCGTTAGATGGGCACAGTGGCAGCGTTAGATGGGCACAGTGTCAGCGTTTAATGGGCACAGTGGCAGCATTTAATAGGCACAGTGGCAGCGTTAGATGGGCACAGTGGCAGCATTTAATGGGCACAGTGGCAGCGTTTAATGGGCACAGTGGCAGCATGTAATGGGCACAGTGGCAGCGTTTGGGGCACAGTGGCAGCGTTTGATGGCACAGTGAGGCTGTTTGTTTGCGCCCCCTAAAAATTTTGAGCACCAGCCGCCACTGTATATCACATTGTAAATGTATTTTACTGGGATTTTGTGTGATAGACCAACAAGTGGCACATAATTGTGAAGTGGAAGGAAACTAATAAATGGTTTTCACATTTTTTTTACAAATAAATATGTGAAAAGTGTGGGGGGCATTTGTATTCAGTCCCCTTTACTCTGATACCCCTAACTAAAATCTAGGGGAACCAATTGCCTTCAGAAGTCCCCTAATTAGTAAATCTGTCAATCAGTGTGTGATTTAATCTCAGTATAATGACAGCTGTTCTGTGAAGCCCTCAGAGGTTTGTTAGAGAACCTTAGTGAAGAAACAGCATCATGAAGGCCAAGGAACACCAAACAGGTCAGAGATAAAGTTGTGAAGACGTTTAAAGCGGGGTTAGGGAGAGAGATGACCACCGCTCCAGAGGGATCCTTCAAGGCGAATGCTTCTACTCCTAGTGTGGAGCTCCAGGTGCCGGCTAATAACAAGGTAGTTAGAAAGTAACAAGGGGAACTCTGGACAGCCGCACACCAGACGAAGATGAAAAATCAAATGGATTTATTTAAAAACAGGAATCACATCAAAGTCCAAAAACACAGCAAAACAGGGAAGGGGGGGCACACAGCTGACGTGTTTCACGCTAAATACAGCGCTTACTCATAGCTCATAAATAAATCCATTTGATTTTTCATCTTCGTCTGGTGTGCGGCTGTCCAGAGTTCCCCTTGTTACTTTCTAAAGCAGGGTTAGGTTTTAAAAAAATATCCCAAGCTTTGAACATCTCACGGAGCACTGTAAAATCCATCATCTGAAAATAGAAAGAGTATGGCACAACTGCAAACCTACCAAGACATGGCCATTGACCTAAGGCCCCATGCACACGAGACACTGGTGCAAACTCTGCTGAACGCATGTTTAAAAGCTGAAACCGGCGTTTAGAAACACCAGTTTTGCCACATTTGCATGCCACGTTTAGCAGCGTTTTACTGCGTTTGCGCCTAGAAGCATTTTTAGTTAAGATAACATTATAAGACCCTCCCTGAGCTCAAAAAACAGTATTATTTAACTATTTCAGCCAGTTTGTGAGACCAGAGTGAGTAGCAGCAGCTGAGAGAGCAGCAGTGTACTTGTATTTAGCGTGTCACTTGCCACGTCGCCTGCCACAAGTTACAGATTGCCACATGTTGCAGATTGTCCACTTGCCACTTCACCTGCCACGTCGCTTGCCACGTCACCTGCCACAAGTTGTGGATTGTCCACTTGCTACATCACCTGCCATAATTTGCTTGTTCAAATCTAACAACATATGGGTCAAATTCCAATTATACTTCGGAGAACAGCAATGCTAGTGGTGTATTGGATTGGATCAAGGGCTCATTAGGGTATATAAATGGTCTATGGATCATTGCAAGCAATTACAATTTTTTAAAATATTTTTTTTTAATGTTTTTTTATCATTTGCCATAATTTTGGAGATTTTTAATGTAAAAAAAATAGGGCACCTTTAAAAACGATTATAAACGAAAATGCTGCTTAACGCGGGTGCCGCGTTTAGCCGCGTTTGGCATCTCAAACGTGGAAAACGTTTGCGTCTGAACCCAATTTTTTGCTTTTGGAAAAACGAGGTTAAACGCAACTGCCTAAAAACGCCAAAAAACGAGACTGTGTACATGGACACATAGGATAACATTGAATGAGTTCAGGGGCAGTTAAAAAAAGTCTCCAACTGCCTCTGAACTCTGGAGGAGCTGCAGAGATCCACAGCTCAGGTGGGAGAATCTGTCCACAGGACAACTATTAGTTGCAGTGCCGATCCTGACCTCCCTGGGGCCCTAAGCAAAATTATGCTAAGGGACCCTCTACTTGACCCGTGATGCCGTGAGCTATGTAAACCATTTGCCATTGCTACACAGTCACACCTGACACTTCAGTGCTCCCAAAACAATCCTCCCTCCTTTAAACAAAACAGTCAAAGAATAAGTACAACAATATAGAACAGAATGAGGTCCCCAGAGAGCCCCCCTTACATCAGGGTCCTCAGAGAGCCCCCCTTACATCAGGGTCCTCAGAGAGCCCCCCTTACATCAGGGTCCTCAGAGAGCCCCTCCTTACACCAAGGTCCCCAGAGAGCCCCCCTTACACAAGGGTCCCCAGACAGCCCCCCTTAAATCAGTGTCCTCAGAGAGCCTTCCCCTACATCAGGTCCCCAGAGAGCCTTCCCCTACATTAGGGTCCCCAGAGAGCCCCCCTTACATCAGAGTCCCTAGAGAGCCTCCCCCAACATTAGGGTCCCCATAGAGCCTCCCCTTACATCAGGGTCCCCATAGAGCCTCCCCTTACATCAGGGTCCCCAGAGAGCCTCCCCTTACATCAGGGTCCCCAGAGAGCCCCCCTTTACATCAGGGTCCCCAGAGAGCCTCCCCCTACATTAGGGTCCCCAGAGAGAGCCCCCTTACATCAGGGTCCCTAGAGAGCCTCCCCCTACATTAGGGTCCCCAGAGAGCCTCCCCTTACATCAGGATCCCCAGAGATCCTCCCCTTACATCAGGATCCCCAGAGAGCCTCCCCTTACATCAGGGTCCCCAGAGAGCCCCCCTTTAATCAGTGCCCTCCGAGAGTCTCCCCCTACATCAGGGTCCCCAGAGAGCCTTCCCCTACATTAGGTTTCCCAGAGAGCCTCCCCTTACATCAGGGTCCCTAGAAAGCCCCTCCTTACATCAGGGTCCCCAGAGAGCCCCCCTTACATCAGTGTCCTCAGAGAGCCCCTCCTTACATCAGTGTCCTCAGAGAGCCCCTCCTTACACCAAGGTCCCCAGAGAGCCCCCCTTACACAAGGGTCCCCAGACAGCCCCCCTTAAATCAGTGTCCTCAGAAAGCCTTCCCCTACATCAGGGTCCCCAGAGAGACTCCACTTACACCAGGGTCCCCAGAGAGCCTCCCCTTAACCAGGCTCCCCATAGAGCCCCTACTTACATCAGGGTCCTCAGAGAGCCCCTTCTAACATCAAGGTCCCCAAAGAGCCCCCCCCTTACACCAGGGTCCCCAGAGAGCCCCCCTTACACCAGGGTCCCCAGAGAGCCCCCCCTTACACCATGGTCCCAAGAGAGCCTCCCCTTACATTAGTGTCCCAAGAGAGCCTTCCCTCTTACATTAGTGTCTCCAGAGAGCCCCTCCTTACACAGGGTCCCCAGAGAGCCCCCCTCTGACATTAGTGTCCCCAGGGGCCCCCCTCTTACATCAGTTTCCCCAGAGGGCCCCGTCTTTACATCAGTGTCCCCAGAGGGCCCCGTCCTTACATTAGTGTCCCCAGAGGGCCCCGTCCTTACATTAGTGTCCCCAGAGAGCCCCCCTCTTACATTAGTGTCCCCAGAGGCCCCCTTCCTTACATTAGTGTCCCCAGAAACCCCCCCTCTTACATTTGGGCCCCCAAACAGCTGACTCCCCCCTTGCAGAGGTTCCCCTGTACCTGGCTGGTGGAGGTGGGAGGCGGCGATCGGCAGCTATATGTTGTTCACAGGCAGGGGGATCTCCCTGGGGGTAGTAGTTCTATCTCCGAATGTATACAGCGGAGAGGGGAGGGGCCTCTGACCCGGGCATCAGCAACAGTGTTCAAGCAGAGTGAAAGTGAAACTGATACCTGCCCGGGTCAGAGGCCCCTCCCTTCTCCTCTCCACTGTATACACTGAGAGTACTACAAACCCCAGGGAGATCCCACCGCCCACTCAGGCACCATAGAGCTGCCGATTGCCGCCTTCCACCTCCTCCCACCTCTCCTCACTGCACTCTAAATGGCCAGCCAGAGGTGTAGGGGGGATGCTGGGTCTTGGGGGCCCCCCCACAGCGGCGGGGCCCTAAGCAGCTTGCATAGTGTACCTATAGGGCCGATCGGCTCTGATTAGTTGTGCTCTCCACAAGTTTGGCCTTTATGGAAGAGTAGCAAGAAGAAAGCCATTGTTGAAAGAAAGCCATAAGAAGTCCCATTTGTAGTTTGCGAGAAGCCATGTGGGGGACACAGCAAACATGTGGAAGAAGGTGCTCTGGTCAGATGAGACCAAAATTTTACTTATTGGCCTAAAAGCAAAAAAGTATTGCAACGACCGCCATTTTATTCTCTAGGGTGTTAGAAAAAAAACAATATATAATGTTTGGGGGTTCTAAGTTTTTTTCTAGCAAAAAAAACTGTTTTAAACATGTAAACACCTAAAATCCAAAACGAGGCTGGTCTTAAAGTGGTTAAAAGTCAGCAGCTGCAGTATTTGTAGCTGCTGACTTTTAATTTTTTTTTTAAGGGGCACCCCACTTTAAGTTGTGAATAGTTTTGTTCTGGAGTGTCCTACTACAAACACCCTATCCAAGTTACACATAAATAAATAAATAAATAAAAAATAAAACTACAAAACAACACTCCTAGACTGGTCTTTGACTACATCAAGCCTAAAGCCCCATACACACGGTCGGATTTTCCAATGGAATCTGTCCTATCGGACAATGTTTTTTTTTTAACAGAGATGTTTTATTGAAATCAAAACAGGTTTACAGATATATCACGTCAGAGAAAAAAAGATTCGGTATCTTACAATGACAAGCACTGAGAGCTTGAGGGTTGTATACATTACAGCATAACAAAACAGGTTTCCAACTCACTTATAAGTCACCCTAACCATATCTATCCCTTCCTTCAGTATTTGTTACAAGCTAAGACTCCGATGGATCGGTATCCGAGTGTTTTATTGAGACGTTGGTCCTGGGGGGGGGGGGGGGGGGGGGGGGGGGGTTGGATCAGGATCCAGTTGTTCAGGTAGGGGGGGGTGCCTGACCACTGCTACAGAGGGGAACATAGGGAGATTGTATCTTTTGCTCAACCGTGAGCATCGATCCACCTGGCCCATATCTTGTCAAACTTTACCGGGCACTGTCTACTTTCGTAGGTGAGCCTATACAGGGGGAGGACAGCATTTATGGAGCGGCACCAGGAGTCATGCGTTGGGGGATCAGGCAGTTTCCATTTCAGGAGGATCTCCCGTCTAGCATAGAAAATAGCGAACGTAAGGAACAGTTTAGTGTATCTGTCCCCCTGGGCCTCTTCCAGATAGCTAAGGAGAAAGATCAGGGGATCTCTGGGTATCCCGATGCCCGAGACTCCCGTAAGTTCATCAGCCACCTGGGTCCAGAAGGGGAGGAGTTTGGGGCAAGACCAGACCATGTGTAGGAATGAGCCCGTCTCCTGCCCGCACCTTGGACAGAGCGGATCACGCTGTGGGAATATCCTGGCCAGCCTTTGCGGAGTGTAATAAGCTCTATGTAGGAACTTCAGTTGTATGAATCTATCGCGTGAGGCTATCATTGTCGGGATGTAAGTGGGAACGCATTCTTCCCATATTTCATCGTCCAAGGTAGGTAAGTCATCTTTCCATTTGGCAAATGATTTGGTCAGCTTGGCATCGTGGGCCACTGTCAGGTATAGATAAAGGGAGGACAGGGGTCGGCCCATGTTGTTAGAGGTCAGGAGACGTTCGGTCGAGTCCATTTCTAGTGTTATAGGTTGGGGGAACTGCGATTTATATGCATGCCGAAGCTGCCAGTATCTAAAGGACCAGGCCCGCGGAAGCGCGTGCGAGGACCTCAGTTCCTGGAAGGAGGCTATTGTGCCACGCTTGGTAATATGTTTCAAAGTGAGTATTCCCTTCCCTGCCCATTCCGAGGGATTTGGTAGTGAGTTAAAGTGGGGTAGCAGGGGGTTACCCCACAAGGGGGTGTTAGGGGAAATATGGTGGGGCCTGCTGTACACCCTCCTGGCGTCCTGCCATGCTTGTATGGTGGTCTTCATAGGGGTGGTGACAGCAGGGTCAGCACGTTTCCCTCTAAACGGTAGGTTGCTGAGTGCAGCGTAGGAGCCCAAGATGGCAGCTTCCAATCTAATTGCCGGATTCTGCCTGGGTTGGGAGAACCACCACCTAACCGTTACCAATACAGCAGCCCAATAATAAATTTGAAAGTTCGGAAGAGCCAGCCCACCACCCGAAAGGGGGAGGTAGAGTAGCTGTTTCGCCACCCTCGGGGGTCTCCCAGCCCAGACAAAGTTTCCCAGCAGGGCCTCCAGTTTTGCTATAAATGCCTTGGGGATGTGGGACGGGGTGTTCCTGAAAAAATAAAGGAACTTTGGTAGGAGTACCATCTTCAAGAGGTTAACCCTGCCTACAGGAGATAGGGGGAGCGAGCGCCAGGCTGCACATTTGGCCGTTGTTTGTTGCATCAGGGGTTGGAGGTTGCGGGTCATGTATTGTCTTATGTCCGCTGTCACCTTAATTCCCAAGTATGTAATTTCGTCTACCCATCTAAGTTGGGTCAGGGGAGCCGGGGGGGTGGTCTGAGGACAAAGAGAGAAAAGCTCTGACTTATCCCAGTTTATCCTTATACCCGAGAAGTTGCTAAAGTGGTTAAAAATGTCCAGTACTCTTCTGAGGGAGGTGGAGGAGTCGGCGAGGTATAGGAGAGCGTCGTCCGCATATAGCGAAATCTTTTCGTGTATGCCTCCTATTTGTATGCCTTTGACTTCCTCATCTGCCCTAATCAGCGCAGCCAGGGGCTCTATAGCCAGGGCGAACAGGGTGGGGGACAGGGGGCAGCCCTGCCTCGTGCCCCGACCCAGCGGAAACGGGTCTGACAGGCAGGTATTAGTGTATACTCTTGCTTGGGGGTCTCTGTACAGCATCCGGACCCAGGAGATGAATTTCTCCCCAAATCCAAACCTAGACAGGACCGCCCACAGGTATCTCCATTCCACTGAGTCGAAAGCCTTCTCGGCATCCAGTGAGGCTACTACACCCGCGCCCCCCGTGCTCGCCCTGTCTATATGTGTGAAAAGTCTTCTAAGGTTAATATCAGTGCCCCTTCCTGGCATGAAGCCCGTTTGGTCCGGGTGGACCAGGGCCGTGATGACAGTGTTCAATCTGTTCGCCAAGATCTTGGCCAGGATCTTGGCGTCCACATTGAGCAGTGAGATCGGTCTATACGAGGTACATTGAGATGGGTCCTTCCCCGGCTTGGGAATGACTACAATCACTGCGTCCCTCATGGATTGTGGGAGGGTGCCCAACACTCCAGCTGCTGTAAATACCTCTTGGAGTTTTGTCGCTAGCGTTTCAGGGTATTGTCTGTACAGTTCTATCGGTATCCCGTCTGGGCCAGGGGTCTTGCCGGGTTGCATGGACTTGAGGGCCGCAAGTGTTTCGTCAAGAGTAAGAGGTCTGTCCAAAATGTCCCTAGCTTTGTCAGTGAGGACCGGTATGTCCACTGAAGCTAGATATGTGGTGAGTTCACTATCAGTGAAGGTTGCTTTGGAAGAGTAGAGTGCCTGGTAGTAGGTAGCAAAGGAGCGGTTAATTTCCTCCGGGGAGCAGAGGAGCCCTCCGGTAGAGTCTTGTATGTGAGGGATGCTGAGGCCTCCTGACTGCTCCTTGGAGAGCCAGGCAAGAAGTTTGCCGGATCTTTCCCCCTGTTCAAAAATTCTTTGTGACTGTGCAAGTAATTTCTTTTGGGTCAGGGCAGTACGAAGGGACATCACCTCCTGTGTCAGGGACTGTAATCTAGCGTAGTGTTGGGGGTCACGCGTGGTCAAGTACAGTGTTTCCTGCGCTGTGGCCTCAGCCTCCGCCTTGGTTAGGTTAGCGCGTCTGCTCTTTCTGGTACTAGATATGATTTTCTGAAACTGGCCTCTTGTAAAGGCTTTAAATGCATCCCAAACCTCAGTGGGGGAGGATGTGCCTGGGTTAGTAGCCCAGTATCCATCTAGCTCTCTGCTGTACTGGGGCTCCACCTCCTGGTCTGAAATCCAGAACCTGGAGAGTCTCCACAGCCTAGCAGGGGAACCCGGGTCTCCTATATGCACCAGAAGGGGGGCGTGATCAGATATCCCCCTAGGCAGTATCCGAACGTCCCTGATCCTGGGCAGCACTGACTGACTTGTGTATACGAGGTCGATCCTGGAGAATGAGCGGTGTGTTGCAGAGTGACAGGTGTACTCCCTGGTGTCAGGGTGTCTCCATCTCCAGACGTCCACAAGACCATAGGTATCAGCCCACTCCTTCAGACCGGAGGAGGCCGGGCCTACACCCGCCAGTCTGTCAACACACGGCTCAGGGGCTACGTTGAAGTCCCCCAGGATTATCACATGATTGGAAGCATAATCGGCCAGTATGGCTGTGATCTTATTGAGAAGTGTCAGGGAGGCTGGGGGGGGCAGGTATAGCCCCACTATGGACCAGGTCTGAGAGAGAATTCTAGCATGTATAACAACATATCTCCCATCCGGGTCCAGCGCCAGGTCCAACAGTCCAAAGGGTAGTGTCTTGCTGACAAGTATGCTCACCCCTCTTGCAAAGGTGGAATACGTGGAGTGATAGTGGCTACCGACCCATGGTTTTTTCAGGGCTAGGGTTCTGCTGCCCACCAAGTGGGTTTCCTGAAGGATGCACACATGGGGGTTGTATGTTTTTATAAACTGGAAGACCAGTGACCTCTTTACCGGAGAGTTGAGGCCCCTGGTGTTCCATGACATAATATTAAGAGCAGACATGGTAGTCGCAATTCGCAATGTTCAAGGGGTGTATCGGGTAGGTGGACGTTAGACCGGACGCTGGGTCTCCGTACATAGCAAGCAGGTCACCTGTGACAACCTCAGCATTTCTATCTGATGTGAATACAGATATCAAGTAAGCAATAAAACATCTAGAAACGAAAAAGAAATAAAAACTTAAAACCATAACCTTCGCCCCGAAGGGGCAACCTTGCCCCCCCCCCCCCTCCCCGCCCATCCCCCCAAAACTGAGGTAGGCTTCAATTCCCCAGTCCCAACTCAGCATAACCGCTGCAAAATGGGGGTCGCCTGTGCAAGAGGCTGACGAGGTTCCGCCGGGTGTCCGGCAGAGTCCATGTGAGCTCGTCAACGTCCCACTAGAATGAGCCCCGCCGACTCCTGGGTTTAGTAGGAGAGCACGTGAGTGCGGGTAGTAAGCATATCCATCAGTGAAAAGTCATCTCACCTCTCGTGCCAGCATAGTCCCCTCCTGACGGTTGTTACCTTCAATGGTGGAAGTTAGGATATGAGAAGGTCCATTCAGGATGTAGTACACCCCAGTAATCAAGGCGGTGATCTCCTGGCCTTGGCCAGGGGCCGAACTCTTACGTTGCAACATCAAAAGAAAAGAAAAAGCAGTAAAACCAAAAACTTGTCAAAAAGAACGTTATTGGAGCATCAGTGCAAAGGATAGATTCCTAGACTGCAGGGTTCCAGTACCCAGTTTCCCTAGGGATTCTGGATGGTCTCTGGCAGGGGGGGGGGGCCTTTTCAGGACCAAACTCAATAGCAGGGGGGGCTTAAGGGAGTAGTCAATAGGAGCAGGTTCAGGGAGGTTGGGAAGACATGTGTCCCCCTGCCAGGTATCAGCAATACAAAGTGGTATGGAGGTACTCACAGTCCGGTGACTAGCGATGCGGTGGCAGGGTGTCCATCCACGCCGAGGCCTCCCGGGGTGTGTTGAAGAATCTAAAGGTCTCCCCGTCTTGAACTCTGAGTCTCGCCGGGAACATCACACTGTACTTAATGTTGCGGGCTCTGAGTGCCCCCTTCACCTGGTCGAACGATTTGCGTAGTCTCTGGGTCTCTATGGAATAATCAGGGAAGATCATAAGCTTTGTGTTTTGAAATCGTAGCTCACCCTGTAGTCTGGAAGCTTTCAGAACTTCATCCCTGTCACGGAAGTTGAGCATTTTCAGGATAAAAGTCCTTGGGGGGGCCCCAGGAGGACCCGGTTTCGGGGGAACCCTGTGTGCCCTCTCTGCTGTGTAGTAGGGGGAGAAGGTAGCATTTGGGAGAAGGGATCTCAGCATGTCTTCCACAAACGCCGTTGGGTCCTTGCCCTCCACCCCCTCCGGCAGGCCTATGATCCGGAGGTTGTTCCTCCTGTTCCTGTTCTCGGCGTCTTCTGCCCTAAATTCCAGCGCCTTCACCTTGGTATGGAGGGTGCGGAGGGAGGCCGCGTGCTCCATGGCGTCATCCTCTATTAGGCCTATGCGCTGTTCCGCCTCTGTGACCCTGGATCGGACCTTATCTATGTCCTGCCTCATGAGGCCCACTTCCAGCTGCACCTCCTCAATTTTGGCCGTAAGGGTTGCCTGGCATGTGGTTATGGCCGTCATCACCTCCGTCAGCCAGGGTGGTCTGGTGTCCGGTGGGTCTGCGGGGGGGGTCTGAGACGCCATGTGTGAGTACCGCTGGGCGCGCGTCTCCACGTGGGAGGCCGGTGTTAGGCCCGGCGGGGATCCCTCCGGTCCCGGAGGGAATTTCAGCCTCTTACCCTTGCCGGACTGTGCTCGAGGGGTGTTCCGCCTCATCCAGCTGCCACTGGTCGGAGGTAGTGCGGGTGTGCGTTCAGGGATCAGGGTGGAAGACACGGAGTCAGCGGAGCTCGTGGGAGATGCGACCGCTCACGTCGCCATCTTGGACACGCCCCCCCTATCGGACAATGTTGTCGGAAATTCCGACCGTGTGTAGGCACCATTGGACATTTTCCATCGGATTTTCCGACGGACAAAGTTCTATCTCCTGGCTCTCAAATTTTCCGACAACAAATTCCGATCACACCAATTTCAATCGTGTGTAGCCTAGTCCGACGGACAAAGTGCTACGCATGCTCAGATCACATTACAAGTACAAAGCTATTGGCTACTAGCCTCTACGTAGTCCCGTCGTAGGCAACAAACGTCACCACGTTCAGAATGATCGGATTTTCCGACAACTTTGTCCGACCGTGTGTATGCAACACCAGTGTCGGACTAAATCCGCCGGAAAAAATCCGATGGATTTTGTGGTCGGATTTTCCGACCGTGTGTACGGGGCATAAGTGTGTGTACCTGGCTGCCAGTGAAGACGTAAGGACTATCTAGGTAATAATCAAGCGGCTCTTATGGAGGTAGCACTACATACGGTATAAAAAGTAGAAATATCCGCGCTTAGGATTATAGGAACTGCTGCACCCCCTAAAAAACTACACCTAAATGTAGTAAGAGTGAATTGAGAATAAAAATGAGGAGTGTTGGCGCTGTTCAGGGGTAAAATTATATAAGGAGTAAAAGTATTAAAATTGTGAAATAAGTAAGTAAAGTCATATACGCAGGTGCAAAAAAAAGCAAAGGCTGGATAAATGAGTTAGTAATAGTATAGCAACAAAATTACACTAATTAAAAGTGTATAAATAGATCAAAGTGTTCAGTGAAAACACAGCGATAAAACACAGCGATAAATAGATAAGAGGACAATTTAAATATAGAAAAGTGCACGTGCATAAATATGTGCAAATAATGTTATAGCAGTGTTATAAACATAAATAAATGAATAAATAAATATGCTGCTAAACCATAAACAAATGAGGTGCAAGTATGCTATACATGCTAAGCTCAAATTCTGATGTGACTAAGTCGAGGTGGTAAAATATAAATAGTCCAATGAGTTCAAATAGCATATACAGGTCCTTCTCAAATAATTAGCATATTGTGATAAAGTTCATTATTTTCTGTAATGTACTGATAAACATTAGACTTTCATATATTTTAGATTCATTACACACAACTGAAGTAGTTCAAGCCTTTTCTTGTTTTAATATTGATGATTTTGGCATACAGCTCATGAAAACCCCAAATTCCTATCTCAAAAAATTAGCATATTTCAACCGACCAATAAAAGAAAAGTGTTTTTAATACAAAAAAAGTCAACCTTCAAATAATTATGTTCAGTTATGCACTCAATACTTGGTCGGGAATCCTTTTGCAGAAATGACTGCTTCAATGCGGCGTGGCATGGAGGCAATCAGCCTGTGGCACTGCTGAGGTGTTATGGAGGCCCAGGATGCTTCGATAGCGGCCTTAAGCTCATCCAGAGTGTTGGGTCTTGCGTCTCTCAACTTTCTCTTCCCAATATCCCACAGATTCTCTATGGGGTTCAGGTCAGGAGAGTTGGCAGGCCAATTGAGCACAGTAATACCATGGTCAGTAAACCATTTACCAGTGGTTTTGGCACTGTGAGCAGGTGCCAGGTCGTGTTGAAAAATGAAATCTTCATCTCCATAAAGCTTTTCAGCAGATGGAAGCATGAAGTGCTCCAAAATCTCCTGATAGCTAGCTGCATTGACCCTGCCCTTGATAAAAACACAGTGGACCAACACCAGCAGCTGACATGGCACCCCAGACCATCACTGACTGTGGGTACTTGACACTGGACTTCAGGCATTTTGGCATTTCCCTCTCCCCAGTCTTCCTCCAGACTCTGGCACCTTGATTTCCGAATGACATGCAAAATTTGCTTTCATCCGAAAAAAGTACTTTGGACCACTGAGCAACAGTCCAGTGCTGCTTCTCTGTAGCCCAGGTCAGGCGCTTCTGACGCTGTTTCTGGTTCAAAAGTGGCTTGACCTGGGGAATGCGGCACCTGTAGCCCATTTCCTGCACACGCCTGTTCACGGTGGCTCTGGATGTTTCTACTCCAGACTCAGTCCACTGCTTCCGCAGGTCCTCCAAGGTCTGGAATCGGTCCTTCTCCACAATCTTCCTCAGGGTCCGGTCACCTCTTCTCGTTGTGCAGCGTTTTCTGCCACACTTTTTCCTTCCCACAGACTTCCCACTGAGGTGCCTTGATACAGCACTCTGGGAACAGCCTATTCGTTCAGAAATTTCTTTCTGTGTCTTACCCTCTTGCTTGAGGGTGTCAATGATGGCCTTCTGGACAGCAGTCATGTCGGCAGTCTTACCCATGATTGCGGTTTTGAGTAATGAACCAGGCTGGGAGTTTTTAAAAGCCTCAGGAATCTTTTGCAGGTGTTTAGAGTTAATTAGTTGATTCAGATGATTAGGTTAATAGCTCGTTTAGAGAACCTTTTCATGATATGCTAATTTTTTGAGATAGGAATTTTGGGTTTTCATGAGCTGTATGCCAAAATCATCAATATTAAAACAAGAAAAGGCTTGAACTACTTCAGTTGTGTGTAATGAATCTAAAATATATGAAAGTCTAATGTTTATCAGTACATTACAGAAAATAATGAACTTTATCACAATATGCTAATTTTTTGAGAAGGACCTGTAAATCTGTGAATATCCAGTAAAACAGTAATTGATGTAAAAATCCAAAAAGTTCCAGTGATGTTATATGTTGATAACAAATATGATAGGTATCAATGAATGGTGGTAAAATCTATATTCCAATCAGTAATAGCTAGGCAGTAGGCACTCTGCCCTATGATGGGTGCGAGGAAGCTGTAGGCAAAAAAATCAATGGATGCAATCTGCACCCAGTAAATGGTGTGATTGTTCTTGGTTGTGTGTTGGGAAACTAGTAGCTGCGGGGGTCCCGTACTCCCCTCCTTCCGACTGTGCCCCTAATGTGCTTGCACTCACCAGAGTGCCCAACCCCTGCAGGGGTAATGGGCATGGAAGTGGGTATCCACACGGATTCCTCTTGTCCGGGTCAGGGGTATCCTCCGTCTCCAGGGGGGTCTGTGCCGACTGGATCCACGTTCTTTAGCTGTCCGGTGTGCTCAGATGGAAAGAGTATGGGGAAGGGGTGGAATCATAGTGTAACTCCGTTTTTTTTAAAAAGTTCCGAAATTTATTTAATGAATGCAATAAAATAGTCACCCACCAAGTGGTATGACTAGGATTCAAAAAAGGGCTAGCAAGCCCGTACAACAGCAAGGATAAGAACCGGCGTTGATGCACAGCCCTTCTGGGTATGAGGTGTGCGTTCCACGGCCGAGTACGCTCAAAAACCGGAAGTGGAGGCTGGCCGGAGGCGGGACTATCGTGGTACGCAATACGTAACATCCGGCCAGCCTCCACTTCCGGTTTTTGAGCGTACTCGGCCGTGGAACGCACGCCTCATACCCGGAAGGGCTGTGCATCAACGCCGGTTCTTATCCTTGCTGTTGTACGGGCTTGCTAGCCCTTTTTTGAATCCTAGTCATACCACTTGGTGGGTGACTATTTTATTGCATTCATTAAATAAATTTCGGAACTTTTAAAAAAAAACGGAGTTACACTATGATTCCACCCCTTCCCCATACTCTTTCCATCTGAGCACACCGGACAGCTAAAGAACGTGGATCCAGTCGGCACGGACCCCCCTGGAGACGGAGGATACCCCTGACCCGGACAAGAGGAATCCGTGTGGATACCCACTTCCATGCCCATTACCCCTGCAGGGGTTAGGCACTCTAGTGAGTGCAAGCACATTAGGGGCACAGTCGGAAGGAGAGGAGTACGGGACCCCCGCAGCTACTAGTTTCCCAACACACAACCAAGAACAATCACACCATTTACTGGGTGCAGATTGCATCCATTGATTTTTTGCCTACAGCTTCCTCGCACCCATCATAGGGCAGAGTGCCTACTGCCTAGCTATTACTGATTGGAATATAGATTTTACCACCATTCATTGATACCTATCATATTTGTTATCAACATATAACATCACTGGAACTTTTTGGATTTTTACATCAATTACTGTTTTACTGGATATTCACAGATTTATATGCTATTTGAACTCATTGGACTATTTATATTTTACCACCTCGTCTAAAGCCCCATACACACACGCGGATTATCCGAGGACCAGGTCCGTCGGATCCTGTCCGTCATACTTTGTCCGATGTTGGTGTTGCATACACACGGTCGGACAAAGTTGTCGGAAAATCCGATCATTCTGAACGTGGTGACGTTTGTTGCCTACGACGGGACTACGTAGAGGCTAGTAGCCAATAGCTTTGGTCTTGTAATGTGATCTGAGCATGCGTAGCACTTTGTCCGTCGGACTACCATACACACGATCGGATTTGGTGTGATCGGACCTTGTTGTCCAAAAATCTATCCAGCAGGAGATAGGACTTTGTCCGTCGGACAATCCGACGTACACTGTCCGATGGTGCATACACACGGTCGGATTTTTCGACAACATTGTCCGATCGGACAGAATCCATGCGAAAATCCTACCGTGTGTATGGGGCTTTAGTCACATCAGAATTTGAGCATAGCATGTATAGCATACTTGCACCTCATTTGTTTATGGTTTAGCAGCATATTTATTTATTCATTTATTTATTTTTATAACACTGCTATAACATTATTTGCACATATTTATGCACGTGCACTTTTCTATATTTAAATTGTCCTCTTATCTATTTATCGCTGTGTTTTATCGCTGTGTTTTCACTGAACACTTTGATCTATTTATACACTTTTAATTAGTGTAATTTTGTTGCTATACTATTACTAACTCATTTATCCAGCCTTTGCTTTTTTTTGCACCTGCGTATATGACTTTACTTACTTATTTCACAATTTTAATACTTTTACTCCTTATATAATTTTACCCCTGAACAGCGCCAACACCCCTCATTTTTATTCTCAATTCACTACATACGGTATAGCCAGCATTAGAGGAACTTCTTTATTGTGTACCTTAGGGAGTGCATAAAGACATGATGTACAGTAGTTTGTAGTACTGTTTTTTTTATGCCTATAGTGTATTTGACACTAGCAGAACCGTATTTGTTATGAGCATGTAATGGTATTCTTATAGTTATGGTTGATAATACAACAATACTAATGCCAATAATATAGTAAGTCTACTAATATGTTATGTTATTTGTACTTCTTGTCACAGAACTATATAAACTGATAGTACCCGCTCTACAACTCTTGTATAATGACAGCTTCTGAAACACAATAATGCCCTGTACACATGATAGGATTTTCCGATTGAAAATGTTTGATGGGAGCTTGTTGTCAGAAATTCCGACCGTGTGTAGGCTCCATCGGACGTTTTCCATCAGAATTTCGGTCACACAAAATATGAGAGCTGGTTCTCAAATTTTGCGACAACAAAATCCGTGTGTACACATTTCCGATGCACAAAGTTCCACGCATGCTCGGAATCAAGCAAAAGAGCAGCACTGGCTATTGAACTTCTTTTTCTTGGCTTGTCGTACGTGTTGTACGTCACCGCGTTCTTGACGTTTGGAATTTCCGACCAACTTTGTGTGCCAACATCCGTCGGAAAAAAACATGGATTTTGTTGTCGGAAAATCCTATTGTGTGTACGGGGCATAAGTGTTCTATTAACTATTTAGACCTCAGTACACAGCGCTCTATAATACCCTAGAACTAGTATCATAAATGATAGTGCAACATATATACTACAGGATAACTGTGTGAAGTATTATAAATTACAAAATGTATATAAAGTGCTTCTGTGCATATGTGCTCCTGTGCATAAAGCTCTTTAAATCCTCAAAACACTGCACAAATCTATTTATAAACTGATTAATCCTTTTATAAAGTCTCCCATAAGAGTTCTTGTGTAAAGTGTCCAAATGCTCTAACTCTTCCATGTGCAAATCAGTATTTTTGTTTATGCCCTCTAACATAACAATTCTTGTGCAAAGTATCCAAGTACTATCCAATACTGTCTGTGTAGAAAACAATAAGTGATATCAATTCATATGGTGCTCTGAGTTTAAATTATCTCTTTCGTGCTGCTAATCCTCCATTGTGCATCACCACCACACCCGAGAACTCACCAGATGACCATGACCCCTCTGTGAAGAGTATGATCTTAATGCCTTTTTTCCCCCAAGGGGTTAATATATCCAAGGCAGCAGCTTTTCCACTACAAAATAACCGTTTTCATAAAATAGAGGAAAGAGAACGCTTATGCCCTGTACACACGATAGGATTTTCAGACAACAAAACCGTGGATTTTTTTCAGAAGGATATTGGCTCAAATTGTCTTGCATACACAAGGTCACACAAGAACGCAGGGACGTACAACACGTACAACGAGCCGTGAAAAATGAAGTTCCATAGCCAGTGTGGCTCTTCTGCTTGATTGCGAGGATGCGTGGACTTTTGTGCGTCAGAATTGTGTACACACGCTCGGAATTTCCGACAACAAGTTTTGTTGTTGGGAAATTTGAGAACCTGCTCTCAAACATTTGTTGGTGGAAATTCCGACAACAAATGTTCTATGAAGCATACACACGGTCGGACTTTCCGACAACAAGCTCACATCCAACATTTGTTCCGTATCGTGTGTATAGGGCATTATAGTGTAAACCCCTTTATTACTTTAATCTATCTCACAAGCTCCTTATGACGTCACTCTGACAAAATGTGTAGGGCGGGGCTTGGAGCATCATTACTTCACTTCCAGTTTCCGTAGGGCATCTCGGCCGCATTGTATATTGCATGCATTTTATCTTCCCTCTTTCATGTAAGTGAGTTTTTGGCTTTTATAAGAATAAATGTAAAAACTGAATTACGTGACGAGATGCGTTTTCTGTTCACCCATTCATATGAGCACATCCACTGACTATATACTGTGAAGAAAAGGATGAGATATCAGATACCATCCAAAGGGATTTGGAGCATCTACAGTATGTTTGGTGCCTTTTGCCCCTGCAGGGGCTTAACCATCTGGGGAGCACAGATCTGGAGGGGGGAGCACGAGTGATTTCACCTATTCACCAGCCGGTTATACATGCATGAATACTTAAGCACCATTCACTCTGGATTGGGAGACTTATGATTTTTAAATTTATTTATGGACCTTTAAATTGTTTTGTTGCACAGGAGATTTTGGTTTACTGGGCATGAGAGTACTTTCATATTGAATATTTAACAGTATTAATTGTATTTATAAAATATGTTTAACTGGGGAAATTAGGTTTGAACAAGAACACACTTTTCATTCAGTGCAGCATTTAAAGGGACAGCACGCATACATTTGTTCACTCGATTTATTTAGCTAATAAAGTGGTAATATGGTATAAATAAGTGACACAAATCAGTTAGAACACATATTTTTATTAGCACTAAAATTAAAGGCACCGTGCACATGAATTTATTTATTTAATAAAATAGACATTAGTATTGGGCAGCACCACACATACCTCTCTGTTAGACTTACCTTTATAGACTCCACCTACGGGTGGGGTAGTTGCGGTAAGGCAGCAGCCAGATTTCAGATTATAGACCCTTAGCATGGAATTAATACTTATTCATCAATAAATATGTTCAAAATTTGCAGTGCAACGCCCTTGCCCCTGGGTTGAAATACTCTATTGTATTGCCGGCTGCCTCCACTATCTCTCTGTTTGAGCACAGTCCATCCTCAGTGTCTCACCACTTCCAGGTGCCTGCTTCTGTTCAGTGCAGCAAGCTTCCTGTACATATGCTAATATCCACCTTTCTAGTAGGCAATACTACTCTTTTATTCTTTTCAGTTTCAGATTATTTTGTTCCTGGTACCATTAAATGTCTTCCAAATTCTCTCTTCCAGAATGGCACCAGTTTCCATGTTTTTGACCAAGGCAGGTTTGCAAAGGAAGTTCTACCCAAGTACTTCAAGCATAATAACATGGCAAGTTTTGTGAGGCAGCTGAATATGTGTAAGTACAGAACAGAATGGAAATATTTTATGATTTGCATGCAGTGTCTACATTCTGAGAGGAAAGGAATATTCAACAGAGGAGAGGTTGTAGAGTATGTACACGAAAGGAAAGACTGAAAGTTTAATTGTCTAGGTGCCATTCATATTCCAGTCATTGTTTGAGAGTAGGCCCTTACATTAATTCATGTCCACTGTAGGGCAATGCTAGTGTATACACTATGACAATAAATCTGTAGAGCCTCACGTGGTCAATAAGTATGAATCATAAAAATGAACTGGCAGGATGAGAGTCCCTATCTATTGGTGAACAAAGTTTATATGTAACTCAATTTTTGTAACCAAATGAAAGGGGACCATGAAGGAGACCAGCCCGTGTATTATGAGCATGCACATGTTTCCTTGCTACAGCTTAAAGCTTATCTTTACTTTCTGTTACATCACAAAGGAAATGTAATTATGTCTACCAAGATTTTGTCATAGTTACATAGTAGGTGAGGTTGAAAAAAGACACAAGTCGTCAAGTCCAATCATCAGGCAATGGCCTTTGAATAACTGGGAATTTGGGAACTTTTTATTTTAGTCAATAAGGTAATGCACCAAAAACGTACACGATTACATTTTAGGACAGTGGTTTTTCTTTAATTTTTGTAGATGGCTTCAGAAAGGTGGTGAACATCGAGCAAGGTGGACTAGTAAAGCCAGAGAGAGATGACACAGAATTTCAGCATCTGTACTTCTTGCAAGGACATGAACATCTATTAGAGCACATCAAGAGAAAGGTAAGACAACCAATAATAATAGAAATTTAATCTAATAACGGGGCCCCATGAATTCATTAAGGCCCGTGTTGCTCAATATCACTTTACCAGACACACTACATTTTTGCTGGCAGTCCAAGACAGTCTTTTTATGCTCTATTTAGTTTGGTGACCAGGGGTGGATGTCTTTTATGCTCCCCAATAAAATGCTCCCTCTACAGTGGTGTTTGGTGGTGGTATATGCAGTCTGCAGCAATGTAAGGATGACTCACCTGCTTGGGGGTACTTGGGTCTTGGATCCAGGCAGCCATGAGGTTGATATGCAATCTAGGCTCTGCATCCACATGTGCAAATTAAAAGATAGTGATTGGCACTTGCTATGCAATAAAAAAACTTTTTGTAGCCCAAGAGGGGCAACACTGTAACAACGCATTTTAAGCTCTCAGGGACTAGCATATATTACAAAGATAAACGCATAGCAAAATCATTACATATTTGTCCTCCCATGCAACTATTGGCCACTGCCACGAGCATTATCATATGCTCAAACAATGGTGTACTGCACACCTATTATTCAAAGGGTTATTCCACTTTTATTGAGAAAAAAACATTCCCCTCTGGGTGGTCTACAGTATATACATTGCAAGGATTTTAACAAACTTTGTTGCATATTCCTACCTTTTGTTATTCTGAAGAAATAGCTCTTTGTTTGTCTGTGTCCATGTTCAAAGTGAAGGTAAATGGGAGTGACTTTATATTATCAATCAGCAGATGCACTTGCAGGGTTCTAATGAGGAAAGTCATAGGGTCTGAATACCTTTAGATTTGATTTCCCTTTAGGTGTATCTCAATAAATATAACATGTTTGTTCCACGGGATGACCAAAATCTGACATAGAAACTAAGGCAATCACACAAGCAGGAAATTGCATTTCTAAGGGCCTTCCATACAACGTCTGTGTACGGAATGCTTCCAGGTAGCCATATTGCATTGCATTTTACAGAAAGTTACAGAGCTGCAGATTGAAAAGGAAAGACCATTTATAATAACATTCAATTACAATTTGACCTGTGTAGAAATTGCATATTTATATTATTTTTTTTTCACTTGCTATTTTTTCCCACAAAAGTGCAGTTACTCTTTAAACTCAGGTGCTGTCAGCTGGAAGCTGTTCCTACTTACAAAAAATACAAAAAAGCTGTAGCACTCATGTTCTTTATTAAGTCATTTGGAAAAACAAATGTTCAATGTTTCAAAGTTTCAAAAAAGACAACAAAACAGGCAACAGTTTTGGGTCTAATCAATCAAACCTTCCTCAAGCCTATTGTCTGCTACTCCTCAGCATCTTGTGTTCATTATTTTAAATCTGTAAGTGACACTGCCTCACTGGAATGAAATTTAAAATTACTGGTTTTACATCACTCATCTGTTACAGAGAAGATGTGGAAGAACAATCTCCATGTTAACATTCTGAAATCAAATATGATGCCAATTACATCTGTATTCAGAATATTTAACAATGTATAAGAAAATCAAATCACAAAAATAATCAAAAAAATAAATGTACATCAAAATTCATATTTGGTCCCATGGTTGTAAGGTGTTCAATCATGTATCCATTTCACTTCTCTCCTCTTTAATACGGATTCTCAGTCTCCATCTCTCCTTAATGTGGGGATATGATTGATAGATATACTTTAACTGTGAGATCATATGACCAATATCGATGAAATGTCTAACCAATTGTATTTCAGTTCAATAAAGCCCCTGATCGCATATTTATGTCCCCACACTGACACTGAATAATATATAATAATGCCATATGTTTACTGAAATGTTTTATACTATCTAATGGCTATTCCATATCCCTTTTGGGGGTGGGTAAAACTCTCCCCTTTCATCACTACATACAATTCAAACACAGAAATAAACACATCTGTGCTGGACCCAAAAAGTGGAAATCACTTGAATGGAGGGTACATTATCAAATTTCAAAAACTGGTTGTATACTGTACGATCCCTCCTAAACAACTGTATAGGTCTCTTTAAATTCTACTATAGTTGGATAGTTTTCTCCCAAAATATACCAGTGTCTATTTATACGGGACAAGATTTTCCTTGAAAAGTAATTAAATTGAGAGACAAAAGAAGGTACATGTACTGCTTTCACATTACTCCTGCATTCTAATATTATGTCCCTTCATACTTTCTTTCTCAATCAGATTTTTCTCTCATTCTAATACTAATTCTAATATTTCAACTGAATAACTCCTCTCACAAAGTTTCCTTTTTCATCTCCTCTAATCTTTCCACCCTTGCCTTTGGTTAACTCACTATTCTAGTAACTCACTTATATTGGGCCCTAGGGATTGATTTAAAGACATTAGGTGGATGGTGACTTTTGTAATGCAAAAGTTTTTTCTAATTTATCATTGTCAATCTTAACTAACGTGTCCAGAAACTAAATCTGTTGTTCACTAGGTTGCATCTTACATTTCCAATTTTCTACCATCACACTTAGCTCACTATGGAATTATTCCAGAGATGAGGCGCCCTCACACAAAATGGGAAACACTTCACCTAGGAAGAAACCCCACAGCAGGCAATGTTTCTGAAACAACTGTTGAGGTTAAATAAATGTTTCCTCCTCCACTGTCATAAAAGCGTTTGCATGAGGGGGAGCCACATTTGAACCCATCACAGCTCCTCAAACTTGAAACATTCCAGGTAACGAAACTCATTCTTTCTGGCAAAAACAATCCCTAATATTCCTCAAAAAGTGATCAGTATCTTTCAAATATGAGTGTGTCTCACAAATTAGATAGACGTTATTTAAAAAAAAGGAATACCTTGTTATTCCCGTGAGGTATCTAAGTTAGATAAGAATCCCATTTAACAGAAAACAATGCTCAGAAATAATTCCACTCCTGTGCTTTTATGTTATCAGTCAAAAAAGGCTAGGACTGTTAGGCCCCTTTCACACTGGGGCGGGAGCGGCGATGACGGTAAAGCAGCGCTATATTTAGCGCTGCTTTGCCGTCGTTTTAGCCGCGGTATTCGGCCGCTAGCGGGGGTTAAAAAAGGGTTAAAATCCCCGCAAAGCGCCGCCGTAGTGGCGTTTTGCGGCGGTATTGCTGCGGTGTCCCATTGAAATCAATGGGTATGAGCGGTATAGGAGCGGTGAATACACCGCTCCTATACCGCTTCAAATATGCTGCTAGTAGGACTTTTTTGACCGCCCTGCTAGCGCACCGCTCCAGTGTGAAAGCCCGCCGGCTTTCACACTGGAGTGAATGGGGCCGGATTTTTTAAGGCGCTGGCTATTTTTAGCGCTATACCGCCTGAAAAACGCCCCAGTGTGAAAGGGGCCATAGTATGATCTCTAATAAGCCAGGATCACAGCAGCACTTCCTTTGATTGCTCAGACAAGGTATTGACAGCAATCTACGGTGCATCCAGAAAGTATTCACAGCTCTTAATTTTTTTCTGCATTTTGTTATGTTACAGCCTTATTCGAGAATGGATTACATTCATTATTTCCCTCAAAATTCTAAAAACAATACCCCATATTGACAACATGAAAGAAGTTTGTTTGAAATCTTTGCAAATTTATTAAAAATAAAAAACGAAGAAAATCAAATGTACATAAGTATTCACAGCATTTGCCACTACACTCAAAATTGAGCTCATGTGCATTTCCACTGATCATCCTTGAGATGTTTCTACAACTTGATTGGAGTCCATATGTGGTAAATTCAGTTGATTGGACATGATTTGGAAAGGCACACACCTGTCTATATAGGATCCCACAGTTAACAGTGCATGTCAGAGCACAAACCAAGCCATGAAGTCCAAGGAATTGTCTGTGGACCTCTGAGACAGGATTGTATCAAGACACAGGGGAAGGGTACAGAAGAATTTCTGAAGCATTGAAAGTCCCAGTGAGCAGAGTGGCCTCAATCATCCATAAATGGAAGAAGTTTGGAACCACCAGGACCATTTGATTGGGGGAGAAGGGCCTTAGTCAAGGAGGTGATCATGACCAGGAACCCAATGGTTACTCTGACAGAGCTTCAGTGTTTCTATGTGAAGAGAGGAGAACCTTCCAGGAGAACAACCATTTATGAAGCACTCCACCAATCAGGCCTTTATGGTACAGTGGCCAGATGGAAGCCACTCCTCAGTACAAGGCACGACAGCTCGCCAGGAGTTTGCCAAAAGGCACCTGAAGCACTCTCTGAAACAAAATGGTCTGATGAAACAAAGTTTGAACTCTTTGGCCTGAATGGCAAGCGTCATGTCTGGAGGAAGCCAGGCACTGCTCATCACCTGGCCAATACCACCTCTACAGGGAAGCATGGTGGGTGCAGCATTATGCTGTGGGGATGTTTTTCAGTGGCAGGAACTGGGAGACTAGTCAAGATTGAGGGAAAGATGAATGCAGCAATGTACAGAGACATCCTTGATGAAAATCTGCAGTAGGGCGCGCTGGACCTCAGACTGGTGTGACGGTTCATCTTCCAACAGGACAACGACCCTAAGCACACAGCCAAGATAATAAAGGTGTGGCTATGGGACAACTCTGTGAATGCCCTTGAGTGGTCCAGCCAGAACCCGATTGAAGATCTCTGGAGAAACCTGAAAATGGCTGTGCACGACGCTCCCCATCCAACCTGATTGAGCTTGAGAGGTCCTGCAAATAAGAATGGGAGAAACTGCCCAAAAACAGGTGTGCTAAGCTTGTAGCATCATAAATAGACTTGAGGCTGCGATTGGTGCCAAAGGTGCTTCAACAAAGTATTGAGCAAAGGCTGTGAATACTTATGTACATGTTATATTTTTCGTTTTTTATTTTTAAGAAATTTGCAAAGATTTCAAACAAACTTCTTTCACATTGTCATTATAGGGTATTGTTCGTAGACTTTTGAGGAAAATAATGAATTTAATCCATTTTGTACTAAGGCTGAAACATAACAAAATGCGGAAAAAGTGAAGTGCTGTAAATAATTTCCGGATGCACTTTATTTAAAAAGACAAAAGCAAAGAGAAGTGCATCCCTAGCACAATGAAACCTTTTTTTCAGATATCAAGTAAAAACACATAAAATGTACTCACATGCTCCAAGATGAAAACAGTGAACCATAGGGTTAACTGAGATCTTCTGAAGTATGAATCCTCCTAAACTCAATATACATGGAAAACTCCCTCTTTCCTGGTGATGGAAATCCTCAAATGACTTGCCATGCTGTGTGTTCACAGAATAGAGAGGGAGAGAGGCAGACTGCTAGCACCGGAGGTCTGCAGTCAGGATCCACATCCCCACTATGAAGCTGCATGGAGCAGTGTGCAACTGAGGGAGAGTCTTGGCTTGCCGTGGATATGACACGTTTTGGAGGTATGGAGTTGGGATAAGAATCCCAATTGCCACCAGGCAGACCAAAAGTTGCAAAAATGGATGCTATATTTTCCCCTTTAGCTAAATTTTAGGACAGAATAATGACCCCCCTAATTAGTGAGACACACTCATATTTAAAAGGAAACTGGTCGCTTTTTGGGAAAGATTAGGAATTGTGCTATTCCAGAAGAAATGTTTTTTGTCACCTGGGATATTTTATTATTAAGTTTGTATACTATATGTGTACTGATCGTGAATTAGGGATTGAGGCATCTAAAATGTTGTTGGTTGGAGAGGTACAAACACAATTTATTTAGCATTTTTTCAATGATCACTTTGTAAACATTTTTTTTTTTACTTAAATGGGATTACTATTTACCACTATGAGGAGCTGCGATGGGTTAGAATGCAGCTTCCCTTTATGCAAGTGCATTTATGATATGGGAAGAGGAGAAATAAATGGCCTGCTTTGGGGTTGTTTCATAGACAACTTTTTCACTGTTTGGTGTAGGGATAAGTCATCTCTGGCACTATGCTACATATATGGTGGTCTTGCCCCTCACTCCAACCTTTCTGGCGGGAAGTCCATTATCTAACCTCACAGATTACTACTTATCACTTGGACTTCACACCTGCACAAATGCTCCTTCATCATTCCTCCATTCCTTTCAGACATTATCATAAGTCCCTTGCACTTCACTTACTGAACGCAGCTAAAATGTGCATACCCACTCTTTGGAAAGCTTCCACCCCCCCAACGACCGCTGATTGGCTTAAGCGTGTTTCCAAAATTGCTGAATTGGAAAATGTAATCCACCAATCCAGAGACTCTCCCGCTAAATTCAATAATATATGGTCGTGTTGGCAGCATTTCACTACGACTGACGAATATAAAGGATTATTGTCTCCTGAACCTACCACACCCCCAGACCCCCGAGAGCCACACTAAGACTCCACTCCCAATCCGCCCCATTTAACCCATTCTCATTATCCGCCAGCAATATCGTGCCTCACTCCCTTCCCGATTTAGATGAACAAAGTTACTCTGAGGTATGTTACATGCCTGCGCTTTCCTTCTCTCCCCCCACTTGCCTGTTCCCCCCTACTGTCACTTTGGCCTCCTTAATGACATGCCCGTGTCTCCCAGGAGTAAGGCATCCGTGGATGCTAGTGGTCCGTGACCGCATCCATGGAATTCATACACCACCATACAGATACTGGGACACCGGAACAGTCGTCCAGAACGTATAGATGCCCGGTAGTTCATGACACTACCGTATTGTTTTTTCTGTCTTCTGTTTTCTGTTTTCTTATTACACCACACGACTTTGGGCCTTAGGCCCTACTTTTTGCTGTGGTCTATCAGTTTAATATTTATGCCATGGTCTATACGAGCAGCAACCCTACCTTACGTCTACCTCTCGGATATTGTATTTGTTCATTGCTGAATGCTTTGTCTCCGATGGTTGATGTCTACATGTATTGCTGTACCTGATACACTGACTTACTTTGGTATATTGCCTGTTACATTTTCTGTTTGAAATAAACTTTTCTTGGGAAAAAAAAAAAAAAAAAGTCATCTCTGGAGTAATTCCATAGTCAGCTTTCCAAAACGGTTATGTCCCACATTGGCTTACTATGCACTAAAGCATATACACTGAGAACCAAAAGGACTGTGATAGGTGACCATTCTTATGTCGGCGCCCCTACAGGACAGCTAAGCTGCTCCAATGCTGCCCTCTTCAGACCAGAGAATCTTGAATTGGCATAAACAAAACAAAAGGGCGCAAAGGCTTAGTGTAATAACAACAGCATTTTTATTTGAGGCTACATTCACACCTGGGTGTTTTGAAACAGAATTACAGCAATTCTGCCCGTGATTTCAAAAACTCTACTAAAATGACAAATCGCACAATGCGAATTTCAGATGTCATTTATTTTAATGGCACCTAAAAACGCGGTGTGAATGCAAAAACCCAGGTGTGAATGCAGACTTAAACTTTAAATCTTTAACTTAAAGTACATACTCAAAATAGCCATAGGCTAAAACAGCTGTAAATGCTGTAAATTAAGAATGCTTTAAGAATTTGAATTTTTTATCAATTAAGAAATTGGAAAATAAATGAATAGAAGAGAAACCCAAATCAAATCAATATTTGGCCCAATATGTGACCACCATGCCTTCGAAACAGCATACATTTTTCTAGGTATCCTTGCACACAGTTTTTGAAGAAACTCAGCATGCAGGTTGTTCCAAATATTGTGGAGAACTAACCACAGATATTCTGTGGAAGTAGGATGTCTTGGATCTTTCTTTCTCTTCAGGTAATGTTGAGATCAGGTCTATATGGGGGCCAAACCATCACTTCCAGGACTCCTTATTCTTCTTTATGCTGAAGATAGTTCTAATGGCTGTATGGTTTGTTTCATTGTCCTGCTACAGAGTAAATGTGGGGCAAATTACACACCTCCCTAATGGTATGGCGTGATGGATAAGTATCTGCCTGTATTTCTCTACATTGGGGACACTATTGATTCTGACCAAATCTCCAACTCTATTTGCACAAATGCAGCCTCAGACTTGCAAGGAACCTCCACCATGCTTTACTGTCGCTGTCACTGAGTGCCTGCAGACAGTCTCCAGCCCATCAATGAACAAACTGCCTCCTTCTACAGCCAAATATTTATAATATTTTTACCCATCAGTCCAGAGCACCTGCTGCCATTTTCTGCACCCCAGTTCATATGTTTTCAAACATAGTTGAGCTGCTTAGCCTTTGTTTTCACGTTGGAGGTATGGCTTTTTTGGTCGCAATTCTTCCATGAAGACCACTTCAGGCCAGATTTATCCAGACAGTAGATGGGTGTACTTGAGTCCTAATGGTTTCCTCCAGTTCTGTGCTGATGGCACTGCTGGACATCTTCTGATGTCGAAGGGAATTAAGCATGATGTGTCTTTCATCTGCTGTATTAAGTTTACTTGGCTGACCACTGTGTCTAAGGTTATTAACATTGCCCATTTCTTTGTGGTTCTTCAAAATAGCTTGAACAGCACATCTTTAAATCCCAGTCTTCTTTGAAATCTTTGCCTGGGAGAGACCTTGCGGGTGGGATATAACTACCTTGTGTTTGTTGCTGTGCTCACTCTTGCCATGGTGTATGACCTGTGACATGAAACTATCTTCTACAACCTCACCTTAGTAGCAGAGTATGGCTGTTTCTCACGCAGTTGTAAGCCTCCTACACAGCTGTTTCTGTTTCAGTTAATCCCTGTGTTTCCACCTGAAATTGATGATCATTAGGACCTGCTTGGTATAGTTGGTTAACCATACACCTGCCTCTAATCCTACAAAATCCATGACTTTGTGCAAGTGTACAAAGTGTGCAAGTGTAAGCATTCATGCTGCTTTGAAGCCAAGAGGGAGATACACCAAATATTGATTTGATTTAGATATTTCTTCTGTTCGCTCACTTTGTATTTTGTAAATTGGTAAAAATTGGTAAAAATAAACAATTAAAATATTTATTTTTGAAAGCATTCTTATTTTTCAGAATTTCCTCACACCTGCTTAAAATGTTTGAACAGTACTGTACATAAACCCTGGTGGCAAGGTGGTCCTATTGAAGATGGAACTCGCATGACCCAGACATCAATCAGATTTGCCAGATGATGCGTTTCAAGGGACAAGCCCTCGTTTTCAGAGAAAAGCTTGTCCCTTGAATTGCATCAGCTGGCATGTCTGATTGACTTTGCCACCTGGGTTTATGTACTTTGCTGTTCTAGCCTATGGCTAGTGTGAGTATGCACTTATTGTTTTTAACTTTTAAATAAAAATGTTGTTGGTAATGCACTAGGCCTTTGTGCCCTTTTGTTCTGTTTATAGGCTTACTATGGACCAATCATTTTCCACGCTCCCTCCTCTCCCCTGAAGCCGCTGCTATCTGACGGAGGGGAGCAGATCACATAACCAGACCAGAGCAGCCTTAGAACAGGTAGGTATTTTCTTCTATGGGGTAGTTAGTACAGGTGTTAAAAGGGGTGGGAGCAGTTCATTTTTTTTTACCACAATTCAACTTTAAGGAAAATGTGCTGTTTCCTGTATAGAAGGGCTCAGAGAAGACCCTCTTCTGTGCAGTAAGAATCATTTGTTTGGCTGTTTTAGTAGTGTAGATCATTTATTGCCCTCTTAACTTCTGCTACGTGCTGAATTGACCCTGTATACCTAGTGGAGTAAAAAAGCCTAGAGTTTCTCCTCATCGTAAACCAGCTGAGGTTTGCATCTACAAAAATGTTTCAAGAAACTAGAGTTTAAACAAGAGTATTTGTGTGCAAGAAAAATTTTTTTTGTCATAATATAACATATCATTATGGTTATTATTATTGCTACTACAGCCTATTTTTAATTTAGGTATACTTTATGCTAAGATCAGTGACATTATTGTCACAGTTGACACTGCTACCATGGCCACTAATCACTGGGGCACACTTTGTGTGCTGCGCCTTCCTTAGCTTAGACCAATCTGTCCCTTACCAATCAACTGTACCAGCAACAGGAATACCGCACACCAAGATACAAAATAATAATCTTCCTTTATTAAAATAGCCAGCAAGAAACTTTTAGTAGTCACTGTGCCTAGCACAAAACATGTCAGAATAAAACTTGTTCCTGCGGACTCTTTTTATAAAGGAAGAATATTATTTTGCATCTCAGTGTGCGTCATTCCTGTTGCTGGTACAATTGATTTCTTTGGTGAAGATGAGCCAAGCCACCACCTAAGTTGTGATTGTGGAGTGTTAAGTCTGATATCTCCTGGAGTGGCATGTGAAAGATTTGACAGTAAAAACCCAAAAGTAAAAAAACAAAAGAAAGGGAGGAATAATAACATATCTTACGTACCTGGTTGAGGCAGAGTTAATGAGAGGGCTGCCTCTTATCCTATCCCCCCTGGGGATGATGACAGAGTATAACAGGGCACAGAGTGGCACTGGGGTCTTTAGGAGATCTGGTTCAGAATATCTTGATAACAGATGCACAGCTGAAGCAGACCAGCTGGCAGCAGGCAGATTCTGGATCTCAGATGGGTAGTCGGATGGGCAGTGGTCAGCAACAACCAGGCAGCAGGGGTCAGGAACCAGGAGCAGAGTCAGAGCCAGGCCAAGGTCAGTGTAAGGCGAGCAAGTTCCGGAACAGCAGGCAGGAAGCAGGGTCGGGTCACGAGCCAGAGTCAGCAACAGAAGTTCAGGAACAAGCAGGGACAGCAAGCCAGCTCAAGACACGGATGAACACAGAAACAGGTCACAAGCAGAAGGAGCTGACAACCACTGATCAATGAACCCGAGTCCTGGGTACCAAAGTTCATTAAACAAACATGCTCACACAAATGAGCATGTGTAGAACACAAATACTTACACTGCATGTGCACATGCTAGTGTAGATGTGCACAGGCTCCTAATGCTGAGCACAGGTCCATGGACCCTTCTGCATGCATGCGCACTCCTTTGAGCACAGGCATTTCTTTGAACATGAGCATTCCTTAGAACATGAGCATTCTTTTGCGCACAGGCATTCCTTTGAGCATGGTCTTGGGCATGCCTTTACTGACACTTATATATAAAAATACCCAAACTTTTATTCAATCAGTTAAAATGAAACATTAAAAAATGTACATTGCATATGTCCTTATAAGGATGATATCTGTGTTTACCATGAAAAAGCAGGCTTTGGCTTGTGAAACGCATTGGATGCTTATGTGGAAACCCCATCCATCATGTTGTTGAGTGCAACCAGTGGTTGAAATTGTTTACACTATGTACATTGTGGGTGATTTCCACATATAAGATATGTGTAATGTCAACAACATCTGCAATGGACATTTTTAATGTTGGATTTTTAACTCATTGAATAAAATATTGGATATTTTTATATATAAGAGTATTTAGTGTGGCACTGTTAAAGTCCTAATAGTTCTGTCTGGAGGGATTTCATTACAATGTTCAAGATTTGACAGCGTAATATCCCTACCATGAAATGGCCTTATGGTTGAGTTTGCCCAGCCTTCTCCTGCAGGAAAGATTCACTTCCATACGCCAATGTATGTGGAGTAGGCTCTTTTCTGGAAACATACAAGTGAGCTAATTACAGTGTAGTAACCCAGAGCAACAAATCAGAAGTCTATTTAATATTTCTGAACAAGTGAAAACTGGTTGCATTAGATAATTGCACATCACTACTCATGGCTCATTTGTAAATTAGCATGAAATATAATTTCTTATTAAAAAGTGAACAGCAATAACTAGATATCCTGAGCCTGACATTACCCAGTTCATTGTATTTCAGGTGTGTAAGACAGGGACAACACAACAGTATTGTGTATATGAAGAAATGTGTGTTATCTTCATGGGTCATTGTACAGCTATATTGTGCAGGATAATGTAGGGTAGAATTATGCAATGCAGGCTTTTTCTATGCTGTGTGTCCATTGTAGTGAGCAGATAGATTTTGCTGAAAAGAGCACTTTAAAGCAGTGATTTTGTATTTGTTTTGCAGCCTGTGATTCATAGTAGATAACAAAGGAGTGTACACTGTGTTGTACTGGACCTTGTGAAAAGAATATCTGAGTGCAAATTACTTAATTTAATTGTAATGTGTTATCCTCCTGGGCAGGGTTGGTCTTAGATCTTTCTCTTTGTAAAATTCTTAAAGTGTTTTTCCACTTTTGTGGCAAATTGGGATAAAACCTAATTTATATTTGTTACATGTCCCCAAAATTGCAGCTTGCCTTTTCCTGGACGCTCTATTCTGGACCCTTGAGCAAGGGGGGCTGGAGCTGTGTTTGCCATAATGAATCCTTTTTCTTTAACATCTTGGATGTTTCTTGGATGTTACAAATATAAATTTAAATGTGCAGTCTAAGCCCCCGTACACACGGTCGGAAATTCTGACCACAAAATCCATCAGATTTTTTCTGATGGATTTTGTCCGACACTGGTGTTGCATACACACGGTCGGACAAAGTTGTCGGAAAATCCGATCAGTCTGAACGTGGTGACGTTCGTTGTGTACGACGAAACTATGAAGAGGCTAGTAGCCAATAGCTTTGGTCTCATAATTTGATCTGAGCATGCGTGGCACTTTGTCCGTCGGAATTCTCTACACACGATCGGAAAAAGTCCGATCGGATTTTGTTGTCGGAAAATCTGAGAGCAGGATCTCAAATTTCCGACGGAAAAAGTCAGATGGAGCCCACACACGGTCGGATTTTCCGACAACATGGTCCGATCGGACATTTTCCGTCGGAAATTCCGACCGTGTGTACGGGGGCTAATAGAACCAAGTGTATAAACACCAATAGTACAAAATACAGTAAAACGCAGGTGCTAGTTACTCTCTAAAAAAAAACAAACAGTTACAACATCTATAAAGTCAATATTGCATTGTATGACAAATCACAAAAAATAGTCCCAATCCAATATCTGAAAATAGTGTATATATGGTGACTATTAATTCTAGGATGAATAGGCATTTTCTCTATGTGCCCAGGTGAAGTGTGCACTCACCAGATGGATGGATGACAAAGCAGCCTCTGTTCTTATGAGGAAGATCTCTGTGTTTTCTTGTCCTTATCAGCTCTTCTCCGTAAAGATCCTAATAGGTCCCAACCTGGAAAATCCTTCTAGTGAGAAGTCTCATTCAATCATGGATTAAATAAGAGACCCAAGAAATAGATCATAGTGTAGTAGATTTATTAAAACAAGGTGCAGACAAAGTTGGTTTAAAATCGGCTACTGTAAGATACCAACACATATCCAGCTCAACTGTCAAGGTATAGTAGTGCCTCCGCTCGTGGCCACCGAGCTGGCATGGGTTCCAAAGGACAGATGTGTGACAGGTAATAGACCGGATAGGACATCCCAGCCCAGCCCAGCCCAGCCCAGCTTCAGGAAGCTTCTGAAAAATATAAATTATTTATATACATATATATATATATATATATATATAGATATAGATATATAGATATAGATATAGATATATAGATATATATATATAGATATATCTATATAGATATATCTATATCTATATATATATATATATATATATATATATATATATATATATATATATATATATCTATATATATATCTATATATATATATATATATATATATATATATTTATATCTATCTATCTATCTATCTATCTATATATATATATATATATATATATATATATATATATATATATATATATATATATATATATATATATATATATATATATATATATATATATATATATATATATATATATATATATATATATATATATATATATAGATATATAGATATATATATATATATATGAATAAAATATACAGTAAATAATATTATTAATGAATCCTGTCTGTACTATGCAGGCATATATCTTCATTATAAAACATGCAAATTGCAGGCAGGTAGTGCTGTGGTTGGGCTGCTAGGCAGAATTGATAACCACTTAGGCCATGGGTTCTCAACCTGTGGCCCTCAAGTTGTTGTGGAATTACAAGTTCTGCCTCTGCCTTTGGGAGTCATACAGTACTTGTGACTGTCAGCCTTGCAATGCCTCATGCTACTTTTAGTTCCGCAACAGCTGGAGGGCCACATGTTGAGCACCCATGACTTAGGCACTGTGCTGCTCTTTATTATAAATTGTAAACAGATTTGGACACTGTCTGTCCTAACAAAGAGTTAAAGGTGTAGAGGCTGGGCTTCTTGCATTGTTTGTTAATGAGGACAGACCTGGGGCAAACTCAATCTAACATTTCAAAAAACCTTGCAGTCGGCCAAGACACCTCCTCCTGAGAAACATCAGGCTCCATTCACACTTGTATGACTCCAAAGTTGTGCCGACTTTGGAGATTAAATTTGATGCAACTTTGGTGCAACTCTGACAAAACTGTGGATGGGTGCAACTTGGATATGATTTTGGCTTTGACCAGTGATAATGGACAACTGTTGCACAACTGTTGCATTGTATAATGTTCAGGCACTACTTTCAAGCATCTTTTTAGGATTAACATTGAAGTCTACGGCCCTCAAGTTGCATGAAAGTCGTACCAAGTAGTGCATGAACTACTTTTAAGTTGCTGTAACTTTAAGTTGCACATATATGAATGATTATCATCGGAAAACACAGGGAATGACTTGCCATACAACTTTGATGTCTAAAGTTGCATAACAAGTTGCACAAGTGTGAAAGGGGCCTAAAAGGTAAGAAATACTTTTTAAAAACTTTGTGAATAGGAACACATAATAAAGATATAGTGGGGTTTTCTCAAATTTGACTGCAAGAGTGGAATTACACTTTAAGGTGTATTAATTAGATGCAGTGCATTTCATTTTGAATGGCAGCTAAGGAACATCCCCAACACACCACAAAGGTCCTGTATTATAACGTACCATGCTTCATTGAAAAAAAATTGAAATTGCCTAAAGTACCTTTTTTGTACATTAGCAGGTCATTAAAATGCGCTGCCTTACCACAACACCTGTTAACACGCCATGTAATATGCAACAATTTGCATACCACAATGCACATCAAATATGTGAACCCAGACCTTAAGGGCATGTCATGAAGGAAATACAAGGACATTTTTTTGCTTGTTGTTTTTTATTGCATGATGAGTGCTGACCTCCCCATGAAAGGTGTTGCCTAGCTGTCTCTGGCTTCATTACGTTATAAGTCTCTGATCCTGTAAATACAGCCTGTAAAGTCAGAATTTCTTGTTTTTTTACTAGGCTAAGGGTCCAAACAGGATTGAAACCAGACGATTACTATGACAAACAGGAAGCTTAGTTTTGAAAGAAAGCTAACTAAAACACTTGAAAAACAATTAGTTAGGACTTATGGCTTCAGACATTAAACTGTTAATACAGGTTATGTTTAGAGCTCTGATTTTAGAAATGTTCGAATGGGTTTTACTTGCACCAGAGTTCTTCTTTAACTCTTTTATGATCATTGTGGTCATTGATGCCAAGATGCCCAGGGAAAATTTCGAAGCTTCAGATTGTGCCAGTTAACTTGATAAAAACAAAAAAATTTTTAGGACATGTTATTTCATTCACCGTTTTATAAAAAATTTCTTTTTTTATTATAGGGTGACAAAAGGTAAAATGTATTACATTTTGTTTTCTATCTTTTCAATTAACCATTTTATGATTTTCTTCTATTACTAGACAATTAGGACTTGGTCACACGATATGCGGGGGGCATTTCCAGCACAGGCCCAATGCCTGGATAAGGCAAAATTCCTTGCTTTCTATGGTGTCAATTCACACCACAGTGTTGCTATGGTGTGTGCTAAAAAAAAACATCACTGCTGTGAATCGAACTCTACTGAATCGTCACTTGTGACATTTCAATAAAGTTATGGGAAAAAGAAAAATAAGCAGTGTGATGTGCCAGGATCAGCGCATCAGCACTGTGTCTCACAACACACACCAGCGGGCATGGGGTCAGTGCAGCTTGCTGGTATGAATGACCCTGACATTTACAATTAAAACTGATGGGACTGCAGATGCCACTGGAGCCTTAAAGATGCAGTATTAATCTGAGTCTTCTTTTTTATTCTTCTCTTCAGTGAAGACTCCAGACTGTATGAGCTTAATTTGTCACTGATGTCATAGTGAGCACATAAATATGAAACACCCTGAGACCGACAGGATTGAGTAGTGCAATAGTGCAAAGTGTTATCTGCTGGCTGTCAAAGGGGAACATTTATTAAGGTTAAATCAAAGAAAAAAAAAAATTGCAATTGGGAAGGGGGTTAAAGAGCATGTGTAGAAATATATTTTGGGTCATGTATAGTGCCTTGAAAAATTATTCTTACTTCTTGAAATGTTCCACATTTTGTAATGTTACAACCAAAAAGTTAAATGTATTTTATTGTTTTTGTGTGTGATAGACCAACACAAAGTGGCACAATACCTTGTAGAACCACCTTTCACTGCAATTACAGCTACAAGTTTTTTTGGGGATTTCTCTACAAGCTTTGCACATCTAGAGAGTGACATTTTTGCCCATTCTTTGCTAAATAGCTCAAGCTCTTTCAGATTGGATGGAGATCGTCTGTGAATGGAAATTTTTGAGCCTTGCCACAGATTCTCAATTGGATTCAGGTCTGAACTTTGACTAGGCCTTTCTAACACTAGTATGCTTTGATCTAAACCATTCCATTGTAGCTCTGGCTGTATGTTTAGAGTTGTTGTCCTGCTGGAAGATGAACCTCCGCCTCAGTCTCAAGTCTTTTGCAGACTCTAACAGGTTTTCTTCTAATGCCGCGTACACACGACCAGACTTTCCGGCAAACTAGGTCCGACGATCTTCCCAACGGACTTTCGGCGGCAATCCAACTTACTTTCCGAACGAACTGACTTGGCCACATACGAACGGACTAAGTCCATTCGAAAGTCTGTTAATTTTGAACGTGGTGACGTAAACGGGACTAAAAAAGGAAGTTCAATAGCCAGTAGCCAATAGCTGCCCTTGCGTCGTATTTGGTCAGACCAGCACACAGACGGAATTGAGTCCGTTGGATAGATTTGAAACATGTTCTATTTCTAGGTCCGCCGGATTTTTTTTTCCGAAAAACTAACGGATTAGCCCACACGCGATCGGATTGTCTGACGGACTAATCCCGTCTGACCTAGTTTGCCTGAAAGTTCGGTCGTGTGTATGCGGCATATGATTGCCCTGTATTTGGCTCCATCCATCCTCCCATGAACTCTGAGCTTCCCTGTCCCTGGTAAAGAAAAGCATCTCCACAACATGATGCTGCCACCACCATGTTTCACGGTGGGGATGGTGTGTTTAGGGTGATGTGCAGTGTTAGTTTTCTGCCATATGTAGCGTTTTGCTTTTAGGCCAAAAAGTTCAATTTTGGTCTCATCTGACCAGAGCACCTTCTTCCACATGTTTGCTGTGTCTCCCACATGGCTTCTCGCAAACTGCAAACGGGACTTCTTATGGCTTTCTTTTAACAATTTTCTTCCTGCCACTCTTTTATAAGGGCTGAATTTGTGGAGTGCACGACTAATAGATTCTCCCACCTGAGCTGTGGATCTTTGCAGCTCCTCCAGAATTACCATGGGCCTCTTGGCTGCTTCTCCAATTAATGCTCTCCTTGCCAGGCCTGTCAGGTTAGGTGGACGACCATGTCTTGGTAGGTTTGTAGCTGTGCCATACTATTTCCATTTTCGGATTATGGATTGAACAGTGCTCCGTGAGATGTTCAAAGCTTGGGATATTATTTTTATAACCTAACCCTGCTTTAAACTTCTCCACAACTTTATCCCTGACCTGTCTTGTGTGTCCCTTGCCTTCATGATGCTGTGTGTTCACTAACAAATGCTGATGCTGTGTGTTCTCTAACAAACCTCTGCAGGCCTCACAGAACAGCTGTATTTATACTGAGATTAAATTACACAGAGGTGGACTCTATTTACTAATTAGGTGACTTCTGAAGGCAATTGGTTCCACTAGATTGTAGTTAAGTGCATCAGAGTAAAGGGGGCTGAATACAAATGTACGCCACAGTTTTCAGATATTTATTTGTAAAAAAAAATTAAAAACATTTATCATTTTCCTTCCATTTCACAATTATGTGCCACTATGTGTTGGTCTATCACATAAAATCCCAATAAAATACATTTACGTTTTTGGTTGTAACATGACACAATGTGGAAAATTTCAAGGGGTATGAATGCTTTTTCAAGGCACTGTACATGTGAAGCACTATCCCCAGAGAAGCCACTGCATTTTTTGTGATTTTTTCTGCATATCTGAAGATGACACAGCTTGTAAAGTTTTTGATTTGACCGATTCAAAATTTATAGATTTGAATGATTCGAATTGAAAAGAAAAATCGGTAAATTCGAAGAAAATTTGAAAAAGACATAAAACAAATTCGGAATATGAATTGAACGAATCAACCGAATTTAACAAAACTAAATAACTAGATTAACAAATCTAAACTAAATGAAAAACAACGTTTTTTGTCATGCACATGTCTAGGGTGTCTAGCTAATTTTATCTACACACTCCTGAAATATATGCAGTGCTTGTATGGTGCAATATAAATGTCATTAAAAGATAATAAACTGTGTGCTTCATTGTCATTTTGCTCAGGTGTCTGTTGTAAAGAGTGAAGAGACCACCTACCCACCTCTAAGCACTGACCCTTGGTTCCACCCCCTACCCACCTCCGAGCACTGATCCTTGGTTCTACCCCTACCCACCTCTGAGCACTGACCCTTGGTTCCACCCCTACCCACCTTCGAGCACTGACCCTTGGTTCTACCCCTACCCACCTCTGAGCACTGACCCTTGGTTCCACCCCCTACCCAGCTCCCAGTATGGCCCCTTTTAGAGAATATAGAGTAAAGTATCATATTTTAGTGCTATGCAATTTGTATGGAATTTAGTAATGATATCAAAAAAAGCAATAAAAAAGATCCTCTGCAGCCAGCAAAAATACCCCCCCCCCCAGCAACAATAGACCCACCGCAGCATCAACAGATCTCCCAGCAGCCAGCATCAATAGACTCTCCAGCAGCCAGCAATAGTAGTCCCCTCCCTATACAGTAGATCCCTTCCAGCAATAAAGTTTTTGATTCGACCGATTCAAAATTTATAGATTTGAATGATTCGAATTGAAAAGAAAAATCTGTAAATTCTAAGAAAATTTGAAAAAGACATAAAACAAATTCCGAATATGAATTGAACGAATCAACCGAATTTAACAAAACTAAATAACTAGATTAACAAATCTATACTAAACGAAAAACAAAGTTTTTCGTCATGCACATGTCTAGGGTGTCTAGCTAATTTTATCTACACACTCCTGAAATATATGCAGTGCTTGTATGGTGCAATATAAATGTCATGAAAAGATAATAAACTGTGTGCTTCATTGTCATTTTGCTCAGGTGTCTGTTGTAAAGAGTGAAGAGACCAAACTTCGACATGAGGATGTAAGCCGCCTCCTGTATGAAGTCCAGACCCTGAGGAATCAACAAGAGAACACAGAATGCCAGATGCAAGATATGAAACAGTGAGTTCTAGTATGCATGCTGAGATGGATAGGGCCAAGGTTTTTTTTATTTCTCAGAGAATAGATTCTAAGTCACTCAGTGTTTCCACCCCCTACCCACCTCCAAGCACTGACCCTTGGTTCTACCCCTACCCACCTCTGAGCACTGACCCTTGGTTCCACCCCCTACCCACCTCCGAGTACTGACCCTTGGTTCTACGCCTACCCACCTCTGAGCACTGACCCTTGGTTCCACCCCCTACCCAGCTCCCAGTATGGCCCCTTTTAGAGAATATAGAGTAAAGTATCATATTTTAGTGCTACGCAATTTGTATGGAATTTAGTAATGATATCAAAAAAAGCAATAAAAAAGATCCTCTGCAGCCAGCAAAAATACCCCCCCCCCAGCAACAATAGACCCACAGCAGCATCAACAGATCTCCCAGCAGCCAGCATCAATAGACTCTCCAGCAGCCAGCAATAGTAGTCCCCTCCCTATACAGTAGATCCCTTCCAGCAACAATTGACCCACCAGTAACAAAAGATCCTCCATGAGCAATAATAGATTCTAAAGGAAGGTGTTTATTTGTAATTTTAATTATAACCAAGCCAAAGAAAGAAATAAGAATATGCCATTTACATTTCGATGGCAGTAATAATGATAGCTACGCAGAGCTCGTCAAAAGATACAGATCAGGATAACTTATATTGGACTAATGCAGAATAGCGTGACCTTGGCCTAAAAAAAGTCCAAGTAATTTGTACAAAATAATGGACCTGCTACAGCAACTAGAGATACAGAAAAAGATACATTCACACACAACCACACACTGTACCATGCATACATATACACACACACAGACATTGCTCTCAACAGCTGCATTTGAAAATGTACCACAGACCCATTAAATAGATAATTGAGAGGAGATAGATAGCCTGGATACTATAATGTGAGAAAAATGTATAAGCGATTCAATTCATATAAAAACAATGAATACAAATAAATCACACATAAAAAATGTGTCCAATTTGTATAAAATATTGTGTCAAAAAGTTGATAAACAGTCCAACAAGTGCTCAAAAACAAAAACAAAAAATTGGCATATATCGAAAAAAGTGTTCACTCAATGTGTTCTTCAAAAAATATCATAGCCGCTTAACACAGCAGTTGGATCTCATGATTGGACCAAATGATTTGGACCAGTGCACAAAGCAAGGTCCATAAAGACATGGATGAGAGAGTTTGGGGTGAAGGAACTTGACTGACCTACACAGAGTTCTGACCTCAACCCGATAGAACATCTTTGGGTTATACTGTATTAGAGCGGAGACTGCGAGCCAGGCCTTCTTGTCCTACATCAGTGCCTGGCCTCCAAAATGCACTTCTGGGAGAATGGTCAAACATTCTCATAGACACACTCCTAAACCTTGTGGACAGCCTTCACAAAAGAGTTAAAGCTGTTATAGCTACAAAGGGTGGGCCAACTCAATATTGAAGATTTGGATGCCATTAAAGTTCACGTGCGTGCAAAGGCAGGTGTTCCAATACTTTTGACAATATAGTGTGTGTGTGTGTGTATATATATATATATATATATATATATATATATATATATATATATATATATATATATATATATACCGTATTTATCGGCGTATAACACGCACTGGCGTATAACACGCACCCCAAGTTTAGGAGGGAATTTTAAGGAAAAAAAGTTTTAGGAGAGAAGTTTAGGGAAAAAAAAAACTTACATTTAAGCGTCATTTGCAGCTTGCCCAGCGTCATTTGCAGCTTGCCCAGCGTCATTTGCAGCTTGCCCAGCGTCATTTGCAGCCTTTCCCAGCGTCATTTGCAGCCTTTCCCAGCGTCATTTGCAGCCTTTCCCAGCGTCATTTGCAGCCTTTCCCAGCGTCATTTGCAGCCTTTCCCAGCGTCATTTGCAGCCTTTCCCAGCGTCATTTGCAGCCTTTCCCAGCGTCATTTGCAACCTGCCCAGCGTCATTTGCAACCTGCCCAGCGTCATTTGCAACCTGCCCAGCGTCATTTGCAACCTGCCCAGCGTCATTTGCAACCTGCCCGGCGTCATTTGTAGCTTGCCCGGCGTCATTTGCAGCTTGCTAGTGTCATTTGCAGCTTCCTAGTGTCATTTGCAGTTCGCCATCATTTAAATTTCCCGCCGCGAGAAATAGCGCGCATGCGCGGCCGAAAAAGACCGAACCGCGGCCGAAAAAGGCCGAAGTGCGGCCGAAAAAAGACCGAGCCGACTGTTCAGCTCCGCTCGGAGTCCCGCCTCCCTGCTGTTTCGGGAGCGAGCGCAGGGAGGCGGGACTACGAGCGGAGCTGAACAGCCGGCTTCGGTCTTTTTCGGCCGCGCTTCGGCTTTTTCCGGCCTTTTTCGGCCGCGCTTCGGCTTTTTCCGGCCTTTTTCGGCCGCGGTTCGGCCTTTTTCGGCCGCGGTTCGGCCATTTTTCGGCGCCGCAACCGATTTTTGTCATTTTTTTTTTGGGGTATCGGCGTATAACACGCACCCACGACTTTCCCCCGATTTTAAGGGGGGAAAAAGTGCGTGTTTATACGCCGATAAATACGGTATATATAAATACATTTATTTATTACTTATTCTAAGAAGATTTCCCTTGGTTTCAACTTCTATGTCTTGACCATAAAATAACATTTCCCCATCTGATAGCTCAAAATGCTAATGCTGCGACTTGACTAATAGATTTTTTTGGTCTTGAATTCAGCTTTGGAAGAGATCAACACCCCATCAAGTAAAGAAATTGCAAAATTAGATCTTTGATCCTTGACGGACCTTTGATGTTTTGTTTTTTTTCTGCCCCTAAATGCCCCTGTTTGTTAAACGATCTGTCCTTGCACACATAGGCATTTACAGGTGTTTAGAAGCAGGAGCGTTAAGAGACAGAATCTTAAACGTGTCAAAATCAGAGAGAAGAGTTTGGGCAGGAAAAACAGCAGACACGCCTAAACTCATGTAAACGCACCTAAACGCTTTGTACGTTTAGCTCTTGACCATTCATTCATTTCGATGGCCAGAATAAATGACTATTCTGGCCAATGAAATGAACACTAAAAAAAACTTGATGCCCCTGAACACGTTTAAATGCACCTAAGGCAGTTTTTCAATGCAGGTTCTCTACTGCCAGGAGAAAGGCATTCAGAAGAGCTGTGTGTGCATGAGGCCATTAAGCGTATGTGAATGAATGAATGAATAACTTGTATATCGCTACACATGCAAACTAAATCGCCTCAGGGCGCTTTGCTGCCAGTGTTCGTCTGGCTTTTCAGAAGAGATGGGTCTTGAGCTTCTTCCTGAAGGCCAGATAGTTTTCCTCCAAGCGGATGTCCGTGGGTAGAGCATTCCAAAGCCAAGGTCCTTGTACTGCGAACCTTCGTTCACCTTTTAATTTGTAACAGGTCTTGGGGATGTGGAGGAAGTTTTGGTTAGTTGACCGGAGAGTGCGACCTGGGGTGTAGTGCTTTATTTTGTCGCAGAGGTATTGCAGAGCTTTTCCTTGTGCACATTTGTGAGTGGGGCAGAGGGTCTTGAATGTAACTCGATCCTTCATGGCTAGCCAATGGAGGGTCCTCAGGGACGGGGTGATTGATTCCCATGTTTTTTTTTCCAGTTACCAGTCTGGCTGCTGTGTTCTGGACAGTTTGTAGATGGGAAATTTGGTATTTTGGAAGTCCTGGGTAGAGGGAATTTGCGTAGTCAAGTTAGGAATTGATGATTGTTCCAACTACTGCTGCTCATCCCCTTCATCCCTGATGAAGGGGATGAGTCTACACAGTAGGCGAAGAAGGTAGTGGGATCCGCTGACTACTGATCCTATTTGTGCATCCATCGTCATGTTTGAGTCAAAGATGACTCCGATGACTTTGGCTTTAGTGCTGGGGGTGATGGGTTGTCGGAGGATGGTGAGTGGTGTGGACATCGTGCCAGGGTTTTTGTTTCGGTTTGCGTGAAAGAAGAGGAGTTTTGTTTTGGATCCGTTGAGTTTAAGGGAGCTCTCCGTCATCCAATCGTCGATCAATAAGAGACAGTTTTCCAGTGCCTGGTATTGGTCTTTTTTGTTGGTGATGCATAGGTAGAGTTGGGTGTCATCCGCGTAGGAGTGATAAAGTAGATCCTGGTTGCTGATGATTTTGAGGAGTGGGCGGAGATAGATGTTAAAGAGCACGGGTGACAGGGGTGATCCTTGAGGGACTCCGCATGTAATTTTTCATGCTTCCGAAGTGAACGTTCCTAGTTTCAATTTCTGAGATCGGTTTTCTAGAAAGGATGTGAACCAGGGTAAGTCTGAGTCTGCAACTCCAGCTACTTCTGTGATAAGAGTGAGCAGGGTTTTGTGGTCTACTGTGTTTTGAACGCTGCACTGAGGTCCAGCAGCACCAAGAGACACGATTCTCCTTCATCTGCTGCTTCGAGTGTGTCATCCCAGATTTTGAGGAATGCAGTTTCTGTCCCGTGGCCAGGGCGGAAACCCGATTGTAGTGGGTCCAAGACTTTATGGGTGTCCAGATGGAGTTGTAGCTGTTGTACTACTGCTTTCTCAATAATTTTGGGGAAGGTGTTGAGGTGAAGGTGAACCTGAACAATAAACTTTTCTTTTTTGTAATCCCTTTTGTTCTGGTAAATATAACATTAGTTAACGGATACATTCACCTTTGCTAACATGTTACACCCATATTCAGGGTATAACATGTAACATGTTAGTGATGCAGCAGCCCCCCGCACCACCCTGAGCCCCTGTTGTGACAGTGGGCCAGGGATCTTCTCTCCGCATCCGCTGTTGCAATTAAAAAAAAAAAATGGCCACGCGGGGCCCTGCCCACCTGGCTGCATCATTCTTTCACAGAGTTCTATGAATGGGGGAAATACAACTACTGTCAGCCATTGCAGCTGATGTAGTTCTCAATGAACTGTCAGGGCGCTGGTGAGTGCTCTAGGTAGTTTTTTGATGCTTCCTGTTATTCAATAATTCCCTGCCTGTATGAGGTATGGGTAGACAGTAGAGTTGCACGATTCTGGCCAAAATGAGAATCACAATTTTTTTGCTTAGAATAAATTCTTGCGACGTAACCTTGCACATTATACAAAAAAATTAGGCTAACTTTACTGGTTATTTTTTTTTTTTTTTTATTCATTAATGTAATTTTTTTCCAAAAAAAATTGCATTTGAATGACCGCTGCGCAAATACAGTGTCACATAAAATATTGCAACAACCACCATTTTATTTTCTAGGGTCTCTACTAAAAAATATATATAATGTTTGGGGGTTCTAAGTAATTTTCTAGCAAAAAAAAAATATTTTAACTTGAAACCAACAAATGTCAGAAAAAGGTTTAGTGTTTAAGTGGTTAAACTTTCCTCATTTACACACAAATCTATTCCTTTGACAAATCCTTGCAATGTTTATATTTAAAGTGGATGTAAACCCACTCTCATCCTTTCTAAACTACTGCAATATTGGTTATCTAGAAGGATATACATGCCTCTTGCATGTATACTTATCTGTCAAATGTCTGCTATGAGACCCGAAAAACTGCAGATTTTGTGGGTGGGTCTGTTTTCCAGGGCTCAGTGGGTGGAGTCGTGATGGCAGTAGAAGGGGTGTTATTGTTTAGGGTGGAGAGGGGTGTTATTGTTTAGGGTGGAGAGGGGGGTTATTGTTTAGGGTAGGGAGGTGGGGAGGGGGGTTATTGTTTTGGGCGGAGAGGGGGAGGGGGGGTTATTGTTTAGGTTGGAGAGGGGGCTATTATTTAGGGTTTAGAGGGGGGAGGGTGTTATTTTTTAGTGTGGAGAGGGGTTATTGTTTAGGGTGGAGAGGGGGGAGGTGGTTATTGTTTAGGGTGGAGAGGAGGTTATTGTTTAGGGAGGAGAGGGGGGAGGTGGTTATTGTTTAGGGTGGAGAGGAGGTTATTGTTTAGGGTGGAGGGGCGTGTAGGGGTCTTATTGTTTTGGGCAGAGAGGGGGAGGGGAAGGGGGGTATTTGGGAACCCACACACTGCCAATCACTGCACTACAACACCCAGCAGACCTGCCCTCCCCCTCCAAGAAGTTCTGCAGCAGCAAAGCCTGGCTCAGTGCAGGACACACTACTCACCAGGCAGGCAGATCTGTCACCCCGCAGCCACGCGCAGAGGAGCCTGAGGAGGAGAAGCAAATCACCAGAGGACACAAAAACTGAGCTAAGGGGGAGAGGGCGGAGCCGGCATGGGAGGGGGCGGAGACGGACGGGTCCGCTGCGGGGAAGGGAAATCCCCACTGACAGCTAAAACGTCATTGGTTGTTAAGGACACGGCGCCCCCGCTCCTTAACAACTAATGACTGCCTGCATTCTTTTGTATACATTTCATCTGTCAGCTGGGGAATCGCGCTGACAGATGAAAGAGCCGAACCTGAAGGTATCGGTTTCAGGTATCGGAGGATTTGCACGAGTACCGATACTCGTGCAAATGCTAAGTATCGGCATCGATACTGGTATAAACCCTAGTTTAAACCCATTAAAATCTCATATAAGCTTTAATATGGTAATATGTAAATTTTAAGTAATTTCCAATCTTTTTAATTCTTTATCTATTTTTTTTGCCAGGCAGAATGAAGTTCTATGGCGTGAAGTTGTCTCTCTCAGACAGAACCACTCCCAGCAGCAAAAGATTATCAACAAGGTTTGTTCATTAGTCATCGTCTTTCTAGAACTTGATTATGGAACGATTTGCTCTTCTTGAGCTACAGCTAAAGCTAAAGTATAGTATAATAAAAATATTCAAAGAAAGTGTCTTAACCCATAGCCATCAATATTTAAATATGGGAGGTACCATTGTTGGCTTGCTTTGGAAGATGTATGGGCTGTCATCCTGATACTGGATTCAATACTTGATGATTTGCTACACTGGGAAAACCATGTGCATGTAGGGTGATGTGACTATCAATATGAACCTGCTTTTCGAGTAGTAAAGCAAGTGGAAAAAATGATCTCCTGAGCATGCACCTTTTAGACTTCCTTTACGCTGGCGATTCTTGCTGGTACAGAAACTAGCTGCACTCTTAAGCCCCATACACACGGTCGGACAATCCGCGGACCAGGTCCGTCGGATCATGTCCGTCATACTTTGTCTGATGTTGGTTTTGCGTACACACGGTCGGACAAAGTTGTCGGAAAATCCGATCATTCTGAACGTGGTGACGTTTGTTGCCTACGACGGGACTACGTAGAGCAGGGGTCTCAAACTGGCGGCCCTCCAGCTGCGAAACTACAAGTCCCATGAGGCAGTGCAAGGCTGACAGTTACAAGCATGGCTCCCACAGACAAAGGCATGATGGGACTTGTAGTTTTGCAACAGCTGGAGGGCCGCCAGTTTGAGACCCCTGACGTAGAGGCTAGTAGCCAATAGCTTTGGTCTTGTAATGTGATCTGAGCATGCGTAGCACTTTGTCCGGTCGGACAACCGTACACACGATCGGATTTGGTGTGATCGGACCGTGTTGTCGGCAAATCTTTCCAGCAGGAGATAAGACTTTGTCCGTCGGACAATCCGACGTACACTGTCCGATGGTGCATACACGCGGTCTGATTTTTCAACAACATTGTCCGATCGGACAGAATCCATGAAAAAGTCCGACCGTGTGTATGGGGCTTTAAAGTGTGCGTGAACAGCCATGTCCAGCAGATACGTAGTCATATTTGTACCCTGTACAAATCAGTCGCTCATCTGCTCTGACCAGCCAATTTGTTCTGCTCTGACCATATACAGTTGTAAAAAAAAGTATGTGAACCCTTTTGGAATGATATGGATTTCTGCACAAATTGGTCATAAAATATGATCTGATCTTCATCTAAGTCACAACAATAGACAATCACAGTCTGCCTAAACTAATAACACACAAATAATTAAATGTTACCATGTTTTTATTGAACACACCATGTAAACATTCCCAGTGCAGGTGAAAAAAGTATGTGAACGCTTGGATTTAATAACTGGTTGAACCTCCTTTGGCGGCAATAACTTCAACCAAACGTTTCCTGTAGTTGCAGACCAGACATGCACAATGGTAAGGAGTAATTCTTGATCATTCCTCTTTACATAACTATTTCAGTTCAGCAATATTCTTGGGATGTCTGGTGTAAATCGCTTTCTTAAGGTCATGCCACAGCATCTCAATCGGGTTTTGAGGTCAGGACTCTGACTGGGCCACTCCAGAAGGTGTATTTTTTTCTGTTTAAGCCATTCTGTTGTTGATTTACTTCTATGCTTTGGGTCGTTGTCAGGTTGCAACACCCATCTTCTGTTGAGCTTCAGCTGGTGGACAGATGGCCTTAAGTTCTCCTGCAAAATGTCTTGATAAACTTGGGAATTCATTTTTCCTTCGATGATAGCAATCCGTTCAGGCCCTGACACAGCAAAGCAGCCCCAAACCATGATGCCCCCACCACCATACTTCACAGTTGGGATGGTGTTTTGATGTTGGTGTAATGTGCCTCTTTTTCTCCACACATAGTGTTGTGTGTTTCTTCCAAACAACTCAACTTTGGTTGCATCTGTCCACAGAATATTTTGCCAGTACTGCTGCGGAACATCCAGGTGCTCTTGCGCAAACTGTAAACGTGCAGCAATGTTTTTTTTGGACAACGGTGGCTTCCTCTGTGGTATCCTCCCATGAAATCCATTCTTGTTTAGTGTTTTACGTATCGTAGATTCGCTAACAGGGATGTTAGCATATGCCAGAGACTTCTGTAAGTCTTTAGCTGACTCTTTAGAAATCTTCTTCACCTCATTGAGCAGTCTGCGCTGTGCTCTTGCAGTCATCTTTACAGGACGCCCACTCCTAGGGAGAGTAGCAGAAGTGCTGATCTTTCTCCATTTATAGACAATTTGTCTTACCGTGGACTGATGAACAGCAAGGCTTTTGGAGATATTTTTATAACCCTTTCCAGCTTTATGCAAGTCAACAATTCTTAACCGTAGGTCTTCTGAGAGCTCTTTTGTGCGAGGCATCATACACATCAGGCAATGCTTCTTGTGAAGAGCAAACCCAGAACTGGTGTGTGTTTTTTTTAGGGCAGGGCAGCTGTAACCAACACCTCCAATCTCATCTCATTGATTGGACTCCAGTTGGCTGACACTTCACTCCAATTAGCTCTTGGAGATCTCATCTAGGGGTTCACATACTTTTTCCAACTGCACTGTGAATGTTTACATTGTGTGTTCAATAAAAACATGGTAACATTTAATTCTTTGTGCGTTATTAGTTTAAGCAGACTGTGATTTTCTCCACCCCTGTCCTCCCTGTGTCACATATATTAAATAATATGTTACCCTAACATTTCATATTCCTGATATGTGCCTGCTGTGCCATGTACTTGTATGAAAAAGTATCCAGTTCTCTTTGTATTGCTTCCTTTGTGTGAACTCCCTGGTGTTTCTCTGCTTTCCTATTAAAAACTGACCATGAGAGCAAAGCGTGGTCAGTTTTCTGTCTGTGCTTGGAACTCAGCCTGCTCTTCTCCAATGGTTAGACCTGTGCTGACACACCCTCCTCCCTGCACAGCCATTTACTGGAAGACTAGCTATTTCTCCTCCCCCCCAGCTCTCTGAGTTCCTTATAAAACTGTGAACAGAGGTTATGGTATCACTTAAAAAAAGGGTAAAGAAGGTATTTATAACGTTTTTTATAAGTATAAAAAATGTTTTGCCTTTCATTTGTATTTTAAAGCAGTTCTTCAGTCACTTGTGCAAAGATTAAAACTCAGCAGCTACAATAACTGTAGCTGCTGACTTTTGTTAAACAGACAGTCACCTGTTCAGAGATCCATCACCCAGGTTGTTTTTTTCATTGGCTTTCGGACCCTGGAGCCAACATATTAACTGTAGGCAGCCGGATGCCCACTGTCCATGCACAAGATGCGGGAGAACTTCCGCTCAGAATGCCTAGGCGATCCGAGCGGAAGTGGGACCAGGTACCCACAACCCATCCCAACAAAAAACGATGTGCTAAAAATGTCAGGGGAGGGGGTAAAGAGGAGGAAGTGTGGAACTTCCCCTTTTCGAGTGGTGAGGGGATAGAGCCAGTGTCAGATTTGTATTGCTTCTGTGCCTCCATTAGGAAGATTCATCCTCTCTATATATAACTAGGAATTAAAGCAATGTAAATTCAAAATTATGAGTTGCCTCCAGAACAAGAATAGAGAGGTAATATTTCAATAGGGATACCTGTTCCCTCCACAATGATCTAAGTGAGGATTTCCCTCACATGCCCCTCTTTCCTCTTTTTGGCACAGACGTTCCCCATATAACCTCTTGATGGGTCTAGGGCAGGCATGTCCAAAGTCCGGCCCGCGGGCCAATCGCGGCCCGCGGTCCGGTTTTGAACGGCCCGCCTGGTTATCTAAACCAGCCTCTCACAACTAGTGTGCTGCGGGATCAGGGCTGTCAGATGAGCGATCCCCTGCCGAACATCGGCACTGTGTGAGAAGCTCCATCAGCCTCAAAAGTGAAAGTAAAGTGCAGGGGAGTGTGCTGTGCTCTCTGCTTCCCCCTAGAGTGCAGTACCCGGCTGAATGAGGAAGCTGGAAAGGTACAGTACTATGCTAGAAGCTAGATTTGTTTTAAAAGGGCTTTATTCATGTGTCTGTCTGTGCATGTGTGTTTGTATGTGTGTCCATGTACATGTGTCTGTATATATGTGTCTGTATGTGTGTCCATGTATGTGTGTCCATGTACATGTGTCTGTATGTGTGTCCGTATGTGTGTCCATGTACATGTGTCTGTATGTGTGTCCATGTACATGTGTCTGTATGCATGTGTCTGTATGTGTGTCCATGTACATGTGTCTGTATGCATGTGTGTGTGTGTGTGTGTATGTGTGTATGTTACTTTTAATCCGGACCCCCCCCCCCCCCCATTCCTGTACCATCAGAACTGCATTTGTAGGTCTTGTTTGTGATATCAGCCAGGACTGCTGCTCCTCTGAAAAGCAATCCATGCACAGATTGCTTTTTGACAGGCGGTAAAGAGGCATTATTTTGCCGCCTCACCACCTGTTTTAAGCCTATAAAATCCAGCATCACTCTATGCCGCAACTGTGCAATGCACACAGTTGCGGGTAGTTGCAGTGCAGCCCCATTCACCCTGGGTGTACCTCCAGCTGCAGCCACAGCATGTTTATACCCCCAGCTGCTCCCTCTGCAGCTAAAGGGGGAGAAGTTGGGGGTGGTAAAAACAGCTTAACCATGTGGTTTTACTGCCCCTCCAACCTGACATGTGAACAAGCTCTTGGTTCACATCTGTGTGGCTGCGTGCTGTGTGTAGAGCAGCCCATTCATTTCAATGGGCTTCCCTACCCACAAAACTGCAGGGAAAGAAGTCCCCAACCTTTTTTTTTTTTTTAATTGCACTGCACCAAAAGCACCCCACGTTTTCCAATGTGTGGGGTACCATTTATAATTAACGGTACCCCTAAAGAGCAGAGCATTCATCTGTGTGTCAGGAGCGAGTGCGACAAAGGCAAGAGAATTCTTGTTGAGCAATGTATTAGCGCTCGAACAAACACACTTAGACCAAATTTTATTGGTTTAAAAAATGTCAGGCAAAATGGTCGGCTCTCACGCATGTTCACTTCATCAAATCTGGCCCTCTTTGAAAAAAGTTTGGACACCTCTGGTCTAGGGGATCAATTGAAACTAAGATCAATCTAAAAGGTCGTAAAAATTAAATAACCAGGTTCTACAAAAGCTCCAGAAGAAGCCACGTTTGTGGTGAAACATGTAGAGGCAATCACACTTTTGTACCTTGTTCATTTGGGTTGATATGGCCTGAATTGTTTTATAATATTCATGTAATAACATTTTCTATATATTTTATTGGAAATATTGTTTTTTGATTTTTCTGCACCTTAAAACTCCAATTTTGTGCTCTTTGGGTATATACTGTTTCTTCCTGTGATAAAGACCGCCCCCTGCTCTCTTTCCATGTGCAGGGTGACTGGTCATATCTCCGCCCATTCCAATAGTTTTCTGCATTAGGTCTATAGTGGATGGGGCCTGCTGGGTCCCTCCCACAGCTCTGCTCTCTGCTGAGGCTATGTACAGCACAGTAATAGAAAAACAGGACAAAAAGGGTCTATCGGGACAGTTGCCGAGGCTGACCATAGATATATACCCATCAACTAGGTTGTACTGGACTATCTCGGTATTGATACACAAACAACTTTTTAATATAAAAATATAATTTTAATACACATTAAAAAACATACACAAAGGACAAAGGGTAAAATTCAACCACAGACAACTACTAACGGGGTCACCCGAAAGGTAACTGTTGATGTGGGATATGGACAATTTGATCCTCTACTAGTTTCGCAGTAAACCGCTTCTTCAGGAGGAACTGTCTATAAAGAAGAAAATACAGTAAAATATACAATAATGACATCCTCAAAAGCATAATTAAACAGCAAACATTATATTGAGAAGATCTGCTCACCCAGAAGATCATACATCGATACGTAACCAGGCCGCCAAGAAGGCTCTTTGATTTTGCCTCTATTTGAGGCAATACTCATAAATTTACAGCACAGTAATGATGTCATCAATACTTTGCAAGGTAATAACTGGATTTGAAAAGGCATTTGCTACATACAAAATGAATTTCAATCCTTTGTTGCTGTTGAGGAATACTTTTAAATGAACGTTTTTGTGCCCGGAGTTCAGCTTTAAGGTTGAAAGATATCTGTTATCAGTTTTTATGGTCTGGAAAGAGTTGTCATGTTTTTGATCTCAAGTACAGTGAGATATTTGTTAAGTGTTTCTTAATGAAATATGCTGTTTTTCTAATGCTTGGACCATACAAAGGGTGAGAGGGCGGTGAGTTCTGAAACGAATAACCTGATGCTGTGCTTTTTCCTGACAGTTAATCCAGTTTCTGTTCGGGCAGCTGCCTCCGGGCCCCTCCAGCAGTGGGATAAAGAGAAAGATGTGAGTGCCTGTAAGAGATCACCACCCTCACAAAAAAAACCCCCCACCAAAATCACAAGCTCAGCAAGGCCCCTGGGTGCAGGTCACCTGACCCAGTCACCCTGGTGATAAGCGCTGAATGGACCTGCTGAGTCAGATCTGCTGACCACTGGCTTTCAGAATACTGTGTACAAAATGCCCTCTCAGCTCCTGAGACTATTGTGGGGGCAGAGAGAGGGAGAGAAAAAAAAAAAGGAACTGGCATCCCACCAAACCAAATGTCCAGCAAAGAAATACAGGAGATATAGTTATGAGGATGTGGAAGGAATTTATAGTGTTTACAATGGCACTAGATTACGTAGATGGCATAGACTACAAGACTACATGTTGGCAGTAAAATACCCAACAGTGATATTCAATAAAAAGACAGAATGTACCAGCAATCACTAAATATATGTCTACCAAAATCGTTATACTTGTGGCTAAACAGACTACTATAGTTTGCCACCAAGAGTCATTTTAGTTTAGATGTAAAAGTGTTAGTAATTTTATTACTATTGCAGTTAGGAATTGTACTATTTTGCTTTTGCATTTGCTGTAATATGACTAGAAGATTGCTTTAGTTTTAGTGGTGTAGTTAAGGCATATGTAAGTCAGGGGTCTCCAAACTACATCCTGCAGGCCACATGTGGCCTGCCATAGCTCCCAACTGTCCCTGATTTCGAGGGACTGTCCCTGATTTGGAACAAAGTCCCTCTGTCCCTCTGTCCTCCTCATTTGTCCCTCATCTTGATCTGATCCATATAGTTGTACAGTAAAACCTTGGATTGCGAGCATAATTTTTTCCGGAAACATGCTTGTAATCCAAAGCACTAGTATATCAAAGCGAATTTCCCCATAAGAAATAATGGAAATTGAGATGATTCGTTCCATAGCAATGTGACCAGGTTGTGTAACCATTATAATGTTCATCCACAAATGGAAGCCTCCACAAGGGGGTTAGAAGCAAAATCCAGCAGGAGCTACTGAGTATAAAAGAGAAGAGAGGCTCCTCTAAGTGTAGCAATATGGTTACATTTAATGAAGGTGAAACATTGAGCAACTCACATGGTTGATGATTAAAACAAGCACGTCTAAGTATGCAGGCATCCGGGGTAAAGCTATCCACATAGACCGTCCTCCGCACCGCCGGTGTTGTGTCGAATACTGTCCCCCGTCGGATAGTGTCTGCCCTGTACTGTGCTTGCGGACAAGGAGACGCCGAAAGTCTCCAAAGATGAACGGCGCCTGCGCACTGAGTCCAGGTTCAAGCCCCACCATCCAAGTGGACATAGAGTTAGAATATTAATATATATATAGAAATGTTCATCTTCGGAGACCTTTGGCATCTCCTTGTCCTCCGTACTGCGCAAGCGATGCGCATGCGCAGTACGGGGGGGGACACTATCCGATGGGGGGACAGTTTTTGGCAGAACACCGGCACTCACCGCTGTCAGTCGGCAATCGTGACCCGGAAGACTACCCTGCAGTACAGCAATCTAAAAGCGAGGCTTGAAGCACTCTTGGAGCACAGCGTGGAAGGGATGTCGTCAATAGTGATGCAGAGGATGGTCTATGTGGACATCAACCATGTGTGTTGCTAAATGTTGTACCTTCATTAAATGTAACCATATTGCTACACTTAGAGGCACCTCTCTTCTCATTTATACTCAGTTGTGACGTGATGCTACTTGTATATCAAGACATCGCTTGTATATCAAGTCAAATTTGTGAAAAAATTTAGCTTGTCTTGCAAAAACACTCTGAAACCAAGTTACTCTCAAACCAAGGTCAGTCATTCTAACAAATTCATTTTTTTTTAAGTATGGTGAAGAATGGTGTGCAAAAACATCATCTCATCTCTCATCTGGAACAATGGCTGGTTATCTATCTGCCAATCTTTGACCAACCCACATCATGGCACCTTGACCTAATGCAAAATGTCTGACATGATGGATGCAGCTCATACGGGGCCGCTGTTAGAAATCATTGGGCTCCGTACAGCCATCCTGACAGGGCTCCCCCTCGAACATATCAAAACAATACTTTCACAAAAAAAACACTAAAATCATTATTAGCAGACACAAACATAGCATAACTTACAAAATTCCTGCTTTATTTAACCACTTCAGTACCCGCCCATAGTCATATGACGCCCACAAGGTGGATCTACCATCCTGGGTGGGCGTCATATGACGTCCTCGGGTTCCCGGCCGCCTGGGGGACGCGCGCGCGCCGCCGGCGGCGCGCGCCCGCGGCATCGCTCGGGACCCGGTGCGAGTGCCCGGCGGCCGCGATGTCCGCCGGGCACCCGCGATTGCCCGTTAAAACAACGGGACCGGGCGGGACCGTGGAGCTGTGTGTGTAAACACACAGCTCCACGTCCTGTCAGCGGGGAGGAGACCGATCATGTGATCCCAGTACAGAGGATCACATGATCGGTCTCCTCCCCTTAAGTCCCCTCCCCCTACAGTTAGAATCACTCCTATTAGGGACACACATTAACCCCTCCAGCGCCCTCTAGTGTTAACCCCTTCCCTGACAGTCACATTTACACAGTAATCATTGCAATTTTATAGCAACGATCGCTGTGTAAATGTGAATGGTTCCAAAAATGTGTCAAAAGTGTCCGAAGTGTCCGCCGCAATGTCGCAGTCACGAAAAAAAATCGCAAATCGCCGCCATTACTAGTAAAAAAAAAAAAAAATAAATTCAATAAATCTATCCCCTATTTTGTAGACGCTATAACTTTTGCGCAAACCGATCAATATACGCTTATTGCGATTTTTTTTTACCAAAAATATGTAGAAGAATACGTATCGGCCTAAACTGAGGAAAAAAAATGTTTATTTTTTTTTTTTTTTTTTTTTTTTTTTTTTTTTGTTTTTTTTTTAAAAAATGGGATATTTATTATAGCAAAAAGTAAAAAATATTGTGTTTTTTTTCAAAATTGTCGCTCTTCTTTTGTTTATAGCGCAAAAAATAAAAACCGCAGGGGCGATCAAATACCACCAAAAGAAAGCTCTATTTGTGGGAAAAAAAGGACGTCAATTTTGTTTGGGTGTAATGTCGCACGACCGCGCAATTGTTAGTTAAAGCGACGCAGTGCCGAATCGCAAAAAGTGCTCTGGTAAGGAAGGGTGTTTAAAAGCCCTGTATTGAAGCGGTTAAAAAAAAAAAAATTGTGGAGTAATTAAAAAGTTCTGTGTGTAAATTAGATCTTGGGGCTCATTCACATAGGTGCTCTTGCCTGTACAGTGTGAATCAGTGTTTTTTTTTAATGTGGCTATTGCTGTGTGCATGCAGCCTATGTTACGCTATGGGGATGCAGCAGCTGTATGAACACAGCCTTAAGGTCCTCATTTGACAGGCGTATGGATACAGGTGTATGCCCTCCTGAACATTGACAGTGTGCATTCGGGCCACTCACCAACACCTGCACACTTATCAAATTAGGACTGTGTTCATACAATAGCTGCATCCTCATAAAGTAACAGACAGCTTATGTGCCAGAGAACCCATGTGATTTAACCCTTAATTTTTTCAATTAATAAAAAAATAAATATTAAAATCATTTTTAAAAATTTTAAAAAATATTTTTAATTTTTAAAAATGTGTTTTTACAAAAAAAAAATTATATTTTTTTACAATTTTTAAAAATTACTTTTTACATTTTAAAAAATATTTTTTTTTTTACATTTAATTTGTATCCACACTGTTAGGGGGGGGGGGGGGCTTTGATTAGATATCAGGGGTCTGTGTCCCTGACATCTCAACTTACTATGCTCAGTTATCAATGGACACAGAAGTGATCAGTACCGATCAGTTCCTGCGAGAACAAGATCGCCGATACTTTCCGTACTTGGAAGAATTTATTCCAATAGCTTCTAATACGTGGGCATGCCCACCAAATGTGTAGCATATCCCCCACATGGTTGCACATTCTATAACATAGAGGAGACATGTCTGGAAATATCTTGGTCAGTCTGGCAGGAACATAGTACTATCTGATGAATACTTTAATACTTGCTTTGATTAGTGAAGTATTCATAACCTTAAAGGAGCGTCTAAAAGATTGAAACCATTGTTCTGGCTCTAAGTGAATTTCCAAGTCCAATTCCCAAGATCGAGCATATAGTGGGGTATCTGCTTTGTCTGCCAGAGAGGAGTAGATAAGGGAGATGCCTCCCCTCTGATCCAATATACCTGAACACCATTGCTCATATGGTGTAGATTGGGGGGGTTCCGACCTGTCTGACCGGATCTTATGTAAGTAATGAGAGATCTGATTGAATCTAAACCTTTCAGTGGGGCATTTCCAGTTTACTAGTGCAGTATCCCAAAGATATTGGTCCTGTTGTGGTAAAAAATTGTCCTATTCTGAAGAGCCCTTTATTCAGTCACCAGCAGAATGCCTGAATATTCATAGTCGGGGGAATTCTGGATTGTGGAATAAGTGTGCTAGAGGCTTTATACTAGAGGTAAACGACTTATTTTCATTGCAATGTATCCCATAGTGCTAGGGAGTGAGAGAGAGTGGGCGATAGGATAGGGGGTCCTTGCTTAGGAGGTCTCCAAAGTAGGTAATCTATTGTGTGGTGTGGAACTGCTTTTCTTTCCAGAGAGATCCAATCAGGTTTGGGTCCTCTGGAATAAACCATAGCGAATTTGCCAACTGTGCTGCTTGATAGTACCACCATAGATTGGGGAGACCCAGACCATCTTGACCTTTTCGACGGAACAGGACCTCCTTGGAACAACGATGCCCTTTCTTCCCCCATACAAAACTTAGGATTTTAGACTGTAGTTTATAGAGTGATATTTTCTTGATCGGTATAGGTAGGGAACGAAATAGATATAATAGCCTTGGAAGCAAAGTCATCTTGATGGCATTAATCCTGCCCAGCCAGAACAGACCACACCTAGACCAAGCTTTTAAGTCTTCTTCTGCTTTTTGGAACATGGGGGGATAATTGGCTGTATACATTTTGCCTATATTGTCCATTAATTTGATTCCTAGATAAGGCATGGAGTCATTCGTCCAAGAGAAAGGGAAATATTGTTTAAACTGATCTACTAGTCTGGGAGGAACTGATACGTTCAATGCCATTGATTTGGCTATGTTGACTTTAAGACCTGATATAGCCCCCCGAAATTGTGAAGTAGCTTAATTATATTTGGGGTACATTTAGGTACATTTACAATTTCTGTTCCTCTGTAGACCTCTAATGTTGGATGATGGAAATTCTGCCTTACCGCTATCAAAGTTTAGCAGACATCTCCCAGTGGAATCCCTGCAAGACCCTTATTACATCCAATCGGTGAGTCTAATTTTATAATATTTTGGACCTCAAGAGCAGAAATGAAAAAAATTGGTGGGGACTTACATCTGTAGAATTTAGTTTGAAAAATGTAGAGAAACTTTTGGATGTGGCACAGTGGAAGCCTTAAGTATTAGATTTGTTTGAAAGATGTCATAGTCAGAATATTTCTTAGATTATTAAAGGGGACAATTCAACAATCAGTTTCGACCAGTGGGCAAAAAAAAAACAAGGATGGAAATTTTTGGTCAAATCTAATGAGAACTAAATAATTTCTAATAGTTGTATTTGCTCCAGGCCGAGAAAAATCATACCTAGTCTTATGTGCATGCCCTTGCCAAAGTTAATCTAGAAGTAGACCATTCATTCTACAAAAATTGGGACATGGTACTTGAATGAAAAGTTGTTTGAAATTAGTTGAATCACCTTTCGAATGCACTAGTTCAGACAAACAATTTTAATACTTTCTCATCCAACGTTCAAATTAAATTCTACAGGTATAAGGTTAATTGTAGATCACTTTTGTGACCATGTTTTTATGTTACACCCATGATTAAGCATGGACAGTGAGTGCTATCATCAGAAATAAAGCCATGACCAAAAGTTACAGTCAGATAAATATTGCACTGTATTCTGAACTTACATGATGGGGTTCTTTTATCACCTAACTTTGACAAGGGTTTGATAACTTATTTATGTGCGGTAACTGCTATCCCTATATATGGGATACGCTTGCTGGGAAAAAATGACAATACGTAATATTTATTGATCTATTTTAGCCACTCCAAGCACTGAACATTGCTCAGAGCTGTATATCATGTACATAGAAAGTTAGTGAACACCCTCAGCTCTTAAGCCTCTTGACACAACAACAGCGGTACAAGTGAATACCTTCTATTAGTTATAGTGTAGATGGAGTAGAAGCCACAAGTTTAATCTTTGTTCAAATGTTAGCTGCTGTATTTGAGAACAGATTATACTTTCAGCGGCTTAAGAAGCCTACATAAATCTATTATAAACATACAAACTTGTACTCATGCTCTCACTTTTTATAGTCATGTATGTGCACACAAGGTTGGTCGTTGGTGTATGCCATGAAGTCAATGCATTACACTAAATATGTACATGTATGCATATTTACATCCATTATAGCTATATTAGATGATAGTGATGAAATTAGTTTAACAGCAGATTACAAGACTGCTTTAGGAGATAGGGTAGGGAGGAGTGGTGACAATACATTTCCTTAATTTCCCTTAAAGTGGTTGTACACCCTGTACAACCACTTTTACCTACAGGTAAGCCTATATTAAGGCTTACCTGTAGGTTAAAAAAGTTGTTTGGTGTATGGGCCCTCTTATATCAAACAACTCTCTGCGCTTATGGGATGATGAACCTTGCTAATATAGATATATACACAATGTAAAGATATAAAAATATAAATAAATAAATAAATATATCCGTATTAGTGTGATTACTATGACAGATGGCACACTGATAGCAGCTGCTTAAAATCAAGAGATCTGTAACAATACAATAAAAAATGAGAAATTCAAAAAAAGCCCATCAAATATTGTAGCAGCGCTTGGTTACTGGATAATAAAACCCAATAGACCCCAATGAAAATGATGAATATAGGTATAAATAAATAAATAAATAAATAATTTACACCATAAGTAAATAAATATAGATATTTGATAAAACAAAGTGCGAATAAATAAATAAATAAATATATAGATGTCCGCAATCAATATCTATAACAGTATCAATAGTTCGTATATGAATAAAGCATAGTCCAGTGGTATCCAGATAAAATATTGGGATTTGTGGATAAGCACGCTTATATAATCCTGCAGTGTGGTCTAATCCCTTAGGTTCTTCCACCAATGCACTTCACCTCATGAAAGAAAACAGGATCCCCTATGGGGCTGCACTCACCAGAGCCAAAATCAAATAAGGCATGTAATCTCCAAATCAGAATCTGCTACCTCCTTTCTCCTCCAATCTCCTCCACAGCCTCTGGTCAGCAGCTCATCAATATCAGCCCAGCCATATATGGAAAAAATTGGGTCCACATAGTGTAATATTGCTTTAGACAAATTTATTCACCCCAAGAAAATATCCCTTTAAATTTCAAACGTACCAAAAATGATAATAAAAACAGCATGTAAGACAAATGTAAGTGCTCTACTATGCCTGGTGTCACTTTCCGGTATAGCAACGCTGGTTTCCGCTCGGCCGAGTGGTGAAAACAATGTGTAGAAAGCTTCCCGGTCCGTGGAACGCCGGGTTGGAGCGCAAAACGTCACTTCCTTGGTTGCCTGGTCTACGTCCCTGACGCGCGTTTCGTCATATCCGACTTCGTCACGAGGGTCGTTACCTGTAGGTGCTTGCAATATCTCCTGAACCTCCACGGTTTAGGAGATATTTAGAAAAAAGCTTAGTGCCAATGACTACGGAGCGTGCGCCTATGTCTACGGCGCACTTTAGAAAGGTTACATGTTCTAATATGGGTCATGCTGTGACTGGTGGCTCCCGCGAGCGTGCTCGGGAGTGATGTCATGCGACTCCGGACAGTCACAGAGCCGGAGTTCGTGGCCCCAGAAGGAAGAGGGGTGAAGATGGACGCTCGCTGCTAGTGGGGACAGGGGTGACATCGCGATGCATAGTAGCCCATTATGCTTTACCTTTGCAGGGAAATAAAGAGGAAGTAAAACCCACCAGGGTTTACTTCCTCCTTAATTTCCACTATAAGACCTTGATTAAGGCCCCTTTCTCATGGGCGGACCGTATGTCCGTATTTCATCCATCCGTTTTCGGATAAAATACGGACATACATGCATCCATCCACTGACACCCGATATCGTCAGCCTCCGCTATGGTCCGATTCTGCAGACGGAGGAAAATCCTATTTTTCTATCTGTCTGCAGAGCGGATCGGATGAACACGGACAGACGGTCCGTGTTCATCCGATCCCCCATAGAGGAGATCGGAGATCTGACAGGGTGGTCCCTGCACAGTGTGCAGGGACCGCCCTGTCATCCGCCGGCTCAGCAGGGATCAGCGGAGTGATCCCCACTGAGCAGCGGATGTTTACAGGGCGGATCATTACGGATCTGCCCTGTGTGAAAGAGCCCTTAGTCAGATTGAGATAACACCAGTAGTATTACTAAAGACACCTGCCAGTGATCATTAGTTGTTTAAAGCAGTATTAAACCCAAAGGTAAACGTATATTATATTGCAGATTACCAATTCTTAGTTTGTTTTCTTTTTTATGCCTTCTTTCCTTTATTTTCATCTGGTTATCTGGTCAGAAAGTGTGTTGTTTTTCAACAGGACAAGCTCTCCTGCAAACATATCAATAGATAGCATTGAGACAAATCTTTTACCACTGATAGGGGTGCCTAAAATAATCATCTTTAACCACTTCCCGACCAGCCACCGAAGTTAAACTGCGGCAGGTTGGCTCCCCTGAACGAGCCGGTGCATTGCCATAGAATGAGATTTGCCATAGAATGAGATGCTCCGCCTCCATCACATCCTATTGGCTCACAATCAGTCTCACTTCCCTGTGATAGCTGGAGCTGCACGGAGCATCCAACGGCAAATCTCATTCTATGGCAATGCACCGGTCCGGGTGTGGGATGAATATATTATAGGGCGGAGAAGGAAGGAAGGGTAGTGGGGGCTGCAGAGGAATAATATACAATTGCAGGCACTATACTATTGTATGTGCACTACATGAGACGTTACTGAGTGACACATACATGTAGGGGAAGAGTAGAACATAGGAAGTTGTAGTGAGTACATAGAAGTGATTTAATACACGGAGCGCAGTGCCGAGTATACACGGTGCAGTCACACACACAGCTCGCTCCCTCTCAGGTGAAGGGCGGAGGAACACGGTGTGCGCTGCGCCCGCCGCTCATTGTCAGGATTGGAGAGCCGGTGCATTGCCATAGAATGAGATTTGCCGTCGGATGCTCCTTGCAGCTCCAGCTATCACAGGGAGGAGATCCTCTCCCTGTGATAGCCAAAGTGAGACTGATTGTGAGCCAATAGGATGTGATGGAGGCGGAGCATCTCATTCTATGGCAAATCTCATGCTATGGCAATGCACCGGCGTAGCTCTACTTCGGCTCACTTTCAGACCACTAGGGGGCAGAGCGTATGTAAACAGAATGCCAGTTTCAGAAAGGAAATGCTGGTTTCAGAAAAGAATCTTGTGGGTAACAATTGAAGGAAGGTATCAACTGTTACAAGCTGTTTTACTAGAAGTAATTTAGGTGGTAAAAGTAGGCCTTTTGTTGCTGATGTAAAAAGATCAGGTTTATCTGATGTTTTAAACAGACCATATAAATTTGGTTTACAGAACAGACAGAGGTTTATTTTCCCTCAAGTGAAGTCCTGAGGCATTGTACACATTCTGCACACATAAGGTGCAATACCTTTGTATCTTCTAATTACATAACTAGTCTTTAGAAATGCTAAACATAAAGGAGTTCCTCCTTCTCCGTATGCTGGAAATGTATAGCACAAGCGATGACCCTGTAATACCCTATTATAAACGCACAAGAGGCCTTTTATTTGTTATAAATTTCAGCTGTATCTTAGACCATGGATATTTAATTAAATGTTTCCTATGTAGCCGCCCACAGATCCAGCGTCCTCTTTAAGCAGTCCTGCCGTCACTGCTGGGCCTATCATTTCAGATGTGACTGAGGCTCACCCTGCCAACTCCGTAACTGCACAACCAAGTGCAGATGTAGAAAGGTAATACATGTAAAGGAATGTTTACAACTGTGTATTGTACATGTAAAAGATGACAATGGTTATTGAACATATGCTGGACAAGAAGTTTACAGACTATAATGCATCTTATCCGTAAAAAAGTATGCAACATACCAAAGATGAGCATGGATAACAAGCAAGAGGGACTGATGCAGTAGTTGAGCACACCCCCAAACTTTATATTATTGCCGGTTGTAATGTAGAATTGATAAATACATTGATAAAATGCTTTTGTGTGTCTCTCTCTTCCCCTGGCCCCGTTCAAAAAGGTGTGAATAATTAAGTTGGTGTGTCTCAAGCACATGGCATTTTTGGCTGCAATCTCAACTGGCCAGTTCCTGGTATTATATGTTGTCCCTGGAAGTACCCCTAATTTTGGTTGTAGATCGGTGTCACAATAAAACCCTTGTTATTTGCATATTACATTTAGTTTGAATTGCATAAGTTGTATAGGCTTTTAAGGCTAAAAAAAAGACTGATGTCTATCAAGTTCAAGTCATCATGACTCCTGCAACTTTGGCCCATAGGAAGGCAAAGTGAACCCCCCTGTGCACATGTGGACAATTTTTTCATAGAGGTAAAGACATAATTCCCAACTGCCCTCCGGCTGGGTTCACATATGTGCAGCCCCGGTTTCCAGCCTGGGTTTCCGGTGCGTTGCTGTTCACCGGTTCAGGTGCGATTCAGGTCCGATTTTTTGCCTGATATCGCACTTGTACCGAACCCAAAAATGCACAGGACCCTTTTTGAATTCGCACCACGGCCGCCAAGAACATGTGTGAACCGGCTTCATTGAGAGCTGGTCATAGTCACATGTCATGCAAATTGGATGAAGTTAAAACTGGAACCCAGCCTCCATGTTAATTCTGCAAAAAATGTGTACCAAAAAAATGGCGCCTTGTGGGCATGAGAACATATAAACAAACAGCTCCCCCCTTTAAAGTGAACAAATCACTGGAACTGTGTGAAATTATAAAATAAAGAATAAGGCACTATACATGTTCATATACAAAAAAAAAAAAACGGCACAAAGAAAACACTGCATCAAACTCAAATGTGCACATTAATAAGAAAATAAGCAAGCATAAAGTCCATAAGTGAATAAATCCCAACACCAAAACGGAATACTCTCCGATAAAACTTCTAGATCCTCCACCACGAGTGCTCAGTATGAAGATGGCCACTAACCAGAGCTGTTTAACTCCTTTTTACAGGATGGTTAAAAAAACACTTTGGGTACACCAGATTGGTTCCACTAATAATTGATTAGTATTTTTTTAATTCATTATTTTTGTCTCTACTGCCTCATCTTGCATTCTAAAGTTTAGCCATTCTTATTGTAAAGAACCCCATCCCAATTATTTCTTCCAAACACAACTCTCTTGTCATTTGTACTGTAATTCGGATTAAAAAAAATAACTTTGACAGAATTCTTTACCTGCATTGAATGCATTTTACCCATTTATTAAGTTACCTCTAGGATACTGTATCTTTTTAACAAGCTTGTCTAATTTTTTAAATCCTTTTACCTTACAATTTTGTATCCGTTTTAATAATTTAGTAGTCTCCTACCTACCTACTCTAAAACTCTATTGTTGTTTTTACAATATGGTGTCCAAAATTAAATATGACCTTACAAGTGATATACACAGAATACTAATTAGCATCACATCTTCCTTTTTATACATTAATGATTTTGTTTGCTTTTGCAATTGTCACTTGGAGTTGAGTGGTACTGCTTAGGTTATTGTTAAACCACTCTTCCCAAGTCCTTTTCTATCTTGGTTTCACCAAGCTATATTTGATTAATTGTATAGGAGTAAGGCTATCCCCAATGTCATTAATAAACAGAATGAACAGAATTGGGCCCAGCATTGATTCCTGTAATATAAAACTACTAAACCTAGCTTATTTAGAACTTGTTTTGTTAACAAGAACCCCTTTTCTGCCTCCTTTTAACCGGTTTGCTACCCATTGAAAAACATTCTCCACCAACTCTTGTATCCTCAATTCTTGCATCGGATGTTTATGAGGAACAGTATCAAATTCCTTAGCAATTACATCAGTAGCATTACCAACATCCTAATTTAAATGTATCTTAAAAAAAACAAATCTGTTAGACATAACCTACCTTTTATAAGCCTGTGTTTATTTTCTGTTATTAGAGGGTTTACTAATATGTATTTTTGTATGTTTCCTTTAAATACTTTCAAATAAACCTCACACAACATCAGTTGGGCTTACTGGTCTTTAGCTACACAGTTTAAAAGAGAAGTAAAGTATTTTTTTTCCTTATTAATTCTTATTAACCACTTAAGCCCCAGACCATTTTGCTGGCTTAAGACCAGACCACTTTTTGCGATTCGGCACTGCGTTGCTTTAACTGACAATTGCGCGGTCGTGCGATGTGGCTCCCAAACTAAATTGACGTCCTTTTTTTCCCACAAATAGAGCTTTCTTTTGATGGTATTTGATCGCCCCTGCGGTTTTTATTTTTTGCGCTAAAAACAAAATAAGAGCTTTTTGCTATAATAAATATCCCCCAAAAATATATAAAAAAACATATTTTTTTCCTCAGTTTAGGCCGATGCGTATTCTTCTACATATTTTTGGTAAAAAAAAACACAATAAGCGATTATTGATTGGTTTGCGCAAAAGTTATAGTATTTACAAAATAGGGGATAGTTTTATAGCATTTTTATTAATAATTTTTTTTTTTACTAGTAATGGCAGCGATCAGCGATTTTTATTGTGACTGCGACATTATGGCGGACACATCAGACATTTTTGACACATTTTTGGGACCATTGTCATTTATACAGCAATCAGTGCTATTTAAATGCACTGATTCCTGTGTAAATGACACTGGCAGTGAAGGGGTTAACCAGGGGGTGGCAGTGTAGGGGTTAGGTGTTCCTAGAGGCGTGTTACTAACTGTGGGGGGCGTGGCTGTGTTTTAGTGAACACTGATCTCTGCTCCAATCACAGGGAGCAGAGATCAGTGTCACTAGTTGCTAGGCAGAACAGGGAGATGCTGTTTACTTCTGCATCTCCCCATTCAGCCTTCCCGTGGGACGATTGTGGGTATCCCCGTGGCAATCGAGTCCGCGGGACCCGCAACCGGACTCATGGGGGTCCCGACCGGCGCGCATGCGATGGCACGACGGCAATCTTAAAGGGACGTACCTGTACGCCCTTTTGCCTGTCCGTGCCGTCGTGCGCTGGTCGGGAAGTGGTTAATACTTACCTAGTTGGATGCAGCATAGGTCTGATGCTGTATCTGTCCCCAGGCACCTCTACACTGAAAACCGAGCGATCAAACACCGCTGATCACTTGGTTTTAAGAGCCCCGTTATCAGAGAGCTGCAGACAGTCAGTCACAGCTCTCTGTTCTTCTCCCTCCTCGCTCCCTGGAGCGCTGGGCTGCGGAGGGGGTGGAGCGGTCATCTCAGGCTCTTAGCGGCTCACTAAGAGGCTGAGTTGGGTGTCAGTCCAGGCACCTGGCAGATTCAGACTCCGTGGTCGGGATGATGCGGTGCCTGGACTGACATTGGTGACATCAGCAGAGAGCGGACTTCTGTCCGCTCTCTGTTGAAAACAGGTCACAGGATTGCAAAACTAATTGCACTCCTGTGATCCATAGCAGAAGTACAGCCAAATGAGCTTTGGCTATACTTCTCCTTTAAGCTTTTTGCCCTTTTTAAATAATAGTTTGACATGTTTGTCTAGAAGGACTAATCCAACTAAAATAGAGTCTACGAAAAAAACAAAAACACTTAAAGCAGATGATCCGTCAGAATTAAAAATGTCTAGGACTGTCAATTTCCCAGCCCCAGCCACATGCTTTGATTCCTCCCATTGCCTGCCATGCCACTAGATGACACAGTTATGATGTAAATGCTATCAGATCCAACCATTGAACACTGTAGGGAATTGTGAATCCAACACTCTCAGAAGTGTAGGATCTTGCAGGAACTTTTAGTCGGCAGTTTCTCTTTACTTTTTCAAAAATCAGTGGTGCAGGCAGCAGGAAAGGGTAGTGATTTCCTATTTTGCAAGGAACAGTTTATTTTTACTATTTATGTTAGCAACAGAGTATGTGATTTCCTATTTTGCAAGGAACAGTTTATATTTTCTATTTATGTTAGCAACAGAGCAACTTTAATGCAGTTTACAAGCTCATGAGACATGAGAGCAGAATTTGGGGCAGGATGGGTAGGGTTGAGAAGTGAAGAAAATGTAACAGAAGGGCCATGCAGATTCAATTTGTGTTGGAAAAATAACTGCGTAAAAATGTTTGGAGCGTAGAAAAATGATAGAATTTGGATTTTATCATAGAAAATTCCTTTTAAGCCAACTTAGTCATTTATGCAGCTCTTCATAGGATCTAGGATGACAGTTACACCTAAAATTAGTTTTTCAATACAAAAATATGAAATGTGTGAACAAACAAGAGCAGAGATGTGCAGGGTGAATATAGTGGGATATTGAACTTATTGGCAGCTAGGTCAGGGTAGACAATGTTCGATGGGGTGAAAGTGTAGAAAGTAAGGCAGTTTGAGGATAGACCATTTCTAGGTATTCCAGAAATCATTGTTATTAAGGAAGTAAGGAATGAAATGTTATAAAAGGTTATGCCCAAAGAGTGTCAATGCCAGACTACTGAGATTAGTTTCTCATCTAGAAAATACAAGTTTGAATTATAGCCATTGACCCAGCTGATTCATATTTAGGAATAAATGTCTACTGCTCATTAAAGAAGAACCCATCAGTCCTAGAGTAAAGGGATCAACAGAAACAGATGTATCTCTGGCAAGTTGCAGTGCATGTTCAGATCCCCCCGTGTTGCCAGTCGCAATGGTTCAATCTATACTAGAAGGTAAAGAGAGCTGCAGCCCACCTCAGCCCTCAGGATCTCAGCAACTGGAGGGACGAGGACGAAGGAATCCATTGGAGAGGTCAGTGGCATCATAACACTTAAAATCTACTTTTATCCTGTACTGTAAGTTCAGTCCATATACACAGTTAGTTTAATTGGGTCAATGGTTAGATTTTTGTCTGAAAGGGTCTGTACAGTGGAGGTAATGTACTTCATTGAACCCAATAGCCATGTTCAAAAGGTGAGATTATAGTTATGGCTCCAAAAAATTCAGGGATTATGCCTCCTTTTTTGCAGCGGGTTTGAAAAAAGGGATTGAAGCCTCTGACCCAGATGGTTTTAAAGCGCACTTTGGGGATCAGCCTATATTGAGTATTAATCATAGAGGAAAAGTGCTGCAACTAATTTTTAATTTACATTAGATCCAGGTCAAACAAAACTTTGGAGGTCCGTAAGCCTAGTCTTGAAATAGATTCTCTATTTGAGAGCAGTCAATGGAGGAAAGGAAAGATATGTTGAGAGCCTTGCTGTGGTGAATAAATTCAATGATAATATAAATACTGAAGTGCTTGCTTTCTGTAGGAAAAAGATTGCTGCTTTAGACTGTCATCAGTGGTAGCCTCAAGTCAGAAGGCCTAGACCAGTGATGGCGAACCTTGGCACCCCAGATGTTTTGGAACTACATTTACCATGATGCTCAACTACACTGCAGAGTGCATTAGCATCATGGGAAATGTAGTTCCAAAACATCTGGGGTGCCAAGGTTCACCATCACTGGCCTAGACTCTTGGTCATATAATCTTAGCATTCCTAGCTTTCAGACATGTGGCCAGTGCTGAAGAGGGCCCTGGAACAGGTAAGTATCTCAGCCTTTCTGTAACTTTGTTTATCCATCCAAACAATAGCTTTATGGTAAAATTCATGTATAGATCCACTTTTAAGTGATACATTCCATTCCTGATGTGTTTTACTCATTTGTATTGCCTACTGAATTATCTCTATGATATGCTTGTGATCATTTTTTTTCAGACAAGAGCTTCCAGATACCTTGGATAATTCTGATGTTAGTTTGGAGGGGCTTCAGTTGTTGCTTAGAAGTCAGCCATATAACTTGGATTCAGCTGCTGTGCTGGATGTGAGTATTTCTTGATCTCTGTACATTATCCTGAAAATGAAAAGCTTACCATACACTAATACAGTTCTATCAGATTTCTCTAATCACACAAATGGTGTGGATGGATGAATCCCCCTGCCTTGGCTATTGTATTTTGACAGCTGCTAGTTCAGGCTGTCAGAATACCTGAACAGTGCCTGCAGCTCATTCGCTTTCAATCTAATTTTCAACCAGGCCCCTTAGACAAAAGTCAATTAAGTAATCAACTTTTGTTGAGGGCCATCCACAGTTGGAATATCGGCTAGTTCCTCTGAAATCCCCAACAGTGTACAGCCAGTTAATGTCTTTTGTCAGGTTAAAAAACTGATTAAAAATCTATAAGGTATTAAAATATTTATTACTAATGTATCTTATAAAAGTGGAAGGTTTTGTCACTAAAACAATGGCATAAGAAAATAGATAACAGATATATTGCAGCTAATTTTGCCTTTGCTCCAAGTGGCCTATAGTGCCTTCCTTCTCAATATCAAAAGCCCTCCTAACTTCACTTTTAAAGTATAACTAAAGGCAAAATCTTTTTGGGTTTTGGATAGATTTGAGTGGGATTGGAACACGTCAATTTTTATTACTGTCTGTGTCCCCATAAGGGAGATTCACCCTATTTATCCTGTTTACCATTATCATCGAAAGTGAAAGTAAATGAAAATCCCACATTTTGAGAGGGGTCTAGCTGCAGACTGGAGCTCCACTCTAGACAGGAAACATGTGACCTCCACTCAAAGTTTTTTTTTATCAACTTTAATGTAACAACCAATCAATAGTCACAACTCGAATAAGTGGAGGTTACATGTTTCCCGTCACATCTGCATTTCTTGCCACATGTTTCCTGTCGAAACAAGGGTATCTAGCGGCAGACTGGAGCTCCACTCTCGACAGGAAACATGTGGCATCCACAATTTATTTTTTTAATCAACTTTAATATAGCAAACAACCTATAGACACAACTCAAGTAAGGGTTCCTGCAAGTAGAACACTGTTATCTAGTAAAATGAGGCACACAGACACACCCAAAATAGGACCTCACAGCACAATGATTGCTGCGGGAGGCGAGTGCAGCAATGATTGTGCCTTGAGAAGCTCCAATCTTCCTGTCACAGCAGCTCACACTCAGCTGCGAGCTTCAAGCAGGCAAAAAGGTTTAATTATAAGTGTTCCTGTAAAGAGAACACTTTAAATTACAACAATAAAAGCCCCTTTAGTGCCCCCTTACATTTTTCACAAAATTAACCCCTTCACTGCTGTCTGATCACTGCTTGCATGCAATGGTATCTGGCTGCAGACTGGAGCTACTCTAGACAGGAAACATGTGACAGGAAATACAGACATGTGACAGGAAACACATGGCCTCCACTTACTCGAGTTGTGTCTATTGGTTGTTACATTAAAGTTGATTAAAAAAAAAAAGTTAGTGGAGGTCACATGTTTCCTGTCAAGAGTGGATCACCAGTCTGCAGCCAAATACTTTTGCAAATTTTGGCTTGACACCTGAACAGTAATAGAGGGAAAAATATTCCAATGGGGACACTAGTTCTGATGACCTTGGTGACACTCCGAGATTTCCTCACTTTGGAAGGATTTCCTTTCACTTCCTGTTTTGGCTATGGGACAGGAAATCAAGGGAAATCTCCCCAGTGGGACACAGATGGCAAAAAAAAACTGTCAGGGGTTATACCCCTCCCTTACTATATCCAAAAAAAAAAAAAAGTTTTGCCCTTAGCTCTACTTTAAGTCATAAAATATGTACTGAGAGAATGCCGGAACTGTCATTTTTGACCTCCTGTTCGAAACATGACAACCTGGATGTCATGTTGATTTAGTGGCTTTACTGTTTTCTGAGACACTGAAATAGGCAAAGAATGCTGATCACTGTACTGAAGGTGAAGAAGAAAAGGAGCTCCAAAAAAAAGAACCGCTAAGGTTGTTAAAGTTATTGTAAAGCTTATTTTTTAGGCTGTCCTTTATATCAATATGAAAACCAACTTGTTTGAGGATTACAGAATCTCCCTTCTGTAGGGTTTGGGCATACAGTGCCTGACTCGACAGATGAAAGGGTAGCTGCTATCATATGCTGACCTCTGATTAGCCAGGTACTATCCTGCATGACCTGAAGACGAGAGATTCTCTTACCCCACAATGCATTGGCCTTCAACTGATAATAAAAGACAATCATTTGCACCTAACAACCTTATGGTCTCATGCACGCTGAAATTTTATGAGAAGCTGATAGCTGCTGCAGCTGGATGGTGCACCGAGCGGTACTTATGAGGTTTGGTGGATTTTGCAGACAAGCAGTCTGCGTTCCAAGCATTCCTCCCTGAGTGTATACTGTACTAAATGTTATTAAGAACTTGGTGCACTGTCCAGCCCTGTCCACCACAGCAGCTCTCAGCCTTGGGGCTGGATTGCACACCTGTACCTTGCACTTGCACCCAAATGCCTGCGCTTTATGCATCTTGCCTAAATGCCCAGTGTGCATGGAACCTAATGGTACATCTTTTTGAAGCAACTTTTCTTCTTCATCTCCATCTCGTTTTTATCTGAAGTTCCTCAGTGGATAGGGCGACCTCTGGTTTTGGAGAAATCTAACTACTATATCAATACTACTAAACCTACAGTCCTCCACATAATCAGGACCTAAGAGGTTTCTCAGATCTAGCACTCCGCTCGACCAAATCTTTTTCAGAATGTAATGAGGCCTGAGGCATCCAGGCAACTGCTATTCATAGAAGGTGGTCAGCAATGACAACCTACATAATTCTTAACCTTATACATGTTATAATCTGATTTCAATTTTCTTACCTGACTGGATGTAAATGGGATGGATAGACCCTCACATTACACAGTTGTTGGTAAATGTAATGGAGATTGTACAGGGACTGTACAACTGGATTGTAGTGTATAGCTAGCTTTACACTACAGGTATCTTTAATGTATACTTGTGCTGTGAATAAATTAGGCAAAGTAGGAGTGATGCTGTTTAGCAGCCAGAATAAGATGGCTACATATACCTTTAATGTGCTGCCCACTGCCCCAATGTGCCCTTTGTTCAATAATAAAAATAAATTAATAAAAAAACAGGACAGATATGGAGCGCATACATTCCTTATTGTCTACTACAATGTGGTGCTCAACTGCTTGTACTTGCATGTGATTTTTCATAGGGTTTCAGGAGCAGCAGGCTTCTGGTAACCATTGTACAACATTACTGTACTCTCATTACATGATTAGTTAGGCTGGCCATACATTATACAATTTTCCTTTAGATTTACCAAAACCATATAATATGAGGTCAAACTTAAACACTTTCAATTTGTATGCAATCAGGCAAGCCCTTGCACTACGTAGTTGAAGGTAAATTTAACTAAATTGAATAAGAAAATTGTATAATGTACTGTTTGGCCAGCTTAAGGCAGGAATTGGACGAATCATATATGTCCCCTCTTTCATCGAAGACTTGAAATAGCTCTGCTTTACTAATAGGAACTCTGTGTACTTCATCAGCAGAGATTAAAAGAATATTGGAGATTTACCCAATGTACATGACCACCAGTATCATCGACACTGGTTTTATTCAGTCAACTGATATGATTATTTGTGTTGCCTATGACAAATAATAATTGCATGATTGCCCTGTATTTTGTAGGTGGAGCCAGTGTTGTAAGTAATGCGATTAAAGTAAACGGCGTTACGTAACGCCGTTACTTTAAAGGGTAACGAGTAATCTAACTGATTACTCTTCCCCTTGCGGTAACGCAGTTCCCATTACTGGGGCGGCGTTACCGCAATTACTCGCCGCGATCCACGGAGCCGTCCGCGGCCTCGGCCTTAGGAAAGGCCGCGGCTTCGGCCTAGCTCCGGAGCGGCGGCCATCTTGGTGCACCCGTCGGCCGTTTACAATGTGATTGCTCCGTCAAATGACGGAGCGATCACTTGTAAACAAACCGGCGTCAAGATGACGCCGGTTCCTCTCTCCCCTCTGTGTACAGATCTGTACAGTGGAGGGGAGAGATCGGATCGGATGCCAGCACAAGACCCTGCCAATACTCTGCAATACTAGCCAATACCCAGGTAATACTCTGCAATACTAGCCAATACCCAGGTAATACTCTGCAATACTCTGCCAATACCCTGCCAATACTCTGCACTCTGCCAATACTCTGCAACACCCTGACAATACTCTGCAACACCCTGCCATACCCAGCCATACTCTGCCATACTCTGCAATACCCCGCAATACCCCGTAATACCCATCCATACTCTGCCATACCCAGCCATACTCTGCAATACCCCGTAATACCTAGCTATACTCTGCAATACTCTGCCATACCCAGCCATACTCTGCAATACCCCGTAATACCCAGCCATACTCTGCAATACTCTGTAATACCCAGCCATACTCTGCAATACTCGGTAATACCCAGCCATACTCTGCAATACTCGGTAATACCCAGCCATACTCTGCAATATTCGGTAATACCCAGCCATACTCTGCAATACTCGGTAATACCCAGCCATACTCTGCAATACTCGGTAATACCCAGCCATACTCTGCAATACTCGGTAATACCCAGCCAATACTCTGCGATACCCAGCCAATACTCTGCAACACCTGCCAATACTCTGCAACACCCTGCCAATACTCTGCAACACCCTGCCAATACTCTGCAACACCCTGCCAATACTCTGCCTTACCCAGCCATACTCTGCAATACTCAGTAATACCCAGCCATACTCTGCAATACACGGTAATACCCAGCCATACTCGGCGATACCCAGCCGTACCCAGCCATGCTCAGCCGTACCCAGCCATACTCAGCCAATATTACAGTTGAGGAGATTACGTGGATATTACAGTGGGTGAGATTATGGATATTACAGTGGGGGCTTTATGGTGGTGGAATTTTTACAGGTTTTTGCAAATTCAATTATTATTTGCTGATCCGAAAAATGATCCGATCCGTGACTCTGATCCGAGCAACGATCCGATCCGTGAGTTTGGGGGGGACAGATGTACAGAGGGGGAACAGATATATGTGTGTGGGGGGGGACAGACGTGTAGTGGGGTACAGAGGGGGAACAGATATACGTGTGTGGGGGGGACAGATGTGTAGTGGGGTACAGAGGGGGAACAGATATACATGTGTGGGGGGGACAGATGTGTAGTGGGGTACAGAGGGGAAACAGATATATGTGTTGGGGGGAACAGACGTGCAGGGGGGTACAGAGGGGAAATAGATGTGCAGGGGGGAACGCACCCCTTGCTTACAGTAATACTAGACCCGCCCCTAAGAATATAAAAAAAAAATCACAGTTACTTTTCTGAGTAACTAATTACTTTTCCAATGTAGTAACTGAGTTACTAACTCAATTACTTTTTTGGGAGAAGTAATTTGTAATGTAACTAATTACTTTTTTAAAGTAAGATGACCAACACTGGGTGGAGCTTTAAAAATCCTATATATACACTGTATATATTACAATAAAAGCCAGAAGCATTGTCATGGTCAACACTGTGCATTTACTTACATTACAAACTGGAAATATGGATACATGTATGCTGAGTGTATTTCCACGTTTGCCCTCTCTACATCCTGCATTCAATATATAAAAAAAACACAAAAAAAAGAATTTAAAAAAAGCAATAATATTTTTTTGCCAATTTTTTTCTCACTTTACCACCCTTTATCCACCATGTGGTACACACCCTATCAGCATATACAGTACACTGTCATAACCTAATCTCACCACCTCTTATATACATTATGTCTTCTGTGACCTTCATACTCCTTTCCTGCACGTATGGTCCACTGTCATATCCTCCGCACTCCTGTCCTGCTTAAATGGACCACTGTCATATCCTCTGAACTCCTGTCTTGTTTATATTTCCTGCTATCATATGCTCTGCACTCCTGTCCTGCACTTACAGCCATTTGTCCTTCCTTGCACACTCCTGTCCTTCACATACAGCCATTTGTCCTTCCTTGCACACTCCTGTCCTGCACTTACAGCCATTTGTCCTTCCTTGCACACTCCTGTCCTGCACTTACAGCCATTTGTCTTTCCTTGCACACTCCTGTCCTTCACATACAGCCATTTGTCCTTCCTTGCACACTCCTGTCCTGCACATAACGCCCGCTGCACACCTCTTCCACATCCTGTCATATGCGCCACATTCTGTTTTGCAAGTATTGCCTACTCTTACTCCCTTTACCCTCCTCTATTACTGTTTGTAATATCCCAAGCCTTGCCCATTCTGTAATGAGACCACTTTTGCGAGTTGTATATATAATTAATTATATGCACTAAAACACATACACAGACTTTATAATTGTGGGGCTACACAATATTCTATAGGCTGTATACCTTTTGTTTTATACTTTAGAATAATACCGGATATACTACTTTTTCAGGTTTTCAATGCTGGCCTGTGTGTGAGTGAATGGAGTATTCCAGCCATGGACACCAGTCTGTCACCGGTGAGAACCTTTACTGTACTAACATCTTATGATATAGAAGCATCAAGGGAATCTCTTTAACAAGTCCCAATGTAAATATTTAACTTCGGAGAACCTGCATCTATTGGCAGACTCCAGGTGTAACTTTAATCAGTTTTTTGGACAGAAAGGGGAAAAATTCAAACCTTTTCCAGGTATTTATTGCAGTGTCTTTGTTGGAGAGACCCTGCCTCACTTACTATAACAGTACAGTAAAACCTTGGATTGCGAGCATAATTCGTTCCAGAAATATGCTTGTAATCCAAAGCACTTGTATATCAAAGCAAATGTCCCCATAAGAAATAGTGGAAACTCAAAGTTTTATAAAAATCACAGATCGCCGCCATTACAAAAAAAAATTAATAATAAAAATGCCATAAAACTATCCCCTATTTGGAGACGCTATATCTTTTGCGCAAAACAATAAATATAAGCTTATTGCAATTTTTTTTTTTTTACCAAAAATATCTAGAAGAATACATATCGGCCTAAACTGAGGAAAAAAAATGTTTTATATATATTTTTGGGGGATATTTATTATAGCAAAAGTAGAATATATTACGTTTTTTTTTTTCAAATTTGACGCTCTTTTTTTGTTTATAACGCAAAAAAGAAAAACCGCAGAGGTGATCAAATACCACCAATCAATTTTGTTTGGGTACAACGTTGCACGACCTTGCAATTGTTAGTTAAAGCGACGCAGTGCCGAATCGCAAAAGGTGCTCTGGTCAGGAAGGGGGTAAAATCTTCCGGGGCTGAATCGTTTAATGGTCCTGTAATCCATTTTCATCAAATAGTTTTTAACAGTATTTTTCTGCCTCCTTGTAACATCCTTTGTGAGCTCCCAAAACTGTTTGTTTGGAATAAGCAATGCACATTAGTTGAGGACATGTGTACTACTTTATGCACACTACAAATCCCATAGTCCATTTGGGGAGCGATCTAGAGAGGGTGGCTACATTCCTACATATAGTGAGACCACAGAGAAAGATTGTAGCCACCCTCTAATAGGAAGTTGAATGACAGCAGCAAAAAAGAAAAAGAAAAAAGGAATTTGGAAGAGTCCGAGAGCAATAGAAGGTATTTTTTTGAATATATACTTGAATAGAATTCTTTCTTTTTTAAACCTGAGTTTATTTTCATTCTGTTCGTAGTTCTAAGTTTTCTTCAATCTACAGAAAAATCAACATTACCCGAAGCTACACTTTAAACATATTCTCTAGTCAATCCCAATATACTCAATGTATTCAGTCTTATCTTTATTTAGCATCTACATCCAATACAGCTGTGGGCAGTATGGCATCTGTCTACAACTTGTCAGTTGACATGAAGAGCATTTCAATACCATTTGTAGAGATGCATTTAGATATTTCTCCTGCTCAAAAATAACTGCTTACTTAGCAAACCAGTTCCAAGAAAAATATAAAATGTTTATTTGGTTTCTATAGAATAATGTATTTTGCACATTTTCACTGTTCTTTTCACAGCATTATTGGATTTAACACTCCAGGGTGTGTACCTTATTGGCTTAATGAGTTTTCACGCGTGAATTTTTATTTTAGATGCAACAGCTCTCAGTAGATCTGGAGAAGAATGTAGCAGAGATGCCATCTAAAGGGTTAAACCAACAATTTAACTCTCCCTGCACAGGTATCTGCAGTTATTATTTTGTGTGATTAACAATTACCTTTAAATTAAAAGAGTGGAATTGAGCTCATGTATAAATATAAATATAGCCCTCACAACCACAATAAGTGAATAAACAACAATCAATTATAAACAAAACAAAGCAAAGTCCAAACAAAAGTGTGAAAGTGACTCAAGGTGTGAAAGGTCCTTGATGCAATTTCCGGTATCACCGACGTCACTTCCGGTCCTGTGGAACGCACCCCAGGAACAGCGTTTTTATACTCACAGCTCCATGTTTGAGGCTTGTTTGATCATACTTTTTGTAAATACCCACTTCCTTTTACAATATAACCTTTTTTAATGGTACCTCCCTATTATTTCCATTTTTTCTTCACTTTTGGGTACCTGTTTTCTCTGCTGAGAAACTTCATTAAGGAATACGGGATCTGAGGTTTTGACATCATATCCATCTTCCCTGGGCACCAATACAAAGCCTAAAGTGACCCACCAGACTGAAAAGCTGGGGGTCGCCACAATCTGGTGAGTGGGGATACATGAGGGGGTGTTACACACCTGAATACTTCTGCAGCAATTTTGAACTTTTGGACCACCTTGAGACACTTTCACATTTTTGTTTGGACTTTGCTTTGTTTTGTTTATCATTGATTGTTGTTCATTTACTTAAGCCCCTTTCACACTGGGGCGGGAGCCGCGGTGACGGTAAAGCAGCGCTATATTTAGAGCTGCTTTACCGTCGTTTTAGCCATGGGATCCGGCCGCTCGCGGTGCGGTTTTACCCCCCGCGAGCATCCAAAAAAGGGTTAAAATGCCCCGCAAAACGCCGCCTTAGTGGCGCTTTGCGGTGGTATTGTCGCGGTTTTACCGCAGTGTCCCATTGATTTCAATGGGTAGGAGCGGTATAGGAGCGGTGAATACAGCGCTCCTATACCGCTCCAAAGATGCTGCTAGCAGGACATTTTTTACCGTCCTGCTAGCGCACCGCTCCAGTGTGAAAGCCTGCCTGCTGGAGTGAATGGGGCCGGTTTTTTCAGGCGGTGCACAGGTGCTATTTTTAGCGCTGTACAGCCTGAAAACCGCCCCAGTGTGAAAGGGGCCTTATTGTGGTTGTGAGCGCTATATTTATATTTATACATTTTTTCAAGTGATCAGCACTTTGTTTATAGCTGCTGCTTCCTTTTTCACTTATACACCATTAGTGCGAGTTTATATATTTAGCATATATATTTTTTCAATTGAGCTTATGGTCCAAACAAAAAAAAAAAAAAAGCAGCTAGCACACCACTAGATACAAATGGTTATAGTGCATGGAAAAAACAGTGCTGTTCTAATCAAAATATGTATATCATTATAACACAATTCCCGTGCAGTAAAAACAATTGATACAGATAAAAGTGAAGGTAAATTAAAATGCATGGTATACAATACTAACAATAATGTCCTAAAAATGATAAAACAAGTCCATTCATCATACAATGGGGGAAAAAGTCCCATAATTATAATCCCAGTGCAAAAAAAATAATAATATGCAAAGGGGTTTAATCGTATGAGATCCACACCACTGGCATGCATCTCCACCTTATTTCACACAAGTGTCTTACCGCAAAGTCATGACCCACCGAATAAGAGAAGTCATAAAGCAGTTAGGTTGATGTAACCATCCGGCAAAACAGATAAATCCAGGATCTTGCAGTCTCTCCCCACTAGACAACTTGGTCTCACAATTGACGGAACCATCTAAGGAGACATAAAAAAGAGATAGGCGCTACACATAGTGTAAAACCATACAAAAAGTTTAACAAAATAAATAAAATAAATAAATATTTAACTACTCACATGTTAAAATCAAAATCAACAACGCTGTTAGTTGTGACGAAACATGTAGGGTGGAGTTGACACGATAAGGTCACCATGCACGCACAAACGGACAAAGAAGCGATCCACACGCACTCTCGAGAGTGTTCTGTTATACAAGGCGCTGTATTGATTTTAACATGTGAGTAGTTTTTATTCATTTTAATAAACCTTTTGTATAGTTTTGCGCTATGTGGAGCATCTGGCTCTTTTTTATGTCTCCTTATATAAACCTGGAATTGTCATCTAGAAGGGGAAAGAAGTTTAGGGATAAATTTGGGTAATGCTTGGACATATACTTTAAAGCTGAAGGTTAGCCGGAAAAATGTTCTCTATAGCTTTAGTTATGCCCCAGCTATATCTAGCACAAATCTTCTGTGCAGGGATGCCCTGAAATTTCAAAGCCGCTGGGTTAGCTCTGAGTCTTCTGTGAAGCTGCAATGAACAAGCTCCTGGTGGGGACCTGCCCCTTCTCCCTCCATCCCCATCGGAAAAGTTGTTTCATACAACGTACACTGCATGTAGCACAATCTGAATGGGAGAGTCGGATGAATAATTGGATTCCCCCCATTCAGAGATCATGTTGGATGCGGTGTACACTTTTCTTGGTGGAGGAGGAGGCAAGAGGGATAGGTTCACATCAAGAGTTTGTTCACTGCAGCTTCACAGAGGAATCAGTACTATTAACCCCCACAGTGCTCGGGGTTCAGCAGCAGGGAGAGGATTAGACATCCATGCACAGAAGATTTCTATAGGATCCAGCTGCAGTGGCGGATGGTGATCCATTGGTCGGGGGGGCGGCAAACAAACCTGAGACATCTACCCCCCCTGTCGCTCCAGCTTGCGACCCCACACCAAGCCCCCCCCCTAGTTTCTGGCTCACTCGCTGATTGATTGGCAGATACCCCATCAAAGTCACGGCTGCGGCTTCCCCACTCTGTCTCCTCCGTGTTATGGTGGTTGCTGCTTCTCCTACCGGCCAAATGGATCTTCGGACTCCCGGCCAATGGGGTCTTAAGACTCCTGACCAATCGGGTCTCAGGACCTGCTTCCTGATTGGCCTGGAGGAAAAACAGGAAGACATTAGTGAGTATTAATTCATGTGCAGTGCACTGCACCCCAAGCCCACCCTTTTTTTTAAACCAATTAGAGCTTCAGGCTCTAATCATGTGCTTAAAAAAAAAAAAAACATTGAAATCCATGGGTCTGGCGCCCTGCATGTAGATTAGGGGCCGTGCGGGCTGCCACTGTCCAGCTGCCTTCATGACACTGGACATACTTCATTACAAGCAAGCTCAGTCACTAAAGCTATAGAGATTTTTTCTTTAACCTTCCAAGTGTGGCTCGGGGTGGATTTTTAGTATCAAAAGCAGTAACCCCGAGCCACACTCGGGATCGCATCGCAGGATCCAGGTAAAGTTACTTACCTTGTCCCCAGGATCCTGCGATGTCTCCCCGCTGTGTGTGCGAGCCGTGTCCTCCGCCGGATCTATCGCAGTGCCGAGCTCCGTTCCCTGCAAGCGCTGCGACGCACGGCGACGGAGGACGGCGCCAAATTCAAAAAGTAAAAAACACAATAGGTATACAGTACACTGTAATCTTAAAGATTACATTACTGTATCAAATAATTTCACATCCCTTTTGTCCCTAGTGCTTTGTCCAGTGCCCTGCATGCAGTTTTTTATATTATATATACTGTTCTTTCTGCCTGGAAACTGGAGATTGTCCATAGCAACCAAAAAGTGTCCCTTTACAGCAAAAGCTAGAAAACAGCGATAATAAATTAGAATCACTTGCAGAATTGAGCGATAGTGATTTGTGGTGAAATTCGTCATCAAACACTGAAAGTAATGACAGCGACAATTCTGCAACTGAGCAAATTTCTGTGTTTTTGATTTGATTACATTATTGAATGCATTTTATTATTATTATATTATTATTTGTTATAATTATTTATAGTTATTTATTATTTTATAATTTATGATTTTGTGTTTCAAACTTTATAATACCCGGGATGTCTACTAGACTCTTGTTTGGACAGATGTAAGTGAGTTATTCCTAAGAATTACAGGCCTACAATATAAACACCAAATTTCCATGCAAAACATTGTACCGCTTTGAGCATCAAAAATCTGATATAATCATAATGCCAGGGAGGTTAAGCTAAACTTCAGCTTTAAGCAGCTGATGCTTATTAGGGATGGGCAAACGGTATTGCCCGAGCATAAGTTCGGGCCGAACTTTCGTTGTTCGGACCGAACTTTCGTTGTTCGGACGTTTGGCGAACATCTGAACAAATGAGTTGTTTGACTGAACCGACCACAGTGTGCAGCTAGAGTAGGGACAGCTCAGATAGTTTCAGATAGTTTCACTGTAGTGTAGTGAGGTAGACATGTGCGATTCGTTTCGTACGAATTCGTAATTCGTACGAATTTTTCGAAATTCGTACGAATTTACGAATCCGTAGTACGAATTTACGAATCCGTAGTACGAATTTACGAATCCGTAGTACGAATTTTTTCGAATACGAATTCCGTACGGAATACGAAATTCCGTTTACGAATTTCGTCGCCAAATTATTAGAATCCGACTACCAAATATCGAATTTCAACTAAGATGAAAGAAATTATTATAGCGGATATAACGAAATAAAGCTATTTAAAATCACTCCTGATAGTCCCCATGACGTCCCCGTGCGTCAGAGGGGGGCGGGGTCACCAGGTGCCCTCCGTTATAAAAGACCTGTCAGACGGAGCGAAGCCTCACACATCGGGAGCCTCCCATTGCGAGGAGAGGCCCGACAGAAGAACAGACGCCGACACCATGGAAGAAGATGCCGGACGAGAAGGACGAGAAGACCGGAGCAAGAAGAAGCGGATCGGAGGAAGAAGAAGATGGAAGAAGATTGAAGAAGATGCCGGAAGGAGAAGATGAAGAAACCGAAGGATGAAGAGAGGAAGAAGGAAGACCAGAAGAAAGAAGATTTTAATAAAGGAATTGTCAAAGACCATCTCCTGTCATTTTTGCCATTTTTGTCACTTTTTTGGTGAAATGGTAGGGGTACAACCCCTTTACCATTTCACACGGGGGGGCGGGGTCCCCCCCTCTTTTCCTGCGGCCTGCCAGGTTGCGTGCTCGGATAAAGTCTGGTATGGATTTTGGGGGGACCCCCACGCTTTTTTTTTTTTATCAATGAATGACTGTTCTCTTTGTTACAGAGCCGACAATTCATTGGCCGCAAGTGATTTTAAATAGCTTTTTTTCCTGCAAAAATGACACTTTGTGCAGGAACAGTTCTCAATATTACATATACTGAATCTCGAATTCATTCGAATCATTCGAAGCATTTGTTATATCCGCTATAATAATTTATTTCGTATTAGTTGAAATTCGATATTTGTTGTTGGATTCGAATTGTTCTCTGTGTTACGGGAACCGACAATTCATTAGCCGCGTTAACGATTCGTAATGATTCGTAATGATTCGTAATGATTCGTAACGATTCGTAACTTGAAATTGAAATTCGATATTTGTAGTTGGATTCAAATTGTTCTCTGTGTTACGAGAACCGACAATTCATTAGCCGCGTTAACGATTCGTAACGATTCGTAACGATTCGTAACTTTACTAACGATTCGAAAAAAAATGTACGATTCGTACGAAATTCGTATTTCGTACGAATTCGAACGGAATTTCGTACACGAATTATGAATTTTTTTATATACGAAATGGAACGAAACAAATTTTTTTTTGACAGTTCCCATGTCTATAGTGAGGCCGTGTCATTCATATATACATTACTGTAGCATAGGGACAGCTCAGATAAATTCAGTAGTGTAGCGAGACGTGTCAGTAATCTTTACATTAGTGTATAGCTAAAGTAGGGACAGTTCAGATAGCATGAGTGTAGTGACGGTTGAATTTTATTTGATTGCGTTACTGCCAGTTTAACGCTATATAGTTTTGCGTGCGTTACTGTCAGTTTAACGCCATATAGTTCTGTGTGCGTTACTGCCAGTTTAACGTCATATCCTTTTTTGTGCGTTACTGCCAGTTTAACGCCATTTAGCTCTGTGTGCATTACTGCCAGTTTAACGCCATTTACTTCTGTGAGCGTAACTGCCAGTTTAACACCATATAGTTCTGTGTGCGTTACTGCCAGTTTAACACCATATAGTTTTTTGTGTGTTACTGCCAGTTTAGCACCATATAGTTCTGTGTGCGTTACTGCCAGTTTAACGCCATATCGTTTTGTGTGCGTTATTGCCAGTTTAACGCTATATCGTTTTTTGTGCGTTATTGCCAGTTTAATGCCATATAGATCTGTGTGTTACTGCCAGTTTAACGCCATTTACTTCTGTGTGTGTTACTGCCAGTTTAACGCTATATAGTTCTGTGTGCGTTACTGACAGTTTAGCGCCATATAGTTCTCTGTGCGTTACTGCCAGTTTAGCGCCATATCGTTTTGTGTGCGTTACTGCCAGTTTAACGCCATATAGTTTTTTTGTGCATTACTGCCAGTTTAATGCCATATAGTTCTGTGTGTTACTGCCAGTTTACCGCCATTTACTTCTGTGTGCATTACTGCCAGTTTAACACCATACCGTTCTGTGTGCGTTACTGACAGTTTAACGCCATATAGTTCTGTGTGCGTTATTGCCAGTTTAATGCCATTTACTTCTGTGTGCATTACTGCCAGTTTAACGCCATATAGTTTTGTGTGTTACTGCAAGTTTAACGCCATTTACTTCTGTGTGCGTTACTGCAAGTTTAACGACATTTACTTCTGTGTGCGTTATTGCAAGTTTATTGCCATATAGTTCTGTGCGTCACTGTATGTATGGCGCATTATATTGCAGTATATTATAGTGTATCCGTGGAGTGTGTCTGTGTAGTGTGAGTAGTCAAATTAAAGTGCACCAAACACTGCTTTACATTGATTAAAGTGAATCTATGTACAGATTTCCAATATAGTTCTGTGCGTCACTGTATGTATGGCGCATTATATTGCAGTATATTATAGTGTATCTGTGGAGTGTGTCTGTGTAGTGTAAGTAGTCAAATTAAAGTGCACCAAACACTGATTTACATTGATTAAAGTGAATCTATGTACAGATTTTCAATTCTTCTTTACATTTTGCTTATAAGCACTGCCCCCTCCCTCCCACTAATGTCTGGGAGGACAACAAAGAGAGGCAGACGTTCCCTTGGCTCTGTAAGGGGACCAGCAACAAATGTGTCCACAGGAAAAGGTGGGCGCAATCATCGCCGGCCACACACGATCACGTTCACGAGAGCCAGCAGGGGGATGTGTGGGTGTAAACCCACAAATCCCTGTGCTGTCAGAGGAGAGGAGACAGATCGTGAGTTCCTACACAGTAGGATCAACGATCTGTCATCTCTCCTAGTTAGTGTCCAGGGATGACAGTGTCCACCACTACTGATGTCATCCCTATCCTAATCACCACCACTGATGTCATCCCTATCCCCACCACCGCCACTGATGTCATCCCTATCCCCACCACCACCACTGATCCCCCCCACCACCACTGCCACTGATCCCATTGCTCCCCACCACCCCAAATGGACTGATCCCACCCCTCTTACCACCACCACCACTGCTGCCACTGATCTCATCCCCATTACCACCATTGCCACTGATCCCATCCCTCCACCACCATCAGTGGACTGACCCCACCCCCCACCATCACCGCTGCTTCTGATCCAATCCCCCACCACCATCAGTGGACTGATCCCATCCCCCCACCACCACCGCCTCTGCCACTGATCCTATCTGCTCCACCACCGATGCCACTGATCCATGGGGGGGACTTCATGGGCTTCTTGCAACGGGGCCCTGAAGGTTCTAGGTCCGCCTCTGATAGGCATTTTACTTTGTAATGCAAGGTGGCGTTTTAGCACTATGGGTCTTATCTGAAATGTTGATTTTGTTGAATTTGAGATTTCTTTGATTATTTCATTCTCCTAGCATCACAAATACTATAATACTTTACTTAAGCTTGTTGTCTGTTCTTGCCTTTTCAGGAAAAGAAACAGAGCTTGAGAACGCCGTCCCTTTCCTGACAGAAGAGATGGTCAATTTATCAAGGTCCTCATCTCTCTTTGGTCCTGATGATACCGTGGTATCTTACCTCTCCAGTGGGGTAATTCCAGGAGACACTGCCCTTAATCTGCACCCAACAGAGGATAGAAATGAGTGACCTATCTAACTATATGTTATAAATAAGAGTGCCTTTATACAGGACCACTGTAAGTTTCCAGATTGAAAATGAACCTCCTGCACTGTATAGCTAGACAAAGAGGTTCTCCATACAGATGTTTTCTTTTCTCAGTGTTCCTCAGATGTGCTTTATGCCAATCAAAAATACATGTTTCTCCACTTTCTGCTGCTTATCCCCTCCTGTTTGTACTTTTTTTCCCCAGTTGGCACCAATGTGAGTTTTCACAGATTGGGAGCTGGGAACATGGTTACCAGACAGCCATGTTAAACTCAAAATTTGACAGTCTGACTGCCTTTTATATCATATGAGGCAGGAGAAGCAAGATGTACCTGGAAAGACTGTAGACATTGAGGTTGATTTACTAGAACTAGAGAGTGCAAAATTGGTGCAGCTCTGCATAGAAACCAATCAGTCTCCAGTTTTGTTTTGCCAATGCCTAATTGAACAAGCTGGATTTAGAAGCCGATTGGCTACAATGCACAGAGGCACCAGATTTTGTCCTATCCAGTTTTAGTAAATCAAACCCACTGACTAATAAGAATGAGAAAAGAAAAAAAAGTGATCTTACATGGAGAAATAAAAGCAGAAATTTAGAGAAAAAGAAATTTAAAAGCAGAAAAATTCAAGTGTATCTAAACCCAAAAACAAAAGCTTACCTGTAAGATCCGTCAAAGTACCGTATCCTTAATGGTCACACAAACCCAGTTGAATTTGTTTTTTTCAGGTTTTATTTTCACCTGATGATCCTGCCAGTAACCCACTTCCAGTTCTAGGATGACAACACTAACTCACTGTACTGTATCTATAGAACAGCGTTGTCACCCTAGGACTGTATGTGTGTTAGGGCTACAGAACAACTCACCCTCTTCCTATTTCCATAACATGAAGGTGCACAATGCAGAGTGCTGGATTACAGATATTTATTGAACAGAAATAACAAAATGCTTTCCATTGTATATTTAACCAAAAGGGAACAAGATCATTGTAAGGGTATACATACACTTTAAGAAATGTGCAGTTGCATGTGTGTTGAAGAAAATAATATTAGCTGTGTGGAGAAACTCTTTACTTACAAACACCTATCATATTAACAGTCAATTTTATTCCTGTTTTATATGCAAATCCATATTGGACTGGGACTAAGGAGCCACCGGTATATCCAGTGTTAAAGGCCTACCACTGAAATTACAATATTTTCCACAATAGTGGTCCTCTAAGACCTACGTTTGTCAATAGCTGACTGATGGATCCATTGGACTCCAGGCCTAACTCCAGCTATAGAAAAAGATCTGCTAGGCTAACTGATACCAAACGTTATATATTGCCGAAGGTTCATTTTCAGCAGGGGAGGGGTGGATTCTGGGTGTGCACCACAAACACGTCCAGGTTTGAATGTATGAAAAGAACGGGATTCAGGAAACATTTTGGGGCAACACAACAACACCCTTTGTTCAAAAATATAGCATGAAAATGTTGGACCTCTTTCAGCGCCATTAATGTTTTGCACACAAATAATATGTTTTTTGTGGCCCTGAAAGAGGCTATGCTATAATCAGAATTCATTTATACTGTTTAACTGATCCCGTGAGACCCTACTTCTACATTCCTCTGCCGTGGCAAGGAAAGGAAGGGGGTTCCACTGAATGTAATGAGTTACCTGCCGTGAGCCGCTAAGGATTCTGGGAAACGCTGGTAATTTTTTTTTTGTAGCTTTAGACATCAAAGTCAGTTATAATTTTTTTTTTTTTTTTTAACAAAGTTGAGCTTTGTTCTTTTTATATGCATATATATATTTAGACAAACCATGTGTACATATATAAGTATATATGTACACAATGTGGTCATTTACACATATCCAGGATCTTAGCCCTTGTGTTTAGTATTTATAAGGTTATAACTATATATGGATCTTTGACTTCTTGCAGTATTAGAATCTTTTCCTATATTACTGAGATTGATTGTAAATTGGTGGTATTCTATGTTAGCCCCTTCAGCATCAGAGCATTGTCATTTTCTCCCCTGCTTACTGCTTGTGGGTCAGGGCTTCTTCCACTGGTTCTCTGACTTTCATCTGACACCTGTAGGACAAATTACCAGGGTTTATCTATGTTTCTAATAGGCATATTTTGATTTCTGTTGCTAAACTTGTGGGATAAACAACCAAAATGAAAGACATAATACAGCCAGGCTTATTGATTAAGGAAACATAATGAGTAGTGATGTGCAAAGGGCAGTGACCAATCAGATCTTACTAAGATTAGTAATACGGTACGTGTTGAAAATAAGATCTAAATGAATATATAAACCAGTAAATAAAAAAATATACATAAATTTATTTATACATAGAAAACGTTAATCAATAAAAAACAGGTACATATGTGGGGTATTTCGACTAGTTTCGCTATAACATAGCTTCTTCAAGAAATACAGAGCATACATCTGCAAGAGATATAAAACATATGATATAGCATCCCCCACAGCTATTACCTCTTGTATCAATTGACCCTTTCTTTTTAGATTGTAAGCTCTAACGAGCAGGGCCCTCTGATTCCTCTTGTACCAAATTGTTATGTAATTGTAATGTCTGCCTTTATTTTGTTAAGCGCTGCGCAAACTGTTGGCGCTATATAAATCCTGTATAATAATAATAATAATAATAATATAGTAACATTATATTGGAAAGAACATATATTTATTGAAAAATTAGGGGTGACAAAATACACAACAAACGGCTTCTTACCCCACTTCTAGTACCATACCAGTGGGGTAAGAAGCCGTTTGTTATGTATTTTGTCACCCCCCCCCCCTAATTTTTCAATAAATATATGTTCTTTCCAATATAATGTTACTATATCAAATGTTTTATATCTATGTATGCTCTGCGATTCTTGAAGAAGCTATGTTATAGTGAAACTAGTCGAAATACCCCACATATGTACCTGTTTTTTTATTGATTAACATTTTCCATATATAAATAAATTTATGTATATTTTTTTATATACTTGTGTATATATTCATTTAGATCTTATTTTCAACACGTACCGTGATAGTCCGCTATAGTTCTGGTTGGGGCCCAAATCTTTATTCTAAATATTTACGGATGATGGTACTTGGATACTAATTCACCCCAGTTTTACATGTCATGAGGCCACACGCTTTCTAAGATTAGTAATAGATTGATTCTGATTGGTTGCTGTGGATTACTGTGGAATAATAAATAAGCCTGCATGTGCCATGCAACTATAGTATACGTATAGTAAATATGACTTCTTCTCTTCCACACTGTATACAAGGCTCTTAAGGTTTTATTTAAAGTTTAACTCCAGGCTAAATACAGAGATGAAACACATACACAGAGCTGTCCATCCAGCCTTAAGGCCCCTTTCAAACTGGGGCGGGAGCCGGGGTGACGGTAAAGCAGCGCTATATTTAGCGCTGCTTTACCGTAGTTTTAGCCGCGGGATTTGGCCGCTCGCGGTGCGGTTTTACCCCCCGTGAGCGGTCGAAAAAGGGTTAAAATCACCCGCAAAGCGCCGCCGTATCGGCGCTTTGCGGCGGTATTACCGCGGTGTCCCATTGATTTCAATGGGTAGGAGCGGTATAGGAGCGGTGAATACACCGCTCCTATACTGCTCCAAAGATGCTGCTAGCAGGACATTTTTTACCGTCCTGCTAGCACACTGCTCCAGTGTGAAAGCCCGCCGGCTTTCACACTGGAGTGAATGGGGCCAGTTTTTTCAGGCGGTGTACAGGCGCTATTTTTAGCGCTGTACCGCCTGAAAACCATCCCAGTGTGAAAGGAGCCTAAGATGTACACAGCTTTACCATACAACACAGCCCTGTCTGTCAGGAGAGGGGGACCTGATTCTTCTCTGCTGCAATCTTACTTTCCCCTATAGGTCCCACCTCCAACCTGCGACTGGACAGTGAAAAGAGAAGCAGCACAATGATTTGCTTATTTCTCTGCTGTCACCCCCTTTCAGTATGCTTTTTGCACCGTAGAACACAGCAGATTGGCTCCTTGTGCTGCTTCTCTCCCCCCCCTCTCTGGCTCTGATCTACAGACTGTACTGTAGACTGCAAACCAAGTCAAAATCATTTACTCTGCTTAAATATATACAAATACATTTAATAGCATATTAATGATTACAGAGCTGAATTAGAATTATTGTGCCATTAAAATCTGCCTGGAGTTCAGCTTTAATCATCATGGAAAATATGTGCTGCAGCCTGTTCAACCAATCACAAATCTGATACTGTATTTACTGAAGACACTATGGGGGTTATTTACTAAAAGCAACTCCACTTTGCACTACAAGTGCAAACTACAAGTGCAAAGTGCACTTGAAATTGCATCGAAAGTGCACTTGGAAGTAAAGTCGCTGTAGATCCGAGGGGGACATGCAAGGAAAATAAAAAACAGCATTTTAGCTTGCACATGATTGGATGATAAAATCAGAAGAGCTTCCCCTCATTTTATATCTACCCCTCAGATTTACAGCCACTGCACTTCCAAGTGCAATTTCAAGTGCACTTTGCACTTGTAGTTTGCACTTGTAGTACAAAGTGGATTTGCCTTTCGTAAATAACCCAATGTCTATTTGGTTGCTCAACAGCTCTTTGTATTATTTTTCCTAAACAACTGTACATATTTCCTCATTTGCACTATAGGAATCTTTGAGAGAAAAGTGTAATTATACTAAAGGAAAATAGCCGCTAATAATCTAAACCTAATAGTGAAAAAAAATGTATACACCTAATGTTTGATGGTTGTCAGATTTACCAAGCAATAGGTCAAGAGAACAACCATATTGACTTGGACCTCCTGTTTGTACAAGAGTCATATACAAGACCATGGGTCTCCAAACAAAGGGCCACATCCGGCCTTCTACAAGCTGTTATCTGGCCCAGAGTTAGGGTCAGTGGCATATAATTAATGTGCACAAAGACTGCCTATGGTCTCTGCTTCAACCAACTCCCCCTGCAGTCTCAGGTTCCTCCCTGCTCCTCTGGCATAATGCCCGACATTGGTTTCTAGCAACCAATAAAGTGCTTGCCTCAACATTCACAGTCTTGTAAATTTAAAGAATTATATTACTAATAATTACATTTTTAATGTTGTGGAATCAGGAGTGCGCCATAGGTATAGAATGCAAACTCCTCCAATCCAAACGAATATCTGCAGCAGCTTGGTTTTGCCATAGAGTAGTAATATATCCATGTGAACAGAAATACATTGTTGACATTTTATTTTTCCTATCCAAGTTTTGGTGTTCAAAAATGTAATTGTCAAAATATACTGTTTCTATGGTCCAGCGCTCTACCACCTCACCTCCCCATAATAAATGCATTGACATAATTCATTGCACACCAATGTTATCCACCTAAATGGCAATAAATAAGTGCAACGGGTTAATTCCTAGATTGTAAACCCAAGGCCAGAACTATTCAATGAAAATAATTTAAAGTATAAAGACATTATTTTCATTTTGAATAGAGTAGGTTTAATCCCTGTCAGTTTTTATTTTGTCATCTGTGTTCTATTGAGATTTACCATGCTATCTTAAAGTAGTGATGGTAATGAAAATAACCTGGTTTCCAGGCAGGTGGCTTCTACGTTGTAGAGCAAGGGACTCCAAACTTTCTAAGCAAATGGCCAGTCTTTAGGGGGGGAGACTAGGGTCAGTGGGAGTAAACAATGCCCTGTCATTGGTGTCAGAGGGAGGACTTGCACCCCATCGTCGGTGTCAATAGGAAGAATAGTGCCCCATTGTTGGTGTCAGTGGGAGGAATAGTACCCCATCATTGTGTCAGTGGGAGGAATGAGGCTCAATCGTTGGTGTCAGTGGGAAGAATAGTTCTCCATCGTTTGTGTCAGTGGGAACAATAGTGCTCAATCATTTGTGTCAGTGGGAGAAAGAGTGCCCCATCATTGGTGTCAGTGGGAGGCATTGCGCCCCATTGTTGGTGTCAGTGAGAGGATTAGTGCTTCATAGCTGGTTTTAGTGGGATGATTATTGCCCCATAGTTGGTGTTAATAAAAGTAATTATGCCATATCGTTGGTGTCAGTGGGAGGAATAGTGTCCCATCATTGGTGTCAGCAACATGAACTATTCCTCATTGTTGGTGTCAGTTGATGGAATAGTGCCTCAAGGGGTGAATAAAAGAACGCAAAGGTCATTATCCAGCCCCCTGGCCGCAGTTTGGAGATCGCTGCCCTATGGGATCTCCGTGGTCTCCTTGGCTTGTAGGGTAATGGAGCAAAAATGGAAATTGAAGCACCACATCGCTGTAGATATAAAGAGTAACCAACATGTTTGGGGGTCCAACCCCTCTTCATCCATTACCCTACAACCCAATGGGACGCAATGCATGGAAAAACAGACCAGCACAAGTTTGGCTTCCCTGCCATGCCATAGATGCTTTGCATGTTCTAGGAAGTCAGAAACATGAAATATGAACAGCTATGTTACGTCATATGAAATCTGATGTAAAAGTTAGGCCATCTAATGCTAAGGCACTAGCCCCACTGCTAAATTTAGTACTGTTCTTGCTTTAGGTGATTAAAAAAGTCAGATGTTATTAGAAAAATGCTTTTAAATATATGGCTGCATTTTCTACATGGAGTACTTTGTTTAGGCACACATAGTGAAGATATACAGGGCTAAATCTGCAACATAATTTACATTGCAGTAATCCACACTATTATACAAAGAAAAAATTGACCCTTCAGGTTGTACCCTTCTTGTGGTCCAACAGCAATTGGGGTTATTTACGAAAAGGCAAATCCACTTATAATAGGGGTAGATCTGAAATGAAGGGAAGCTCTGCTGATTTTATCATCCAATCATGTGCAAGCTAAAATGCTGTTTTTTATGTTCCTGGAATTTACAGCAACTGCACTTCAAAAGTGCACTTTCAGTGCACTTGTAGTGCAAAGTGGAGTTGCGTTTCGTAAATAACCCCCAATGTCTGTGTTGTGATGTCAATTATTTAAACTTGTTTCTAGCCTAAAAAACGACTGGAAGTATCTGGTTGTTGAGAGCAATGAAAACACTTTCCTTTCTGACACCTTTTCTATATATATCCCATTGAGTATGTTTTTACCAGAATATTTAGAGATTTGATGTGTAGTGTTTTAGTAGAAAAAAAAGAATTATACAGTATATATATATGTATATATATATATATATATATACACACTCATACATATTTATTCCAGTTGTCTGAAAAGATATACTCTTTAGCAAGCATTGCAATTATCAAATAGCAGTGTGGGTTTAGGCTGATGTCAGATGGATGACTCTGCTGCAAGTCATCCTGCCTCTGGCAACTTGTGAAATCACCAGCGGCAAGATTGTCAAGAGGCTGTCTGTCCTTAATAGAATTGCTCTGTCTGTAGCTAAAGGCAGAAAAAAAAAAACACTCTTTGCCAGTGAGCGAGATTCGGACTAGCAACGGAATGACATCTCACTGAATATGCGCTACATTGTTACATAGTTAGTCAGGTTGAAAAAAGTAACAAGTCCATCTAGTTCAACCATAAAAAAATAAAAAATAAAAAATATCATACAATCCCATATACCCAATCCTGTATCCACAGTTGATCCAGAGGAAAGAGAAAAAACCCCCCAGAAAAGCAGGATCCAATTTGCTACAGCAGGGGAAAAAATTCCTTCCTGATCCCAGAGAGTCAATCGTAATTTCCCTGGATCAACTTTATCTATGAATGTTAACTTCCACTAATGGAAGAAGTGCCAGACCAAAGGATAAAAGAGTTAAAATTAATTTATTTATACTAAAACAAAAAAGCCAACACGTTTGGGGGTCAGAAAAAACTCCCCCTTCATTAGGGTTACAAGAAAACATATTATAATGTAAAGTAAAGCCTCATACACACGATCGGACCGTGGACCAACTTTCCCGTGGATTTTTGTCCAAAGGGCGTTGGCCCCAAGTTGGTATTGCATACACACGGCAGGACTTTTTTCAGCCAACTTTCACCAAATCACTTGGTTTTTCTGCTCTTTACCGCCACCTTTGGTCAACTTCTGTATTGTTGTCTGATCTTTTGCATTGGTTCTGCATTGGTTTGTACAAAAGTCCGTTGGTTTTGTGTACACACGGTCGGACTTTGGTCCATCGGACTTTTGTTGGCAGTAAGTTGGTCCGTTCGCACAGCCAACAAAAGTCCGATGAAACCTGGAAAAAGTTGGTCCGTTGGAGCGTACACACGGTCGGATGTTGGTCCAAAACAGCTAATTTGCATGTTGGTTGTCAAAAAGTCCGATCGTGTGTACGGGCCTTAAATGTGACTGATAAAATCATAGGGTCTAACAATCATAGAAAATCATGGATAACATATATATACAGTACATACTGTATGTGTACATATACGGGCATACATAACTACACACATATACACATACATGCAGAAATGAAAATAAAGAAATATCAGATGTTATGTGATAGCGTGTATCAGGTTCATTTTTGGAATTATTATAATCAGATGCTACATGGTCAGTACATACCTTGCTGCATATGGCTACAGAGAGCATGATTCCATAAGGACAGACAGTCAGCAGTTTATCAATTAGTATGTGATGTAAGTATATCACCCAGCTTAGTAAAATATTTTAAAACCACACTGAACTTAAGGTTAAAATCAGTGAAATACCTTCCAGATGCATTAAAACAAAAGTCCACTTTCTTTAGAAAGCAGTAGAGCAGAAAAGCCTGCCTCCTGCCAGCATAGTGTAGAGATTAACCCTTGCTCACTCTTTATTTTACACTGACAACAGATGTATCTACATTATGAGGGAAGGAGCAGTGAACACATTTTCCAAAGCTGGTAAAGTGAAGGTAATGCCCGGTGCCAGTAATCAGATTTTCATTTCCTAATATCAAAGGGTTGCTACTGGAAACTCAGACATTCATTTTTTTTTTTTGCTAATATGGATTAACTATGCAAGACTATTTTTACCAGCTACACACATAATCTATACCTGTGTTACCCATACAATACCTTCAGTAACAACCTTGCCCACACCGTAGCTGTAACTGACAGCCTTGTATACACTGTAACTCTACTTGAATCTGATGCACTAATGAGACCTATTTGCACTATGCTGTAAATTTGTATAGTTTTGAAAACAGCCCAAATCCAATAAACATTGTTTTCTCACTAAGCTCGTCTAAGTTTATTTTGTTCAGGTACTGCAGTGCACAGGCGGGATGAAAACCGAGTCTGCATTATTATTTTTATAGGATATACTCAATCCCTCGGATAGGGTGAGAATTTTAAGGTGCCAAATATGAGTCGAAGGCAATGAGTCATATTCAAACCATACAGATATAATTTATTACAAATGCATAGAAATGTTTAAGGAACATTAAAAGACAGGCAATTTCTTACAATTGCCATATTATACTTTTCATAGGTGAACAATCATAAAATACAGGAGTCGATTTAAAGCATGCCTCGCAAATATATATGTACTGTAACCTCTACTGATATACTTTGGACTAAAAAAGAAATATTGTTCCTTAACCAGGTCTTCTCCATATGCAGAGGAGGTGGCTGTATTCTTAACGTGTTTCGCAATCTGCTTCCTCAGGTGGTCAAGGCAAGATAAAATGTAAAACCCAAATAGAATGTGATGTAGCCAAATGGGACCCAAGTGCCAAAAGGTGCAACTATCCCCCCTTGCGGGGACTGCTGAGATGGACAATAGCAGCAACAGAAAACAGCCTTAAAGTGGAAGTCCAGCCTATTCCTAACTAAGCTTCAATCTGCTCCCACCCCCCTTCTAAACCCTATTCTATCCACTCTTTGAAAGGAAAATGTGTATACCTAGGGATACCTATTCTGAGAGCGTTCCGATCCAATCACATCATCAGCTGTCAGCGGTGGATTCAGCGTAGAGGACAGACAGCCAACAACAGATACCCCATAGTAAGCCTCAATGTCCGCCGGTTGCCTGCGATCATGTCGAGGAGAGGATAAACAGGGAATTTCCTATGTAAACAAAGCATTTTCCTGTTCTGCCTAGTTACATGACAGAGATCTACTGTTCTCAGCCATCGGGAACATCAATCTCTGTCATGTCAGTGGTAGCCCATGCCCCCTACAGTTAGAACACTCTGAGGGAACACACTTAACCCCTTGATCGCCCCCTAGTGTTTATCCCCTTCCCTGCCAGTGACATTTATACAGTAATCAGTGGCTATTTTTAGCTCTGATCGTTATATAGATGTCAATGGTCCCAAAATAGTACCAAAAGTGTCCGATCTGTTCGCCGCAATGTCGCAGTCCCGATAAAAATCACAGATCACCGCCCATACTAATAAAAAAATAATAATAATAAAAGTGCCATAAATCTAGCCCATATTTTGTAGACACTATAACTTTTGCGCAAACCAATAAATATACACTTATTGTGATTTTTTTTTTACCAAAAATATGTAGAAGAATACATATCGGCCTAAACTGAGGAAGATTTTTTTTTATATATATATTTTGGGGATATTTATTATAGCAGAAAGTAAAAAAAAATTTTCAAAATTGTCTGTCTATTTTTGTTTATAGGGCAATGGTCCAGACGTAGTTAATGCAATTTTTCTGCAACTATTCATTTTGAGTTGAATACATGAACATTGTTTCATTTGAAAGCATTTTCCACTGTGTTATACCTACATGTAAAAATGTTAGGTATCGGATGAAGAAATAAAGAATGCATGGTGTTCGTTATGGAGTAAATAACATGAGCTGCAGTCAGAATGAGCGATAAAGCCCACTGATTTTAGTTACCACTCACAGAAAGTTTTTATGATAGAAGGTAGGAAACCTAAAAGTATAGCCATCACAAATGTAAGTGTAGCCATGTATTGGGCTACAGCAATCTGGAGAAGGAGACATTGCCTTTTATTTTTTTCTCCCTTTTTCTTTCTTTTTTTTTACGACAATACTGATGTTATGTTGCTGGGGGAGAGCAAAAGCCATGCAAGCCCATAGACTTCGATGCAGAGCGCTATAAAAGATTCAATGAAAAAGATATAGTGTGGGACAGATCACTGAGTACCAAGGTGTTTTTCACCCAATTAAACATATATAAACATATCACATCCAAAACATAATATAATTGGTACACATGATTTAAAATGTAATAATAAAATAAATGGACATAATGGAGTCCCGAATACACATGATAGCAAATTTCATATACAAATAACAAATTACAATTCCAATGAGCTGATTCATAATAGATTGACACGAAAACAGTATGAATTCATATATGATCCTGTTTTTTTCATAGACATGATATTATTTTGCACATAGAGATACATGATTAAATAGCATATACAGCACCCACATTTTCTTAACATCCTAAGACTCTACACGTTTCTTGGTTCCACAGCCACTTCATCAGGAGTTGATGCAAAAAAAAATATCTGTAAGTAAATGCCGTAGTGATAGTGTCATAAAAATAGATAAAAAGTAAATGGCTTCCCTCCCCCAAAAAAAGGGGGAAGGAAGGGAGGTTGAAGGCTGGTAGCCTTGTTACAAGTCAGCTCGAGAATAAACCAGCAGCCTAATGAGCAGAGGGCGCTAGAGAACGTCTATCCTCTGGACTGTGGCAGGGTGACCCACACAGACCAGAGGGGCAAATAGGGGGCAGACCAGGCTTTCAAATGGTGCATATTCATGGAATGTGTAAACTGATAATGGCACATTATAAAGCTAATACTGGTCTATAAAAAAAATTTAAATGTGTAAATTATTTAAATAAAAAAATAAATCCTACTGCACATCATAGTCCCTGGGACAGGCAACACCCCAGCACCCACCCACCAAGGCTGCCACTAGAAAAAAAGGGGAGGGGGGGGGGTAAACAAGAGGGAATGTAGTGTCTTACATGATGTTAAATGCTGTAATATGATATAATAGTACCATGAAAAAGATAAAGGGTGCGACAGATCACTGAGGACCAGGGTGTGTTCCACCCAATTAAACATATATAAACAATAACTGTTGTGGCCTGAAGCATCATGAGCGACATGCCTCCATACATTATATATATATATATATATATATATATATATATATATAAACACACACAGTATCTCACAAAAGTGAGTACACCCCTCACATTTTTGTAAATATTTTACAATATCTTTTCATGTGACAACACTGAAGAAATGACACGTTGCTACATGTAGTTGCTACATGTACAATGTAGTGAGTGTACAGCTTGTATAACAGTGTCAATTTGCTGTCCCCTCAAAATAACTCAACACACAGCCATTAATGGCTAAACCGCTGGCAACAAAAGTGAGTATACCCCTTAAGTGAAAATGTCCAAATTGGGCCCAAAGTGTCAATATTTTGTGTGGCCACCATTATTTTCCAGCACTGCTTTAACCCTCTTGGGCATGAAGTTCACCAGAGCTTCACAGGTTGCCACTGGAGTCTCTTCCACTCCTCTATGACGAAATCACAGAGCTGGTGGATGTTAGAGACCTTGCGCTCCTCCACCTTCCATTTGAGGATGCCCCACAGATGCTCAATAGGGTTTAGGTCTGGAGACATGCTTGGTCAGTCCATCAGCTTCTTTAGCAAGGCAGTGGTCGTCTTGGAGGTTCATCTTTAGAAGAGGCTTCATTCTGGGACAACAGCCATGCAGACCAATTTGATGCAGTGTGTGGCATGAGGTCTGAGCACTGACAGGCTGACCCCCACCCCTTCAACCTCTGTAGCAATGCTGGCAGCACTTATATGTCTATTTACCAAAGACAACCTCTGGATATGACGCTGAGCACGTGCACTCAACTTCTTTGGTCAACCATGGCAAAGCCTGTTCTGAGTGGAACTTGTCTTGTTAAACTGCTGTATGATCGTGGCCACCATGCTGCAGCTCAGTTCAGCCTAGGCCATCTTTATGTAGAGCAACAATTCTTTTTTTAGATCCTCAGAGAGTTCTTTGTAATGAGGTGCCATGTTGAACTTCCAGTGACCAGTATGAGAGAGTGAACGCAATATCACCAAAATTAACACACCTGCTCCCCATTCACACCTGAAACCTTGTAACACTAACAAGTTACATGACATCGGGGAGGAAAACTGGGCCCAATTTGGATATTTTCACTTAGGGGTATACTCACTTTTGTTGCCAGAGGTTTAGACATTAATGGCTGTGTGTTGAGTTATTTTGAGGGGACAGCAAATTGACACTGTTATACAAGCTGTACACTCACTACTTTACATTGTAGCAAAGTGTCATTTCTTCAGTGTTGTTACATGAAAAGATGCAACAAAATATTTACAAAAATGTGAGGGGTGTACTCACTTTTGTGAGATATAAATATACACAATAAAATGTACATTGGTCATGGGATTTTACATGAAGCAAATCCCATCCAAAACATAATATAATTGGTACACATGATTTCAAATGTAATAATAAAATAAATGGACATAATGGAGTCCCGAATACACATGATAGCAAATTTCATATACAATAAATGGACACATTAACATTCCAATGTTTCAATGAGCTGATTCATAATAGATTGACATGATAACAATATGAATTTAATCCTCAATCCGGCCAATCAGAAGTGGTTGTGAGACCCATTCTGATTTGGCCGAAAAGAGAAGACTCCCAATTGGCCACCGAGGAGGAGGGAGGAAAAGGAAACCATAGCCATCGCCATGATGACCCGTGGAGAGAAGGAGAAGGGGAGGCTGCTGCCGCCGAGCAGGGGAAGCTGCCTGTGATGGGTAAGTGCTACTAAACGAAAGAGGGGGAGGCATACTGTTTGCCGCCCCCCCCCCAAAAAAAATATTCTACCGGCCGCCACTGATACATAGCCAAAACTGGTCTATAAAAAATAATAAAATGTGTATATTATATAATTAAAAAATGTCAGTGTTGATGTCCATATGATGTGACATGTGACAAAAAAGACTTCCAAAGTAGTAAGAAAAGAAAAACAGAACAGGAAAGCAGTGATCTGGTTTCCGAGTGGAGGGGAAACTAGTGGGTCCATAGAAAAAGCAAAACCAAAACCAAAATAGGAGCAGTGTGGGGCTAACCCAAATAATAAAGTATATGGGTGAATACAAAATAGTAGTGGTAACAAAATTAGTTCTCTCCCTTTACTGAGATACTGATGTTATGCTGCAGGGGAGAGCTAAAGCCAAGCAAGCCCATAGACTTCTATGCAGAACGCTGAGAATCCTGGGAGTTGTAGTATGAGACGGCAGCCATATAATGGGACACATAGACTCCTTACACTACAGATCCCAATAGACACTATGCAGTAAAAGGAGTGAAGAGAGGATTTTTATAAAACTGTCGGGGAAAGTGATTCTTCTTGGCACTGAGGAAATGAGAGAGAGAGCACCTCTGGATATTTCCCTGCCAGCAGGAGACCGTACCAGTGGAGATCCTAGCCTGAAACTTGTTAGTGAGGACACCTGGGGACAGCGTAGCACTGTCCAGATCACAGCACCTGCACCGCTGCCACAGGAAGAATGGAGCATCCACTCATCCTCCACTGCTGATCACCAGAGTGTACCCAAACCGTACCCATACTGCACTCTATACCACACCTATTCCAAAATCAGACTGCACCCATACTAACCATATTCCGTATTATACTGTGACTAAAGCCCTTGGGCTGAAACATGTAAGCAAGGAAGGACAATTGTTTTTTTAATCTTGTGCTAAATAAAGGAGTATCGTAATTCCACCAGCCTGTGCCAGTCTACAAACTTATATGGCCATTGTGGCTGTCAGGTTCCTCCCAAGCACTTGAAAATTGCACAGCACCTACATGGCCTATTTACCCATCTTTTACATCTGAACCACTTTACGCATTTTACCCATATGAACCACATCTACCTTGCACCCATACCGAGACTATACCATACCTATACTGCATGTAGGTTAACTTGTTAAGTGCACTGATGCTCTTAAAGGACCCCAATAATAGCCATCAGAAGACCATCTCAAAGGACTGCCCCTACTCTAGGACTAGCATCACCACCATAAATGTGCCCTGGCATTATATTTCCAGCACTCAGTAGTTTAAACTTAACTACTGCTTGCTGTAGCAGGTGGCTTTGCACTCTGCAAGCGTTGACGCTGTCAAGCTGCATGAGGAGGAAAACCGGTTCGGCTGATGAAAGAGGAAATTCCTCAGAAATGCATCCTGACCCTCGGCACCACTTCATCAGCATTTCTTCTTGGTGGGAAGACTTCCACTGACAAGCAGTTTTCCTCCTTGTGCAGCTCGACAGCCTGAACTTTTTTCTCCATTGCTGTGAGGTTTCCTGATCTCCGATATCTACAAAGCTTGTGTGGTCCATTCTGCCCTAGTGGTTATGTGCCTTGCCCCTTGACTGTATTTGTGAGTGCATATTATTTGTTTTTTTACAATAAACACTCTGTTTTTAAACATACTTCACTATTAGCATTTGTGCTGGTTTTTCTCTGTTTCTTTTGCATGTCCTGGAGTTCCCTCTCTGGCTAACTAGCAGCCTTTGACCTTGTCTGTGTAGCTTGGCTGTCAATTGTTTAGTGACTGGGTACCTGTGACCTATACACCAATTTATCATGTCATGTGCTTACTCTATGAGTAATTGTTCTACTGCATTTCTACATTGTTTTATATTATTTTTTATTCCATTTATCCTCCTGTTTTCACCTTTTTTCGGTATTTGAAATGTGCACTCTGGAGTGTTTCTTATGCTACGTACACATGATCGGATTATCCGGGGGACTTGGACAATCCGACCGTGTGTGGGCTCTGGCAGTCCAGCGGACAATCTGCCCATCTGTGTGCTAGTCCGTTCATTTTGAGTAAAGTCCGTTCATTTTGAACGTGACTCCAGGTAGACGGAACTAGCGAAGGAAGTCAATGTCGCCGCTTCCATCGGCGAGATTGACACCTCACTAGCCCCGTCACCTAGCCGAAAAAACGGCGTGAGGGTCCCCCCAAAATCCATATCAAACCCTTATCCAAGCATGCAGCCTGGCCGGTCAGGAAAGAGGGTGGGGACGAGCGAGCGCCCCCTCTCCTGAGCCATACCAGGCCGCGTGCCCTCAACATGGGGGGGTGCATTGGGGAAGAGGGGCCCCACCCCAAAGCACCTTGTCCCCATGTTGAGCAGGACAAGGACCTCTTCCCGACAACCCTGGCCGTTGGTTGTCGGAGTCTGCAGGCGGGAGGCTTATCAGAATCCGTGAGCCCCCTTTAATAAGGGGGCCCCCAGTATGGGGTACCATGTGCCCCTACCCATTCACCTGGGGAAAAAAAGTGTACATAAAAAAACACAACACAGGTTTTTAAAATACTTTATTAGACAGCTCCGGGGGTCTTCTCTTCTTCCGTCTTTGGGGGTCTTCTGGCCAGACTCCTCTGCTATCTTTTGCTCTTTTACTAGCTCTTTAACTAGCGGCTTTCTCTTTCGTTCTTCTTTCGATGTTGACAAGACGCTCTCTCTGGCCGCAATGGCAGGGACGCGTTGTGCGGCGACTTATATAGGGACAAGGTGACTCGCCCCCTTATGATGTCACAGTCCTGGGGGATGCTGGGACTGCGACATCATAAGGGGCGGGTCACCATGTGACATCACCCGGTGACCCCGCCCCTTGTCCCTATATAAGTGGCTGCACAACGTGTCCCTGCCATTGTGGCCACAGAGAGCGTCCTGTCAATATCGGATGAAGGAAGAAGGAGAAGAAGCAGAAGCAGAAGAAGCAGAAGACGGAAGAAGAGAAGACCTCCGGAGCTGTCTAATAAAGTATTTTAAAAACCTGTGTTGTGTTTTTTTATGTACACTTTTTTTCCCAGGTGAATGGGTAGGGGTACATGGTACCCCATACTCATTCACATAGGGTGGGGGGCTGGAATCTCGGGGCCCCCTTATTAAAGGGGGCTCCCGGATTCTGATAAGCCCCCCGCCCGCAGACAACGACAACCAACGGCCAGGGTTGTCAGGAAGAGGCCCTTGTCCTCATCAACATTGGGACAAGGTGCTTTGGGGTGGATAGGGAGAGATAACCACCGCTCCAGGACAATCCCTCTGAGCGAATGCTCCTACTCCTGTTTGGAAGCCCCAGGTGCTGGCTAATGACACGGTAGATTTGAAGAATCAGGAAGAACTCCGGACAGCCACACACCGGGAGAAGATAAAAATTCAATGAATTTATTTAAAAATCAGGAATCACATCAATCCATAACACGGCAAAGCAGAAAGGGGGGACACAAAGCTGACGCGTTTCGCACTATGCGTAGTGCTTACTCATAGCCGCAGGGCCCCCCCTTCCCCAAAGCACCCCCCCATGTTGAGGGCACGCGGCCTGGTACGGCTCAGAAGGGGGGCGCTTGCTCGTCCCCACCCCATTTCCTGACCGGCCGGGCTGCGTGCTCGGATAAGGGTCTGATATGGATATTGGGGGGACCCCCACACCGTTTGTTCGGCGTAGGGATTCTCCTTTAAATCCATACCAGGCAACGGGGCTAGCAAGGTGTCAATCTCGCCGATCGAGGCGGTAACATGGTGGTAACATTGGCTTCCTTCGCTAGTCCCGTCTACCTGGAGTCACGTTCAAAATGAACGGACTTTACTGTGTGGGCAAGTCCGTTCATTTCAAAAGTCCGGCGGACCTCTGACAAAAATGCGCCGGAAAAGTCCAGGCGTGTGTGGGCAAGTCCGCATGTTTCGGAAAGTCCGGCGGACCTCCGCTGGAAAGTCCGGCAGATTGTCTGCCAGATTAAGTCCGATCGTGTGTACGCGGCATTACTTCTAGTCCCTGCTGTTAATCACTTTGTATGTTAATTGTTGATCCATGTTATGCTTGCCTAGTTACCAACCATATTGGGTGACAATAAATTACGTTTGCCTTTACTACCTGGTTTGGTGCCTGTTTACTTTAATATAGCTACTATTGGGTACTAAGTATTACTTTGAGTGAATTCCTGTGACAACTGTATGTTTGTACACAACATGGTGTGTCAGAAGTTCTTGAGAAGGTTGACATAAAGAACAGCAGCTCCAACATGGGTAGCTCTACATAAGCCTAGCCAAAATTTGCTATCGCTTTAGAGTGCTTCTTTAATCGTACTTAGCATGCATCCTATGTGGATGAAACTATGTTTTTTAGCTGCCTGTACAGGTTCTAAACAATTTGCTGTATAATAAAATATAAGGTAATTGAGTTTTTATATGCACAATTGTACTTGCTTGTTTAAATGTTAAATGGTGTCAGAAATAGATTCACTAGCCCACATAACCCAACCCATCCTGCATTGTCTATTACGACCTTCCAGGTTTCCAGGCTAGGCAAACACAATTTCTCTATGTTCAAGGCTAGACAAACACAATTTTATAACATTTTCCTTGACCGCACCTTTCACTTTTTTTCTGTCCAGCCTTTCCTCCTTGTAAAACGCCACTCCCAGGCAAGGGCAAGTTAAATATTTAGATGGTATATAGGCTTTGGTAAGCAAATGATCAATAATTCCCGCTTGAAACCCTGTGTCTAGCACCAGCTGTTGAAAAATACAGCATGTGCATCCAGGGGAGTTGCCCGTCAAGTTAAACTGCTTGATCTTGCGTTACCTGGAATAACTATGAGTTCAGAACAAAGAACGTACCTTCAGCTTTGACTGCTTCTCACTCTTCTGAAATGCTGCGGAGTCTTATGGTTCTTTTATGTGGTAAGTTTTATCTAAATTATCCTTCCTCTGACTTTCTACTTTTATTTATAGAAAACAAGGTTAACTGCAGTAGGTTGATGATGAAATACAGGGTAAAGCTAACAAAACCTTAAACTTGATGTGCTGCTATCACAGAAAACTGATGTCAGTCCGAGCCTTTATTCATAGCTTCTATGTATATCTTTAGAGCACTTTAAGGCAAACACTTTAAGGTACATTGCTTTAAGTCAGCCCGTTCAATTTGAATGGGTTCACAACCCACCAGAATGTAGATTTTAATGGACTGGCATCTTTTTTCAACACTGCACACCACAATGAACAAGTGGTTCCCATCTATGTATTAAAATATCTTAGGAATAGTTCACTAGAGAGCAAAGATTTTGCTTCCTGAACACTTTTTGGTGTAGTTTTTTTTGTTTTTGGACCTGTAATTTAACCTCACATACCATTTTATAGAAATCTTCTGTTTTTGCTATTTGCAATATCTGTTGGCTATTCCACACACAATAAAAGAATATATACAAACAGTTTTTGAAGCATATTCAGTACACCAACAACAACTGGAATATTGGTGGAGAACTAAATGCAATGGCTCTCTTGCTTGGAATACAGCTCGGATATATCAAGTACTGTGGTTACATATGCAAATGGGACAGTCTTACAAGACAGTTGAAATACATAAAAAAAAAAAATAGCCACTCTGAAAGTATTTGGTTCCAGGGCAGAAAAGCGTGCCACATGAACCACTTGTTGACCTCACAAAGATATGTTTTCTTCTGCTTACCATAAAATTAGGAAAAATCTTGTAAAGTGAGGAACAGTGGAGGTTTCCGTTATTTAATCACTTGAAGAGCACACACTTCTCACATACATGTAAAAATTTGTATTGTTTTGTGGAGAATTACTTAGAACCTCCAAACAGTATCAGTGCTTCCACACCAAGGCGTTGGGGTGTGGGCGGTAAAGCGCCGCTATTTAATTTTTTTGTAAAAGCAATCTAGCAATCCGGCCACACCTAGAGTATGCCGTCCAGTTCTGGGCACCAGTCCTCAGGAAGGATGTGCTGGAATTGGAGAAAGTCTAGAGAAGGGCAACAAAACTAATAAAGGGACTGGATGACAATAGTTATGAGGAAAGGTTGCGACCACTGAACGTATTCTCTCTGGAGAAGAGACGCTTGAGAGGGGATATGATTTCAATGTACAAATACCGTCCTGGTGACCCCACAATAGGGATAATACTTTTTCCGCAAAAGGGAATTTAATAGACACGCGGCCATTCACTAAAATTATAAGAAAATCGGTTTACAACTAGAAGAAAATCGGTTTTAGTTTTTTTTTTTACTGTAAGAGCGGTAATTCTCTTCCACAGGCAGTGGTTTCAATGGGGAGCATTGATAATTTAAAAAAATTATTGGAAAAGCACATGATTAACCACAACATACAGGGATATACAATGTAATACTGACATATAATCACACACATAGGTTGGACTTAATGGACTTGTGTCTTTTTTCAACCTCGCCTTCTATGTAACTACTATGTAACTATGTAGCAGCTATTTAGCCACTAGGATTGATTTCACAAGAAAGGGCTCCATCGGCTCTAAAAAAACAATACTGGGATGATGCCTGCAGCTGCCCAGGGGCAAGTGGTTAAGATAGATGTGTCCAAAAATAACCAATTCATTTTTGTTGGTCCACAGATCAGATATGTCATTAACCCCCCTGGCGGTGTTCCCGAGTCTGGCTCGGGTTGAGTTTTTTGTACCAAAAGCGGTAACCCCGAGCCAGACTCAGACTACCTTTGCAGGATACAGGGGGAAGTTACTTACCTTATCCCCTGGATCCTGCGATGTCTCCCCGCTGTGTGAGCAAGCCGTCTACTCGCTCGATTCACACAGTGCCTGAGTGCCGCTGATCTCCGTTCCCTGCGACGTTACGACGCACGGGAGAGGAGATTGGCGCCAAATTCAAAAAAAGTTTAAAAACACAATACACATACAGTCCTGTAATCTTACAGATTACAGTACTGTATACAAAAAATACACATCCCCTTTGTCCCTAGTGGTCTGCCCAGTGCCCTGCATGTCATTTTATATAATAAAAAATATTTTTTTTTGCCTGGAAACTAGAGATTGTCCATAGCAACCAAAAAGTGTCCCTTTATGTCAAAAGTGGTTTTAGACCAGCTAGAAAACACCGATAAAAAATTAGAATCACAATTTATCATCAAACAATAAATTTAATGACAGCGACTATTCTGCAACTGAGCAAATTTTAGTGTTTTTGATTTGATTACATCATTGAATCATTTTTATATATATTTTTATTATATTATAATTTATGATTTTGTGTTTCAAACTTTATCATACCCGGAATGTCTACTAGACTCTGGTTTGGACAGATTTAAGTGAGTTATTCATAAGAATTGCATGCCTACAATATAAAAACGCCAAATTTCCATGCAAAATAATTGTACCGCTTTCAGCACTAAATTCCAGACAGAATCATACCGCCAGGGAGGTTAAAGGAGAAGTATGGCCAAATCTATTTTGGCCATACTTCTCTTATGGATCACAGGAGTGTAGTTCATTCTGCACTGTGATCTGCTTTAGCTCACTGTCAGCTGACATCACAGAGCCGGTCCAGGCTCTGAAAAGATCTCGACCATATAGTCAGGGTTCCACCCAGATGCCTGGACCTACACCTGGCTTAGCCTCTCAGTAAGCTGCTGAGAGCCTAAGGCAGTTCCTCCCTCCCTTCAGCGAGCGCTGGAGGAGAGAGCAGAGAGCCGGTGACTGACAGTCATGAAAACAAAAGTAGAAAACACGCTGATGTAAATAAGGAAGCACAGCAGCAAAAAACTTCTATCCCCATGTTGCACTCATGCAGCATGAAGGAAACATTATGTGATTAAAACGTTATAGTCATTAAAAGTTGATTACATTCAATGCCATTGTGTTCAGTTTGAAGGGGTCTATCATAAATAATCACCAAAAGATTTTCAGGAAGCAAAACGTTTGCAAAAAAATGTTGTCCAGAATCAAATCTCAGTGTATCATGGTGATCAGTAATTTAGTCCACATAACTTCCTGCTAACAAACCAATATAAAAAAAAAGCTTTTGGCCGAAACTTGTGTTGCGCACACACACGGTCGGACAAAGTTGTCGGAAATTCCGATTGTTCCGAACGAGGTGACGTACAATATGTACGACGGAACTTCGTAGAGGCCAGCAGCCAATAGCTTCTGTCCCCAAATTTATTCTGAGCATGCGTGGCACTTTGTGCGTCGGAATTCTATACACGCGATCGGAAAAAGTCAGATCGGATTTTGTTGTCGGAAAATTTAAGGTCCTGCTCTCAAATTTTTTCCGACGGAAAAAGTCCGCTAGAACCCACACGATCGGATTTTCCGACAACTTAATCCGATCTGACTTTTCCCGTCTGAATTTCCGACCGTGTGTGTGGGGTATAAAACTTGCATTTAAATTCATATCTGCTGTAAATAAAATAGGAAATCCCATCTCCACCCATCCCACCTATTTCCCCATAAAAAACCCCTAGCAATATTGCTAATATACCTGAATCTGCCATCACATGACCCTCTATGGTGACAACTGGTTATCCAGTGCTAAATTCTGGCCTGCTACTGACCATTATTGTTGCCACCTTTCTTTGTGACTTAATCACATCTCTGCAGTCTTCAGTATTGGAGAGGACCCCAATGCCGGAGAGCAATTGGGAATTGTCTACTTCACCCAGGCAGGGATGTGTGCAGCTAAAAAAAGGACCCTTCTCTGCTGAAGTCCACATGATATAAGACTTGGGAACTGGCACATCACATGACCACAATTTTTTTTTACAAATAAGGAGTGCTTTTATTCAGCCAATAGAGTTACAATATAAAGTTATACACAATGACATGATACAATGATTGACATACCCAGCGAATGAGACACATTGAGGAAGAGTACAGGTGAATGAGCACACAATGATATTATTGGTATAGACAATATAGATAATGACTTGACTTGTTTCTTATGCGGTAGCAAGGATGAGGTGCACCAAAAAAAAAAAGTGCTTCCCAACACCCAACAGCTATAGAATATACCACATAACCACAAATTTAGATGGGTAAATTGGGCTTTTTGCTTGATTTTGTTCTATTTGGCAATTAGACTGAGATGGGGGTTCAGGAAAAGGGGAATCGTCTACTTGGACATCCGTTTTGAAGAGAACTTATCACCAAAAAAAAGAGCTCTGAGATATACAGCAGTAATATTTTTTTACAAGTCAGCAACTATCCAGATCAAAGTAGATTGTATAACCCTTTTCAGAAGAGAGATTTTTTTTAATAGGGAGATTTAGCCTCACTTTCCTCTCAATTTTCCCTGGCGGCTCTCGTGGCTCCTCCCCGCATCAGATAACCCCCTAGGAGAAGCGCTCTCCCAGGGGGTTACCTTGCGGGCGCACTCCCGAGTCCGGCATTTGCATCCATAGACACGAATGCCGGACTCGGCCCCGCCCCCGGCGCTCGTATCATTGGATTTGATTGACAGCAGCGGGAGCCAATGGCTGCACTGCTATCAATCAATTCAATCAACAGCCAAGAACCCCGGGCAGAGGAAGAGCGCATTCACCTTAATGCGGTTGTAAACCCTAAAAAAAAAATCCAAAAAAAGAATCTAAAAAAATAAAACCCTGCAGGAAAAAAGCATAATGAAATAGTATGCATAGCATACTAGCTCATTATGAATTACTTACCTGAGATCGAAGCCCCCCCAGCGGTCCTCGTTCACCACTCTGGCGGCCGACATCGCTCCTGGGGGTTACTTCCGGCTATCGTGGCTCCGGCACTGTGATTGGCCGGAGCCGTGATGACATCACTCCCATGCATGCACAGTTGAACTGAAGCAACCGTGCGTACGTGCCATTGCTTCAGTTTGCTTAAGTGCGCATGTGCCGATAATGTCGGCACATGCAAATACAGGGTAATACACGGTTTGGGAGATATCCAGTGTAGCTACAGGTAAGCCTATCTATAGGCTTGCCTGTAGTAAACTGTGGTTGTAAAGGGTTTATAACCACTTAAATTTTGCATTGCAATTTAAAGTTCCCTATGTAAACAACAATGCCAAGTACTGTAAGGGCCCATTCACACTAGGAACTGCTTGTGAATCACACAGGATTGCACTGCGTGTTCCTCTGCAATTCACAGGCAGTTCTGCACAGTGTAATATCAGCCCATTCAAAGGTAGTGAATGCATTACTTTTGGAAATGCACTGCAATGGGATCACATGGTACATTTGTATCATGTGATCCGGTGCGGGCAAACACATTGCATTTGCGACCTGCATTTGTTGTGTTGCTAGCTTTGCATAGACACCCGCTGCAGATTGTAAGGGCAGTGCAATTAGTATGTGGTGTGGGAAACCGGCACAGAACGCGGGTTTCTCACACGGCATTCTTTGCATTCTCTGCAGTCTGCCGCCACAAAATGACAATGACAATGACTACTCAGACTTCTAGCAGTTTGACACCAGAGTTCTGTGAATGTTTTGTTAGGAACAGGAATGACTGGAGGATTTCAGTAAAATGATCTCATTGCAATATTTTGCCAATTAAACTGGCAAGTCTCAGTTTCATTCATTGAGCTGACACCGTCCACTGCCATACTGACAATGCCATACTGACACCATCCACTACCATACTGACACCGTCCACTACCATACTGACACCGTCCACTGCCATACTGACACCGTCCACTGCCATACTGACACCGTCCACTGCCCTACTGACACCGTCCACTGCCCTACTGACACCGTCCACTGCCCTGCTGACACCGTCCACTGCCCTGCTGACACCGTCCACTGCCCTGCTGACCCCTGGGCTGCTGGAAACTGGCTCCCCTACTCTTGCACAGTCAGGCAACAAGCATTCTCTGCTTTTATAAAGGCACAAAAAGTCAGTCCCTTGGCTTTGTTTTTATGTTTTATTAGGGGTAACACCTTAGATGGGGTGAAGGGGTTTATGGGATGCCCAACTTGATTCAAAGAACAACAAAAAGAGGACAACTTCCTTCCTCTGTACATAAGATCCCAGACTGCATTCCTTCCTGTACACACACAGTCTTTTTTGTGTATCAATAGCAAAAGTCCATTACAGACTAGGAGCTCTTGGCCCCTCTTGGAAATAGCACAAAAGTGAGGCAAACTGCATGCGGGAGTGTCATAGCTCCCAACTGACCTTGATTTTGAGGGACTGTCCCTGATTTGGAGCCAATGTCCCTCATTCCTCCTCATTTTTCCCTCATTTTGGTCTGATCTTTAGAGTTGATAATAAAATGCACTTTTTATCTATCAAAAAGTGTTTTCCAGCCCTAAACCTTTCATCTGATTTCTAAATTGTTGCATTTGTAAATTCCAAATAGTAGTGGTAAAAAAAATCACTTGTGGGTTTAACCAATCTTGTTTTTTTGTACAATTCTCCTTTAACCTCTTGACATCCGCGTTATAGCCGAATGACGGCCACAGCGCAGACCTGAATTCCCGGGAGGCCGTCATATGACGGCCTCCCCTGTGCACGCTCCCTGCGCGTGCCCTACAGGGTGCGCGCAAGGCGGGCCGTGATCACCGAGTCAATGAGACTCGGGTGATCACCGATCCGAGTAAGGGGTCGTCCCAGACCCTTACCATGTGATCAGCTGTCAGCCAATGACAGCTGATCACATGATCAAAACAAAAGCTTGGTGATCGTTTTTTTTCCCCCCACGCTGACAGCGGAGGAGAAAAAAAAAGCCGATCACAGGCTCATCTGAAAGGGACATCGGTCCCGAAGAGGAAGAGGCAATTATACCTCATCATTGCCACCTGACATTGCCCACAAGTGCCACCTATCAATGCCCACCAGTGGTGCCAATCAGTGCCACCTACAAGTGGTGCCAATCAGTGCCACCTACAAGTGGTGCCTATCAGTGTAACTGATCAGTGCCCATCACTGCCACCCATCAGTGTAAATCACTGCCACCTATCGATGCCCATCAGTGCCACCTCATCAGCGTACATCAACGACAGACAAAAATTACCTGTTTTAAAATTTTATAACAAAATTAAAAAATAATAATTTGTTCTTTTTAAATTTTTTTAACAAAAAATAAAAATTGCAGAGGTGATCAAATACCACCAAAAGAAAGCTCTATTTGTGGGAAAAAATGAGAAAAATTTCATTTGAGTACAGTGTAGCATGACCGTGCAATTGTCATTCAAAGTGCATCAGCGCTGAAAGCTGAAAATTGGTCTGGATAGGAGGGGGGATTAAGTGCCCAGTAAGCAAGTGGTTAAGGGGGCGTGACAAGGGGTGTGTCCTATGCCTGAATACTTTTGCTGATAGGTGTCCCTCGTTCCCATCTCAAAAAGTTGGGAGGTATGGGGAGTGTATGCTCTCATAATGTAGAACTGCTTCCAGCACCACTGCTTGCAGACACTACCAGCCCTCCTAGCTGCTCTGAAGATCTCCCAGGGCAAGGATAAAAGGTTTAAGCACAACGCCATCCTTTAGAAAGCTTGCTACATGAGGCTGTCTCTCTTTTTGAAAATCTCTGGGTGTGCTGATGTACTCACTCTGTCCTCCATGCTCCCACTGCTCTCAGGCGAGACTCCTAGACAAGCTGTGATGCTGTAAGGATCTTCCAAAGCCAGTGCAAGCCCAGCCTGGAGGTAGAGACCCTGGATCTGAAAGTTTGGAGAAACTTCTAGAATTTAGTGGGTGGAGGCCAGGAGGGTTGATCTGCATACTTGTGTAAACTTGGCCAATCCCCAGGCAGAGGGCCTGGCAGGGTGGCTGGGTAAGCCCTTAAATATGGATGAGTCATACTAGCAGGGGAGTCGGGTTGAAGATGGAGTGCTGGGGAGACTGTCAGTGGGCAGCAGGGATCCCCTGGGTCTAACTCCATTGGCTCCCGCTGCTGTCAATCACCTTCAGTGATGAGAGGGGGTGGTATAGAACCACGCCATTCATGTCTATGGATGCAGGCAGCGCAGCTTAGGATAAAGCCTGCATGAGTCCCCCATAGCAAACAGCTTGTAATGGGAGCACTCACAGAAGAAGAGGAGCAAGGAATTCTGGCGTGGGACCCAAGAACAGGAGGATCGAGGCTGCTTTGTGCAATTTCATTGCTCAGAGCAGGTAAGTATAACATGTTGGTTATTCTTAAAATAAAAAACATCTTAAACGATTCCAAAATTGGTCTCAAGTATTTGAGGACGAAGACCTTCTGGAGAAAATCCTTGAAGGATATAGACAAGTTTACAAACTTACCATATCCGAAACATGGCGTGAGACGCAATTCAAAATTATCCACAGGGCATACTACCCTTTCCGTATCAACAAGGCAGAACCAGCCCAAGAGCGGTGCCCCTGGTGTTTCACACCACACCCTACACTGCATCACCGCCTCTGGGACTGCCAACCCATCATTACATACTGGGACTCTGTACTGAACTTCATCTACAACATCACTAAAATACGGATCCCAAGACATTACCTTATATGTCTGTTCGGCTGTGAACCACCCTTGTCCACGCCACCAGCAAAGAATCTGCTTCATATCTCCCACTGGATGCAGATCTGCCTCCTGGTGGCCCGCAGGACTATCATGTATCATTGGATCAAGTCAACACCACCAAATTTACCGGCGTTGAAAAAAGCCCTCTTATAGCTTTTCTATCTGGAAAGGTTAGGTCACTCCACCTCACGATTCTTCAAGAGATGGCATAAATTCATGGAACCCACATTCGCCCAAAACCAAAAGGATCTACAAAAACTCATGCAACCGTTTCACTATACGGATTGGTATCTCAAACAATACCTAACAAATTCCCTAGGCAACCTTAAATTGTCCAATCTGTCTGACCCCTCTGCATTGTTTTCCATCCTGAACCACGAAAACAAATCTTTGAAGCTCCTTGACGGTCTTGATTCTTTCATACCCTCACTTGTCAACTTCACCCACCGCCACTGCTTTAGCTAGTTCAATATCTGAGGTTACCATTTTTATTTTAATACTCCAAATGTTGCTTCCACTCCTAAAGACACTAAGGTTTATGCTGTCACTTTATCCTGATGCTGTAATAATGTTATACAGGTAATTACCTTGTTACTGATCTTTCTCCTTGTTTTTTCTTTTTGTTTTCTGCTTTTTATTACATGACTGTATATGACACAAAGTTAATTTACCATGTAAATGAATGTAAAAAACCCAATAAATATTTTTCAAAAAAATAAAAAAAATCCTTTACAGTCACTTTAAAAAAACATAACCATAATGTTGCCTTCCCTATTGGTCACAATGCATTTTATCAAAATTTGGCAACATTTCAGCAATATAAAGGAAAAATGTGTTGCGCTATCTCATAAAGTGCATAGTGCTTTACATATTACATGAATGAACAAAACACATGATTAAAGTATAACTACATTTTTGTATAGAGTGGAGAGGGATTAGAACCACTGTCAGTTTTTATTGCTGTCTGTGTCCCCCCTTAGGGAGATTCACCCTCTCTATTTGTCCTGTTTACCAATATCATTGAAAGTGAATGTAAAAGAAAACCCCAAATGTTGGGTTGTCCCCAGAAAAGTAATAGAGGCAAAATCTTCCAATGGAGACACTAGTTCTGGTGACCTGGAGGACCCCAAGGAATTCATATAATTTGCAGGGATTTCCTCTCGCTTCCTGTTTGGCTATGGGACAAGAAGTGAAGGGAAATCTCTCCAATAATACACAGATGGAGAAAAAAAAAAAAACCTGACAGGGCTTATTACCCTACCTTACTCTATCCAAAAGGAAAAAAAAAAAAGTTTTGCCTATAGTTCTACTTTAATAAATAAATCAATAAAACTGTATCAAAAATAGAAGTGAAAAAAAGTCCAAAGAAAGAAATTAATCCTAATTGAATAATAAAAGTGTATGCAATAATATAAGGTGCTCCACTTGTGTATTTCACACAAAACTCCAGTGCTTCTGGTGATCACCACAAATGTGCTCTACCCAACGAACAAAAGTTGCCTCTTAGCAGAAACAAAGACCATTTTACAGGTCTTACTGTGCCTTAGTAATACCCTCTTTTGGATGGATGGATGGATAGATGTAATACAGCTTCACTTCAACCCAGAAACATCAGAGCAAGCTCGGCAGCCATATACAATCTTCTGTTATACTTCTCAGACCACCTCCAGTAATATCCACTTGCAGCCATAAGTGAATTCTAACATTGATATGCAGATTAAAGAGGACAACTTCATTGTGCAGTATCTCAAAACCACATTTATTTTTAAAAAGTAATCCACTTACATAAAGAGGAGTTAAAAAAGGAACTAAATGCATAAAAAACATTCGGCACCTGGGCAGACGGGATGAGGCCACTGCTGAAACTCCGTCCTACGCGTTTCATCCCCATGGACATGGTCACTGGGGCACCGGAGATAGTGGTGGATGACAGCAGCTGAACTTTATAGGCTCACAATCGATCCAAAACTAGAGGGTACTGCCACCAAGCACTTGATGGTTGCCATATTTCTGGAGACCGAGGCAATCATAGGTGATAGTAATAGCAGCCACCATTTTCCTGGAGGCCAAAGCCAACATAAATACTACTATATAGATACATGAATAACCATGTGCCCATAAATAGTGCTTAATAAGTTATAAATTATACAAATAAATGCATAAATAACCATCAACATGAATGAATAGGTTAGGTGCAAAAATAAGTCCCCATTAGGTGGAAATGAAAAGACTATAGGTAAGTCCTAAAGGAAATCAGTCCCAACAGTCAACAGGTCTACCGCAGACACAGAGTGGTTCATATAAAGACAACCAGAAGCAGTTGGGTTGTTATCTGAAGACAATGACATCAATGGTTTGATAAAGGTGGATACTCTTACCAGAGCCAGTGGACCTGGATGTCAGCGACACCAGGTCAAACGAGCATGGAAGGATGGAACCACGATGAAACAGGGACGGTCCGGAAGGTCCTGGAAGATCACTCAATGGATGTCATTGTTTTCAGATACCAACCCAACTGCTTCTGGTTGTCTTCATATGAACCACTATTTATGGGCACATGGTTATTCATGTATCTATATAGGATATTAGCACTGTTTATTTATTAGCGCTACATTTTCACTTCCCTCCACTTATGAATTTTTGTCACATTCGTATGTAGCAGCTTTTTTCTCCTTTTTTTTCACAGGTTAGCGCAATAATTATTTGCACCTTACATAATACTAATAGTGGCAACTCGGCTAAATAAAAACAAAAACTTCCAGGTATATAGTAGAAAAATGGTTATCAATCCATAACCCTCACATTGTATTTTCTTAATAAAAATATACCTACTAAAAAACATTCATAGTTAGTAAGGTTGAATAAAGACATCAGTCCATCCTGAGTGTCTACAATTGTCCCTATCCCTATACATTGCACACTCACATTGGTCCTTACCCTCAAGGAGCCCACAAACCAAGCTCCCCATTCATATACTAGGGCCAGTTTTTGGATAGAAGCCAATTAACCTACCTGCATGTCTTTGGATTGTGGGAGGAAACCGGAGTACCCGGAGGAAACCCACGCAGGCACAGGGAGAACATGCAAACTCCAGGCAGATAGTGTTGTGTTTGGGATTCGAACCAGCGACCCTTCTTACTGCTAGGTGAGAGTGCTAACCACTACACCACTGTGCCGCCATTAAAAACTGATAACTAAAAAATGGCAGCTGTGTCAACATTTCAGCAATATCTTGCAATTCTGTTATAGTATAGGGGAAATGAACACTCTCAGGTTCACTCGTCCACTCCTTGGAAGCGATCTTTACCACAAAATGCATAGAGCAAAGCTCATCCCTGTGTATTGCAGGGAATGTTTAGACTTTTTTTTTTTTTTTTTTCATTTTCTAGATATGCAGCACATTTAAAACAGATTGCATGGATGTAAAGATGTTATTAATCAGTGTTAATTTTTGTATGGTTTATAATTGCAAATGAACATTGGGGCAGCCATAATTTCCTGCTCTGCAAAGCTATACAAAGGTTGTGTTTTAGAGCCCCTTCTCGATTACAAATCTAGGCATCAACTTACTCACCTAAAACAATGCCTTTCTGCCAGATATAGTATCAGTGTTAATATAATAACCAAAATATAAAAGTGCACGCATGTAAAAATTTGAAAGTTACATTAAGGTAAAATGTTTTTTTTTTTTTAATTTCTAAGAATTAACACACATTGATAATATCATAAAAAACGGATCTTGTTTATGTGAACTGTATAGCTAGAAAAAATAAATAATGAAAAGAATGTACAGTACACCCCCTTTAAAGCAAACCTGTGCTTTGCCCAGGCTGAATGTGGACAGATGCTGATGTTTGATATTTGAACCATCTTCATATTATCTGTACTCTGTTCTTTCCAGCAGCTACATGTTGTGGCCAGAGCACATGTGGATACTATGATGTAGCAGATTTTCTTGGAGTTTTGAATCAGTCTACTCTTCTTATGAATATCCGACCTGTCAGAGACTGGAGAGAACCCACCCTGGTATCCATAGACATGACCTTCCGAGGGGTTCTGGATATGGTACAGTGAATTAGTTGCATTCATTTTCATTTATGTTATCAATATGGAATACTTGTTTAATTTATATGAAATCCATTTTAGCCAGAAATCACACATTCACAAATTGCACCTCCTAGCCAGTGTCAGTAAGCACCAGATTGTCTGTCACACTATCACAGTCACACTATAGGTCACTGATCACGCCATTACTAGTATTGGGGTTGATTTACTAAAAATTGAGAAAGTTCAAAATCAGGTGCAGCTGTGCATGGCAGCTGATCTAACTTCAATTAAAGCAGAACTCTTCCTTTTTCTCCCTAAAACAACAGATGCATTGTGCATGTAAATGAATCACAGCCCACTGTAATTGTATCTGTATATTACTGTATTTAGCTGTAAAAAGTATGTTTCTGAGTCTGTGATGTCACTCCTCCTCCTGGCTAAATTTCAAAGTTCTCTGACTTCCTGATACCTTCCTTTACCAGTCCTGATACTACATGTCCCATCATGCTTTGAGCCTCTGTAGTTTCAGGGCATGGGAGTCACTTGTACCAGTTCTGGGAGTTGATGTGGGTGGGTCCGAATGCAGATCACTCTTCAGTCTGCAAAGCAGGTGTAAATGTGTCTTGCAGCATGCCAAAGAATAATGGCTTACTGCAAGACTACAGTGGAAGAGTTATGGGAGGTTATTTCTTCATATGTAAATGCATCACTTCACAGAGAGCAGGCCTCTGGGAGGTGGGGATCTAAGGAATGGGACTCTCCATGTTCACACTGGTCAACATATTTAACTGGCTAGGATTGACTTCTAATTGTGATCCATGTAATCCTGTCCAGCAGCAGCACAGCTAGCTATTAGAACAGGCTTTAAACCGCTCTGCAAATATTGTACAACATCAAAAATTGCAACAGCAACTATTTTATTATCTAGGGCCTCTGCTTAAAAATATATAATGTTTGGGGGTTCTAGGTAATTTTCTAGCAAAAAATTAGAGAAATGTCAGAATTACATAGTGTCATAGTTAGTCAGGCTGAAAAAAGACATCCAGTTCAACCATAAAAAAAAAAAAATAAGATAAAAAATAAAATATTGTACAAATCAATATACCCAATTCTATACCCACAGTTGATCCAGCAGAAAAAAACAGCAGAGCATGCTCCAATTTGCTACAGCAGGAGAAAAAATTCCTTCCTGATCCCCCAACAGGCAATTGCATTTTTCCTGGATCAACTTTACCTACAAATGTCAGTACCCAGTTATATTCTGTACATTTAGGAAAGTATCCAGGCCTTTCTCCACTACGGATTCCCCCAGTTGTACTCCCCCTAGCATGTATGATGCATGCATATTCTTAGCCCCCAAGTGCAGAATTGGACTGGACTAAAGGTGGTTAAACCCAATAAGGATGTGAATAAGGTTTAAAAGGGCAGTAAGAGACAAATAACATTAGGACATGACCTCAAGATAGCAGAATGAAAGTTTAAAATTAAAAGTATTAGTTTACCAAAGTGGTAGTTGAGGTTTATAAAAGACTTCTAGCAGAGGTAGTCAATCAACAGTAAATTAATTTAAACAGGCTTGGTAAAATATCTTATGTTTTTAAGATTGTGCATATGAAAAAACAATGATGGCTACTAAGTGTAGGTCCAGCTTTTCTTTCTGTACAGAGGTCATTGAGTAGATCAATAACAATACTTTTGAAATTGGTAGGGTTAGAGACGTTCCGAGACAAATCTAGAGAAACCAGATTTGTTTGCTGTTTAGAGAATGTTTTCCTTTTGTAATAAGCACTCAGAGCAGAGGGTGTAACTATTCATTTAACAAAGGCACATTGTGTAAATGAAGAATTTAAGACTATCAACATCCTCAAATTCCAGCTATTTGATTGTAGGTCAATGTAAAGTATTATAGCAGGTTGGGTTTACTCAAGATGAACATAACAAAAATTTCCCAACAGATGCTCAAGCTAGTCAGCCCAAAAATACCAGATTTTATAGCAAAGGAACAAAGCAGACAGAAATCAAAGCTTGATTTCACTTAAAGCTGACCTTGCTCTACATACAAGTTCTGTAAGAGGTGATGGCACGATTCTGCCAGTAAGACCCTGGAGAATGCTGGAGTACTCACAATTGAATGGGAAAACATTGCGGCACAACACAGGACCGTCTTCCCAGTGAGATCTGGGATACTCTACATTGCCCAGTGTCTGACCATGAGGAGGATGATGTCACCTTCCACTAAAGCTGGACATACATTATACAATTTTCTTGTTCAATTTACCTTTAACTATGTAGTGCAAGCCTGATTGCATACAATATGAAAGTGTTTAGGGAGGCCGGAGCGAGAGGAACAAAGCAAACTAGTGCAGGGCCGGCATGACAGAGTGAGAAGGGGAGACAACAGGGGGTTAATGGCAATAAGCGGGAGAAGTGAAGGAAATAATAAGATTGGTGGACAGTATCATGGCGGGTGGCGGGGTTTTGGTGATTTAATGAAAGGTGGGGCGCCCCCGGCATCAGTAGGGAAACGGAGACAAGAAGCAGTTTTCCACCCACCATCCCTGTTTTTGGTTAGTTTTTTCTCTCTTTACAGGAGCAGCTTGCGATGTCATGGCAGCTGGATGGTCGACGGTTGTTGGTCTTTGATGGTGGTAAGAAACCTACGAGGTGGAAGGGTTAGGGACTCGTAGGTGGTATGTGCCCCTCTGGTGTATTCCAGTTAACACGGTTTAGCTGGAATATGGTAATGATTGCACTGTGGGTAGGGTGTTTTGTCTCCAAGCTGGTGTGTTGTGGCTGGAGGCCCTTCATGGTTTTATTGCAGAAAAACAAATTCAAATTCAACAATTAGATAAAAATGCACCTCCACCACATTCATTTAAAATGTTGACAATGTTGTCAAAGTACAGGTAGCTACCACAGTCATTCAAACTTCACACACCTATCCTAAACAGCTAGGTTGGAATAGACTTAAATGATAAAGTGGATAAAACACAGCCCAACGTGTTATACAAGGATAGAAAACAGTCCCACTTAAGTCTTCAGTGTAGGATAGAAGAGTGTGATCCAGTAATGAACATGGATCAGTCTAAGGCTGAATATTCCTCAGAGCAAAGCCCTGTGCTTAGGTAACAGGGATCCTCGTATTGTGTGTGGAGCGATAAGAAAATTGCAGCTAGTGCAGCCTTCTATTCCCTTTGAAAAACAGAGTCCTCAGCATTTACCTCTAACAGCGGGTAGTATATAGCAGTGTATGTCTGGATAGTGTTGTGGTGATGCTTGAATCACGTCCCAATATACTACAGGAACATGACAAAAATGTAGGCTCACTGCTCTGCAGACTTCCAGCACTTATCATGTCTGGACGGATACAATATCCTCACTGAGTGAGAAAGGAGGGGGAGATTTAAAGCCGTCTCACTCAAAGGCTTGCACAGCTAACACGTCACACTTTGACCACCGCTCTCAATCAATGAATGGATCACTTCCGCACCTCAATTAGCATCCAGAGATTTCAAATAAAGGAATTTCCGTGGTAGACAGTCTGTGTCCTCACTGCACAGGGTTTGGTGGCGTCATACTGGCTCGTTTCACTCAGATCCTGAGTTTCTTCAGAACATGGAAAAATGGGTAATAATCATCCTTAAATATCCTAGGCAATTAGGTTAATTAATCTCCTCGGGGAAAGCCCAGCACCCATCTACTTCCACTTAGCAAGTCAGTAACACCCTTATTCACATGGGGATATCCCATCCCCAGGTGCAGCAGCCAGTGTTTAAACAAGAATTAAAAAAAAGAAAAAGCTCCATGTTTGCGTATATTGAATTGACACATAGATCCCCTGTTAAGAGGAAACAGTTACATCCTTATAAGCATTTTTATTACCAATAAGCAGAAATTAAGACAGCAGACACTTAGAAAGTAAATAGAAAGTCGTAATCGAAATAGAACCACAGTCAAAGCAAACCTGAGACTGTGTGAGTCTTACTAGTAACGAAAAACAAAGCAGGAAAAAATAAAAACAAAAAACGAGTATTTAATCCAAGAATGGGTTAGATGTCAAAAGGCACCATGTATAGAAACATATTCCATTACTTGCATAGTATCATGACAGGGAGAATTAATTCAAAGCTATATATATATATATATATATATATATACATTGTATAGTGTTTATAGAAAACGGGGAAGGGGATTGTAGTTTGAAGATGGAACCCCAGCAATAGGGATTGACTAGTCCCACACAAACAGATGGGGAGTTCCTCTCCCCACGTAGTCCCTGGTATCAATGGATTTATTAGTTACTGTTCCAGAAAGACATGTTACATTCCGTATTCAACCCCAAGGGTTGAAGACTTCCTAAACTGAAGATCCACATCTTTTCTTTCTGTAGCAGTATTCTATCAAAATCCCCTCTTCTCTGGGGAGATTAAGTCTGTAGATACCCTTTACCAGAAGTCCTCTAGAAACTTAATGAAATGTTGTGTTAGGGGTCGGTCATCATCCTTCTGTTGGATGCTTTGAATGTGCTCACCTATTCTGATTTTAAGTTGCCTCTTAGTTTTACCCACGTAGATCTTGCCACAAGGACAAGTCAATGTGTATATTATCCGTGTGGTTGAACAGTTAAAAAATTCTGTATCTTAAATCTCTTCTTCCCATCAGAACTGGTGAACACATCTGTCCTGTCTACTGTCCCCAAAATTTGGGGATCTGCGTGAGATGGACTATCTCCCACTATCTCTCCCAGGATCGGCGATCCTGAGAGGATATGCCAGTGGTTATTCAGAATGCTCTTCACCTGGTCCCATTGGGACCCGAATCTTGTGATGATCCTAATTGAGGCACTATGTCGTTCAACATTTTTGGGGCCTGGGGTTGTAGCTATGAGTTTATGTCTGTCAGTATTGTGGGCCCATTTCTTAGCTCGCCTAATACATTTATGTGAGTACCCCCTTTCCCTGAATCGATTGTACATATCAGTTGCTTCAGTAAGAAAGTCCTTATCCAGTGTGCAGTTCCTTTTGATCCTTTTGATCCCCAGGAACTGTCCCACTGGGATTCTGTGGATAAGAGAGCGTGGGTGGCCAGTAGTGGCCTCGAGAAGCATGTTGGCATCTTGCTGTGACTGAGGTACAATTGAAATGAATAGACCACCTCCTCCTCCCAGAGACCCAGATGCAGGCATGCATAGGATGCATGCATAGGATGGGGCCCAGGGGGCTCCCATCGAGGTCCCCCTGATAGTTAATTCCCAAGAATTGAAAGCAGTTATGCTCCAACATAAATTGCCAGATCCCAACTATGAAATCATTTTGAGCTCCTAGGAGAGGAAATTTCTTATCCAAAAAATGTTGGTCTGCCAGTAGTCCCCATTCGTGAGGGATTGACGTGTACAATGATTCCACGTCAATCCCAAAGATAAGGGCTCTCTTGGGAAACAGAATAGAATCCAATCTTTGTAAGACATCTCTGGTGTCCTGAACAAAAGAGGGTAAATCTTGTACCAGCTATTTGATAAGGGCATCGCACAATTTACCCAATCGTTCAAGGGGGCCCTTAATAGCTGACACTATGGGCCTACCCATGGGGTTAGCCAGAGATTTGTGGAGCTTAGGGATAGTGTAGAATGTGGGTGCATTGAACTCATCAACTCTTAAATAGTTTAGTTCTTTTTTAGTAACCAGTCCAGCTTCATGTGCTAGATTGAGCTTGTGATTCAGTGCACCCACTATACCTGGGAAAGGGCTGCAAGTCAGTCTTCGGTATGTAGTTGCATCAGACAATTGACGCATCACATCCTGTTCATACTGATTTTCAGATAGAAGAACAATGTTCCCGCCCTTATCACTCCCTTTAATAATTAGATTTGTTGCTTCCTCAAGTTCTTTTAATGCCACTCTTTCTTCCTTTGTTAGAATGTCAATTCCCCTCCAGTTGCAATTAACTTTGGCCAGGTCTTTCTGAACCTGATCTAGGAACAAACTGATCCACTTATGTTTAGATGGGGGGGGGGGGGCATTTTAACTGTTCTAATGGTGATGTTTGAGGCTCTAGGTGATTCAGGTGTATAGGTGGATGGTTCTGTATCGGAGTCCGAGTCAGCATTTTCTTGAAGCAAAGATACCATTGCATTAAGTGCTTCAGCTTCTTCTTTTTTATCTGTACTTGCCGCATTGTTATTATTGCGGCTAGTGTGTCAATATCTGAAGATCGCTTTGCGCAAGGACATGCTGACATTCTTATAGACTTCGAATTCATTCATGGCCGATTTGGGACCTTTCTTAGTAAGGAAATGTGGTGCTGATTCAGGGGAAAATTTGTCAAATTGACAAATCTTCATATCCACCTTACTCACTTCACCCCTATTTATACAAGGTGTCCTGATCCCTCCTATTATTTCTTGCGTGTGCTGGCTCTGAGCTCTCTTTGATTTCTCCCTATGTCTTTTCCTCTTTCTGGATCTGTGCCCTGTGTATGGGTGTTGTGTTTGCCTCTCAATGTTGTTCTGGAATTTCTTCCTTTACTTTCCCGAAGACTTAATTTGGACTGTTGGCTATCCTTGTATAACACGTTGGCTGTGTTTTTTCTATCTATGCGATCACTCTTGCAACACAACAGTTATCCACTTTATCATTTAAGTCTATTCCAACCTAGCTGTTTAGGATAAGTGTGTGAAGTTTGAATGACTGTGGTAGCTACCTGTACCTTGACAATGTTGTCAAAATTTGAAATGAATGTGGTGGAGGTGCATTTTGTATCTAATTGTTGAATTTGAATTTGGTTTTTGCAATAAAATGTTTTTTCTATCACTGGCTGTCTCTCTTTGAAGAATGATTTTGGACTTTATCCACGTTCTATATACAGATGTCGAAGCTTCCTTCGTTTTCATTTTTTCTTTCTTTATATTCACCTAGTAGGCCTGCTGGGAACACATTTTCTATCCTAAGTTCACAACGTTTGCTCACTGTACAATATTTATGGAATATGTTAGAGAACATCTACCTCCCTAATTATCTTCATAAAATACTTAGAAGAAATCTGTAGTTGTAGTCTGTGCAGGGCTGATAAAGCTGCTTGAGATAGTACTAGAAAGTGCACGTCCTAGCTCTTGATTTCAGGCAGAGTCAAATTTTTTTTGCACTTGTTAACTCTTTGCCACCCATGTAATGGAGGGACTGCCAAAGCTTATGTGCTTTCAAAGACAGCTCCTGAACTCTAGTGAACCAGCAGGATGGACTCCTGATCATGGGACCACTGTGACAGTCAATAGTGGTCACATGATTAGGCAGTCCTTCCTGCTCCTCTGGTGTAAAGACCCAGTTAAAAGGACACCAGACAAATAGAACAAAATACTATTGATAGTATATTTAATAGACCAAAAATGATCAAATAAGAAATCTTAAAGAGGAAGTAAAACCTCCTTTAAAAAAAAAAAACAGAACCTGCAAGGCAAAGGCATAATGAGCTAGTATGCATAGCATACTAGCTCATTATGAATAACTTACCTGAGAATGAAGCCCCCGAAGCGACCCTCGTCCACGACCTCCTCCGCCGCCATCTCTCCCGGAGTGACTTCCGGGTTTCGCCGCATCAGCGCTGTCATTCGCTGGAGCAGCGATGACGTCACTCCCGCGCATGCGCACGAGAGCGGCATATCGCCGTGATCTCGGCATGCTCAGTGCGCCTGCGCGCCATAGACAGCGATGCCTGTTTTTTTCTAAATATCTCCTAAACCATGTAGGTTTAGGAGATATTTATTGGACCTACAGGTAAGCCTTAATCTAGGCTTACCTGTACGTCAAAGTGGTTTGTAAGGGTTGTTAATGTTTCCATACACCTACTCATACTAGGGTTGCCACTTTTTCTAGAAGCCAAACTCGAATACTTTAGCAGTGCACAGCAAAAAAAACATTTGTGAGCATACACTATAGGATTGTAACAGACCTGGGACACCTTTGGGCGCTCCAAAGAGGATACTATCAGGCCCTGTTCTGAGCCACATTCCTGTCGGAATAAAATAAAGTACACAATATTGTGAACAATTAGTGCGCTCTTATCAACCTTAATTTTGATTTTCAAGTAGGTTAAGTTTGCAGGTACAAGTCTTTGAAAAATTGTGTTGAGAAATGCAAGTCCAAATGATATAATTTCAATATTTTCTCATAATTGTGCCATTTCATTCCTCCATAATGTTAAAAAAAGTCATTTTTTTTGTACAGGATGAAAAGTTACAGATAATGACAACATTGATGGACATTGAAATGGTAAGAAATGTGAAACTTTTGAAGTACCTTCAATGAATAGAAAAACAGCCTGAAGGGATGATGTGACAATTGTGATAGAAGAGATAAAAAGGATATGATGACATTCCACTTTATAGTACAAAACCTGCCTTTCTAATACTAAGATGAACAGGTTGTTCTGCCTTGTTCCACATGTAGAAAATGTAGAAATCCCCTTAACGCTACTCAGAGGTAGAGGGCGTGAACTGTGATGATTCACCAGGAAATAATATTGAACACCTTTCCAAATTAAATGCCTTACCAGGGGCATATTTACTAGCTGAGCACTACAAGCAAAGGGCCCCAATGCAACAACTTTCACTTGCCTCAGCAAGTTATTAACTGTGCTAAAATTGTTACTTTTGAAAGCAGTTACAGACAGAAATGCAGATGCAACTGCAAGTAGTAAAAGAAAAAAACATTATTTACCTGATACTGGGCTGTGCACATTTCAGACATGCCCACATAGTGTACCCAGTGTTGTCCTGTTGGGATCCTCTTCTCAGAGGATCTCAGCAAGCCGTTGGCTCCCATTCCCCCATGTTTCTCTGTGACATCATTGTAAGGCTGCGCCGGTGTTCTGACTAGAAGTGTCCCCCCATCGGATAATGTCCGCCCCGTACTGCGCAGGTGCAGCGCTTGCGCAAAGGGGATGCCGAAACTCTCAGAAGAAGAACAGCTGATCATGAGGTATACACGGAGCCTGCGCAATAAATAGTACATTCTGTCACACGCTCCCGATGCTCAAGGGGGTGGATTTCTGAAATGGGCGGATGTTTGCGGGGCGTATTTACTGAACTGAAGGGTGAGTTTAACAATGTTGATGGGCAGGTTTTATTCTAGGCACACATTGTGAAGGGGTAAGATATATTGTAACATTGAAGTACCCGCTCTTATCACTGCCCCAGCTGTGTGCATTCTGTAGGCACACCGCCCCTTGCAAAGTTGTACGAGCATCGGGAGCGTGCGGGAGCGTGTGACAGAATGTGGTATTAAAGCGGACCTCCACCCGAAAGTGGAAGTTCCGGTCATCAGAAGCCCCCCCCCTCCGGTGCCACAATTGGCACTTTTCAGGAGGGAGGGGGATGCAGATACCTGTATAATTCAGGTATCTGCACCCACTTCCGGGACCAGCTAGCCGCAGCTAGCCGCAGATGTCCCGCCCCCCCCATTGTGTTCTGGGAAACACACAGTTCCCAGGGCACAAAGGGAACCAGTGAAGACGCGCAGCGCGACTCGCGCATGCGCAGTAGGGAACCCAGGCAGTGAAGCCGCAACACTTAACTTACTGATTCCCTGACAGAGGATGGTGGCGGGGGAAGCCGAGAGACGAACGATTGCTCGTCATCTGCTGCCGACATCGCTGGACCCTGGAACAGGTAAGTGTCCATTTATTAAAAGTCAGCAGCTGCAATATTTGTAGCTGCTGACTTTAATATTTTTTTTAAGGTGCAGCTCCTCTTTAACTGCGCATGCGTTGTGTACAGCTCATGATCAGCTGTTGATGTTCAGATTTTTGGAGTCTCCTATGTCCTCCGTTGTCCTATTTTCGACAGGACACCGGCTCTTCCTGGTTCTGGTTCAGCCTTCTAATGACGTGCCTGACCCACCCTCTTCTCTGTTAGTGAATGGGGTGATGCACAGGGCTCTCCTGGGATATGAACGTCACATATCCTAAGAGGCATCGGGGCACTGATGTCAATTGCCTAGGTGAGTGACGGAGGATGGACGAGCAAGCTGAAACTAATTCTTAAAAAAAAATCAAGTTGAAAAAAACATAACATGTGTGCAGAGGAGGAGGAGGTGGGGGTCGGTGTAATGGAGAGGAGCCAAGTCCATTTAAAGGGTAAAGATCGGCTATAACATTTATTTTAGAAAGACAGTGAGCCTGATTCACTACACTGCAAAGTCCAAAAGTGTGAATGAGTGAAAAAAAAATCTCAACTTTGATTGTGCATTCATACCTGTTTTAGGAGTGTGTACCAATATGATATGAAACTGTGCACGTTTGTCTACTGATAAAGTTTTCATGCAAACTGGGCTGTGTGCACATTTTTTACTTATGCTTTCTCATCCTGAAATAATAGAAATTGCCCTAAGTCAAGTGATAACAGGTGAATATGTTCCTGAAATATGATTGCTAGCTTTTGATGCAGTTAGACAAGACATCTGTCAGAAGGCATAGTGGGGTTGATTCACTAAAGGCAAATAGACTGTGCACGTTACAAAGTGCAATTGCACTCTGCAAGTGCAGTTGCTCCAAAGCTTAGTAAATGAGGTAAAGCTTCACTTTGCAAAGAATACCTAATCACATGAAAGAAAAATTAAAAAAAAAAAAATGCATTTTTGCTTGAACATGATTGGATGATGGAAGTCAGCATAACTTTTTTACAAATTTACTAAGCTCTGGAGCAATTGCTCTTGCAGAGTGCAACTGCACCTTTCAAAGTGCACAGTCTATTTGCCTTTAGTCCCCATTCACACTGGTGCGACATGAAAGTCGCAAACTTCCGATCCAACATTGTCCTGCGACTTTGGATCCAACATCCATGCGACTTTAATTAACAGGATCTGACTTTTGAATGAGTGCTTTTCATGCCAAATTTACTAAATTTGGCATTAAGGTCTGGTATGGATTTTGGAAATTTATGGAAACCCCACACTAAAATAAAAAAAAAATCCATAATCCTTACAAGTGAGGGCACCCCCTCCTGAACCATACCAGGCCACATGCACTCAACGTGGGGGGGGGGGGCTTTTGGCCAGCACCTTGTTCCCATGTTGATGGGGACAAGGGTCTCTGCCCCACAACCCTCCTAAGCTGTGGTTGTGGGGGTCTGTGGGCAGGGGGCTTATCAGTATCTGGAAGCACCCATTAAGAAAGGGGACCCCCTGGTCCCGGCCCCCCCATGTGAAGGAGTAGGGGTTCATAGTACCCCCATCCATTCACCCCCAAAAAAAGCTGTGTAGTGTAACAAAAAACATGAGGCAGTTTTTGACAAGTCTTTTATTAAAAATGAATAATGTCACCTGAGTCAACATCAATCACGGTGTCTTCCTCCAACGCCACCACCCCTATAAAAAAAGAAGCACTCCTCCCTCGACGAATGCTTCTACTGTTCTCTGGCATCTCCGTGTCTGACAGTTCTTATATAGCTAAGGGACATGATGCCCGGTTTTTTTCCAATACATTTTGTATTGCTAACATTGCCTCTGAGCACAAGTTGTATGTCACAAGTCTGATCAGTTAAGATGCTGATCTGACTTGGATGCAACTTCCATTTAATTCTATGGGCTGAAATTGCACCCAAGTCGGACCAAAGTAGTGCAGGAACCTTTCTAAAAGTCGGACCAACACAAGTCAGACCAGTTAAAACGGCTCTCATAGGGAACCATTGATTTTGACATGTCATGCAACTTGTGCTCTCAAAGTCAGAGCGCATGTCCCACCAGTGTGAACTGACCATTAGTAAATCAACCCCAGAATTTTGAGACTCAAAATAATCTATGTTGCAAGCACTCACCATTGGTTCAGCATGCAAGCACAGGTGTCTCACCGACCCAAATTCTCAAGAATTATAAGATTTAGCCAGGTGGGTGATTTAACCTTCTAGCATCTATTAAAACCTAAAATATCAGCTTTGGGTGGACTGACCTATAAAGGTAAAGGTTAGAATAGAGTTTATTTTGCTGTCTATGTTTATTGAGAAGATTCACCCCTCTATTTGTCTTGGTGACCATTGTCACTGATAAAAAAAAATTAAAGGGAAATCTGAAATTTTATGGAAGAGGTGAGAGTAAATATCCCTATGGGGACAAATATTCTGGTAACAGTTTTCTAAGATGGAAAGTCCCCTCACTTTGGAGTAATTTTCATTCACTTTCTGTTGCCTCTCTGCGACAGGAAACCAGGGAAACTATCCCAGCAGATCAAACATAGGATAAAATAACTTGAGAGGAGGGTCAATCCTTTCCTACTCTATGCCAAACTAAAACGAAAAAAAAAAAAAGGTTGGCTCTACATAATAATGTGAATCTATAAAAACTGTGCTTAGTGGTATAAACAAACTTCAAATATGAACAGCTGCACTCAGAAAAGCATAAACAATACAAATGCTCAAAAAAACATAAACCTAATATTGTTGCGCTGTGTGTGTGAATGACCGAAAGCAAAATCTAAACAAATGTCTCAATCAAGTGCTTCTCCTTAAGTGCAAATTATTGTGACCACCCTAACTGTGAATCAGTGAAAACAAGTATTATTATGTATTATTATTATACAGGATTTATATAGCGCCGACTGTTTGTGCGGCGCTTTACAATATTAGGACAGACAGTACAATTACAATACAATTCAATACAGGAAGAATCAGAGGGCCCTGCTCGTTAGAGCTTACAATCTAGGAGGGAGGGTCAAGTGATATGAAAGGGTAATAACTGTGGGGGATGAGCTGAATAATAAAAAATAAAAGAACAGTTGTTAGGTGGAGGCAGGGTAGGCTTCTCTGAAGAATAAAGTTTCTATGGATCTCCTAAAAGTAGATAGATTTGATGATAGTCTGACAGATTGGGGTAGGGTATTCCAGAGGATGGGAGAGTCCTGGAGGCGAATATGGGAGGGGGCAATGAGGGAAGTACACAACAGGAGGTCTTGGGAGGTGTTATAAATCGTTAATTCGGTATAATTATTGATATTCAATTACTCATAGTGATGAGAAAAGTTCCATGAAAGTCCGTTCAGTTATTGTGTAAAAGCTCAAAAATGTATTTAATAATAATATAGCAAAATATTACAAGAACAATATCAAAATGTAGAATGTAAAAAAAAACTAATTGCAGGTAAATTGCAATCAAAGGAACCACCTACGGTAGACAACTGGATTGGGATGATAAATGAGAATTTGTACAGAGAAAAAGCGGTATATATAAAAAGGGGCCCTCTAGGTGTTAAATGGAAGAGTAATCACTAGTGTATGGTATATAATAGTGAGATAAAAAAAGCATAGAGTTGAATAGAAGTCACGTAATGAAGAATGCATTTCTTGTCATGTATGGTGCCTTTTTATTTTTTATCTTTGACTGTGTATATATGAAAAATTTAATAAAGAATAAATTAAAAAAAAAAAAAAAAAAAATAACATCAATAATGTAGCTATATTCTTAAGATGAAGATTGAACCAGATGTGTTTCATATAAATATAAAAGCCTATATATTTCACTTTTCCATATCTATATAAATATATACAATTAAATTATATTATAAAGACCCAATCCATTAATTTGTTAATATTTGTTAATTGATAAATATTAGATATTAGATTAAAGAAAACTTCTAACATTTCCCTCTCAAAATTATTGATTAAACAATCTTAACCACTTCAGCCCCGGACCAATTGGCAGCCAAAGGACCAGGCCCCTTTTTGCGATTTGGCACTGCGTCGCTTTAACTGTCAATTGCGCGGTCGTGCGATGTGGCTCCCAAACAAAATCTGCGTCCTTTTTTTCCCACAAATAGAGCTTTCTTTTGGTGGTATTTGATCGCCCCTGCGGTTTTTATTTTTTGCGCTATAAACAAAAATATAGCGACAATTTTGAAAAAAATTCAATATTTTTTGCTTTTTGCTATAATATATATCCCCAAAAAATATATAAAAAAACTATTTTTTTCCTCAGTTTAGGCCGATACGTATTCTTCTACATATTTTTGGTAAAAAAAAATCACAATTAGCGATTATTGATTGGTTTTCCCAAAAGTTATAGCGTTTACAAAATAGGGGATAGTTTTATAGCATTTTTATTAATATATTTTTTTTTTTTACTAGTAATGGCGGCGATCAGCGATTTTTTATTGTGACTGTGACATTATGGTAGACACATCGGACATTTTTGACACATTTTTGGGACCATTGTCATTTATACAGCAGTATTTAAATGCATTGATTCCTGTATAAATGACACTGGCAGTGAAAGAGTTAACCACTAGGGGGAGGGGAGGGGTTATGGGCTGTGATGTGTGTGTTTTTTCAACATTAGGGGGCGGGGCTGACGTCTTACGTCATTGATCGGCTTTCCCGGTGACAGGGAACAGCCGACCAATGACAGGCAGAGTAAGAAGCACGGGGAGAGGTTTGTTTACACAGACCTCTCCCCGTTCTTCAGCTCTGTGACCCGATCGCGGGACACCAGCGGCGATCGGTCCGCTGGTCCCGCAGCCATGGTCACGGAGCTCCCAACTTTGTCGCGAGTGCGCCGCCAGCGGCACGCGCAACCCACAGCTAGGCAATTAAAGGGCCACGTACCTGTACGTGGTTTTGCCTAGCCGTGCCATTCTGCCGACGTATATGTGCAGGAGGCGGTCGGGAAGCGGTTAATCATTTTCTTATCTAAATCCATTTACAATCGCATCTCATTCGTATCCATACATGCTTTTAGATCTTAAGATAATTGATTTGAATATATTTTCAATTTTGATTCTATATAAGGTAAAGTGAACTTAGTAAACCTCTTGCTGCATATACCATAAAAATATTTTCACCCTTATTATTATCATTTTCTTTTACCAAATAATCAATCCCCTTAATATTCATAAATGCATAAATGTAACATTGTTGTACAATACTTTGAAGTTTGGATGTCACTTCAGAAATATATGTTTCATACTTTCCCTCCAAATTGTGTTTAGCATTAATCTATAATCCATACAACCTTTCAAATAAACTTGTCAAAATTTAAACAAAAAATATGTTTCTTAACTTCAATTCATTGATATATGTGAGATGATTTTAAAAATAAATACATATTACAATGTAAAGTTAGTCCTAACTTGTCTATATGTACATATGTAAGAAAAATGTACTCTTACCTTAATTAACACCAGATGTTCCTCCTAACTAAAGTGACTCTATTGTAAAGAGGTTTAACCCTTTCAACTCTGAAAGTACACTGTATGTGATTGTAAAAATGTATGTGAAAAAAATATCTCATCTTGGTGTGATAAACATATCACGTCACATACAATTGTATATATATAAAACTGCAATATATCTGATGGATAAATTATTTCATCAGTAGTCAAAAATCAAAAGTCAATTTTTTTTTTTATAAGTTTCTCTATATTAGAAGTCTTGAGGTTTTTTTTCTTCTTTTTTTTCTTCCTGCACTCTGTAAAGTTGGAAAAACTTTATTGAACATAAAAAGACAACAATAATTATGACGAATGAATCTCTTGTGTCAAATCTTATCCCAGAACTGATATTATTAAGCTTCAAGGGCTTGTTTTCATCTGGAAGGTGTAGAAATATTAGATTTCTCTTCTTTTGGTGACTTATAAGTCAGGTCCTAAAACAGAATGCAGTATCATTATTTTGGCAATTTACTATTTCATTGATTAAAATATACCTTAATTTACTTATTAATTTTACATATCACAATCCTAGCACTTTATCATGACATGAAAGACATATTATGGTAATAACATTTTTAATTACCTTGCTTTGCTCTATTTTTCTTAAACTGGCCTATATTCCTTATGCTAATATTCTGCGTATTTTAAGTATAACAGGACGCAATTACTCCTTTTAGTCATGATTCGAAAACTCATTTTCAGAAACAAAGAAAGGTTTCAAATCAATCCAGAAGCCGGAAGTGAACTGTATCCATTCACTTCTCCTCTTTAAGATTTAGAGTCATGCGTGCTATACTGTAATTTTTGGCATCTTTCAATTCAGCATTTTCTGTAGAATTATTGCTGAATAACATAACCATTCTTTGGGTACCACATAAGAAGAAATCTTAATATTATTAACAAATACTGTCTCAAAGCCTCTCTCAGCACTTGTTCTAAAAACACCATTTACAGATTTTGTGGATACATTTGTACAAGCATAATGTTCTGTTACCAAATCTACCTGTATAGATTTAAAAAATGGGCAATATTTGTCATATAATTCTCCTGAATTAATTCTCTCTAGAAGAAGTTTTAATGATAAATCATGTGTCTGTAATATGATCATACTATATCTCACAATCTTTTCTGTTACTTTGACTGCAAAATAAACACTTAACAATTGCTTAATATGTGTGTCAAAGGTATTTTCCATATTTGTCAAACCTCTGGCGAAAAAGCCTATTATTTTCTGATCACCTCTTTTTAATTGAGACAAAGTTACTGAAATCTAATTCTCAGATACATCAGTATGCAATACAACGAGAATAAACGTACCAATTTCTATTGTATTCAATGAAGGAGCATTCTGCAGATCTCCTTTCAACATTTAAAAGGCATCTGTCTGTGTTTGACCACATTGATCAAACACAGCATCTTTTTGTCTCAAAAAATCAAATAATGGTTTAACTTTAGCATCACATTTCTGTAAAAACTCTTTGCAACAATTTACTTCACTCAAATATTGATATAATGCCTTGTAAGATGTTGGAATTGGAATAGCAGAAATGTTTCTAACTTTTTCCTGTGATAGCTGTCTCTGTCCATGACTACTTTGCATATTAAGGAATGCTACCTGACTTTTCATCAACTGAACTGTTTCTGTGTTCAATTTCAGCCCTGTCATTTGTAAAAGAGTAAATAACTCAAACAAAAGAGTGACATGCTCCTCTATACTCTGTGTAGTCAACAAAAACTTGTCCACAATTTTCTAGAGAATTCTAGAGAATTTTGATAATATTTTCTCTAATAACTAGTGCACTATACCATCACTAATGTCCAATCCTGAAATTATTCTTGTGAATGCATAGGTTTCTTTATTAAAGCTGAAGGCAAGTTTATATTGACAGCTTTTAGTTAATGGTACTGAACAATGACGGTTTGCGATTTCCAGTACAGAAAATACTTTGGCCATGGCATCCAGGTGTGAATTTTAATTTAAATCAGGAATAATAGGTTTGTTATTTGTAATGCATTGATTCAGTGATCTTAAATTAACTGATAAAGAATATGAATCATCAGCATTCTTGATAGGCCAAATACAATAATTTACCACTGATTGTGCTTTCTTTAATATTCCTTGTAAAAATGATTGTACAATGTCAGAAACTGGGCCTGTTGATTCTTGTGGTAACTTATATTGAATTTGGGGCTTAGGATATTTTCCCTCAATGTCTATTTCAATATCTTTAAACAAACCTGTATCAATTTTGGTCTGACTCCAAAGACTTTTATATGATCGAACCAATTGTTCCAATATGAGATTGTTTCCTGTATGTGGCCAATTATAATCTGAAGACATGTTAGTGACTGCTGTACAAATACTTCCAACATTACTGTACATGGAAGGATCTGTTAACATAGATTTGGGCCTAGATGAATCTTTCCATATAGTAGAATTATTTAAATCAATAATCCAATTTAGTTTACTAATCATATCAATGCCTAAAATATTCTCTGTATTTTGACAACACCAGATGTCTATCTTAGTTTTCAAAAGTCCTGGAATTTCAAAAGTAACATCAGAAACTTTAGTTGCAAGTGTATTTTCTTTTCCACTGAAACCAATTAAATTACATTTTGGAGAATTAATATTCACAGGTAATTTGTGATTAGTTAAACTGAGTTCAGCTCCTAAATTTATTAACCATTTAGTTTTCCTACCATTTAATAAACTATGTAACCATGGCCTTCCACTTTCATCTAATACAATTGGAGCAACATAATTTAATGTTGGAGCAGTCAATACTTTTTTTAATCCCGATTTTGGAAATAGAAGTAATCCATCTCTCTCTTAGACAGCATTGTTTGTCATATTGATTGAGCTGTCATTAACAGTCAATGTACTGATCTTTTTGACTTCTGAGACATAAGGCAAATCAATCAACCTATTGTTTGGACAAGGATGAATAAATTGCTCAGAGGATGAATAAATTGCTCAGAAATGTCCTCATTTTCTAATTTCAAAGTTTTTCTTTGTGAATTTAATTTATATTTTAAACATTCTTTCTGTACTTTCTGTAAGCAAATAACATTTCCTATCTGCCCTGAAACTTTGGTTCTACCTTTGACGTGTATCTCACCATATCTGGATGTGGCCATACACGTGGCAACTCTCTGAATGCAATTTTGCTTTTGTCTATCTAAACTTTGTGTGCATACTGCATCTTTATTCATTAATTTAGTTTTAAGCAAAACTTCATGGTCATCTATTTCTATAGACCGCATATCTGGTACAAAAGACTTTTGTTTAGAGTCTGCACTATCATTAATCTCTAAACTCTTGTTTGACTGTGCTTTAGAATTTACACAAATCCTTTTTACATTATTCTGTAATATAGACAACTGAATATCTTTTATTTGAATTGCACTTTGCAAATTATCTATTCGCTCAATCAAAATCGGACAATTAGCACATACACTGTTATCCTGCTGAGTCTTTGTTTTCCCTTTTGTACAAACAACATTCTTTTTAGGAACTCCTAATATCATTGTGTCAAAAACTTTAACTAACTTTATCACATTTCTAACCTGTTTGCTGAATCTCTTACATTTTGATTTTTGTATCTTAATATTAGCCTGTAAGCATTCATTGAACATATACCACCATAATTCATCATCTTTAAACATTTTGACATAATTTTGAATTCTAATTTACTCTCACTAGATAATTCATCAATAAAATTCATTACTTACCAATTTAGGATGGACTTCCTTCATGTAACACACATTCCCTCTCTTGGTGGGAAATTACGTCACAAGAAATAGGGTTTTCTTGCACGTGCACAAACATCTCACCAATTCTGATGATTCTATGATTCCAGGTTAATTCGATGATGCCGAAAGTTCATTTGCTGTCTTTATTTCTCCTGGAAGCTTGACTGCATAGTCAAGGTATGATTTCCCTCTCTTCAAGCGAAAGGAGAAATAATTGAAAAATGTTCGATATTCGGACAAAAAAAAACTGGCTAAGGCTGGCCACTGTTAGAAATCGTAAATTTGGTATAATTATCATTATTCAATTACTCATATTGATGAGAAAAGTTTCAAGAAAGTCTGTTCAGTTTTTGTGTAAAAAACAGAATGCCCATGTCTGCCGCCCCGTTTGGCCAATCACAGGATGCCCGCAGCCCATTGCTGAGCTGGGCTCGGATGCAACGGCAGTGTGAGACTGAGACAGTGTGACATTGCAGATGGCGGGCACGATATGCGCCCCCTTAGATGTTGCCATCAACCTGGCTGCCCTCTCTATGCTATGCCACTGGTCACATGATGGTTGGACTGTTGGTATGTGTGTCTGGGTTTCAGTCGGATTGAAACCCAGACATGTGTCAACACCCGGGTCAAAACCGGACAGGTGGCAACCCTGGTTTACCATTATTATTGAAAGTGAACATAAAAGAAAATCCCACATTTTAAGTTGACATCAGAATAATAGAGGGAAAATCTTTCAATGGAAAGCCTGGTGAGCCTGGTGAAACTCAAGGATTCCCTCTCTTTGGAAGGATGTTCCCTCACTTCCTGTTTCTGGCAATGGAACAAGAAGTGAAGGGAAATCTCCCCAATGTGACACAGAGGGCAAAAAAACCTGACTGAGTTTTAACCCTACCTTACTCTATCCAAAATTAAAAATTTTGCCTTTAGTTCCACTTTAAATTCCTAATAACTGTTTGCTAAACCTAAATTGTATAACTTTTCCTTTAAAGCAACAACAATGAATTTAATTTCAACACATTGACTTTTCTCTATTTTAATAAAAGGTATGGCAAAATGAGTTCCTATCCTGGGAACCAAGTGATTTCTGTGACATAAAACGTATCTTCATTCCAGAGGGTTCAGTCTGGATTCCTGACATCACTATATCTGAAATGTAAGTGACTAGAATATAATATTGATTATTTTAGTAACTTGTGAAAGTTGAAATTAAAATATACATAAGACTGTAAATTTACACATTAAAAACATTTTAAATGATCCAAATAACCCAAATGAATACAACTATGATATTGCTCTAGCACCATAGGTACAATCAAAGACCAACTCGAGCCAAATACATTTCAATTAGGATTTATATAGTAATGCATTCTGACCCAAATAATTAAATTATTGATCTTTTGATTAATAAATGAAGTACAATAGTTGTGACCTTGCGCCATTGGCTTATAGTATGAGTCTTGCAGACAATGTAGAGCTGCAAAAAACATGCATGTAAGGACTGTTGAGTGGAAAAAATGCTAAAACACCCAAATAATCTGCTATGAGCTAGCTAGCTAGGAAAGACGTGTATACTAGATATTTATGAAGTGTTTACAGAAGTGTTACCCCCAATGGCCATGGGATGATGGTCAGCTAACCTGGTGACAATCTTGTGTGTGGTTTCGAAGGCACACATCCACTGGCCAAAAGCCATTGACGTGTCCCAGACGCTGTGTTCTTCTAAGAGAAGTGGCATCAACAGCTTTTGCCTGCATCATTCTTCTTTGAGGCATACAAAACACCTTCCCCTCTGCTCATCTCCAAAAAAATAAGGGGAGGTGGTACTTTGTTATTTAGTTGAGAAGGGAAGAACTTAAGAAAAGCTGATTTCAGCACAGCAAAGGCAGAGTGTTCATAACGTAATGGGCTCACTGAGAGAATCAACAGATATTTTCTCTGTACTTTTTTTTAGGCTGGCTTAAGACCAGACTACTTTTTGCGATTCAGCACTGCGTCGCTTTAACTGACAATTGCGCGGTCATGCGACGTTGCTCCCGAACAAGATCGGCGTCATTTTTTCCCCACAAATAGAGCTTTCTTTTAGTGGTATTTGATCACCCCTGTGGTTTTTGTTTTTTGCGCCATAAACAAAAAAAGAGCAACAATTTGAAAAAAACGCATTATTTTTTACTTTTTGCCATAATAAATATCCCCCAAAAAATATAAAAAAACATATTTTTTCCTCAATTTAGGCCGAAACGTATTCTTCTACATATTTTTGGTAAAAAAAATTGCAATAAGCGATTATTGTTTGGTTTGCGCAGAAGTTATAGCGCTTACAAAATAGGGGATAGTTTTTTATAGCATTTTTATTAATAATTTTTTTTTTACTAGTAATGGCGGCGATCAGCGATTTTTATTGTGACTGCGACATTATGGCGGACACATCAGACATTTTTGACACATTTTTGGGACCATTGTCATTTATACAGCAATCAGTGCTATTTAAATGCACAGATTCCTGTGTAAATGACACTGGCAGTGAATGGGTTAACCACTAGGTGGCAGTGTAGGGGTAAGTGTACCTAGAGGCGTGTTTATAACTGTGGGGGGTGGGGCTGTAAGCTAGTGAATGCTGATCTCTGCTCCAATCACAGGGAGCAGAGATAGGCGTCACTAGTTGCTAGGCAGAACGGGGAGATGCTGTTTATTTCCGCATCTCCCCATTCAGCTTTCCCGTGAGACGATCGCGGGTATCCCCATGGCGATCGAGTCCGTGGGACCCGCGACCAGACTCACGTGGGTCCCGACCGGCACGCGCTCGATGGCACGGTGAGATTTTAAAGGGGACGTACCTGTACGCCCTTATGCCTGTCCGTGCCATTCTGTCGACGTACATCATCGTGTGATGGTCGGGAAGCGGTTAAACAATGCTCAATTAATACCAAGGGGCCCAAAGTGGTCCAACAAAATATCCCTCACACCATTGCACCACCACCACCAGCCTGAACCATTGACACAAGGCAGGATGGATCCATGCTTTCATGTTGTATACACCAAATTCTGACCCTATCATCTGAATGTCACAGCTGAAATCAAGACTCATCAGACCAGACAACATTTTTCCAAACTTCGATTATGCAATTTTGGTGAGCCTGTCTGAAGTGTAGCCTCAGTTTCCTGTTCTTAGCTGTCAGGAGTGGCACCCAGTGTGGTCTTCTGCTGCTGTAGCCCATCTGCTTCAAGGTTCAATGTGTTGTGCAGAGATGGTATTCTGCATACCTTGGTTGTAACGAGTGGTTATTTGAGTTACTGTTGCCTTTCTATCATCTCAAACCAGTCTGCCCTCTCTCCTCTGGCCTCTGATATTAACAAGGCATTTTTGTCCACAGAACTGCCACTCACTGGATATTTTCTCTTTTTCAGACCATTCTCTGTAAACCCGAGAGATGGTTGTCCATGAAATTCTCAGTAGATCAGCAGTTTTTGAGACTCAGACCAGCCTGTCTGGCACCAACAACCATACCACATTCAAAGTCACTTAAAACTTCTTTCTTCCCCATTCTGATACGCAGTTTAAACTTCAGCAAGTCATCTTCACCACATCTAGATGACTTAATGCATTCAGTTGCTGCCATGTGATTGGCTGATTAGCAATTTATGTTATCAAGCAATTGAACAGGTGTACTTAATAAAGTGGCCGGTGAGTATATTTGTTTGTTTGTTTCACCTGCCATATAAACATTACTTTTTCACTTTTGCCAGGACAGAGGATGACTCTCTTGATGTCCTATATATGGAGCTCAATTACAATGGCACCATTCGGAGAACAAAAACTCTTAAGGTCGTGACCACATGTCCTCTTGACCTGTACAAATTTCCATTTGACAAACAGTTATGTAATTTGACCTTTGGCATGAGCATAAATCCAGGTAATCAATTATAATTAGACTTGAATGGGGAGTGTATGGAGAGGAAATCTTGTATGTTCGGGTTTACCCAGTTTTCCTAATTTTGGGTTTTTCACAGACATAAGGTAACAGCCTTAGGAAAACATGTTTGTTTGAACCATCTCTTAGACAAATGTTCTCTTGTTAGACAAGCAATCAAATACAACAGTTGCATATTTTAGGAACATGAAATAGACTAATAAATGCCCTTCAGGTCTGGTATAGATTTTAGGGGGAACCCTGTGCCAAAATGTAAAATAAAATGGCGTGGCTCCCCCAAGATTCATACCAGACCCTTATCCATGCATGCGACCTGGCAGGCCGCAGAAAAAGGGGGTAGGACGAGAGAGCCCCCCCTTCTGAACCGTACCAGGCAACATGCCCTCAATATGGCACCTTGTACCCCCCCAAAGCACCTTGTCCCAATGTTGTTAGGGCAAGGACCTCAACCCCACAACCCTTGCCGGGTGGTTGTGGGGGTCTGCGGGCGCGGTGGGCTTATCAGAATCTGGATCCTGGCTCCCCCTATGTGAATGGATATGGGGTGCATTGTACCCCTACCCATTCACCAAAAACGTGCCAAAAAAGTAAAAACGACAGGAGACAGTTTTTGACAATTCCTTTATTAAAAAAAAAAAAAAAAGTGTCCAGCTTTGTCCATCCATCTTCAATCACGGCGCGTGATGTCAGAGAAAGCGGGGTCACCTGTTTACATCATCGGATGGCCTGCCCTTTGATATATAAAAGCTGTCAAAGCCAAAATATGGCAGTCGCGGGACGCCTCCCATGGAGGCAGAGTTTTTCAGTACCGTCGGCGCCGTGATTGACAATGGATTTACCTCGCGGGACACTTTTTCGTTTTTTTTATAAAGGAATTGTCAAAAACTCTCCCCCCCGGACCCCAAAACTCTCCCCCCGGACCCCAAAGCACCCTCCCCATGTTGAGGGCATGTGGCCTGGTACAGGAGGGGGGACGAGAGTGCGCATGCGGCCTGCCAGGTTGCATGCTCGAATAAGGGTCTGGTATGGATTTTGGGGGAAGAACCCACACCATTTTTTTTTTTATTTTGACATGGAGTTCCCCTTAACCGCTTCCCGACCGCCTCCTGCACATATACGTCGGCAGAATGGCATGGCTAGGCAAAACCACGTACAGGTATGTGGCCCTTTAATTGCCTGGCTATGGGTCGCGCGCGCACCGCCGCCGGTGCGCTCGCGACCCGGACGGGAGCTCCGTGACCACGGCCGCGGGTGTCCCGCGATTTGGTCACAGAGCTGAAGAACGGGAAGAGGTCTGTGTAAACGAACCTCTCCCGCGCTTCCTACTCTGCCTGTATTGATCGGCTGTTCCCTGTCATCAGGAAAGCCGATCAATGACGTCAGACGTCAGCCCCGCCCCCTAATGTTAAAAAAAACACACACGTTACAGCCCATAACCCCTCCCCTCCCCCTAGTGGTTAACTCTTTCACTGCCACTGTCATTTATACATGAATCAATGCATTTAAATAGCATTGATTGCTGTATAATGACAATGGTCCCAAAAATGGGTCAAAAATGTCCGATGTGTCCGCCATAATGTCGCAGTCACAATAAAAATGGCTGATCGCCGCCATTACTAGTAAAAAAAAAAACATTAATAAAAATGCTATAAAACTATCCCCTTATTTTGTAAAAGCTATAACTTCTGCGCAAACCAATCAATATTGCTAATTGCGATTTTTTTTTACCAAAAATATGTAGAAGAATACGTATCTGCCTAAACTGAGGAAAAAAATGTTTTTTTATATATTTTTTGGGGCTATTTATAGCAAAAAGCAAAAAAATTGCATTTTTTTCAAAATTGTCGCTCCATTTTTGTTTTGAAAAAATAAAAACCGCAGGGGCGATACCACCAAAAGAAAGCCTATTTGTGGGAAAAAAGGACACCAATTTTGTTTGGGACCTGGGTCTGAAGTGCCTGGTAATGGACTGGGGGGGGGGGGCGTTTTTGTTTGGGAGCCACGTCGCACGATTGTCAGTTAAAGTGACGACCGAATCGCAAAAAGGGGCCTGGTCCTTTGGCTGCCAATTGGTCCGGGGCTGAAGGGCCTGGTAATGGACTGGGGGGGGGGGGACCCACTCCGTTTTTTGCAATGATTATTTATTTATATTTCCGGCAATAGATTACAGCCGCAAGCAATTTTAAATGTAACTTTTTCTTTTAGAGATTTAATTTTTTTTTATAAACATGGGAAAGATGTGTTACTTTACAGGCAGACTAAGGGTACCCCCCAGGCATGATATTTAAAGGAATATTACATTTTTATTGTTTCACTTTAAGCATTATTAAAATCTGCTCCTGAAAAAACGGCTGTTTTAAAAAGGTTTTTTTGCATTGATACATGTCCCCTGGGGCAGTACCTTGGTCCCCATACACTTGTTATAGCAATAACTTGCATATAAGCCTTTAAAATTAATACTTTTTATTTATAATGTTCGTGTCCCGTAGACTTTAACAGTGTTCGCATGTTTGCACAATTTTTTTGTCTGTTCACATGTTCTGGTGCGAACCAAACCGTGGGGTGTTCGGCTCATCCCTACTGACTACCTATCTCATCTATCGAGGCCCAGAACAGTACATATATAACCCAAATGACCCTTTTTCTAAAGTAGACAGTCCAAGATATTTTAGTAACAATATTTTTAATACTTTCTGCTATAAAACATTCCTAATAAAAAAAACAATCTAATTTCTTCATCAATTTAGGCCTTCTATGTATTCGGCTACCTATTTTTGCTACATATTTTTGGTAAAAAAATCCCAATAAGCGTATATTGTTTGGTTTGCGCAAGTTATAACGTCCAAAAACTATAGGATAGATATAGGGACTTTTTATTTATTTTAATTGTTTTTACTAGTAATGGTGGTGATCAGCAATGCCTGGACCACTGCTTAATTACTGCATGCATTTCATTATTTATTTCCTTCTGTGAATTGACTTCAACCCCCTTTTCCATGCGGTATTTACTGACAGTTTTGAGCGTTTTGCGGTAACAGAACGGTATAGTGAATTGAAAATTTCAGGATTACATGAGATATTTAGGGAGAATTTGTCCAGACACCTAAATACTGCATGTGAGATGCTTTTTTGAATGGACCTCACTAGAACTGGTCTGGCTGTGATCGGGGACACTGACTGTGCAATGGTGATTAGAGATACTGACAGGCAGCACTTGTCTGGTGACATTGTACTGCTGATCAGAGACAATGTTTGGTGGTGCAGACATACCGTGATATCAGAGTAGACATTGTACATGATCACCACAATCATTTCTGTCTGTGTTTGGCATTACTGTATAAGCAATAATTTCCTCTGTGTTTAGAATAGTTCATGATGCCATTGTTTTCTACTGCGATTGCTGTGATTGACTGCATCTATCACATGGTATAGGGCTGTTGTGATTGTCCCTGTGTCATGTGATTGCTGTGACTAATCACAGAAATCACAGTAGTAAACAATGATGTCATGAATGACAGCCATTGTTACTAATACTGACTGGGATTGCTGGGGCTGGCCACAGCAATCACATGGTACAGGGCCAATCACAGTCGCCTTGTACCCTGATCTGTGATCTGCTGTGTCCAGTGGACAGAGCAGTCACAGATCCTGCCTCTGCATGTTCCTGAGAGGGTGCATGAGTGAGCAATTAGATAGGATGTATTGGTACTAGTTGTGCCTTCCTTATCGAATCACACAAGTAAGAAAATTACATTTCTGGGGAAGTTCTGTACATCAACAATTTACAGAATGCCTAAAGGTTGCCATATTGCATTGAATTATATGTAAAATTACAGCACTGCAGATTGAAAAAGAAAGGTCATGTGTAATAAAATCAAATTACAATATGTCTTGTGTAGAAAATTGCATATGCTATATTATTTTTTTATATGCAAATTTTTTCTCCACAAAAGGGGACATACCAAACACACACACTCAATTAAAAAAAAACGTAAAGTGGAAGATCAGAACAAAATGGCAGCCTTTTTGGCAGTCTTTTGGCAGTATGGAATGTAGATGGAAGTCAATCCAAATGTTTCAGATATACCGTATTCATCTGCCATATGTCTATATGGTGGAAGTGCACTTTACATGATGACCTATATATGGTTGAAAGCATATAATTTATTTTGGTTATATGTCTTCTCTTCCCCCAGTTATTGATGTGCAGTTGATTCCCATTTCTAATGCTGAAAAAGTAACTCAACTGTCAAAAGAAGTATTTTCAAAGTCAGAATGGGATCTCACGCAAGTAGATGTTATGCATTTAAATGTTTCTAAATATGGGGAGGAATGGAGTAAAGTCATTTATCAGGTAACACCAACCTAACTTATTTATTGTAAATCTAGTCATTGTTCTCACTTACATATTCTTTCTTGTTATAACTGTTTTTTTTCTTTTTTTAAAAAGCACCCTAGCAAATGGCTTTATATATATATATATATATATATATATATATATATATATATATATATATATATATATATATATATATATATATATATATCTCTCACAGAAGCGAGTACACCCCTCACGTTTTTGTAAGTATTTTATTATATCTTTTTATGTGACAACACTGAAGAAATTACACTTTGCTACAATGAAAAGTAGTGAGTGTACAGCTTGTATAACAGTGTACATTTGCTATCCCCTCAAAAAAACTCAACACACAGCCATTACTGTCTAAACCTCTGGCAACAAAAGTGAGTACACCCCTAAGTGAAAATGTCCAATTTGGGCCCAATTAGCCATTCTCCCTCCCTGGTGTCATGTGACTAGTGTGTTAAATTTGGTGTTATCGCTCTCACTCTCTCATACTGGTCACTGAAAGTTCAACATGGCACCACATGCAAAGAACTCTCTGAGAATCTGAAAAAAATAATTGTTGCTCTACATAAAGATGGCCTATAAGAAGATTGCCAAGACCCTGAAACTGAGCTGCAGCATGGTGGCCAAGACCATACAGTGGTTTAACAGGACAGGTTCTACTCAGAACAGGCCTCGCCATGGTCGACCAAAGAAGTTGAGTGCACGTTCTCAGCGTCATATCCAGAGGTTGTCTCTGGGAAATAGACGTATGAGTGCTGTCAGCATTGCAGCAGAGGTTGAAGGGGTGGGGGATCGGCCTGTCAGTGCTCAGACCATACGCTGCACACTGCATGAAATTGGTCTGCATGGTTGTTGTCCCAGAAGGAAGCCTCTTCTAAAGATGATGCACAAGAAAACTGCAAACAGTTTGCTGAAGACAAGCAGACTAAGGACCTGGATTACTGGAACCATGTCCTGTGGTCTGATGAGACCAAGATAAACTTATTTGGTTCAGATCATGTCAAACGTGCGTCGCGGGAACCAGGTGAGGAGTACAAAGACAAGTGTGTCTTGCCTACAGTCAAGCATGGTGGTGGGAGTGTCATGGTCTGGGGCTGCATGAGTGCTGCCAGCACTGGGGAGCTACAGTTCATTAAGGGAACCATTAATGACAACATGTACTGTGGCATACTAAAGCAGAGCATGATCCCCTCCCTTTTGAGACTGGGCTGCAGGGCGGTATTTCAACATGATAACGACCTCAAACACACCTCCAAGATGACCACTGCCTTGCTAAAGAAGCTGAGGGTAAAGGTGATGGACTGACCAAGCATGTCTCCAGACCTAAACCATATTGAGCATCTGTGGGGCATCCTCATACGGAAGGTGGAGGAGCGCAAGGTCTCTAACATCCACCAGCACCGTGATGTCATCATGGAGGAGTGGAAGAGACTCCAGTGGCAACCTGTGAAGCTCTGGTGAACTCCATGCCCAAGAAGGTTAAGGCAGTGCTGGACAATAACGGTGGCCACACAAAATATTGACACTTTGGTCCCAATTTGGAAATTTTCACTTAGGGGTGTACTCATTTTTTTTTGCCAGCGGTTTAGACATTAATGGCTGTGTGTTGAGTTATTTTGAGGGATAGCAAATTTACACTGTTATACAAGGTGTACACTCACTACTTTACATTGTAGCAAAGTGTCATTTCTTCAGTGTTGTCACATGAAAAGATATAATAAAATATTTACAAAAATGTGAGGGGTGTACTCACTTTTGTGAGATACTATATATATATATATATATATATATATATATATATATATACACTCTATTACCAAGAGTATTGAGATGCCTACCTTTACAAGCACATGAACTTAATGGCAATATTGAGTTTGCCCACCCTTTGCAGCTATAACTAGGAAGGCTGTCCACAAGGTTTAGGAGTGTGTCTATGGGAATGTCTGACCATTCTTCCAGTAGCGCATTTGTGACATCAGGCACGGATGTTGGACAAGAAGGCCTGGCTCGCAGTCTCCGCGATTCATCCCAAAGGGGTTCTATCGGGTTGAGGTCAGGACTCTGTGCAGGCCAGTCAACTTCCTCCACCCCAAACTTGCTCATCCGTGTCTTTATGGACCTTGCTTTGTTCATGTGCATGTAAAGGCAGTCATCCCAATACTTTTGGTAATATAGTGTATATTATACCGTATACTGTATATGTACATGTTGTTGATATAATATTTTAATATGGGTCCCATAGGGGGTTGATTTACTAAAACTGGAGAGTGCAAAATCTGTAGCAGCTTTGCATAGAAATCAATCGGCTTCCAGGTTTTTTTTGGGGGCAAAGCTTAATTGAACAAGCTGAAGTTAGAAGCTGATTGACTACCATGCACAGCTGTACCAGATTTTAGTAAATCTCCAGTTTTAGTAAATCCCCCCCCCCCCCCGCTCCAAAAAATTTTATTCTGTTCTGAAAGTATTCTTGTAGGTTCTGTTTGTTACCTGCCAGCTTATTTTGCTTCTGGGGCTCTGACAAGGAGATATAATTATGCTAGAATCCTTGTTAGATCCCCTTCAAACACTTTAGTTATCACAGTCCCCAAGTCCCATTACAAATCAAAGGCAGAACGAAGAGTCACAGTCCAAGGACCCCGGCTATGGAACACTCTACCCACGAACATCCGCATGGAAGAAAACCATCGGGCCTTCAGAAAAAAACTCAAGACCCACCTCTTCTAATGCCCTGTACACACGGTCGTATTTTCTGACGGAAAATGTCCTATCGGACCATGTTGTCGGAAATTCCGACCGTGTGTGGGCTCCATCTGACTTTTTCCATCGGAATTTCCGACGGAAAAAGTTTGAGATCCTGCTCTCAAATTTTCGGACAACAAAGTCCTATCAGACTTTTTCCGATCGTATGTAGCGAATTCCGACTGACAAAGTGCCACGCATGCTCAGATCACATTACAAGACCAAAGCTATTGGCTACTAGCCTCTACGTAGTCCCGTCATACGCAATGAACGTCACCACGTTCAGGATGATCGGATTTTCCGACAACTTTCTCCGACCGTGTGTATGCAACACCAGTGTCGGACAAAATCCGTCTGAAAAAATCTGACGGATTTTGTGGTCGGAATTTCCGACCGTGTGTAGGGGGCATAAGAAGCATGACAACACAGGACGGACCAAGCACCTTGAGGCGATTCAGTTCGCATTTGCAGAGCTATACAAGTCATTCATTCATTAGCAGATTCTGCTTGACCATGTAATGAGGAATATTTGGAGAGTTCAACAGGGGATGCTGACTATATGTTTTTTTTTAATATTTATTGTGCGTTAAAGAAAGACTGCATATCCCATGCTCCTGCAAGCTTCCCCCATGCCACTGGTCATCTGAAGCCACATTGATCACATTGACATTTTCACACACAATGCTGAACCAGCAGTCCTGCATTTTAAGTGAAGATGTCAAGGGCCAACACCAAGGGATTTATATCACAATTCTACAGTATGCTATTACAGAGCTCCCTGAGTAAACACCCCCTGCGAATGCTGGCTAAGAGGGAGGGAGATGTAGGACAGATAGACGGTGATCAGTGGGAGGAGGCTCTGCAGGCAGTACCCACCTGTTTACTAAATGTATCGCAGAGGCTAACGCAACTGTACATTCTACTGAGAGTGTATTATACCCCCCACAGAATGTACATTATGGGTCTTTGACCCACCCCACTATGCACCAGAGACCATAGAGACCTGATCCATCTACTGTGGAGGTGCCCAAAACTCCACCCCTACTGGAAGGGAGTGGTGGACACCATAAACAGGGTATTTTGGGTCTCTATGCCTACAAATCCAAAACACTGCTTACTCAATGCACTAGAGGAATTTAAATGGGAAGAGTGTATCAAAGTGGCAGTTACCAGAACCCTATTTTTAGCACGCAAGCTGTTAATGGCACACTGGAAATCGGAGGACCCACCCTCAATTAAGACTTTGGCTTAATGCAGTGGGAGCAATGCTCCGAAAGGAAAAGGTCATATACCAACATAGAGGATGCTCTCAGAAGCTTGAGAAACTTTGGGGTCCATGGGTGGATGTACCGGGACTAGCCCCGGTGGACCTGGTCATGGGTAGGCTGCTAGGTATGAATGCTGGGTGAGACAAATCGATAAAAAACTGGATCAGGGAACCTGGGTAATGCAATACAAGTAAGGCCCTGGGAAGGGAAATGACCTGGGAAGGGATGCATTTTTACTGAACAATGCCTATGATACTGCTATATACGCAGACTGCTATATAATCAAAACCAAGTTTATTGAGTATAAACAAAACAGGATACATATTCGCAACAGGCACTATAACAACGGATAACAGAATTGACATGTCTTAAGGGTGAAAAATACATAAAGCATAGCGATGTAATACAGAAGGGTTCCGACAGTGTATCCAAGGACTCCCCTGTGTCTCCTTTCAGGGGTAGAGGGCCCCGATGGCCATTGAGCCAGGTGGGTTGTGGAGGGTGGTCCGTACAGACTCAGCACATAACGGAGCAAATTGGGCTGTGCGCATTAGGGAATTGCTGGGGGGGGATCGTGAGTGACCCAAACATAGGAGGCTAGTTCTGAGTTGGGCAGGTGTCTGGGTCATCAATCCACCTATCCCAAACTTTGTTATATTTGGCTGGGCAGCCTCGGTGGAGAGAAAGGGAATGATTTCATATCCTTCCTGGCAGGATCATACATGAGCTTGGGGTGGAGCTTAGTGCAGAGTGTTCAACAGAGAGACTGTATAAGGACTTAATATTTTCTTTGCTACCTCCGCGATGGACACTCCTACTAGGCCTGAACAAGCCTGAACAAGCTCTGGTATAGGCAGGCCCTAGAGGAGAGCATGTGGGTAATTCAGTCATGATTGGGACCTGTCTACAAGTGTGCTTAGCTATGCTTAGCTGTGCTTAGCTGTGCTTAGCTCTCAACCAAACTGTTAAGCCATCAAATGGCTGATGTCATAGCTGATCTTATGTGCAGCAGCATGGTAACATGCAGATCAAAAAGAGGCTAAGATGGCAGCTTCCTTGACTGTAACGGATGGGAGAGTCTAGTTCCTCTTTAAGTAAAACTGTTTTTTTATTATTCCTATAGACAAAAACAAACATTTAAAGGGGAAGGGAAGGCACGTTGGATTTTCCCCAGAGTTTTGCTTTAAAGAAGCTTGTTTGGCTGTACTTCCCCTGTGTATCACAGGAGTGCAGTTTGTTCTGCACTCCTGTGACCCATTTTCAGCTGTCGGCTGACGTCACAGAGCCAGTCCAGGCTGGGGAAATATCGAACAATATGGTCAGAATCCTCCCACAACCCTGGACCGGCATCTTGTTCAGCCTCTCAGCAAGCTGATGAGAGCCTAAGCCAGCTTCTCCAACCCCCTCCACAGCCCAGTTCTCCAGTGAGTATGGGGGGAGGGGCAGAGCAGACAGCGGTGACTGGCAGTCACCAGCTATCTGCTCACAGAGCTCTGAGAACAGAGTGATCGGCAGTGTTTGATTGCTCGGTTCTCAGTCTTAGAGCCAGTGGGGACAGATGCAGCATCGGACCGATGTTGCATCAAGCTAGGTAAGCATGATTCTTAAAAAAAGAAACCACATAGATCTATTTTAAAGGTTAAGTATTAGGGTAACCCTTAGGCCCCCTTAGTGATAATCTGTGTCATCTTGTTCCTACAATACTAACTCCAACCTACCTTTGCATTGGAGAAAATGGGATGCTTGTATCTTGAAATGTTTCATTTTAAAGGTGTAGTTCTTAAGCAGCCAGCATAGTAAGCAAACTTGGACTGCTTTTGACATGTAACTTTACTATTGTTAGCCTTATATTACCATCAGCTAGTACTGTTTCTTCAAATTTTGTGAATATTAGATTTTCTGTTTGCAGGTCCTTATAAGGAGAGCTCCCATTCTATATGTCATCAATCTTATTATACCGGCCTGTTTGCTTGTGGTGGTAGACGTATCAAGTATGTTTATTCCCATGGAGGGTGGAGAGCGCCTAGGATTTAAGATAACGATTGTGCTTGGCTTCTCTGTGCTTCTATTGATTCTGAATGATTTCCTGCCCAACACAGACAATCCACCTATACTGGGTATGTCTGACAATAAAGACATATGTAAATGGTCAATTGTATAACATGTCTTCTCATTTTCTTTATGAATTCTCATTACATAATAGACTACTTGTTTACACTCCATTTGTTTTAAAACTAATAAAGACTATATGGATAGCTAATACCATGCTGGATACAAAAAGAAGCAAGAATGGACAAAAACAAGATGATCAGTCTCCCTTTAATGGGATAATGTATAGTTTTTCAATTCAAAAATTCTTATTAACAAAATGTTAAACCTACATGTCTATGTCCAACTTCCGCAGTACACACTTTGAGGTCCAGCCCCCACAGTACACACAACTCCGAGGTGCCTGCATTGTATCCTAGATTTGGCTTGTGTCCGTGTTCCAGCTTGGAGCAAAGTTAAAGTGTATGAAAGTATATGAACTAAAACTATTTAGTTCATCTCAGCAGTACGAGCACAATAATCCATTTATTTTAAATGCTAAAAATACAGTATACCCATTGATCTGCCAAACATCCAGTGAACTCATAACTTCCTGTAGTGATTTAACAGGGTGGCCTCTGCTGCACTGAAAATTCCAAGCAGCTGAAATCCACTAAGTTCCAAACTCAAGAGTCAAGTGTCCCCACCTATATACCCTCACACTGGTTTCCCTAATCATATATATATATATATATATATATATATATGTATATATATATATATATATTGTACATTGATCAGAATTTCCAGTAATCCCTATTTAGGATCTAGTTCATAATCCCCCACATTAAACTTTAAAGTGATTGTAAAGGTATTTTTTTTTAACTAACAAGCAGAGGCGGCTCTCTAATTAGGCAAATTAGGCAGTCGCCTAAGGCCTCGCACTCCTAGGGGCCTCATGTCTAAGATTTGCCTAAGGCCTCACAAAGCCTAGAGCCGCCTCTGCTAACAAGGTACACTTACCTGCTCTGTACAATGGTTTTACAGAACAGCCCCTCTTCTCAGGGTCCTCTGCTGGTGCTCCTGTCTTCTCCCCTCTGCTGAGTACCCCCATAGTAAACTGCTTGCTATGGGGGCACTCAGGCAGGCTCACTCCCGAGCCACACTCTGTTTGCCCAGTGACACACACAGTGCGTCTTGGCCCTGTCTCTTATTCCCTCTTCACTAGCTGTGATTGACAGCAGCAGGAGCCAATGGCTACCACTGCTGTGTCTGAGCCAGTGAGGAGCGATGCTGCTCTCATGCACAGTGCTTTATTAACATCAGGCTCAAGTAAGTATAAAGGGTGACAAAATATAAAAAGTGAGTATACGACTTAAAACATTAAAAAAAAAATAAAAATAAATCAAAATAATGTCCAAGCAATCTCTTGCTAGTGATGTGAACAACTGAAATAACCTATATAAGTGCAATCTTCCATCACCAATAAGTGCTGAACACCGTAAGAATTACACGCTTACCAGAAGGCAAGCAACAAGAGCTTGCGGCTAAACACCCAGCCAGGGCCATTATCCAAGGAGGTCCGGGGTAAGCAACTAGGAGGGCGTCAGACACAGGAACACACTTTCGCTCCTCTCCTGCACATACTGCCTGCCATCATACCATCTTCTGCTGTTTGTTGAGGGTAAATTGAGGGGGAACCCAACCGGGGGACACCACGATCGGAACAGGTGGACTTGAATGTCAGCGACAACGAGTCATGAAGGCAAGGGTGCCGGGATTGGCAGATCAGCGGAACTCCAAGGAACCGAGGGCCTCCAGGTACGACTCAAATTATGTTGTAGACAGCCATCAAACCGGACCTCGCATGAAGAGAACACCCGGGCCGTTTTTAAGCTTGCTAAGAGGTGATGATGAGAGATTGGAGAAACAATTGGTCCAATCTCTCGCCATTACCTCTTAGCAAGCTTAAAAAAAAATATATGTTTTTTTTTTTTGATTTTTATCTTTTAAGTTGTATACTCACTTTGTATATTTTGTCACTATAAGTTTAAAATTTCTAGTAATATTGTGCTATTAATTTTTTGTGTCACATTATGTACATATATTCATTTGTCTAGCACTGGTAGGTCACTGGTGGTTTCATTGTCAGCGCAACTATTTCCTTTTTTCTTTCTTGATGTTAAATGTGTGTATCTCATATATTAGTTGCTGCTTTATGTTTTAGGATAATTATTTCTTGCCAGGAGTGCGGTATTCCCCTTTTCCCCAAGTATAAAGGGTGGCTGCGGTGGGGGTAAGGGGGCGGTTGGATCTGCACACAGAATGTTTTTTTACCTTAATGCAGAAAATGCATTAAGGTAAGAAGCCTTCTGCCTTCAGAACCACTTTAAACTTTAAAAATAAATTAACTAAATAAATAAATATATTTTCTTTGTCCTTTTTTCAGGTGTTTTCTGTATGATATGTCTGCTCATTATGATCATAAGTATTATTGACTCTATCTTCATATCATACATGTTGCACCTTTCTTCTGTGCGGCCTGATGTACCAGAATTTATAAAGCTCTGGGTTCTGAAACGACTGGCGTTTGTCCTTAGAATTAATATAAAGAAGGATTTGGACTCCATTGTTGTTGGGAGCAGTAACAAAGGTAAAGGCATTTCATTTTATTATTGCTTAGGTTAGGAATAAACTTTATGTAGAGTGATAGCAAAGTTTTCAGGACATTTAACAAAATCCCCAAAACTGTGTAAAAAGTACTGGCAATAGGCTCAGGTCAAAAAGCTGACACACCAGGATAAGTATGCTGATTCTTAGAAAGTGACAATTATTTTTTTTTAGCTCAGTCAGTACAGAAAGATTTGAAAATGCCAGTCACATGGCTAAAATTAGGGTCCATATCTTGTGTTAGAGCTTTGTAAATTAGGAAATATTGTGATTTGTTTGTAACCACACACTCAATCCTGGGTCACTGTTTAGACTGCTATAGTGGTGTCTTAGGGAGAGGAGGAAAGACATACTTATGCCGCATACACACGATCGGAAATGCCGCCAGCAAAACTCTGATGAGAGCTTTTTGTCGAAAACTGCAACCGTGTGTATGCTTCATTGGTCTTTTGCTGGCGGAATTCCAGCCAGCAAAAGATTGAGAGCATGTTCTCTATTTTTCGGTTGGGAAAAGTTCCTATCCAAAAATGCGATCGTCTGTATGCAATTTGGATGCGCAAAACATCACGCATGCTCAGAAAAAATTTGACGCATGCTCGGAAGCATTGAACTTAATTTTCTCGGCTCGTCGTAGTGTTGTACGTCACCGCGTTCTTGGCGGTCGAAAGCTCAGAGAACTTTTGTGTGACCGTGTGTATGCAAGACAAGCTTGAGCGGAATTCCGTCGGAAAAAACATCCAAGATATTTCGGACAGAAATTCCGCTCGTGTGTATGCGGCATTAGTTATGTGGTGAATTAATTGGGGTCTTAATGGTTTTAAAGGTAATATATACTTGGCAGTGTCACAATCAGGGGTCATGCTTGGAGGCCAGTGGCTATAGCAGTGGAAAGGCTCACCCAGAAACCAGCAGGATAAATACATGAGCTAATTCCCCTGGTTGACGGCGCAGGCTCACCGAAGACATATGGGAGGATTTACTAATAACGAATAGACTGTGCACTTTGCAAAATGTAGTAGCTCCAGAGCTTAGTAAATGAGCAAAAGCTCTGCTGACTTCCATCATCTAATCATGTGCAAGCAAAAATGCATTATTTTAATTTTCCTTGCTCATGATTGGATATTTTTTGCAAATGAAGCTTTACCTCATTTGCTAAGCTCTGGAGCGCATCTGTACTTGCAGAGTGCAACTGCAAAGTGCACAGTTGTTTTGCCTTTAGTAAATCAACCCCTTAGCCCTGGTTCACACAGGGGCAGCCCGACTTGCAGCGCGACTCTGTAAGGCGATCTGCACGCGACTTCAGCAGCGGCTTGCAAAATGACTTCTGTATAGAAGTCAATACAAGTCACCCTGAAGTCATCCCATGTAGTACAGGAACTTGAGTCGTTCCTATTAGAACGGTTCCATAGTACAGAACGGAATGCAACTTGTCAGGTGGCTAAGTCGTCTGACAAGTTGCCCCTGTGTGAACTGGGGATTAGTGTCTAAACATTAACCAGTCTTTACCAGTGCTCCTGATGGTAGACATGGGATTTGCTGTGTGCTAGTGCCAGGTTGCAGTCCTCAGGATCACCCCACCAGGAGGTGAAAAGGCCAGGTTGCAGTAGATGTACGAAGTAGGGATCAATTAGAAGCGAAGTTGGTAAACAAGTCAAATGTCAACAACAAGTGGATGCAGGTTGGGATCAAGCAGAAGTCTATTCAAGGAACAAGCCAAAGGTGGGTAAAAAAAAGTTTGATGGTTGTGATCAAGCAGAAGCAAAGTCGAGGAACAAGTCAGAGGTCGAATGTTAATAGAAATGTGAATGGCAGGAGAAGCGTGAGGAGCAAAATATTGACTAGAAGAGAGCACAAGAATCCGGCAAACAGGAAGTACAAAGGCATGACTTAAATAGGAAGTTCATGGAAGGAGCAAGGAGTTCAAGGTTCACCAGAAACATGATAGAAAGTGGTTGAAAGAAAGTGAGTTTGTTCAAGGAATCAGACAGGGAGCTGTCCAGCATCACAGGGATCTCAGCAAGAGGAAATGCAGTCATATACAGCATGGGTCTTGGGTTCAGATCCAGGTCCTGGCAGGCAGGTATCTTTTTATGAATGTGAATCATTTATTGTGAGTGGCTGATTAACACCAACATGTCTTGAGATGTAAAGGCTATGCAATTGTTGAAAGATTTGCATAAAACCTACAATACCCCACTAATATTAACACGTTTTCTTTAGCTTCAGATGAAAATCTGGCACTCACTGAATCAGAGAAAGAATCCAACAAGCATCTCTCAAAAAATGTCAAAGACAGCGCAGAGATTAAACTACTCAAAAGATTGCTATTGGAACTGCTCTTGGTTCGAAGACATCTTATCGTCTCTAAAAAAGAGGAAGAGGCAAAATCTGAGTGGAATCTGGTGGCTTTTGTTTTGGACAGGTTCATCCTCATCCTTTACCTCCTCATTGTGGTCATTATTGTTGTTATAGTGGTCCTTGTGTGGGCGATGTAACAATTTCAGACTAAAAAACCCTGGATGCTGTTCACCTGAAGGATAAGGTGTGGTAAAGGACAATTACATATCAGAAGATAACCAGGACCATCTGTTAATCTCCCTAGACAGGGGCACCTCCGCAAATATGTGTATTTAAAATGTACCTTTGTCCAAAACCTTTCTTGATCAAAAAAACTTATTTTTTCTGGGTAAGCAAGTTTGGAATCTCTCATTTTTTATTGTTGTGTGTTTTCCTGCTGGAGAGAACTTCCTCATTGCTCATCATCTAATAACATTCCACTGAAACATATGTTAGTATTTTTGTATTTCGTAGTACAGTATCCCATGGTTTTGGGGACAGAAACTCTAATTTTAAGTCAGGCTATTGAAGTGGTTCTAAAGGCAGAAGGTTTTTTTTTTTGTTTTTGTTTTTTTACATCAGACCATTCTATGCATTGAGATGAGAAAAACCTTCTGTATGCAGTAGCCCCCCTAATACTTACCTGTGCACCATCTCGATCCAGTGATATGCATGAGAACCTCGGCTCTCCGAGGACTCTCCCTCTTCATTGGTGCCCGCTGCTGTCAATCACAGTCAGTGAGCCAATAAGGGTGAGAGAGGGGGCCGGGCCGAGCCGCGGCTCCGTGTCTGAATGGACAAACAGAGCAGCGGCTTGGGAGTGAGCCTGCATGGGTGCACTTGGCAGAAGGGGGAGGTGCCAGGAGCGCTGGCGAGGGACCTGAGAAGAGAAGAATCAGAGATGCTGTGTGCAAAACCACTGCACAGAGCAGGTACATATAACATGTTTATTTTTTATTTTTTTTAACATAGCCTTTAATAACACTTTAATATTTACACATTTTAACAAACAGCAGATAAACTTTAAAATAAGCCTTCACTGACATATATAGCTGCTGACTGTGGAATAATTTACCCTCAAAGTTTACAGCACTGACATTTTTTTCAGTTTGGATTTCAACATTCTTCTCTCTTCCCATGCAGCTACTCTGTGCTTACATTAGAGATTAGAAGGTTGGCAGACTACCAAATCCCTAAACCCTTCTGGGAGAGGAGAGCTGAGGTGAATCACTCCACAGTGGCTGCAGCTACACAGGTCAGTGAGTGGTTTTCTTAAAGAAGTTGTTAAGTCAGCAGGTTTTAATCTTAATGCACTCTATGCATTAAGATAAAAATCCTTCTGTGTACAGCAGCCCCCCTCAGCCCCCTAATATTTACCTTAGCCCCATCTCTGTCCAGCAATGTCCATGAGTGTCTCGGCCGCCTGAGACTCTCCCTCCTGATTGGCTGAGATACAGCAACGGCACCATTGGCTCCCGCTACTGTCAAGCAAAGTCAGTTAGCCAATCAGGAGAGAGAGGGGGCGGGGCCGAGTTGTGGCTTTGTGACTGAATGGAAAAATGGAGCTGTAACTCGGCTTGGGTGTCCCCATAGCAAGCTGCTTGCTATAGGGGCACTCGACAGGAGGGAGGAGCCAGGAGCACTGAGGAGGGACCCGAGAAGAGGAGAATCCAAGCTGCTCTGTGCTAATTCATTGCACAGAGCAGGTTGGTATAACATGTTTGTTATTTTTATAGAAAAAAAAAACTAGACTTTACAATCACTTTAAAACGTATTTACTACTAGTTAGGAATATAAAAATATAATTAAATCCTTGTTGCAATCATTCCAGGTGGATACAAAACATTTCCTATAGATAATTTTGTAGGTTTTAGGAGGAATTGTTAAAACCGGGACGATTACAAAAGCAAAGTACACTCCTACAAAATAGGTTTCTAGAAAAGGGCTATACAAGGATGCTTTACAGACAACCTTGCAAAAATATCTAGACCCCGATAGAAACAGAAGTATCTAGGGGCTCTATAGAAGCAACTAATAATTATCTCAATTAAGGAGGGTAGATATTGTACACAGCGCAAAAACAAAGATTCATACCATTCTGAATAGATATCTTCACAATAACCATATGAAGGTGTTTAGAAATCATGTATGCCTATAAAAAACTGTTAGCTTTCAATAAAGTTACCGCTGGATCACATTCTAGAGCATGGTTTTCCCCCGTAATTTCTGTTTCCATCACAATAGTGATCCTTCTCATATTTTCGATCCCATCATAATAGTGATCCCCTTCAAGTTTTCAGTCCCAATCATAATAGTGATCCCTAAATCTCAGTTATTAGATCTGAAATAATTTTTCTGAAATTGTTAGAAGGAAAGAAACAAAGCTTTACAAATGCCTAAGGCCCTCTATTTACATGTAGGTGTAGTTTTTAAATCTCACTGGACTAAGCTAAAAAAAACGAACTTTTCTAAAATAAGTATCTTGGTGTGTTTGCTTTGTAAATTGAACATAATATGTGAGAAGGTTGTGTAGAAATTTTACTAGGAATTTCTAAGTTCCAAAAAGGTTAAAGTAGAAATAAAGGCAAAACTTTTTTTTCCTTTTTGAACAGAATAAGTGAGGGTATAACCCCTGTAATTTTTTTGCCTACTGTGTCCCATTGGAGAGATTTACCTTCATGCGCCATAGACAAAACATTTTCAATGATAATGGTAAACAAGGTAAATAGAAAGGGTGACAGACAGCAATAAAAACCTAATATGTGTTCTAATTCCTCTCCACTCTGTCCAAAACTACAAAACAATGCATTGCCTTTAGTTGTACTTTAAACAGTTCTGTATTTCCCCTTCTTGTGTTTTGTTTTTTGTTGCAGGCTGTTTTTAGTTTTTACTATATTGAAGTATTGGTGTGACATCTAGTGGCTTCAGATGGTACTGTGTACTTGGGTTGTGTTTAAAGTGATTCTAAATGCGGTATGTTTAAAAAATAACAAATATAGTTACATACTGGTAGTTACATAGTTAGTCAGGTTGAAATAAGACACAAGTCCATCTAGTTCAACCATAAAAAATAAATAAATAAATAAAATAAAAAATATCATACAATCCCATATACCCAATCCTATACCCACAGTTGATCCAGAGAAATGACATATTATACTTACCTGCTCTGTGCAATGGACTTGCACAGAGCAGCCTTGATCCTCTACTTTTCGGGTCCCCCGCTGGCGGTCTTGGCTCCCCCGCTGAATGCCCCCAATGGGAAGCCTCTGCTACTGTGTGAGCCAATGAGGAGGGACCCGGGAGATATACTGCTCTCCTGCACATCGCTGGATCACGGTAAGTATAAGGGGGCAGTTTTGGGTGGGGGGGGGGTGGGTTTTGGGGGCTGCACACAGAAGGTTAAAAAACCTTCTTCCTTCAGAAACACTTTGATTTTGTGCCTAGTGAAAATCAACATTCTGTTTAAATTCAAGTTGGGGATATGTGAAATGTTTATTGATGCATTGATTTATATGTATATATTTATTTATTAGTATTTACACTGTAATAAAATCATTTTTTAAGTTTTACAGTTAGACTATTACTTTTATGTTGCACACGGTCATTTCCTATATACTTTATATATATATATATATATATATATATATATATATATATATATATCTATAGATATACTGTAGATGTAGATATATATATATATATATATATATATATATATATATATATATATATATTTTTTTAGCAGGGACCCTAGAGAATAAAATGGTGATTATTACAATATTTTATGACACACAGTATTTGCGCAGTGGTCTTTCAAACAAAATTTTTGGGGAATAAATACATTGTAACCACGCCCCAGAAGGATTAATGACCCTTAATGACCAGAGCACTTTTTACAATTTGGCACTGCGCGGTTTTAACTGGTAATTGCGCAGTCATGCAGTGCTTTACCCACACAAAATTTGTGTCCTTTTTTTCCCACAAGAGAATTCTTTTGGTGGTATTTGATCACCTCTGGGATTTTCATTTTTTTGTGATATAAACAAAAAAAGTGATATTTTAGTCATACATTTAGGCCAAAATGTATTCAGCCACATGTCTTGGGTAAACACAATTTCATTGAGCGTATATTTATTGGTTTGCGTAAAAGTTTATAATTGCGTCTACAAACTACGGTACATTTACTGGAATTTACGCAGCTTTTAGTTTATGACTATAAAATATAGAGGATATAACTGCGCCTCCCGTGGAAAAAGCTGCCAACACAACAATAAGACTAATTGTGTATCGAAATGTAAGTGAAAAGTGTGGCGCTCAAATGTATCTAACCAACACCAGTAAAACAGAATGAAGTTCTGAGTACAAATGGTGTTGCTTAGAAATGAATGTGAAGAAAAAATACTTGACAGGAAATATGTGTATACTATACGTATGATGCAACCTATTCGGTCTACCATCTGGTGAAACACAAGGTCATATGGCCTCACCACTGTGTAACTAGGGCGTATCCTAGATCAAAATACAAAAATGAATCCATAGTAGTGGTGTATGTGAAAAAATTGATATGTGATCCTAAAAAGGAGGGGATGGGTATGAGAAATGGTCTAACGGAAGTATGTATTATCTATTAAAAGATGTCACTAAAGCGTAAAAGTGATATCATAGCATAATGTCAGAACCACATTACAGCATACCATTGGAATATTGTGAACAAACAAAACCAGTGAAATAAATATCTATCAACGGTGTCTAATAACACAATAGAAATGTTCAATATTTAGATATTAAAACAAACAAAAAATATAATAGAAACTGTGTATAACACAATATATCTATGAACAAACTGTCCGTGACATTTAGAAAGTTCATATATATGGAGCATATGTGCAAATTTCTATGAAGTGGAAATATGATATTCAGATGCTGTGTCCTCATTCAATTAGACGGCATCCTGAACAGTGGCAAATAATGAAGACTAGGTACGCTTACCATAAAAGGTGGACCCACAAACCAGTGGCAGAGGGTCAAACAGGCTTTGATGGACCGACAAACGGTACCTGTGGATGAGACCAGCTTGGAACGTTGGGAAATAGACAAGACTGTGCCAACGCAACAGTCTGTACTCACCGACCTTCAACTAGTTTGAATGGTGGAACATTCGGAACTCCGTTGTTCAATAAGGTATTTTCCGAAATCCTCAATATATCAGGAGTATGAAATAATAAAGAGAGAGGACCTCCTCATAGTGTAAAAAAACCTGATGACCGGATCTAAAATTTATTTGAGGAGTATAGCAACTTCCAGAAATGAATTTTACATAAAAAAAATAGTTATAAAATCAAGAAAAACGCAGTATAGGTGGTGCAGCTGGCGTATTCACCCTACGTGCCGCTAGTGACGCTAGTTAGACCCCTTTCACACCAAGGGCGTATTGCAGGCGCTATAGCGTTAGAAATAGCACCTGCAATCCGCCCTAAAACAGCTGCACCATTGTCTGCAGTGTGAAAGCCAGAGGGCCGATGGAAACAGTCCGATGGGAGCTGTTCATCGGAATTTCCGACCGTGTGCATAACCATCGGTCTTTTTCTGTCGGAATTTCCGACAGACTTTGGATTGACAACCTGTTCTCAGTTTTTCCGAAGGAAAACCTTTCTATCGGATTTTCCGATCGTGTGTATGCAATTCCGACACGCAAAATTCCGACGCATGCGCGGAAACAATTCAACACATACTCAGAAGCATTAAACTTCCCTTTTATAGTGCTGTCGAACGTGTTTTATGCCGCTGTGTTACTGACCGTCGAAATTTGGTGTGACCGTGTGTAGGCAAGACAGTTTGAGCGAAATTCTGTCGGAATTCCGACGGGAAAACCATCAGAGTTTTTTCCGACGAGAATTCCAACCGTGTGTACGTGGCATAACTGTGTGAGGATGGGCTTACTGGGACACCACAGAGATCGCTGTTCCTGATCACTAGGAACAGCAGATTTCAGTATTGTCCCCTGTCAGAATGGGGATCCGCCTCGTTTACATAGGCAGATCCCCATTCTGCTTCTCTGTACCGCAATCGGCGGACATCACGTGCCCACTGTATCTCATGCACAGACCAACATACAGGTACATCGGTTCACGCAGCCGGGCTGCCCTGCCGCAGTATATATGACTTGCTACAAGGGGGGTTTGGATTTTAAATTGATAAACATTTAAATGGGATTACGCTATGGTGCTCTTTATTTTTTCCTTATACGCATGAATGAGCCTGCCTAAGACGCTGACCCGATCCACACACCTGCAGCCCAGCCTCAGAGTGAGCACCCGTGGAGAAGCCAGCTTCCATATACTACATGCCTTTAACACACCAGAGTCTGGTAAGAAGTTAAGACATAGGGGGATTGTTCTGTGTATGCTGATGTACATCGGAGATAACCGGGACTGGATATAGCATCTCTGCGGTGTCAATCACATAGACCATGCTATTTTGAACATAGAGGAAAAATTCAAACCACGGTGTCAATATATATGAACATTTCTTTAAGCTAATACTTATTGAAGTTATGACAGTGATTGTATTTCTCTAAACCAGCTCTACCATATGGACCACACCATAGATTGGTGATTATTAGAACTGGGTCTCTAGCGCAGCCAGCGCATGATTTAGACTGTTTTAGATTTCAGATTGTGCACACTGCAATATCCAAAATAAATTCTGCTACTTCTCCTGAGTACGGGGATACCACATGTGTGGGACTTTTTGGGAGCCTAGCCGCGTACGGGGCCCCCAAAAACCAATCACCACCTTCAGGATTTCTAAGGGCGTAGATTTTTGATTTCACTCCTCACCACCTATCGCAGTTTTGAAGGCCATAAAATGCCAAGATGGCACAAAACCCCCCCAAATGACCCCATTTTGGAAAGTAGACACCCAAGCTATTTGCTGAGAGGCATGTTGAGTCCATGGAATATTTTATATTTTGCCACAAGTTGCGGGAAAAATTACAAACCTTTTTTTTTTTTTTTTTTTGCCCAAAGTTGTCACTAAATGATATATTGCTCACACATGCCATGGGCATATGTGGAATTACACCCCAAAATAAATTCTGCTGCTTCTCCTGAGTACAGGGATACCACATGTGTGGGACTTTTTGGGAGCTTAGCTGCGTAAGGGGCCCCCGAAATCCAAGCACCGCCTTCAGGATTTCTAAGAGCGTAAATTTTTGATTTCACTCCTCACTACCTATCACAGTTTTAAAGGCCATAAAATGCCAAGATGGCACAAAACCCCCCCAAATTACCCCATTTTGGAAAGTAGACACCCCAAGCTATTTGATGAGAGGCATGTTGAGTCCATAGAATAGTTTATATTTTGTTACAAGTTGCGGGAAATTTACAAACTTTTTTTTTCTTGCCCAAAGTTGTCACTAAATGATATATTGCTCACACATGCCATGGGCATATGTGGAATTACACACCAAAATAAATTAAAAGTTAAAAATAAAACATTTTTTAACGCAACCTGTGCCTAAAATATATATATGCCGAAGCATGGGGGCATCCTCCCGCAAAAGGTAGGAGCAAATCGCTCCTCCACCCCTGCTGCCCCCATGCTTCGGCATATATGCTCTTTTTTTAACTGTGGTGGTGAAAACACCTCCGACAGTGCTGGAGTCATGGCTTTATGTATCGTGGGAGCAAACGCTGTTGCTGTCAAGATAAATAAATCCGCGCTGCAACTGAATAGCGTACCTGAAAACCAAAAAATGGTTAACAATAAAACACAATAAAACATTGCAGAATAGAATACAGTAAAAAAAGAGCAGAACAATAGAGAGAGAATAGAGAGAAAGAGAACAATAAAACGACAAATATTTTTATTTTTTTTATTTTATATTTTTTTTGTTTTTTTATTTTTTACTTTTCATTTTTTTTACACTTTTTTTTGTAACTGTAACGGTTCTAGCGTAACTGTTGTAATGGTTCCAGCGGTTTGGGTCTCTCAAAATGCGATGGCATCTTGGGAGACCCTGTGAACGTGTGCCTAGTCTGTGCAATGCTGTACCCTACACTAAAACTCAACTAGTGAGTGGTAGCGTTTAAAACATTCACCAATGCAAAGACCAGGATTGCCAGGACAGGAGGGACAATAACGGGTGTCACCCCTATATCCGCGCTTTCTGCAGACACAACATTTTCTTTGGGGGGCTCGTTGGGTAGGGGTACATGGGAGGGCATAAGGAAAATGCCTCTCATGCAGCCGGCTTACTGCGTTTGGTTGGGGAAGGTGAGGTGGAGCACCGACTGGATGCAGAAGGGCTCTGATGATCTCTTCCTGGAATTTAAAGAAGGATCCAGTCCATCCTGAAGCTCTGTATAGCACATGAGCGTTCAGCAAAGCCAATTGAAATAAATAAATAGACACTTTTTTGTACCAGCGTCTGGCCTTATGGGTAACCAGGTACGGCGCCAACAACTGGTCGCTGAGGTCCACCCCACCCATATTTTGGTTATATTCGTAGACACAGAGGGGTTTCTCCACAACACCAGTCGCTGTAGTAATTTGGACCGTCGTGTCTGCATGAAGGGAGGTAAGAACGGGAGCGGGCCGGGAAGCAAGCCGCCACATCCTTAATGGAGGACTCATCAGCTGTCAGCGTCCCCCCCCCCCCCCCCCCCCCCCAATGCATACCAGGAACCAGTAGAAAAAAAAAAAAAGGGGAAGGACACAGAATAAAATAGGGAAAGAAGAAAAAAGGAAAAATTAGCAAGAAAGGGACTCAGCATTTCCCTCTAGTGACAACTTCCAACCTGCCACAACCACCTAATCATAAAGAGTCCTTGTATAACCGCCATGGCGACCAGGTGTCAAGATGTTTTTCAGACTCATTTTTAGTAAACGCAATTAACTTTTCCATAAGTTGCATTTCAGATACCATGTTACGCCAATGTTCCAGTGTGGGTGGGGTAGTTTGTTTCGAAAGGGCCAGTATACACGCTTTTGCGGCATTCAGAAAACAATGAGTTTTTATGATATCCGAATATAATACCAGAAAAAAGTAAAACAAAAACGTCCGGTCCAAACTTAGGCTCCCGCCATCTGCTTCACCATCTGACATTTCTTAAACAACTAAGGGGCTGAGTCAGCTGGCGACGTCACTGGGTGACCCAGCATGCTCCAGGTCAGAGGGAGGGCCAGGATGTAGGGGACTCCTTGTTAAGTCCAATAAGCCCCCCGCCCTCAGACCCCCACAACCACCAGCCAGGGTTGTGGGTAAGAGGCCCTTGTCCCCATCAACACAGGGACAAGGTGCTTTGGACTGGGGTGCTCCCAATGTTGAGGGCATGTAGCCTCGCTTGTCTCCTCTTTTCCCTGACCTGCCAGGCTGCATGCTTGTATAAGGGTTCGGTATGGACTGGACTGGAGAGGTTGGACTGCTGGCAGGCCAGGTAAGCGCCTGGACTCTTCTCCTATGAAGCCATGCTGTTGTCATAGATGTAGTATGTGGATTAGCATTGTCCTGCTAAAATATACAAGGCCTTCCCTGACAAAGACATCTGGATGGGAGCATATGCTGCTCTGAAACCTGGTATATCTTTCAGTATTAATGGTGCCTTTCCAGTTGTGCAAGTGCCCATTCCATAGACACTAATGCACCCCCATACTATCAGAGATGCAGGCTTTTGAAATGAGTGCTGATAACAAGCTCTTCAGTCCAGCAGACGCGGCACTCATGATTGCCAAAACGAATGTAAAATTTTAAGTTATTTCATCACAGTTTTCCACTTTTCAGATATGTCTTTTTTCTTTGCATGATAGAGCTTTAAGTTGCATAGACAGTGAGTTTTGTAAGTATTCCTGAGCCCATGCATTAACATCTATCACAGAATCGTGCCTGATTTCATTGCAGTGTCGCCTGAGGGGCCAAAGATCACGGGCATTCAATATTAGCTTTCAGCCTTTTCCCTTGCACACAGAAATGTCTCCAGATTCTCTGAGTCTTTAGATGATGTTATATACTATAGATGATGACATATTTCACCACTTCAGGTCCCGCCCATAGTCAAATGACATCCGTAGGAGGAAGCTCCCATCCTGGGGGGGGCGCCATATGACGTCCTGGGCTTCCCGGCCATCTGGGGGGTGAGCGCACTCGGGAGCTGATGCGCATACCCGGCGGCCGCAATGTCCGCCGGGCACCCGCGATTGCCTGGTAACAGAGCTGGGACGTGGATCTGTGTGTGTAAACACACAGATCCATGTCCTGTCAGGGGAGAGGAGACCAATCATGTGTTCCATGTACAGAGGAACGCCGATCGGTCTCCTCCCTTTGTGAGTCCCCTCCCCCTACAGTCAGAATCACTCTCTAGGTAACACATTAACCCCTCGATCGCCCTTTAGTGTTAACCCCTTCCCTGCCAGTGACATTTATACAGTAATCAATGCATTTTTATAGCACTGATCGCTGTATAATTTTCAGTGGTCTCAAAATGGTGTCAAAAGTGTCCGATATGTCCACCGCAATGTCACAGTCACTATAAAAATCGCAGATCGTAGCCAAAGCACTAGTAAAAAAAAAAAGAGAAAAAAATGCCATAAAACTATCCCCAATATTGTAGACACTATTGTAGACACTATAACTTTTGTGCAATTGCGTTTTTGTTTACCAAAAATATGTAGAAAAATACATATCGCCCTAAACTGAGGAAAAAAAAAAACATTTTTTTAAATTGGATATTTGTTATAGCAAAAAGTAAAATATATTGCTCTTCTTTTGTTTATAGCGCAAAAAAAAAAAAAAAAACGCAGAGATGATCAAATACATTATCAAAAGCTCTGTTTGTGGGGAAAAAATGATAAATTTCATTTGGGTACAGTGTTGCATGACCGCACAATCGTCATTCAAAGTGCGACAGCACTGAAAACTGAAAATTGGCCTGGGCATTGGCCTGTATTGAAGTGGTTAAAGTCTTTGCAATTTTACGTTGAGGAAAGTTTGAAATTGTTTGACAATTTTTTAGGTGCAGCTTTACACAGATTGGTGAACTCTGCTCATCTTTACTTCTGAGATTCTCTAAGATGTTTTTTTATACCCAATCATGTTACTGACCTGCTGTCAGTGAATTAACCTAATTAGTTACAAAATGTTCTTCCAGCTCTTCCTTCCACTTACTTTTCTAGCTTTTTGTTGCCCTGTCCAAACTTTTCTGAGATGTGTTGCTGCCATCAATTTCAAAATGACCAAATTTTTTTCTTAAAATGGTACATTTTCTCAGTTGAAAAAATTGTTGATATGTTTTCTATTTTGAACAAAAAATGGGTTTATGAGACTTGCAAACCATTGCGATCTGCTTTTATGTAGATTTTACACAGTGTCGTACCTTTTTTGGAATTGGGGTTGTGTGAGCAGTCAAACTTAAATGTGCATGTGGTCCCCCATCGGCAGGCCCCTGATGAGGTCCTCTTGTGACAAAGCTGGTGGAGGGGAGCCTCGGGTGTGCTGACATCACAACGTATTAACACTGCGGAACAGTTTTTTTTGTGCCTGTGTGTCTTTTATGCATCACTAAGGCTGCCTTCACACTGGGGCGGTGCAGGGCGGCGACGGTAAAGCAGCACTATATTTAGCGCTGCTTTACCATCGTTTTACCCGCGGTATGCGGCCGCTAGCGGGGTGGTTTTAACCCCCGCTAGTGGCCGCAAAAGGGTTAAAAACCTCCGCAAAGCGCCGCTGCAGCGGCGGTTTGCGGGCGGTATCCCCGCGGTTTCCCATTGATTTCAATGGGAAGGAGCGGTATAGGAGCGGTAAATACACCGCTCCTTCACCGCTCCAAAGATGCTGCTAGCAGGACTTTTGTTGCGGTCCTGCTAGCGCACCGCTCCAGTGTGAAAGCCCGCCGGCTTTCACACTGGAGTGAATGGGGCCGGTTTTTTTCAGGCGGTATACAGGCGCTATTTTTAGCGCTGTACCGCCTGAAAACCGCCCCAGTGTGAAAGGGGCCTAACTGAGGTTTTTTTTAGTAATTTATTTTTTTACTAATACATGTAACTTATCTGGACTTTTGTGAGTGCTCTATTGGGAGTGCTCCCTTGTCTTTCTTTCCATGCTATACTTGCGTCAATACATGGATATCTAAAGGAGCTGGAGGATTTGGAGGATATCATATTTCTCCAGATGGGGGACCATATAAACCTCTAAGCTCTGTTTGACAGTTCATATGTAGGGGTCAGCACCTCTTGGTAAGCTTGGAATCTCAACACAGTGGTGGTGTGAATCACAGATCCACTTTGAGAATTTTTGTTGCTGGGACTGCACAGGCATGAGTCTTGTGAGTGGTATATGACTGTATAATATGTCAAAAGATTAAGAACACCATGAATGAACAAGAAGTGTGGCAATATTAATCAATGCTATTTAGTAAAAGTAGATGCCTTTCTAATATACTGTATTATCGGCGTATAACACGCACATTCATTTTAAGAGGGAAGCTTCAGGAAAAAAACTTAAATTTTAAATAAGGAGCAAGAAGCAAAGCAATAAGAGGGTCAGTGCCCATCTGCAGCCTCACCATTGCCATCATTGTAGCCTGATCAATGCCCATATGTAGCCTCACAGCTGCCATCAATGCAATCTATTGCAATCAATCAAACCAGCAACCCATTTTGCTGCTAGGTGAAGGTGATAACCACTACACCACTGTGCTGCTTATATGCAGCCTCACTGTGCCCATCACAGTAGGCCAATCACATCCACATTTCAAGTAAAATAAAATAAAACCACCTAACATAGGTGTCCTCACCAGAGCCCCCTTTTACATAAGCTGTCCCAATCAGAGTCCCCATTTACAGCAGGTGCTCCCCTTTACATCAAGTGTCCCAATCAGAGTCCCCCTTTACAACAGGTGTCTCCATCAGCATCCCCCTATACATCAGGTGTCCTCATAAGAGTTCCCCTATACATCAGGTGTCCCAAGCAGAGTCCCCCTTTACAGCAGGTGCCCCCCTTTGCAACAGGTGTCCCCAACAGCATCCCCCTATAAATCAGGTGTCCTGATCAGAGTCCCTCTTTACATCAGGTGTCACCATCAGAGTCCTCCTTTACATCAGATGTTCCTATCATAGTCCCCCTTTACATCAGATGTCCCACCAGAGTCCTCCTTTACATCTGGTGTCCCCATTCAGAGTCCCCCTTTATATTAGTTGTCCCTATCAGAGTCCTCCTTTACATTAGATGTACATCAGAGCCCCCCTTGCATTACACCCACCATGCCTTGTAACCCCACTCTACACAGAAGGATGTCAGCTTCTCCTGACTCTGGAGGCCACCATTAGGCCAAAAGGGGCCCGGGAATTTGCTACACGTGCAAGGAAAATGCAAGATGAAATGGTGGGCGCCAGACACTTTTAGAATGCAAAAAGAGATTTATTGTCTCTTAAACAGAACTATGGGAGAGAGGGTTAAGGCCAGGACACCCTTACGTTGATGCAATGTTAATTGACAGACTCTGAGACTTCTATAGGCAGAGAGCTATACAGGTAAAGGCCTCCAGCCGGACACCACTTCTGTATAGGTAGGATACAGTGTCCTATGGCAACAGTCTTGTAGAAGTTATTAACTGTAATTGTATCCAACTATTTGCAACACAAACAGTTCTCAGCTTACTCCACACTTACTCACTGTGTGTCTTCACTCAATGAGCTCCCAGTCTCTCTCACTAGACTTTGGATCCAATAGCCACTGGATCCCCTGAGCTCCTTCACTGTTAGCACTCAGTATCGTCTTTAAGCGCCACCCCCGCTTCCCTGCTGGGTCCCTGGCCTGGCACCCACAGAAACCCCCCAAGTGCCACCCCTGCTGACACACCAAGTCCCTGGCGCGGCACTCACCGATGCTCCAACAGAGTCACCTCTGCTGTCCCGCTGGGTCCCTGACTTGGCACCCACAAAGTGTTCCCACTTCTTCACCGTACCCGGCTGGTGAGAAGTCTGCTCTTACTGGCCTCAGCCTACTTACAGTGGTCTCCGGTAAGAAGGTGGATGGTCCACCAGTGGCGACAGCTTCCCCTCCACCTCCGACCATGACTGGTTCCCGACTGATGGAACCGCTACTTCTGGTTGGACTACAAGCCCGCAGCCACAACCCTACGCTGCTCTCCCTTATCTGAATAGGCCCCCAGACAGCCCAGCAGCCAGACGTCCCCAGGATAGACTCAAGGATTATGGCCTAGCAGCCCGGGGCAACATACGTCCACCCAGACATCCACACAGGTGGCACAAAACCCCGATCACCTGACTCCACCCAAATAAATAGGCTCTCCCAGCAGGCCAAGGGACCCAAGAAAATCCCTGCCCATTGGCTGAGACTCCCCATTCATTCCTAATCTGTCTTTGCTATGCCCTTGCCTTATCCAATGCACCAGATGCCCAGCCACCTATTGATAGAAGAGAGAAGTGCAGCAATTCCAGAATTAGGGGGAACTCAATTGATCTCCTAACAATTGGCCAAGGCAACTATCCCCTGGCAACTAAATTTAATAGCATCCCTGCCTAAACATCAGGGTGCTACACACGTGATTGGGTATTCTTTGCAAAGTGAAGCTTTACCTCATTTACTAAGCTCTGGAGCAACTGCGCTTGCAGAGTGCCACTGCACTTTGCAAAGTGCACAGTCTATTTGCCCTTAGTAGATCGACCTCATAGTGTCCAATTTCCCTCCACTGATCACTAAGACTTAAAATGTTTTCATCCTGTCGTTGACCACAGACCACAGGCATTTGTCTCTCCCGACCAGCAGTATATGGGGCACCATAACACATGACCAGTGTACTCTATATTTTGTGTTGTAAATTAAAATAGTGCTGAGTGGCTGTACATTACATGCTCCTGATAAAAGTGTTTATTGCTTCAACAGTTGCTGGTTGCAGTGTCTGACTATTTTAATGAAGGTCTACTTTAAGGTAGGCTCAAATAATGTTTTAGCGCTCTTCCCTTATTCTGTTTTATTTTTTCCAAATGGTGTCTGTCTTTATCATGATAACTCTTCCTACACTTTAAAATTAAATTGTCCAATAGGTTAATGACATGCAGTGATGTAAGTAACTCAGTTAAAATAAACAGAGTTACTTAACGCAGTTACTTTAGAGGGTAACGAGTAATCTAACGGATTACTCTTCCCCTCATGGTAACTCAGTTCCCATTACTTGGGCTGCGTTACCGTAATTACATCTACCGCCAGGGAGGCCCACCGTGGCCGTGATGCCTGGCCGTTCGTTCCGCCGCGGGGAGGGGGGCTTTCGCACGCTGAGCTGAGAAGAGGCTGAGACTCAGAGAGACTGTCTGGATCACCCCATCCCGCCCCGCCTATCCAGAGAGAGAGAATGTAGGGAGGCGGGCGGACACTGAAAAATGAAGTCAGATGACCAGCTGACACCAATCGAGTGAAGGGGAGGGTCTCTCTCTCCCCCCATGAGGAAAGGCATCCCTGGAGGCATTCAAGTAAGTGACTGTCTGAAGATTCGAATTGCAGTGCAATCGATCCATCCGAAGTCCTCCACCACCTCTGCTTCTTACTGATCCCATCCCATCCCTACCCACCCACCATCACTTCTACAACAGAGGTGATGGGGGGATAGGGTAGGGAGGAGATCAGTGGTGGTGGGAGATGGGATCAGTAAGAGGCAGAGGTGGTGGTGGGAGAGGATGGCACCACCACCGCTGCCACCCCCAAGTACCACCGCTGCCACCCCCCCAAGTACTGTACACCACCACCACTGCTACCCCCCCAAGTACACCACCACCACTGCCACCCCCCCAAGTACCACCGCTGCCACCCCTCAAGTACTACCGCTGCCACCCCTCAAGTACCACTGCTGCCACCCCCTCAAGTACCACCGCTGCCACCCCTGTCACAGTCACTTTGCTGAGTAACTAATTACTTTTCCAATGTAGTAACCGAGTTACTAACGCAATTACTTTTTGGGAGAAGTAATTTGTAACTTAACTAATTACTTTTTTAAAGTAAGATGACCAACACTGATGACATGATTTACCAAAGGCAATAAAATAGGCTGTTCACTTTGCAAGAGAAGTTTCCCCAGAGCTTAGTGAATGTGGTGAAGTTTCACTTTGCAGAGAATACCCAATCACATGTAAAAATAAATGAAAAAGGTAATTTTTGCTTGCACATGGTTGGATGATGAGATGAAAGTCAGTAGAGCTTCACTTCATTCACTAAGCTCTGGGGCAAATTCCCTTGCAAAGTGCAACTTTTGCAGTTAACAGCCTATTTGCCTTTAGTAAAACAACCCTGTTGACTTTGCAAGTGAAGTTGCAGTTTGCCCCCAGAGCATAGTGAAAGAGATGAAGCTCTGCTGTCTTCCATCCCCAATCAAGTGCAAGCAAAATAGCAGTCCCCCCCCCCTTTTTTTTTCCTGCGCATGATTGCGTGTTCTGTGTAAACTGAAACTTCCCTACATTTACTAAGCTCTGGGGCAAATTTCATTGCAAAATGAACAGCCTATTTGTCTTTAGTAAAGTAACACATTTGTGTAGTACTTTACTGCATCTATAGTAATTGTAAGAGATAGCTGACATTTTAACCACTTCAGCCCCAGAAGATTTTACCCCGTTCCTGGCCAGAGCACTTTTTGCGATTCGGCACTGCATCGCTTTAACTGACAATTGTACGGTCGTGCGACGTTGCACCCAAACAAAATTGACGTCCTTTTTTTCCCACAAATAGAGCTTTCTTTTGGTGGTATTTGATCACCTATGCGGTTTTTTGCTTTAATAAATATCCCCCAAAAATATATAAAAAAAACTTTTTATTCTCCTCAGTTTAAGCCGATATGTATTCTTCTACATATTTTTGGTAAAAAAGTTCGCAATTAGCGTATATTGGTTTGCGTAAAAATTATAGCGTCTACAAAATAGGGGATAGATTTATGTCATTTTTATTATTTTTTTTTTTACTAGCAATTTTTATCAGGACTGCGACATTATGGCGGACACGTCGGACAATTTTGACACATTTTTGGGACCATTGTCATTTATACAGCGATCAGTGCTACAAAAATGCATTGATTATTGTAAAAATGTCACTGGCAGTGAAGGGGTTAACATTAGGGGCAATCAAGGGGTTAATTGTGTTCCCTAGTGTGTGTTCTAACTGAAGGGGGAGGGGACTGTGCAGGGGAGATGACAGATCGGTGTTCATACTCTGTATGAACAGACGATCAGTCACTTCTCCCCTCAGAGAACCGGAAACTGTGTGTTTACACACACAGATCCCGGTTCTCCGTGTGCCCCGAGCGATTGCGGGAGTCCGGCGGTGACCGCGACCACCAGGCACTCGCATCGGCTCCGTGGGCGAGCAGGGCGAAGTTCTGAAGGCAAAATGGGATCCAACCTGGTGTATCTAATAAAGTGGCCAGTGAGTGTATTTGTTTGTGGTACTGTGAGTGAGACATTGTTTTCACTGATTATTTACTTCATACATGGTTATATACTACAGTGCAAAAGTTTTAGGCAGGTAAAGAAATGTAAGAGGTACATCCGAGCTACTACCCCCTGTGCAATGCCTAATCAGCCTCAAAAACACAGCAAAGCCTGGGAAGTCTCTGCACACCTCAATGTGCAATCCGTGCAAAAAAGGGAGAAAGGCTGATGCCATGGAGGTAGACTAAAACATTGTTTTATTAATGAAGGTGAACAGCATATAAAAAGGATTGAAGCAGTAAAAACTTGTTCAAAAAATAAAGGACTTTGTGGGCACAACATGAGGCAGAAAGGATTAATAAAAAATATATGTCTTTATTACAAAAATACAAAAATTCATATAGGAAAAATAGACACTAGAATATGACAGACAACAACACCCTCAACTGGACAGGGTAAACAGATACCCCAATACCAAGCAAGGAGGCATGGATTGTTTCAAAGACTTGTAGAACAGTCCATTCTGGAAAGATTGTACGTGTATCAAGAAAGTAGGGTCTATGAACTCCTCCAAGCGGGTTAGTCAATGCGTTTCGCATTAAATTGCCTCCTCAGGACAAAATTGGGTAGGTGCTGATAAAAGAATTAAAATATACAACAAAAACTCCTAACATAAACACAACAAAATAAGACAAGACTTGATGTCTTCTACGTTGTCTTATTTTTTTGTGTTTATGTTAGGAGTTTTTCCAAGATATATATACATAAATACACTTATCTAATACAAAAGTTATACATTCAATTCCAATAATATTGATATTTATTTATGCTTTGTTGTATATTTAAATTCTTTTATCAGCACCTACCCAATTTTGTCCTTAGGAGGCAATTTAATGCGAAATGACTGAGCGCTAATATTTGCGCGAAACTCGTCTACCTTTTTGTCCACTGCTCCATCTGTCAACCACTATATGAAGCTTCAAAAAAAGGATTTTTGGAAGTACAGCCATCCAGAATCATTTCCTTATGTTACACAGCATGTTACACAGCATGCAAGCTGGTTTAGCACCTGATTAGTGTGTAGGGATTAACCAGAGATTCACTCACCTGGAGCGGCTTTTCTTGTATACATAAATACACTTATCTAATACTATGTTATACATTCAATTCCAATAATATTGATATTTATTTATGTTTTGTTGTATATTTGTGTTTCAATCATTTTTTATTAAAGTAAGAAAATACAGAGTCATTGATGCATTCTTTTACATAGTGGAATAATAAATCCATAGTAATGCAACGTATAAGAGAACAAATTTCAAATAGATATATTTAGAAACAACTGTGGTTAGTGGGCGCGGGTACATCAATCAAACATAAGGGGGGGAAGAGCCGCCCCTCTCCGGACACCCCAAATGTGTACAAGCTGTGTCATGGAAAGGGGAGCGGCACATCCAACCCACAGATCAAATGCAATTTAAAGAGGAGTGCCCAAATTTTTTTTAAAAGTCAGCAGCTACAAATACTGCAGCTGCTGACTTTTAATAATCGGACACTTACCTGTCCCAGGGTCCAGCGATGCGGGGGAACAAAGCCCCCTCGTTCCCCGCTCCGCTCACGGCGCTGGCATCCTTACTGTGGGCACCCGGCTGTGGCTTTACAGCCGGGCACCCACTGCGCATGCGGAAGCGGCGCCGTGCGCCGTGATACGACGCTCAGTCATCTGGGACACGTGACAGGTCCCAGATGACTGTGCGGCGCCGAGGGGAAGTGATGTCAGTGCCCGGGCACTGAAGGTGGCAGACTATGAGGGACCCCCTAGCAAAAGGCATTTAGAGGTGAGTAATAAAAAAAAAAAAAAAAATTTCAATTATTTTTATTTATATTCTTTTTTATGATTTTTAAGCAAATTTTTTTTGTTTTTGGTGGCAACACCACTTTAAACTAGTGGGGATGTTTCCTTCTAAAGCCTTCTACCCACCTAACCAGGTAATATTTTAGCAAAGATGGTATTAAGGAATAAAAATAAAGAGAGAGAGAAAGGAAAAAGAAGGGGATAGAAAAGAAAGAAGATGTATAGAAGGAGGAATGAGATGTCCTTCCGGAATGTTCTACCAAGATTGTTTTATCCAATTCCTACGAAGATGTCAAAGGTATGTGCATGTAATCTACCCAAGGTTCTCAAATGGCCTCACATTTTTGAACAGTATCTTGTAGGATACTAATAATTTTTTCCTGAGCCATGATCCAAGAAATTTTTCGTTTGGCCTGGTCACTGGAAACCCGTGGACTGCTTCCATGCTTTCGCTATCGTAATTTTAGCTCCTAGAAGGATAAAGTGAACAAGGCTCCTTTTACTTTTAGAGGCGTTTTCTATTGGGAAGTTCAGCAGTGCTATGTGGGGGGACATAGGGACGGACAAATCCATCATCTTTCTGATTGTTGTATATTTTAATTCTTTTATCAGCGCCTACCCAATGCGAAATGCGAAACGCATTGACTAACCAGCTTGGAGGAGTTCATAGGCCCTACTTTCTTGATACACGTACAATCTTTCCATAATGGACAGTTCTACAATTATTTGAAACAATCCATGCCTCCTTGCTTGGTATTGGGGTATCTGTTGACCCTGTCCAGTTGAGGGTGTTGTTGTCTATCATATTCTAGTGTCTATTTTTTTTTTTTTATATGTATTTTTGTAATAAAGACATATATATTTTATATATATCCTTTCTGCCTCATGTTGTGCCCACAAAGTCCTTTATTTTTTGAGCAAGTTTGTTCTGCTTCAATCCTTTTTATCTAATTGTGTATGTTGGCATGTTGGCGGTCCTCCCTTCTCGTGAACAACAGTCAAAAAATCCAAGATCAGGCCTTAATCATGACTGTTGTTCACCTGCATTAATAAAATTATGTTTTAACTGACTTCCATGGCACCAGCCTTTCTCCCTTTTTTGCAAAGGTGTGAAGGAATGCTGTAAATTAAGAATGCTTTCAAAAAGATATAGTTTAATTTGTTACCTTTGTCTATATATGTTTATAATAAATTGACACATTTGAAGTTTAGCACATAAATTAAAGTATTTGTGAACCCCTGCCTTGTAAAATAACCCGTTCAGTTTAAAAAGAGAGCAGGAAGGAAGGCCAACCTGACGGATTATCTCGGTACCTGAACAAAATGTGACCTAAATACTAATAATTTACTTCTAAATATTTTTATTAACACAAAACATAATATACATAAATTTAAAAAGTAGATATCAAATTTAGATTTGCATACAGATACAACAAATCTTAAAGTATGTCACAGATACTGATTGACACGTTTTGCCAACGGCTTCTTCAGAACCAGGTGGCAGCAGTCATGACATCTAAAATACATCATAGAGAGCATAGAAGATATAAGGAAGGCAAATGATCAATATTATGGTTATTTTCGTTTTTAATTGTTCAAAAAATTCATAGATGTAAGTTATGACATTGATATAATTTGAAATTTGAAATGTTTGCCTACCTTGAGGACAAAAAGATTCTATATTTTAATGTGCCAAAATACAAAGTGGCTCGATCATCTAGAGGCGATGTATTACCCCATGATAAAGATGGGATAATCAGAAATGGACATCAAATATGTGCATGTAGGGACTTGACGCTGACAAAGATAGGAGGGACTGTTCAAAAGAAAAAAAAAAAAAGCAGATTTTTTAACATTGTGTCATATAAATTTAAATTCCCAATTGGTTCGAACAATATCTCAAGATTACTTATGCCTGGCCGACCAGAATGGCTAGAAAATAATGTTGTAGTATATCCTATACAGTAACAGTCGAATCTTTATGGGTCTGAATTGCCAAGAGGCAATCTTAGCATAAAGGTATTCCCTGCAATCAACAATAACAGCATCAGTGAACAGACCACGACAAGCTAAGCTAATAAAGCTATGGCTTTTGGGCAAATAAATACCTGAAAACTTCCGCCAGGAGGCAATGTGTCTCCGCCAGCAGGTGACTGGTAGTCTTGGATCAGATTAACAGTAACCCCAGAAATGGTCACTAAGTGATCACTATATGGAGATAAAAGTAAACAGAAGAGAGAAGAGATGTACCGACTATGTAAATAAGTCTCCACAACTTCTTATATTGTCAGAAGAAAGAAAGAAAATGTATCACTATGATGGTCAAAGGGCATAAAAACAGGGTTCTACCTTTAAACAGCAGTCACGTTGGTCCACCAGCTCATCTATGCTGTCTCCCAAATGGAGAGCTGGTTTTAAGTGCGCCTTGGCGCCAAAAAACAACCGGCCGCCCAGGAAACATAATTAATTTAAACCCCCTACAGATGGGGGAGGCACACTAGCACCTTACAATGCGCAGCCGCCCGTGTAATGCCGCCATCGCGCAAATGCGCGGACCGCATCGGCACCGGTGCACCTACAGTCTAAGCCTGCAGTCACGGCCGCCACTGCGTGAATTGGCGTGCGCATGCGCAGCAGGGCCCAGTCCGGTCTGGGGCTTGGAAAACAGCGCGCATGCACCGATACAGCATCCGGTCCCCATAGCAACGGAACCAAAAAACCTCGGCCAAATGGGGAGATAGAATCAAAGTCTACCCCGGAAGGGAGCAATGTAATAAAGCGGAACAGGGCACTAGACCACTGCATACAACGTTAGTCCCTGAACAGCCACAAAGTCCCAAAAGTGCTTCTGATCCGCACAAAAACAAAAAAAAAAAAGGGGAAAAAAGCATGAACAGTCCCCTCCGACGCCTCCACCGCAACGCCTCCACCGAGGGTGGGACAGAAATCAACATAAGCCGTTCCGTTCTATCCGATGTTATCCATGCCACATATATATTAACCATAATATTGATTATTTGCCTTCTTTATATCTCCTATGCGCTCTATGATGTATTTTAGATGTCATGACTGCTGCGACCTGGTTCTGAAGAAGCCGTTGGTGAAACGCGTCAACCAGTATCAATCAGTATCTGTGACATACTTTAAGATTTGTTGTATCTGTATGCAAATCTAAATTTGATATCTACTTTTTAAATTTATGTATATTATGTTTTGTGTTAGTAAAAATATTTAGAAGTAAATTATTAGTATTTAGGTCACATTTTGTTCAGGTACCGAGATAATCCGTCAGGTTGGCCTTCCTTCCTGCTCTCTTTTTCGACATAAATGTTATAGGATGAGGTACCCCCCATAGCTTTGTTACATAGCATAGTCTTGATAGCCGTTCAGTTTAAAATATAAATGAAAGACAAAACTGTGTGTGTGTATACATATAAAAAACATTATAAATACCTTTTTTCCATTTTTTTATGTGATCTCATAATCTATGTTCTCATCTGCATAAGGAGCTCAGAGAGCTGGGGAAGGAGAAACAGCAGCACAGTGGTCTTGCCAGTGAATGACTGTGCACTGGGGGGACACAGCGCGTGACTCAGGATTGAGCACACACAACTGCTTCCATACCAAACGGCTTGCTATAGGGGCGCTCGACAGGGGAAAAGAGCCAGGAGCGCTGGTGGGGAACCCCAGAAAAGGTGGATCGGGGCTGCTCTGTGCAAAACTGTAAGCATAACATGTTTGTGTTTTTTCTTTTTAAATCCCTTTTAATTCACTTTAAGTAACACGTGCACTAAAGCTCTAAGTGGAATTACCTCACCATATTGCCAACAGAATGTGATGAATACACTCTCAGATCCCACCCTATACAGGCATTTTCCTGCTCTGGGACAACAATCAAAGCACCAGCACATTTAGATCAATTGTCACTCTTGGATTGTAATCTCCTGGTGCTTTCCATTGGTGACATCCAGTGGCGACCTGCCCCCTCACTCGCATCGCCGCTGACACCAGATCGCTCTGAGCCCAGCCAGTTAGAGCCTCAGGCTCTAATCCTGTGCTTAACCACTTCAATACAGGGCACTTATACATGCCCAGGACAATTTTGAGCTTTCAGCGCTGTCGCACTTTGAATGACAATTGCGTGGTCGTGCTACGCTGTACCCAAACTATATTTTTATAATTTTGTTCCCACAAATAGAGCTTTATTTTAATGGTATTTGATTACCTCTGCAGTTTCTATTTTTTGCTAAACAAATAAAAAATACCGAAAATTTTGAAAAAAATAAAGATTTTGGTTTTGTTTCTGTTATAAAATTTTGTAAATAAGTAATTTTTCTCTTTCACTGATGGGCACTGATAAGGCGGCACTGACGGGCACAAATAAGGTGGCACTGATGAGGTGGCCCAATGAGCGGGCACTGATGGGCACTCATGGGTGGCACAGGTGGGTACTGATAGGCGGCACTGAAAGGATGAAAAGATGGGTACTTATGGGTGCACTGCTGGGCACTGATAGGGGACACTGCTGGGCAATGATATGTGGCACTTCTGGGCATTGATACGTGGCACTGATGGGCACTGATACATGGCACTGATATGAGGCACTGATGGGCATCCCTGGTGGCACTGGCAGTGGTAGGCATTGTCAGTGGGCACTGATTGGCAGCTGCCTGGGCACAGATGTGCATTTCCCTGGGGGTCTAGGGGAGCATACCTGGTGGTCCAGTGTAGTGGCATCCCTGGTGGTCCTGGACGGCATTATGGTGGTCCTGGGCGGGATCCGAGGGGGGGCTGTGCTGATAAACAATCAGCACAGACCCCCCCTGTCATGACAGCCACCGATCGGCTCTCCTCTACTCGCGTCTGTCAGACGCGAGTGAAGAAATGCCGATCACCGGCTCTTCCTATTTACATCGTGATCAGCCGTGATTGGACACAGCTGATCACGTGGTAAAGAGTCTCTGTCAGAGACTCTTTACCTAGATCGGTGTTGTGGGGTGTCAGATTGACACCCCGCAACAACGATCGATGCGATGCGCGCCCCCGGGGGCGAGCAGCGGCTAAATATCCTGAGGACGTCATATGACGCCCAGTCAGGATATGGAAACCATTTTGCCGCCGTCATTCTGCTATATGGTGGGTGGAAAGTGGTTAAAAAAAATTATTAAAATCCATGCATCCAGCGCCCTGCATGTAGATTAGGGGGGTATCGTCCCTGGGCCACTTATGGATGGGCTGGCACTGGTGACATCATAAATTTCACTATGTTTGCTCTTTTATCAATGGTTGTACAGCTTACATCTGGGCGGAAATTAAAGAGAAATATGTCCCATTTTCTGAACTCTTTGGATTCCTGCAAATAAAACACTGGCTTACCAGCATGCTGGCTGACAAAGATCTTATAAGCCAGCTCTCACTTTTTGAACACATCTGTTACCATATGCCTCTCTCTCCCAAATTGGTATCCATGCTTCACAACCAAACAACTCCAGTAATGACCAAATCCACATTTGCATTTCCACACCTTCAGTGTACTGAAGGCAGAGAGCATTGCCTACAAATTTGGTCTACAATGGTCTCCTGCTCTATCAACTGAACACAACTGAACACTGATGCCGTAATTCATGCAAAAGGAGCCCCGGCCAAGTATTGAGTGCATACTATACTGTACGTGGACATACTTTTCAGTAAGCCAACATTTCTGTATTAAAAATCCTTTTTAGTATTGGTCTAATGTCATTTTATAATTTTCTGAGATACAGAATTTTGGGTTTTCACTAGCTGTAAGCCATAATCATCAGAAATTAATTAAAGAAATGCTTGAAATATATCACTCTGTGTGTAATGAATTTCACTTTTTCAATTTAATTACTGAAATAAATGATCTTTTTGATAAAATTCTTATAGTAATCTGGAGAGCCTGAGATCACCAGCCAGCCATTTGTAAAAGGAAGTAGTCTTTATTTGTCTCTCAAAACAAGTAAACACAAATAGATTACTAGCAAACAATCTATAGCCCTGGTTTAATAAATACGACAAAATGGTTCACTGCCAGTATTTTAGTCCCACACTTGGGTTTAGGGTTTCTGTCTGTTCAGGAAAAGCAGTGGAGCTCAACAAAACAGATTCTCAGTCACCAGACAGCTCTTACTGTCTCATAGCTGTGGACTACTCCTAGGATTTGGGGGCTTTTCCCCACCCAAAGTCTCTCTGAGTCTCTGAATTCCAGGTCTCAAATGAGGACTTACCATTCCTGAGTGTGCAGTAAATCAGTCCTCTCTTGGCCGACTGGACTAACCTGGAACCCTTCACCCTGCATGGGTGAGAATCCTTGAGTACAAAAAGTGCCAAAAATGTTTAGGGGTGGGGGGAGCAAAAGTGGAACTTCCCTTTTAAGGTGAAGTTCTGCTTTAACTACCTTATGCCTATATTCCTATCCAATTACCCTGCTATCATTTAGATGATGTTCTAGCTTATTGTTAGATAATATGCATTATAGCATAAGAACAGTATGGAGATCTTGATCAAACTGCCTCTAATGGTTAAAGATTGCATAATAGGACACATATTTAAAGTGATTGTAAAGTCTTGTTTTGTTTTTTTAAATAACAAACATGTTATACTTACCTCCTCTGTGCAGTTGTTTTTGCACAGAGCAGCCCTGATCCTCCTCTTCTCGGGTCCCTCTTTGCTGCTCCTGGCCCCCCCTCCTATCAAGTGCCCCCACAGTCAGCAGCTTCCTATGCGGGCACTGGAGCTAAGTCACATCTTCTTGTGACCTTTCAGACACAGAGCCCCAACCCGGCCCACCCCCTCTCTCCCTTGATCGGCTGACTGACTTTGCTTGACAGCCGTGGGAGCCAATGGTGCCCCTGCTGTGTCTCAGCCAATCAGCAGAAGTGTCTTAGACATTCGTGGACATCGCTGAAGCAAAAGGGGGCACAGGTAAGTAATTAGGGGGGTGCTGGGGTGGCTACTACACACAGATGTTTTTTTATCTTAATGTGTAGAATGCATTAAGATAAAAAACCTTCTGCATTTACAACTGCTTTAAAGGATAAGTTCACCTTTTCAGGCAGAATTACATTTTTTATAATAAATAGAAGCATTTTCTAATACCATTTCTGGACCAGCTATCCCAATGTGCTTTTCTCTCACTTATCTTATCCACAGGAGGTTTAAAATCTTGTCAATTTATTTGAATTTTTAAAATGATTTTAAGATTTCATCACTTCCTGTAGATTCTCTCAGTATGCACTTCCTGTAGGCCATCTCCCATAGCCTTAACTTCCTTGTTGCATCACAGAAAAGGGCTTGATAGAGTGTGTTCACCACTCTGGACATCACCTCCCTCATTACAATACTACCAACCCACTTCTTATACAACCTGATTGTGTAATCTCCTTTAGATCTCCCATCAGCTATGTAGTACAAGGGCCTGCCTGAATTGATACAAATTAAATGCATGGTTATGGTGTGTCCACCTGTTCCATAGTTCTGGTAAATCAAAAATAAATTGTACACAAATAAATAGGAGGGAGTGGACAGAGACACTCCGTTGTTAGGCCATGTTCACTTCTCCACGTAGCAAATACTCACATTCCTACATGCGTTTGTTTTGGGTGTTTTGGAGCGTTTTTACTTTACAATTCATGCACTTAAATGGGCTGCCCTACACGCAACAATCATCCCAGAGAAGCTCCAGAACTTTTTTTGAAGCAGAGCATGGTACATTACCACAGTTTTTGGTGCGTTTGCCACACTTGGGGTGCCTTTAACTTGTAATGACAACACAAACATGGTGCACATTTGCAGTATTTCTGAAATGCATAGCAAAGCAGGCATTTTCTGTGCAGTTTGCCATGCTATTGGAAACACACAGATGTGAATGGAACCTAATTGTTCTTGTGTAAATGCATCAATTTCACTTTCAGGCCCCATTCACACCTAGAATAGTGGGAGTATGTGTTTTTTAGCTTTTTTTTCCATTGACACACATAGGGCAGCCTGTTGATTTTAATGGGCTGAACTACATGTGGAAAAGTAGCTCATGGGACATTTTGGTGTGGTATAAGTTGCACATTTTTTACTTCTTTTATCACCTGTTTTTTCATGTAGCAAGACGTGTGTTTGCTTCTGTGTTTTGTGTGGAAGCTGAAAGCACAACTAGGTAATTTTAAGTGTATAAATGTGGCCATACACTATACAATCTGATAAATCTCCTTTTGATTTTACAAAACTATATAATAGGAGAACACACCATCTATCCATTCACTCTGTATCCAATCAGGCAGGCCCTTGCACCACATCAGGGGTGTCCCGTGAGCGGCGTGTAGCCTCAGGGACTTTAGCATGCAGCCTGAGCCCGTCTGAAGGGATGCAGGGGAAAACAGGCAAATACATGGGTGGAGAAATGCCAAAGATGCTGTGAAAACTTAGTTGATGGGTGAAGGTTGTGTGCTAATGAGGTCAGCTGGTAAATTCCTTTCTGTGTCTTACTGGTTTATTTGTCTCAAATCTATACCAGGGAGTCTCTGAAGCTTTCTAAGAAATATAGCAAGGGCAAGGTAGGGCCTTGTTATCAAAATCAAAGAAAGCTTGTATTTTTCTGCAACTGGGGTACGTTAATAGTATATTGGTACATAGGGTAGCTGGAGTCCAGCAATCCAAGAGTTAATAATAATGGTCAATGCTAACTTTCAGGTACTTTTGAAGAGACGCTGCCTAAAGTGAATTTTCACCTTTTTCCCCATACATTTTTGCAGTTCAGTGATGCAGATTTAGCTGTATAATTATAATATATATGATTAAGTAGGATTTTAATGATTGGGTTTACATCTACCTTAAAGTACAACTAAAGGAAATATATTTTTTTGAGTTTTGGATAGAGTGGAGAGGGATTAGAACACCTGTCAGTTTTTTATATTGCTGTCTGTGTCGCCATTAGGGAGATTGCCCCTCTCTATTTGTCCTGTTTACCGTTATCATTGGAAGTAAAAGTAAATAAAATCCCACATTTTGGGTTGTCCCCAGAAAAAGTAATAGAAGGAAAATCTTCCAATAGAGACACTTGTTCTGGTGACCTCGGGGTCCCCAAGGGAGACCCTTAATTTGCAAGGATTTTCTCTCATTTCCTGTTTTGGCTATGGGACAGGAAGTGAAGGAAAATCTCCAAAATGGGACATAGATGTTATGACTCTGCCTTACTCTTTTTAAAATGATTTTTTTTTTAAATTGTTCTACTTTAACATCTTCCATATTACCCAACTCTGCTGTGGGTGCACACCTGTAGAACAGCCCCCTGATGACCTCTGTGATGAACAGAAGTCAATTTGTGTCTCTATGGGGTAATATTGCCATTTTTTTTATGGGAAAAGCCTTATGATCTCTCCGTAAATAATAGCAACAATTTTCAATTTTACTGGTTAGTAGACATGTGCGATTCGTTTCGTACGAATTCGTAATTCGTACGAATTTTTTGAAATTCGTACGAATTTACGAATCCGTAGTACGAATTTTTTTTAATACGAATTCCGTACGGAATACGAAATTCCGTTTACGAATTTCGTCGCCGAATTTATTCGAACCCGACTACCAAATATCGAATTTCAGCTAATATGAAATAAATTATTATAGCGGATATAACGAATGCTTCGAATGAATTCGAATGAATTTGAATGAATTTGAATGGATTCGAAAAAAAAGCTATTTAAATTCACTTGCGGCTATTGCCGGCAAATGAATTGTCGGATCCATAACACAGAGAACAGTCATTCATTGAAGTCATTGATAAAAAAATGCGTGGGGGTCCCCCCAAATTCAATAACCAGGCCCTTCAGGTCGGATATTAAGGGGGACCCCAGCCAAAAAAAAAAAAAAAAAATGGCGTAGGGTCCCCCTCAAAATCCATATCAGACCCTTGAGGTCTGGGATGGATTTTAAGGGGAACCCTAGCCAAAAAAAAATGGCATGGGGTCCCCCTCAAAATCCATACCAGACCCTTATCCGAGCACGCAACCTGGCAGGCCGCAGGAACGGAGGGCCCCCCCTCCTGCCTGAACCGTACCAGGCCACATGCCCTCAACATTGGGAGGATGCTTTGGGGGTCTGAGACCCCCAAAGCACCTTGTCCCCATGTTGATGAGGACAAGGGCCTCGTCCCCACAACCGTGCCCGGTGGTTGTGGGGGTCTGCGGGCGGGGGGCTTATCGGAATCTGGAAGACCCCTTTAACAAGGGGGCCCCCAGATCCCGCCCCCCCCCTGTGTGAAATGGTAAGGGGGTACAAAAGTACCCCTACCATTTCACCAAAAAATGTCAAAAATTGTAAAAATGACAGGAGACGGTCTTTGACAATTCCTTTATTAAAATCTTCTTTCTTCTTTCTTCTGGTCTTCCTTCCTTCATCTTCTCCTTCCGTCATCTTCTTCCATCTTCTTCTTCCTCCGATCCGCTTCTTCTTGCTCCGGTCTTCTCGTCCTTCTCGTCCGGCATCGGCGTCTGTTCTCGCAGGCCGCTCCTCGCAATAAGAGGCTCCCGCTCTGTGAGGCTTCACTCCGGCTGACAGGTCTTTTATAACGAAGGCACCTGGTGACCCCGCCCCCCTGTGACGTCATGGCGAAAGCCATAGGGAAGTCCCCATGACGTCCCCGTGCGTCAGAGGTGGCGGGGTTACCAGGTGCCCTCCGTTATAAAAGACCTGTCAGCCGGAGCGAAGCCTCACAGAGCGGGAGCCTCCCATTGCGAGGAGCGGCCTGCGAGAACAGACGCCGATGCCGGACGAGAAGGATGAGAAGACCGGAGCAGGAAGAAGGGGATCGGAGGAAGAAGAAGATGGAAGAAGATGACGGAAGGAGAAGATGAAGAAAGGAAGACCAGAAGAAAGAAGAAAGAAGATTTTAATAAAGGAATTGTCAAAGAACGTCTCCTGTCATTTTTACCATTTTTGACACTTTTTTGGTGAAATGGTAGGGGTACTTTTGTACCCCCTTACCATTTCACACAGGGGGGGGCGGATCTGGGGGTCCCCTTGTTAAAGGGGGCTTCCAGATTCCGATAAGCCCCCCGCCCGCAGACCCCCACAACCACCGGCCAGGGGGTTGTGGGGATGAGGCCCTTGTCCTCATCAACATGGGGACAAGGTGCTTTGGGGGGGACCCCAAAGCACCCTCCCAATGTTGAGGGCATGTGGCCTGGTATGGTTCAGGCGGGAGGGGGGGCCGCTCTCGTCCCCCCCTCTTTTCCTGCGGCCTGCCAGGTTGCGTGCTCGGATAAAGGGTCTGGTATGGATTTTGAGGGGGACCCCACGCCATTTTTTTTTTTTTTTTTGGCCGGGGTTCCCCTTAAAATCCATCCCAGACCTGAAGGGTCTGGTATGGATATTTGGGGGGGACCCCCCCACGCCATTTTTTTTTGGCTGGGGTTCCCCTTAATATCCATACCAGACTTGAAGGGCCTGGTTATTGAATTGGGGGGGACCCCCACGCTTTTTTTTTTAATCAATGAATGACTGTTCTCTGTGTTACATAGTCGACTTTTTATTAGCCGCGAGTGTTTTTAAATAGCTTTTTTTCCTGCAAAAATGACACTTTGTGCAGGAACAGTTCTCTATATTAGATATACTGAAACTCAAATTAATTTGAAGCATTCAAAGCATTCGTTATATCCGCTATTATAATTTCTTTCATATTAGTTGAAATTCGATATTTGTAGTTGAATTTACTAACGATTCCTAACTATTCGTAACGATTCGTAACTTGAAATTGAAATTCGATATTTGTAGTTGGATTCGAATTGTTCTCTGTGTTATGAGAACCGACAATTCATTAGCAGCGTTAACGATTCGTAGCGATTCGTAACGATTCGTAACTTTACTAACGATTCGAAAAAAAAATTACGATTCGTCCGAATTTCGTATTTCGTACGAATTCGAACGGAATTTCGTACACGAATTACGAATTTTTTTATATACGAAATGGGACGAAACGAAACGAAACTAATTTTTTGACAGTTCCCATGTCTACTGGTTAGGCTGGTAAAATTTGAGCCAGGTGGAAACCCTACGTCAAGGGCATTTTAATCTGTGTGCAAACAACAAATTTACAATGGCTGGGGTCAAAGTCTGTAAATTAGTTCCTTTTCTGCAATAAGAACTATATACAGTACATTTTTAAGCAAACAACACATGTCTTTAGGTTTCCAATGGCCCCAAGAAAATGGCTAGCATATTCTGTTATAGGCTGGCCATTGATGGATCCAAATTCAGCTGGTTCAGCAGGGACAAATTTTGTTCCATCCTGTTCAAGAGGTGTTGACCTAGTGATCAACTCCTCTCAACCGGGACTGTTGGAAAAATTGTCCGGCTGTCAGAATACAATGACATAGTGGGGAGGATTTCCTCCCCCGCCTCAAATGTGTGAGAATCAGTTATGGACAGCCTTGTAACATCTTATTTGCCTTTAAGGTACAGATGGGCTTTAGATAATAGTGACAATGACATTAAAACAGCTGAAATGAACAGTATCTCTTCCTTGTACATGCGCATTATGATGCCCAAATAGCGATTACAACAGCAAACACAACTGTTACAATGATTAGGTAGGCAATAACTATAAAACGGTCTATGACATGTGCTGCAGCATGCCATTCTGACGCATGCTCCTGCTTGATCCTAGACTCCGTCAAGTCTTCCTGGATCTTTAGGATTTCATTTAACAGCTCCCTCAGTAGCTTCACTTCATGACTATCTTCAGTGGGTATTTGGGTTGTGTTTCTCCTCTCAGCATTTACCATTTCATTATTAGAATCTGTTAAGAAGTGGACAACAAAGGTGGATATAAGTGATCTAGTGCAGATCTGGAAAACTTGCAGTATTCAACTCACTACCAGCAGAGCTCCCAAATGTCCTTCATTAGTAACTAAATCCCTCTGTCCCCCTTTTGATCTGATGTGTAAGTATTATTCGAAGAAACACTGTCACCTTGCCCATGCAATGCACGCTTACACTCGCCTTGTCTGTGCTCCTTCACATCTCACACTGAAATCAGCGGTGTCGGTGACCAAGGATTGCAGTGACACAATTTCCTTGGTTATAGAACAATCCACTGCACTGACACAGGGGAAGAAGCCACGTGCACCCTCATACTCACCAAATGGTGTCACCAGATAGCCAATCAGAAGAGCTGTCAGAGACAGATCATTCAGTGTGCTGTACTCCCTGTACACAGCCTTATGCCCCGTACACACGGTCGGAAATTCCGACCACAAAATCCGTCGGATTTTTTCCGACGGATTTTGTCCAACACTGGTGTTGCATACACACGGTCGGACAAAGTTGTCGGAAAATCCGATCATTCTGAACGTGGTGACGTTTGTTGCGTACGACGGGACTACATAGAGGCTAGTAGCCAATAGCTTTGGTCTTGTAATGTGATCTGAGCATGCGTGGCACTTTGTCCATCCGAATTCGCTACACACGATCGTAAAAAGTCCGATAGGACTTTGTTGTCGGAAAATTTGAGAGCAGGATCTCAAACTTTTTCCGGCGGAAATTCCGACGGAAAAAGTCAGATGGAGCCCACACACGGTCGGAATTTCCGACAACATGGTCCGATAGGACATTTTCCGTCGGAAAATCTGACTGTGTGTACGGGGCATAAGAGTGCTGTGGACTCATATGTGTGGCAATTGGGTGCTGAAGACCAATTTTCCTGCAGCAGCATATATAGGAGGTGGTATCAAAAAGATTCAGGACTAGTTTTATAACATGACAACAGATGGCAGCACAAGGCTGCATGCAGTCACAGGGAACACCGACCTTCATAAGTCAGTGTGCCAAAAGATATCGTCCTGTATACATTGGGAGCTGTGCAACTGTTACTATTCTGACCACATGTGTTACCACGTGTAGCGCTGGCTCCTGATGAGCACACGCCATGTGTTTTTCCAAGTTAATATTCCTAAAACCACAGTTGGGCTTTGGGGCCAATTATGGCAAATTATGGTTTCAGTATCAGTCTAGCTGGAATTGCACTGAGTTCTCCTTGGCCGTAGGTGTTGCTGTATGAGAACGCAGTTTAGCTGGGTGTATTGAATGCCCTTCTTTCTCTCGGGGGAAACCCAGTTGGAGTGTCGTTCTACTGTGCATTCTGGGACGGGGTATTTAAGGCACTGAGATCACGTGTTTCAGGGGGCCGGTCCAGAAGATATCTTCTGTCTGTTTAGTCCTGGTCCTCCTGACCAGCCCTCATGGCCTGGGGTGCGGATCCATGCAATTTTAAGCCTCAGGGCTGGGTAGCCCGAGGCAAAGCAACTGCAGGGACAGGCCCATATGGATATCGGGGCCTAATTATCCAAGAGTGGTCCGGTGCCGTCTCATCTAAGGAGAGGCCCAGCAACTGGAGAAGCACCCAGGGGAGAATTCTTCAGGAGAAGGCCATGCATAAGGCTGGTTTCTCTGGAGGAGCCTGGAGGGTCAGTTGAAGGACACTAAATGGATCTACACTCATACGGTATCGCCGGATCGGCTGCGAGATACTGGTACCATATGATAGCGCTCTAAATTTGTCTAAGTCCCTCAGTTACATTCAAGTCTGTGGCAGAGACTTTATGCTCAAGTGTTCTACATTCAAGTCTGTGGCAGAGACTTTATGCTTAAGTGATCTACATTCAAGTCTGTGGCAGAGACTTTGCTTTACCTAACACTTCACCGGCTGCTAAGCCTAGTGAGAGGAGGTCTATCTGGGGGTGACGAAAATCCAGCTGTGAAACAGTTATTCTCTGGATTCCTACAATAAGAGACTTCCTATTCTTTTACAGTTCCAAAGGTACCTGAACTTTCATCCTAACCCTCTACCCTACGTTATGAGACTGTTTTATCTTTTCAAATAAATAACCCAAAAAGGAAGATAAAGTGTCAGTTTCCACATTTCTTTGGGCCATCTACCACGGGAAACCCTAGATGGAGACGAGGTGAAGAAGGTAACGGTAAGCCCAATAAAACCAGCAGCTTCTTCGGGGGTCAGTGCTACACATGTCTGCTATTTCATCACGGACAGCAGGTTAGAACAAAGAGCAAACATGAAATTCTGCGTGAAACTGGGCAAATCTGCCACAGACATTTCATATGATTCGGCAAGTTTACGTTGATGCTGCAATGAATCCTTCAAGGTGTTTTGAGTTTGAGGTGTCCCCAGGCTGCTGACTGCTGATGAAGCAGAAGAAACACTGCATCAAAGTTTGCCAAGCACTCCATCAGCGTGCCATGGGGACAAACTTGGCAGCAACATGGTGCATTTTCAAATCACAAGGTGCCAAACGTTTTTCACATTTTTGGGGGTTGGACTCTTTGAAGGTCTTACTAATTTCTCGTTGTCTTCCGTGATGTTCTTCTGCTATTGAAGGCACGTGTGCCACTTAAAATACCTTGAACAACCCATTGCAGCATCACCATAACTTGCCGAATCATGTCAAATGTCTCTGTGGCAGATTTGCCCGTTTTTTCACGCAGAATTTCATGTTTGCACTTTGTTCTAACTTGCTGTTCATGATGAAATGGCAGACGTGGTAATGCACATGGTCAGAATAGCACCAGTTGCACAGCTCCCAATGTACACAGGATGATGCCTTTGGCACACTGACTTATGATGGTCAGTGCTCCCTCTGACTGTGTGTGTTCCCATCATTTCTATGTACCGTATTGTCCCTCTAGTGCCCAGTATCACTAACTGACCTCATATCTGTGAGTCGACCCAAAGGGATTGTGGGATTAGTAGTTCCTCAGAATGGTAATTACTCCCCAGAGCTTAGTAAGTGTGGTAAAGCTCTGCTGTTTTCCATTATACAATCATGTGCAAGCAAAAAAGCTTTTTTCCCCCTTTGCACCTGATTGTGTAATGAATACCCAATGAATCTTCACCACATTATATTTACTAAGGAAAATTAGTGCAACTGCACTTGCAAAGTGCACAGTCTTTTTGGGCTTTATCAAGTAAATCAAGCCCAGTGTGTCCCTCTTTCTCATCTCAGAAGGAATGCTTCAAGTCATATTGTTCAGACAACTGCAGCCTCTTCACTGGTTAAAGGCTAAGTTCACCTATGTTCACTTTTTTTTTTTCTTAATTCCGTCTCCCCTATGTACAAATATAGCATCAATGTACTTCTTTTGCAAAAATAAAACTGCTTTCCATTTATTCTACACATGGTTACCTCAATCTTGCAATGGCTGTTTACCCGCTTGCTGACCAGCGCATGACCATGTACATTGGCACAATGGCACGGCTGCACAAATGGGTGTACCTGTACGTTCCCTTTAAATCGTGGGCTAATGGGCACGGGCGTGCCCGCCACGCACTGCATGAGCGTGCCCGCGGCTCCCGCAGACTTAATGTCCGGTGGTGGTCCATGATTGTGACACAGAGAGGCAGAACAGGGAGATGTAAACAAGGCATTTCCCTGTTCTGCCTAGCAACATGACAGTGATCTACTGCTCCCAGTGATCGGGAGCAGTGATCTCTGTCATGTTCTAGTGAGCCCACCCCCCCTACAGTTAGAACACAGTGAGGAAACACAGGTAACCCCTTGATCGCCCCCTAGTGTTTAACCCCTTCCCTGCCAGTGTCACTTACACTGTAATCAGTGCATTTTTATAGCACTGATTGCTGTATTTATGTCACTGGTCCCAAAATTGTGTTAAAAGTGTCCGATGTGTCCGCCACAATGTCACAGTCACGATAAAAATGGCAGATCGCTGGCGTTACTACAAAGAAAAAAGACGCTATAACTTTTGCGCAAACCAATCCATATACGCTTATCGCAATTTTTTTTACCAAAAATATGTAGAATACGTATCGGCCTAAACTGAGGAAGAAATTCGTTTTTTTTATATATTATTTGGGGATATTTATTATAGCAAAAAGTAAAAAATATAGCTTTTTTCAAAATTTTTGCTTTTTTTTGTTTATAGCGCAGAAAATAAAAACCGCAGAGGTGATCAAATACCACCAAAAGAAAGGTCTGTTTGTAAGAAAAAAAGGAAGTCCATTTTGTTTGGGTGCAACATCGCATGACCGCGCAATTGTCAGTTAAAGCGGTGCAGTACCGTATCGCAAAAAGTGCTCTGGTAAGGAATGGGGTAAATCCTTCCGGGGTTGAAGTGGTTAAAAATACTGCTCCATTACTCCTGTCTTACTTCCTGAGCAGACTTTAGGTCATGACACAGGAAGGAGTTGACCAGCTGACCTCATTAGCACACACCCTACATCATCTACTCTAAGCTGGTCAACTTCTTCCTGTGTCATGACCTAAAGACTGTTCAGGAAGTAAGGCAGACGTAATGAAACAGTGTTTTTAAACAGCCATTGGAAGAGTGAGGTAAATGTAGAATAAAATGGAAAGAGGTTTTATTTTTGCCAAAAAAATACATTAATGCTATATTGGTACATAGGGGAGCTGGTATTTAGAGGGGAAAAAAAGTGTACAAAGGTGAACTTAGCCTTTAAGGTCTACACACCTTATGTACTAAATCCACTTTTTTTCTCACATATAGCAAACACTACTTACCACGTTTGTTTAAGGACCTAAAGCAAAGAAGCATTGCCAAGTATTTTAAGATCCAGGTCTTTACCCAAGATGGGACAACAGTCTGAGATTTGGACAGCGTCATCATGTAGGAAATTGTGAGACATCCAAATATACTGAGTATCATGACAGTGATACAGACAAGGCAGAATAGACCTGTAATTGCAATATTAACACATGGTGAAGAGGTCCTTCTAAAAGAAGCATAGACTTAAAGTAAAACTGTGGAAGAATATGGAAACTGACTTTAAGTAGGTGTGGGTCATAGAGCTGTCACCCTAATTCTAGTTTCACTACCCAGTAATGAACTGGAACAAACATACAGGGTGGGAGTTCAGGTTTTTTAGTTCAATCTCAATTTTATTGTATCAAGAAAAATATGAAAACAAACCATATATCAATACAAAGATGTATATAACGTGGGATGATATCTATTACAAAAAGACTTTCAATTTCACAAGATGGAATACAATATTCATCGGTGAACAGATAATATAGAGGCATACTGCATCCGTTTTAGTTTTAACGTTTAGGGTGATATCCAGGTTTATTAAAACATAAAGTAAACATGAATAACATTTAACCCGCATGAGTCAATTTAATATTCAAGAAAAATGTTGTTGGGAACACTAAGCTGAAGAGCAAATTTTGATACTTCTTTTTATGACAGAGATAAAGAGTAAAGAGTCAGGGAAAGAAAGGCAGGTAGGACAAGAGCACAGAGTATATTCTATAATCCAGAGAGATGTACTTTGTAAACTCCGTCATGGCCCAGAGGAGGTATACATGAGATCACCTGAGGCCCAGATGATATACTCGGACGAGTAGCGGAACATAGTCCAAGAGGTCTAGGCAGAGCCGATCTGCCCTATACGCACAGTACGCAAGCTGCGTAGGGCCCCGCCGCTGTGGGGGGGGGGGGGGCCCCCAAGACCCAGCATCCCCCCCAGTGGTGTACTAAGTGGGGGGCGGGCCGCCCCAGGTTTCGCACACTCAGGGGGTGTCAGGCCGGCACCCCCCCTCCGAGACTGAAGCAGGGACAGCGGGCGAGTTAAGGCAGTGGTAAACGCAGTCACGGTGACACAGGCACACGGAGAGCAGTGGTGATTTGCGGGGGAGGGGGGTTTGCGAGCCGCACCCGAGTGACACCCGTACGCCGTCTGCAGACTGAGCATACCCGGGACTCGCCGCAATGATCCCCTTCTTTCAGACTCAGGGCCGCGGCTCTCATCAGTCTCGGCTGTTTCACACAGCCGAGCAGAGTGAAGCGGCATCCCCCTCTATGTCTACACAGGGGGAGGGGACCTGACCTGTGCATGTCCCGCACTGGCACTGTTAATCTGAGGTACATTATGGGTCTGTATTGTAGAGGGGGAGTCTGTATTGTGGGGGGGTCTGCACAGTGTAGGGGGGAGTCTGTATGGTGGGGGGTCTGCACAGTGTAGGGGGGAGTCTGTATGGTAGGGGTGGTCTGCACAGTGTAGGGGGGAGTCTGTATGGTAGGGGGGTCTGCACAGTGTAGGGGGGAGTCTGTATGGTAGGGATGGTCTGGACAGTGTAGGGGGGTCTGCACAGTGTAGGGGGGGAGTCTGTATTGTAGGGGGGTCTGCACAGTGTAGGGGGGAGTCTGTATTGTAGGGGGTCTGTATTGTAGGGGGGTCTGCACAGTGTAGGGGGGTCTGTATTGTAGGGGGAGTCTGTATTGTAGAGGGTGTCTGTATTGTAGGGGGGTCTGCACAGTGTAGGGGGGAGTCTGTATTGTAGGGGGGTCTGCACAGTGTAGGGGGGTCTGTATTGTAGTGGGGGGTCTGTATTGTAGGGGGGTCTGCACAGTGTAGGGGAGGAGTCTGTATTGTTGGGGGGTCTGAACATTGTAGAGGGTGGTCTGTACTGTAGGTGGGTCTGTATTGTAGGGGGCGTCTGCACAGTGGGGGGGTCTGTATTGTAGGGGGGTCTGCACTGTAGGGGGGTCTGAACTTTTAGAGGGTCTGCAATGTAGGGGGGGTCTAATCTATCTCAAGCTATCTCCACGCCAACAACACTACACATGGCCGCCGTGTAGGCAGCCTCATATAGTGTGGGCGTGGACTTAGTCCCCCTGAGCCACGATTGGCCAAAGGCACCCTGCCTTTGGCCAATTTTGGCACTCTTAGCAGAGAGCGCTGTGATTGGTCAAAGCTAATAATGTGACTGGAGGATATTAGTGCATGCTTTGGCCAATCATCATACAGCAATACTCTGCGATCTCGCAGTGCATTATGGGGCGATCCACGATGCTCAAATTTTCCGCGAACGCCCCATAATGTTCGGTGTTCAGCAAACGGGCGAACACCCGATGTTCGACCCGAACATTGAGCTCATCCCTAGTCACCAGTATGGTATTTGTAAATTAAAATCATATCCCCTCTTAAGTGTCTCTTCTCCAGAGAGAATAAGTGCTTGTAAACTTTCTTCAAAACTAATATCCTCCAGTCACATTATTAGCTTTGTTGCCCTTCTCTGTACTCTCTCCATTTCCAGCACATCCTTCCTGAGGACTGGTGCCCAGAACTGGACAGCATACTCCAGGTGAGGCCGGACTAGAGTCTTGTAGAGTGGGAGAATTATTGCTTTATCTCTTGAGTTAATCTCTTTTTTAATGCATGCCAATATTCTGTTTGCTTTGTTAGCAGCAGCTTGGCATTGCATGCCATTGCTGAGCCTATCATCTACTAGGACCCCCATGTCCTCTTCCATCCTTGATTCCCCCAGAGGTTCTCCCCTCAGTGAGTAGATTGCATTCATATTTTTGCCACCCAAATGCATTATTTTACATTTTTTCACATTAAACCTCATTTGCCATGTAGTTGCCCACCCCATTCATTTGTTCAGATCTTCTTGCAAGGTTTCCACATCCTGCAGAGAAGTTATTGCCCTGCTTAGCTTAGTATCATCTGCAAATACAGAGATTGAACTGTTTACCCCATCCTCCAGGTCGTTTATGAACAAATTAAATAGGATTGGTCCCAGCACAGAACCCTGGGGGACCCCACTACCCACCCCTGACCATTCCAAGTAGTCCCCATTTATCACCACCCTCTGAACTTGTCCTTGTAGCCAGTTTTTAATCCATGTAGTCACTCTAAGGTCCATGCCAACAGACCTTACTTTGTACAGTAAACGTTTATGGGGAACTGTGTCAAATGCTTTTGCAAAATCCAGATACACCACGTCTACAGGCCTTCCTTTATCTAGATGGCAGCTCACCTCCTCATAGAATGTTAATAGATTGGTATAGCAAGAACGATTCTTCATGAATTACTGCTAATCATACCGTTTTCATTACTAAAATATTGTATATAGTCCCTTATGATCCCCTCCAAGAGCTTACATACTATTGATGTTAGGCTAACTGGTCTGTATTTCCCAGGGATGTATTTTGGCCCTTTTTAAAATATTGGAGCTACATTGGCTTTTCTCCAATCAGCTGGTACCATTCCAGTCTGTAGACTTTCAGTTAAGTTTAGGAACAATGGTCTGGCAAATACTTGACTGAGTTCCCTAAGCCACCTGGACCCGGTGACTTATTAATGTTAAGTTTTCCAAGAATGGCAAAGATGTTTTTATTACAAATTATGTGAGAAGTTCCTCTTTAGCAGCAAGACTTTTGAAACCTTCACAGCAGTTTGTGACGGTAAGCACCATCCTCTGTAATTCTGGGACATTGCACCTAGGTGTCAGGAATCAATTGAATCGCATTAAGCGATTTAGTGAGCATTTAAGGGAACACTTTGGAGAAAAGAGTGGGTCTGCTTCTGTCTAGCCATGGATGAGTGACTAGATTAAAGTCCCGCCAATGTACATGTATGGTCAATGAAAAGGTTCTAATGCAGCAAAAAAGGAGAAAAAGGATGTCTGGGCAGTTTTAGGGACATAAACACTTGCAATAGTGAGTTTTTGGTCAGCAACCGTCCCTTTAAGAATTAAATATCCTTTACACCTGGAAGGGTATTGCCATTTAAAGACATTATAAAAGAACTTCATATGGTTGGGTGAAGCAAAGTGGGCTTCCTGCAAACATATCATTTTAGCTCCTAAATTCTTATAGTGCAAAAACGCTTTTTAACCATCTATAAAAAATACATGGTAGCTTACCAGATAGGAGCATACTATTAAGAAAAAACAGCATATAGTAGTATCAAATTGTTTGATTCTAATTATATGGATAGAAAGGTAAAGGTTAAAACAACTTACCTAATACTGGAGCAGTGTTAGATTTTGGCAGCATGTCGTTTAGGATTAAAAGGAGCACAGCAAATCCAAGTACAAGGGTTATTTTAAAGCCAAGCCTTTCTCCAGACTCGATATGTATAAACATACTGACAATATCCAATAAAACCATGAAGCATGCTGGGAGGATGATGGTAATTATCTGAACTACAGGTACTCTTTTTAATGTTATCTAAAAAAGAAAAAAAAGACAACTCAAGCCAGCTGATAAGAGTAGTTCTGTTGGTAAGCATTGGTAATCTGATCCCATCTGGAGGTACAGAGAGGGATTAGTTGAGATTACATAATCCGGTAGTGGTGTAGGGGTTGGAGGCATATCACACCCACTTAAATATTGAATGCCAAAGACATTGATGTTGGCTTCAGCACTGAAACAGATGAAAGGTAAGAGGCAAATTCTGATGAAGTGTACTATATCTTCCTCTAGAATTATCCATTATTTGGCTTTGTTTACCTTGCTCTCAGTCCTCACCAAATGTAAAATTTTTGACTCACCAGATTAAAGCGGTTGTATACCCGTTTTTAGTCGGGTTTTTTTTTTAAACTACCTGCAAGACAAAGTCATAATGAGCTAGTATGACTAGCATACTAGCTCATTATGCATCACTTACCTTAGATCGGGGCCCCTGACGCCGTCCTCTTCTCCCCCTCCAGCCGCATCTATCTTTCCACAGATACCCTTCTGGGTATCACCGCTCCGGCCAATCACAGCGCCGCTGCGGCACTGTGATTGGCCAGAGCGGCGAGGACGTCGCTCTGCGCATGCGTGCGGGACACTTCAACTGCGGTGAGCCGCAGTTGTGAATGGGGATTAACCCTGTAAATGCACCGTTGTCTACGGCGCGCATGCGCCGTAGACACGTTGTAAAACGTTCTTTGCAAATATCTCCTAAACCGTGCAGGTTTAGGAGATATTTCTTGTACCTACAGGTAAGCCTTAATCTAGGCATACCTGTAGGTGCAAGTTGAATTTAAGGGTATACAACCGCTTTAAAGATCATTTTTCTATAATACCTAGTGGTAAGCACAATGTACTGCGATCAATAAATATACTGATAATAGTGGTGGCCGATAGATAAATATGTAAAAAGTGCGAGAGTGTCAAAATGACTAATGACACATACATATAATAGCTAGTAAAACATCATAAATATGAGACATAAAAAATATCACTAAAATATATAAAAAATATTAGGTGAACATATGGTGTAGATCAATATAAAATTTAAAGTGCATACTGCAAAGAATAAATATATATAACCGTAACGTGTCGGTATATATAGTAAAACTGTGAGGTGCTGGTATATATAATAACACTGGCTATGCGATACAGTGTAGAAAAAGGTTGATATCTCAATCTGCCGAATGTGATGCAGAAAGTAAGATGCACTGACAAGAATAAACAATTAAACAGTGAATGAAAGTGCACAATGCATTAAAGGTGCAGATAGTGAAGCATAAGTGGAGCTAGTCTGCTTGACTAGAGAGAGTTATACATATATAGATATGCACAAAAAAACTGAGTTGCAAAAAACGCAGAATGCGATTTGCAAAAAACTGAGTTGCAAAAAAACGCAGAATGCGATTAAACAGAGAAAATGCGATTTCAACAGAAAAAAAATGCAAAATAGAGTAGCACAAAGTTATTATATGAGAACGTGGCTGGAAATAAATATCCGTAAAGAGGTAAATGTGACCAAAATCAAGTAGCAGACTAAGCTGCATGCACATAGGTCCGTGATATAGAGAAAAAAAGTCCTTGACAGTTTGATAACTGTGATTACAAATCTCGGTGTAAGTGATATGATCCTTATACAGAAGTGGTGTTCGTGCAGTGGGGTGTCATAAAATAGTGGGGGGCGTTCCTCTTCGTGCGGGGCAAACTATGATAAGTAATGGACCCTTACCTTGCGGTAAAGGGTTAACCGCATAAAGATAGTGATATGGGTTCTGCTGTCCTCTTCTTCTAATGTGCTGCTCTGCCTAGGAGGGTGCGTGTTTCCTTCTTCCTTCCCTGGCTCCTGGTATCTTTAGCCTTATCTCTCCCAGTGTTTGGGGACACGGAGAGGCATTCATACCTGAAAGATAACGAGTTTGGCGCTCGTTTGGAGATGAGCAAAACCTTTATTTTTGACCTCGGCATGCGCAGTGCATTGACAGCTGCTAATTGGCCAAAGCATGCACCTTACCCTGCCCTTCACCTAGGGGGGGTGGGATCTGGGGGGGGGGCCCTTGTTAAAGGGGGCTTCCAGATTCTGATAAGCTCCCCCGCCCACAGACCCCCACAACCACCGGGCAAGGGTTATGGGGAAGAGGCCCTTGTCCCCATAACATGGGGACCAGGTGTTTTGGGGGGACCCCCATGCCATGTTTTTTTTAATTTTGGCGCGTTTTTTTTTTCAATGATTTTTTATGTATATTGCCGGGACCTGACAATACATTACAGCCGGGAGCAGTTTTAAAAGACATTTTTTCCTTTAGAAATTAAATTTTGCTGCGGTACTGTTCTAAAGATGCACTACTTTACAGGTAGACTAAGGACATCCCCCAGCAACGATATTTAAAGGAATATTTCATTTTTATTGTTTCACTTTAAGCATTATTAAAATCACTGCTCCCGAAAAAACTGCAGTTTTTAAAACTTTGTTTTTCATTGATACATGTCCCATGAGGCAGGACCCCAAACACTTTTTATGGCAATAGCATGCATATAAGCCTGAGCACTTTTGATTTTACATGTTCATGTCCCAAAGACTTTAACAGTGTTCGCACAAATTTTTGCCTGTACGCAAGTTCTGGTACGAACCGAATGGGGGGGGGGTGTTTGGCCCATCCCTACATTGCATACTGTAACCCTGCATTCACACCTGAGCGTAGCTTTTCAGGCAGAAAATTGCGCGAATTGCAGCGTTTTTTTGCAGCATTTTTTACCGCGTTTTGCCGCGATTTTGTGCAGAGCAAAAGGTCACCAATGTAAAAAGAAGAAAAACGCCCAAATCTGCCTGATTCGAGCGACAAAAAAGGGTCCGGAACTTGTTTGAGCTTCAGGCGTAGGGCTTCAGGCATTTTGGAGTGGAAATGTGAAGCATCTCCATAGAGAATAATGTATTTTTTCCCCTCTAGCGTTTTGTAGCTTCAGGCTTCAGGCGACAGATTTGGGCGTTTTTATTCTTTTTACATTGGTGACCTTTTGCTCTGCACAAAATTTGCGGCAAAACGTGGTAAAATTTGCGCAATTTTCTGCCTGAAAAGCTACGCTCAGGTGTGAATGCAGCCTAAAATGTGGAAAACTCCAAAAGGCCTAAATATTTATGCAAAGTACTGTAAGTGCATTAAAAAAATATAAATAAATTGTTTCTCACCTCATAAAAGACTGTGCTGAAATAACCGCCATTAACTTTTAGTAATTTCGAGTTTACTGTGACGTTTACTAGTATCCAGTCCCCTTTGTTGGCAAAAACTTTTTCTGATCTTTTGTACACTTCACTTGAATTACTTTTTGGAAACATGACAATATCTTTTTCTGGGGAATAGGAAAAGTAAAAGGTGAAATTAGACAACTGGTCATTACTATTTTCGTTTAATTATATAACACTGGCATATTTTGTAGTGCTATACAGTGGGGTATGGCACAAAATATGTAAACATACACATTAAATCCAAAATTGAGCCAATTTTGTAAAGTGGTTGTAACCCTAAAAAACAAAAAAAAACAAAAAAAAAAAACACCCTGTTCCTTTAAAGCATGTTTAACTGCGTAGTGATTGTGCAGTGTAATTTTTTCTTCTCCAAGCTGTAAAACGCCTGGTTGATCCTGCCTGTTCCTGTGTCCCCCTGTGTGTCCTGACCACAGTGATCAGGGCTGCTGTGCCCTGATTACCTTGGTCAGTTTACGTGCCTTTGTCATCCTGCAGCACTCCTCTCTTCCCTCCTCTCCCTGTCTACTCCTGTGTGTGAGCCGCCCCTCCCCTTCTATCGCTATTCCGAGCAGTAAAGTAACTGTTTACAATTAGACCCCTTTCACACTGGGGCAGTTTTCAGGCACTTTAGCGCTAGAAATGGCCTCTGCAAAGCACCTGAAAACCGCTTCCCATTCATTGCAGTGTGTCTTTTCACACTGGGGAGGTGCGCTTGCTGGATGTTACGAAAAGTCATGCAAGCAGCATCTTTGGGGCTGTTTGGGAGAACTGTATTTAGCGCTCCCAAAACACCCTGCCCATTGCAATGGATGGGCAGCGCTTTGAAAGCACTGCAAAAATTGACTTTTTACAATTTTTTGGGTAAAAACACCCCGCTAGCGGCCGAAAAGCGTTGCTTTAGCGCTAACGGCCGGGCGTCTCTGTGTAAAAGGGGTTTTACTGCCAGGCCCTCTGTTAGGAAAACATTTACTATACAGTGTTTGTGCTTTTTTTAAATTCTTCTTCTAAATGCCTTATTTCACCTCGCCGATCAGTGGTCACATGACCACCTGGCAGACATCAGAGGGAGATCTCACCGTCTCCCTATGTAGTACATACTTGGGAGGAAGAGAGCGACGGGCGGTCACGTGACCGCTGATCGGCGAGGTGAAATAAGGTATTTAGAAGAAGAATTGTACATTTTGTCATAGCAGAGGGGCTGGCAGTAATTGCAAGCACTACCTTTAGAACCCCTTTTCGGAACCCTCCCCCCTCCGGTGTCACACTTGGCAGATACCTGTATAATACACGTCACGTTTCACTTCCCGATTCCCTCACAAGGATGGCGGCGGCAGCTGCCGAGAGCCGAGCGATTGTTCGGCTTCGGCTGCCGACATCGCTGGACCCTGGGACAGGTAAGTGTCCATTTATTAAAAGTCAGCAGCTGCAGTATTTGTAGCTGCTGGCTTTTAATATTTTTTTTTTAGGTGGACCTCCTCTTTAAGTAGCAAGGGAAAGGGCTTGAACTGCAGTCAGTGTTTCCCATCTTTCTCCTGAGATTTTTCTGAATGATGATCATACACAAGGTAAAATCTCCCCAATAGAAACAGAGACAACATTAAACATCTGACCAAAATCCTAAATTTCCATCATTCTCTAAAATACAGTGATACATGGGAGCACGTCCACAAGCTAACCCCCTTGGGAGAGCACTTCCCAGAGGGGGGTTAGCTCTTGCGGGGCCGAGCCGAGACAGCCGCCGAGGGACCCCAGAAGACGAGGATCGGGGCCACTCTGTGCAAAATGAACTGCACAGTGGAGATAAGTATCACATGTTTGTTATTTAAAAAAAAAAACAAAAAAAAACAAAACAAACCTATACAACCCCTTTAACTGTTTAGTGTTTTGTGTAGGTGTGTACTAATGGGTGATTTTTTTGCCTATCCCGGAGTTCTTCTTTAAGGGGTATTGATGATGATTGATGATTTTTCTTTAAAGTGACACTAAACAATATCCTTTTTTTTTTTCAAAAATAATCTATACACTTCCACCACTTAATGACCCTGTAACCTAATGTTTAAACCATAGATTAGTGCCACTTTAGCATTTCACTGTCTATAAAAATGGAATCTGTGTGTAACATACAATATAAACATACCTGTATGAATATATGAACCAAAGGTGAGGTTGCACTTCTGTGAGTCGAAAGGAAAGCGGAAAATGTTTAATTTACAGGCACTGACAATCGGCATTGGCTTTGCGTTGTTAATTTTCCCGTTGCTTTTTATACCAAAGTATTCAACAGTGGAATCATTATATGTTATCCTGAAGAACAGAGATGTTAGTTTATCTTTCTGTCAGCCTTAGTAACATATTTTTTAAACGTAAAAGTTATATAGCAGAGTACTATGCACAGAAAAATGTAATTCATTATATACACACATACTGTATTCATATACAGTACATAGTGTTTGAGTTATAGTATGTTATTGAGAGTGCTATCAGTGTCTAAAGGTAAAACAGGACAAACAAAAGATAAACTGATTGGTTGTTATATAGTTATAAAAAAGAAGTGTTGTCATTATTGAAATGATTAAGGACATGTACTTGAACTGAAATGAATTGCAGAATTCTGTAATCTAAAATAGCAGCCTTTCTCAGCCAGGGTTTCCGTGGAGCCTTAAAGGGGAAGTCTAGCCTGAGCTCGTTTGGCTGGGCTTCTCCTATGGGTCACAGGAGTGCAGTTTGTTTTGCACTCCTGTGACCCATTTTCAGAAGAGAGTGGTCTGAAGTCCGCTCTCTGCTGACATCACTGAAATCAGCCCAGGCACCGCGTCATCGCTACAATAAAGCCTGGATCCGCCCGGTGCCTAGACAGATGCCTGTCTTAGCCTCTCAGCGAGCCATTGAGAGCCTGAGACAGCCGCTCCCTGCCCCTCCACAGCTCAGCGCTCCAGTGAGTGCCGGGGGGCAGAGCGGAGGGCTGCTGACTGACAGACAGCAGCTCTCTGCTCAGGGAGCTGTGAGAACCGAGCCATCAGCGATGACCAATGGCTCAGTGATCAGTGTAGAGGCGCCGGGGAACTGATGTAGCATCAGGCCGATGCTGCATCCACCTAGGTAAGTATGATGGGTAAATAAAAACAAAAAAACATACTTCTCTTTTAAGGTTCCTCCAGAGCTTGCTAAGAGTTCCTTGAGCAATGAGAAATGTCTGCCACTTAGATAAGTAACCACTGACAGCATTGATCTTTTTAGTTTTCTGTAAGTAGGGATTCTTCCCAATGACCACAAATGTAAGGAGCATCCTTCCCTTTGACTGCAGCAGTAATGTACCATGAGCTGTAATTAGGTTAATTATTAGTAGGGGTTCCTCCAACCCAGAAAGTTATTTCAAGGGTTCCTTCATGTAAATAGGTTGAGAAAAGCTGTGCTATAGTGATGTTTAATGCGGATCTTTACCCTTGGAATAAACTTCCCTCCAATGCACCCCTCCTCCCCCTTTCTTTTATTAAAAAAGTGTGGCCCTACCCCCCATGCACACCACTTGCCCAGGTGAATGACATGCACAGTGATTGCTGTGCCTCCTGGGTTATGCACATAACGTATCCCAGGAAGCATAGCCTTTCATTCACAAAGGAAGTGGGGGGCATACCTAGCGGTGCATCATCATGTTGGATGAACCCTAAAGGAGCCGGCGAGCCTCTCAATTACATCACCAACAACATGGAGGACCGGTACTGAGCAGTGGCAAAGAAGACAAGGGAAACTCAGTGGGACAACACTGTATCCTCTGGGTGGGTAAGTATCTGAAATGTGCACAACACACCCCCTGGTAATCGGGGGTAAAAAAAGAAGATCCACTTTAAATTGCCTGATGTGTATGTCAGGGCAAAAAAAACAGTACATATCTGCAATACATACTAATTTTCCCATCTTGTATCCCATAAAAATGCTACAAGTACAAAGAAATCCAGTGTGCTCTCAACTTTCAACAGTTTGGGTTTCTGCATTGAACTCCCAATCAGATTTGTCAGCTCTACCTGGTGTACTACGGAACTCCACCTACTGCCGGTGGGCGCGATCGCCGCCGGCCACGCGCGATCGTGTGCGCGAGAGCCAGCACAGGGATTTGTGTGTGTAAACACAAAAATCCCTGTGCTGTCAGAGGAGAGAAGACAGATCGTGTGTTCCTACAAAGTAGAAATAGCGATCTGTCATCTCTCCTAGTTAGTCCCATCCCCACACAGTTAGAACACAGTGAGGGAACACACAGTTAACCCCTTGATCGATGAAATAAAAGTGATTTCGCGCAGTAAAAGCACACACCTATACGTGATAAACAGTAAAATAAATCATATAACGTGATAAACCACGTGATGAACAGCAAAATATATATAAAACACGTGATAAATAAAGTGACACTATCAATAAAATACGTGCCAAAACAAATAAAATACGTGCCAAAACAAATAAAAACTAGAAGGCACTAATTAATAAATTGAGTCCATAAAAATGAATAAATGAACATATGCAGCAATCCACGAAAAAGGTATATATAAAAGTCTCTGTCTGTATACAAGCTCTTCTATTAATTGCTACTGAGGGGTATGGAGTTTAAAGCCGATGCAATCCATAAATGTGCTCACAAAACTCTCACCTCAGATTTACTTGGAAACCGCATATATATCCAAACAACTAGGCTGGTCTTTCTCCTCCGTTTATCCTCCAGACTTCTGTATATCTCCTTATGATAGGATATATCTTTAAAGTGTCGGGTGCTTGCCGTGATGTACTCACCAATAAAAGAGGGGGGTGGAGGAAAAAAAGGCTTCCATAGTGTAGTAGATAAAAGTGTTTGAGTAGTTTATTAAATAAAAGTAAAATTCAACCCTTACTAAAATGTAAACAAGTTAAAGCAAAGAAAATGGTGATCAAGCGCCAATCTCACAGCACTTCCGGTATCACAGAATGGACTTCCACTTCCAGCCACTCCCTATGCATTACGTCACACGTGACTTCTTCAGGGGCCTAACACTTGATCGCCCCCCAGTGTAAACCCCTTCCCTGCCAGTGACATTTATACAGTAATCAGTGCATTTTTATAGCACTGATCACTCTATAATTGTCAGTGGTCCCAAAAATGTGTCAAAAGTCTCCGATCTGTCTGTCGCAATACCGTTAAAATCGCAGATCACTGCCATTACTAGTAAAAAAAATAAAAATGTAATAAAAATGCCATAAATCTTTTCCATAGTTTATAGACGCTATAACTTTTGCGCAAACCAATCAATATACGCTTATTGCAATTTATTTTTAACAAAAATATGTAGAAGAATACATATTGGCCTAAACTGAGGAAAAAATTTGGGGGATATTTATTATAGCAAAAAGTAACAATATTGTTTTTTTTTCAAAATTGTCACTCTTTTTTTGTTTATAGCTCAAAAAATAAAAACCGCAGAGGTGATCAAATACCACCAAAAGAAAGCTCTATTTGTGGGGGAAAAAGGATGCAAATTTTGTTTGGGTACAGCATTGCATGACTGCGCAATTGTCAGTTAAAGCGGCTCAGTGCCAAATTGTAAAAAGTGCTCTGGTCAGGAAGGGGGTAAAATCTTCCGGGGCTGAAGTGGTTAACAGGGAGGGATAAAAATGGTTTCTCGATACAGGAACACGGTTTAAGGAAAAAACAAGTGCTAGGACATGCTTTAGAGACAGAGAAGGGGGTTTGGGTAAAGCTTAGGCACACACCTTAACTACACTAATATTGTATTATAAGTGAAAAGACAGTAACACATATATATAATTTCAAAGACAATTTGTATGAACAGAATTGAGCAGAATTAATTTGCCATCTTTCTATATAATATGGATAGGGTGTGAACAGTTATGCCTTGTACACAAGACCAGACTTTTAGACGGACTGAATTCCATCTGACTTTTCGACGGACTTCCATCAAATCGGACTTGCCTACACACAATCACACCAAAGTCCAATGGATTTGACCGTGATGACGTACGACCGAACTAGAATAAGGAAGTTCATAGCCAGTAGCCAATAGCTGCCCTAGCGTCGGTTTTCGTCCGTCGGACTAGCATACAGATGAACGGATTTTTCGACCGGACTCGAGTCCGTCTGAAAGATTTGAAACATGTTCTAAATCTAAAGTCTGTCTGATTTTTCGGCAGCAAAGGTCCGATGAAGCCCACACACGGTCGAATTGTCAGACGGATTCGTTCCGTCGGACCTTTTCTGGCCTTGTGTACACGGCATTAGATAAACTCAGAGGAAGGAAGGTGGCAACAACCTGCACATCTTATAGTCTATGTTCTTAAAACTATAACTAAAACTTATGACTTCATATTTATGAATTTAGGACTTACATTTCATATACATACAAGTCTGGTTTCCAAAGGACAACCCCTGTTGCCAATACACTGTCTATTGAACAATTCATGACTGGATCCCATCCTACAAATTCATTGTTCCATTCCTGTAAAAAAAACAAAATACAAATACATTTGTAAGCTATGATAAACTATAATAACACAATTGACTGTTCATAGATTTATAAGTGGGTAGATAGGTCGATATATAGATAGATAGATAGCTGCTAGACCCATAGCTCCCAACTGTCCCTGATTTCGAGGGACTGTCTGTCCCTCTTTCCCCCTCATGTGTCCCTCATTTTGGTTTGATCTCTATAGTTGTATATAAAATGCACTTTTTATCTTTCAAAAAGTGTTTCCCAGTGCTAAACCTTTTATCCAAATTCTAAATGTCTGCATTTGTACATTTTAAAAGCCAATATAAAGGAATTGTAGTGGTAAAAAAGTCCTTGTGGATTTATTTTTTTATGAAAAAAGTGTGGCCCTACCCCCCTCCCCCCCCCCCCCCATGCACATCACTTGCCTAGGTGAATGACATGCACAGTGATTGCTTTGCCTCCTGGGTTATGCACATAATGTATCCCAGGAATAGGGATGGGCCCGGTGTTCGATTCGAACCCATGTTTGAATTTAACATCGGCCGTTCGTCCGCTCGTCGAGCCCAGAACTATGTGGGCCATTCGCATCAAATTCGTATGATGCGAACGGTCCACAATGCACTGCGCCAGTCGCAGTGCATTGCTGGCTGATTATTGGCCAAGTATGCACTGTGACCCCGCATGCTTGGCCAATCATAGAGCCAGCGGCTAGGAGAGCAATAATTGGCCACAGGCAGGATGCCTGTGGCCAATTATAGCTCAGGGGGTTTAATAACGTTCCACACTATATAAGGCCGCCGCGCCCGCGGCCTCATGTAGTGTGTTTTGGCGTTAGGATTAGGAACAGTGAGAGACTGTACTGTTCTGTACAGTGTCTGCTTGGGGATTCTGAGGATTAGTGTAGGGAAAGAGAAAAAATAGGCAGTGTAGTTTATACTTCTCAGTGCTGTTCTCAATCTCTACCAATCCAGCCACCTGCAGGAGTAGTTAGTGTGTGTGCGTGCTGTGTTAGTATAGCACTGCAGTAGCACATTAAACCACCTTTACCCTTCTGGCCTGTTGTGTCATCTAAGGCAGCCATCTGCGGCTAATGAATTGCCGTCTCCCGTAAACAGTCATTCATTGAAAGTCATTGATAAAAAAAAAAAAAAAGCGTGGGGTTTCCCCCAAATTCAATAACCAGGCCCTTCAGGTCTGCTATGGATATTAAGGGGAACCCTGCTTCAAATTTTTTTTTTTTAAATTGCGCTTTGGTCAATCAGGAAACAGGTCTCACTGACCTGCCTCCAGGCTGGGGGGGAGGCAATGCGGTGTGAAAATAGCAAATATTAATTTGCTATGGTCACACAATTGGGTGGAATCAGGGCACACTCTCTGCGCCCTGAGCCCACCTTTTTTTGAAGGGATAGGGGGGCGGCGCACACAATGCATGGGCCGCCAATGTTGTACATTATATACTGTATATGTGCAATGAAAACTGTTTCAGGTAAAATGTTTGCAAAAATGAATATGACTTACCATGCTGAACCAGATCAATGTAGATAAATACTGCAAACTCGTGTCCTGAAAAATAATAATGGGAAGATTTGCCAGGAGTTAAGCAGGACACACAAACACACACACATAATTTTTTTCCATACCTCTATAAATTGAGCAGCATGAAAATGTATTTATTCGAAGATATTTACAGAATTTTGCTGTTCTCATGCCAGTGAGATAAAACCATACTGTGCAAACAGTAAGGTTTTTCCTGTTTTTATCACAAATTTCTATAAGTTCATTTTCTCTCTTGTATTTTTTTAATTGTATCTTTGTACATACTATATAAATCATATATATATATATATATATACACACACATATACATGTGGTAAATGGAGGCTCAAGCATGAAGAAGAAGAGTGGGGATAACTACACAGAGCATCCCCTAGCTACAGAGTGAGACAGGGCGAAAATTAGTTAAAAGCAAAAAACAATGCATGTGTAACATGATAGCCCTGTGTGGATTTGGGTGAGTCTCCTTCCAGTGGCAGCTAGTTGTATTGCAGGCGAAGATAACTATTTCACAGCTAGTTTTACCATCTCAAAGTAAGCTCTCTTCCCATTCCTCCTCCTCCACCAAACAAGGCCCTTATAGCAATTTGCTGGGGTGGGATTTCCTTGCTATCTGATGGTAGTGGTGGGATATTAGAATGTGCACACTGTTTCTGGTTGTTAACTTAGTCTGGATTGGCAAACTTTGGGCTCTTGTGACAATCTGTCAGCATGCTGTTTGATTTCCAAGGATGTGTGACAAACAGTGATACCATGTATATCGATTGGCTTTTTTATTTATTTATTATGGGTACTTATATAGCTCCATCAATTTACGCAACTCTTTACATATACCGTATATACTTGAGTATAAGCTGAGTTTTTGCAGCACATTTTTTGTGCTGAAAATGCCCCCCTGCTTATACTCGAGTCAAGCACTTTTCTGCAGCAGAGAATGACATTTGGGGCCCTGTATCTCGGAGCCACTTGGTGCTAGGAACCCTTTGGTGTGCAAATCCAGTGGTACTAGTACTACAACATTTTCAAATTTGGGGTTCCTAGTACCAAGTGGCCCCGAGATACAGGGCCCCAAAGTCGGTCAACTGTGTCCATCTGCAGCATGTCATTTCGGGACCCTTTGGCTGCAGCTAGGGGGCATCTAGGAACCCTTAACTACCAAGTTTGAAGTTCGGGGGACCTATGGCTTCAAATGGGCACAGTGAAGCTTGCAAATGGGCACAGTGAGGCTGCAAATGGGCATTGTTGACCCTCTTTTCCACTTACAGTAGCTGCGCATTTCTTACCCTAGGCTTATACTCGAGTCAATAAGTTTTCCCATTTTTTTGGGTAAAATTAGGTGCCTCTGCTTATATTCGGGTCGGCTTATAATCGAGTATATACTGTACACAGTGCCTTGAAAAAGTATTCATACCCCTTGAAATTTTCTACATTTTGTCATGTTACAACCAAAAACATAAATGTATTTTATTGGGATTTTATGTGATAGACCAACACAAAGTGGCACATAATTGTGATGGCATTTGTATTCAGCCCCTTTTTTACTCTGATACCCCTAACTAAAATCTAGTGGAACCAATTGCCTTCTGAAGTCCCCTAATTAGTAAATAGACCTGTGTGTAATTTAATCTCAGTGTAAATACAGCTGTTCTATGAAGCCCTCATAGTTTTGTTAGAGAACCTAAGTAAAAAAACAGCACCAAGAAGGCCAAGGAACACACCAGACAGGTCAGGGATAAAGTTGTGGAGAAGTTCAAAGCTGGGTTAGGTTAAAAAAAAATATCCCAAGCTTTGAACATCTCACAGAGCACTGTTCAATTCATCATTGGAAAATGGAAAGAGTATGGCACAACTGCAAACCTACCAAGACACGGCCATCCACGTAAACTGACAGGTCGGACAAGGAGAGAATTAATCAGAGAAGCAGCCAAGAGGCCCATGGTAACTCTGGAGGAGCTGCAGAGATCCACAGCTCAGGTGGGTGAATCAGTCTACGGGACAACTATTAGTTGTGGACTCCACAAATCTGTCCTTTATAGAAGAGTGGCAAAAAGAAAGCCATTGTTAAAAGGAAGCCGTAAGAAGTCCCTTTTGCAGTTTGCAAACATGTTGAAGAAGGTGCTCTGGTCAGATGAGACCAAAATTGAACTTTTTGGCCTAAAAGCAAAACGCTATGTGTGGTGGAAAACTAACACTGCATATCACCCTGAACACATCATCCCCACCGTGAAACATGATGGTGGCAGCATCATGTTGTGGGGATGCTTTTCTTCAGCAGGGACAGGGAAGCTGGTCAGAGTTGATGGGAAGATGGATGGAGTCAACTACAGGGCAATCTTAGAAGAAAACCTTTCAGAGTCTGCAAAAGACTTGAGACTGGGGCGGAGGTTCACTTTCCAGCAGGACAACGACCCTAAACATACAGCCAGAGCTACAATGGAATGGTTTAGATCAAAGCATATTCATGTGTTAGAATGGCCCAGTCAAAGTCCAGACCTAAATCCAATTGGCAAAACTTGAAAATTGCTCCCCACCACGAACAAGTGTCAAGGGTTAGTGGTCACAGGACCGCAGGTAAACAAATTAATTTAAAGGTAATTTAATGCCACATTAATAATTAAACATATGAGAGTAAAGCACTGCTAGAAGTAGCATTTGGACCTGGGGTTATAGGATGCTTTTACATCTACCTTAAAGTAGTATTAAACCCTCAGCATGTAGTTTAACACATTGAGCACAAATTAAACATTCCCTAGTACTTCCAGTTTACAACTAGTGTTGGCTCCTGCTCTCTCACTGCTGCTTCCTTAAACCTCCATTCTTCAAAAGAGGACGTTAACAGTGGACAGTGCAGTCTCCAGCCAGTCTTTTAGCATAAAAAAGGGAAAGAGAAGGGGAGGGCCTTGCCATAATAAGCTAGGGGGTGGTATGTTTATATTATTGCACACAGTGTAGAGAAGACAAAGCTCTAGTCCCTGCATGCAAGGGTATTTCCACAGGACGCTGAAAGAGAAAGGGGCTACCCTGAAATAGGGAACCTGGGGCAGTTATCATGGCAATAGATTAAAGTGGGACACAGGCAATGATTAAAAGTTAAAGAAGCTGCGAGCAGTAATTGATTCGCAACTTCAGCCCCATAAGGTTTTACCCCCTTCAAAAGGCACTGCGTTACTTTAACTGACAATTACACGGTCGTGCAACGATGTACCCAAATAAAATTGATGTCCTTTTTTTCCCGCAAATAGAGCTTTCCTTTGGTGGTATTTGATCACCTTTGCGTTTTTTATTTTTTGCGATATAAACAAAACAAAAAAAAAAGAGCGACAATTTTGAAAACAAAAACTATATTTCCTGGTGCCTCCATGGCAGCATACTGGTGCCTCCATGGCAGCATACTGGTGATAGAGCTCCGCCTTGACTCCTCCCTCAGGACTAGTGAATAGCATAAATTAAAGGCATAGTCCCTCCCCCAACATTCTCCTTTTTTTACTCACACCTCTTGTGCTGGTGAAGAGTAGCAGTATGTCCATACCTCTACCTTTGGCAGCGTCCGCCGGGTTTAGCCTTTCCCGTGTGCAGTCCCTGCTCTTGGGACGCTCACAGCACTGATAAGACTGGGAACCCCTCTGTGGATCTGTTGGGATCTTCTTGCAGAGTTTCCTCACAGGAACGCAGTCTGCCACCATATCCTATGATGAATGTAGAGGAGTCGCAAAAGGATCAGCTCTCATTTTCCCAGGCTTGTGTTTTTTTACTTATCTTAGTAGCATATGTCATTTTTTTTCCTCTGTTATCTTCCCTATCCTCTTTTCTTTCCCTTTAAAAAAAAAAAAAAGTTTTATTTTTATTTCTGGTCTGCTTGTGCTGGCTTCTGTTTTATTATGTTCTTTTTTGCTCCCTTGTCCATTGATCCTGGTACAGGCTGGGGGGCTGCGGGTGTCTTGTCTTCCCTATTTGGAGAGAGCCCGGCAGGCAGCACAGAGCCGCTCGGCGTCCTCGCCGCTGTACTGCGCATGCGCGAGCGGGGGCGAAGAGGAGGTCTGCATGTCTATTTTCTATGCGTTCGGCGTCGTCTCTTCTGTGCATGCACAGGTGCATGCGCAGCCGCTCGAAGATGTGGCGGCCATCTTGGTTTCTGGAAAAAGGGACAGTTTTGCCCTTTCTTCAAAAAAAAAAGAAAAACTTTAACTCTCAGTGGTGGTTCATGGGATTAGCCCTCCCACCTAGAAGGTATTTAAGGTCACCTTCAGGGTTAGCTGTCAGAGTCTCCTGGCCTGTGCCCTGCTAGGTTTCTCTGACACTGCTCTGTGGTAGGTACCTTTTTTACAATACTTAAATAAATAAATATATATTGTTCTAAAAAAAAAAAAAAAAAAAAATCCTTTTCCATTTTCCCTTTCTAACGATATTTCCGCAGCTGATCCTTATGCCCAACTTTGCAATGAGCCATTAATTTCGCAACAAAGATCCTCACATTTCTTTTAGGTATGAGACCAACTATACGTGAGTAAAAAAAAAAAAAAGTGCACTCCCTGGCCTAATGTGGATCTCTTAAATTGTAGCCCTGTCCACTCCAATAGGTCCAGAAAATCCTTGAGGCACCGTGATGACGACAGCCCAGATCGTAGATCTTATTCTTCACGCCACCAGTCCTCTGGTCGCAGATCTAATTTTTCACGACATAGATCAAGATCCAGAAGATGAGATCGGTCCCCCTCTCCTAGGACCTATACAAAGAAATGCTGGACCTGTGGGGCTACTCCGCTGCCGAACAAAGTGGTCTGTAAAGACTGTTTTGCGGACTATGCATCCAGCCGCAAGCTAGAAAGTCAGCAGGTTGTGGACCTGCTCAAAAGAACAATGAAGGACTCCTTCTCTGAGCTTGCGGGCTTTGGTCGGCCAGGCCTGCAGATGTCCCAGGTTCAGGATACAGAACCTAATCTTCCTGGTCCTTCTGCAGTCAGTACTCCTCTGCCTCTGTCAGGCCGACCGGCTAGAGATTCTCCACCTGAGGACTTTTCAGGGGACTCTTCAGAAGAGTCAGCTCCTTCTGGCTTCAGTCATTCCTTGGTAAAACCACGCAGTCGCTAAGCTCCATGCCAGTGGTAGACGCGTCTGTGGCAGGGCCAGATTAAGAACATCATGGGCCTGGTGCTGAGGATTTTGGTGGGGCCTTTTATAAACAACAAATAAATAAAAATGCAAACTATTTTTTTTTTAATAACAAATTAAATTAAAGAGAGAGAGAGGGAGGATGAGAGAGAGAGAGAGAGAGAGAGAGAGAAAGGGGATGGAAGAGGTGTGAGGGGTAAGGGAGGGAGGATGAGAGAGAAAGGGGGGATGAGAGAGAAAGGGGGGATGAGAGAAAGAGGATGAGCATGCGTGGGAATGACATTAACGCAGCCCGGAAAAGGCAAGTGACCGAAGGCACAGAACCCGGAAGGAAGACTGGGTGAAGATGGAAGTGCCCAGGCCCCACCGGATTGATCACAGCACAGCACTGGAGGGCTCAGTCTGACAATTTAAGTGTACCCTAATGTGCTAATTAGCTGTGCATACTTGTACATTATGGCATAACCTACCTCAGGGCCTCTAAAAAGTAGTAATGTTAGAAAGGTTTACTATCGCTTTAATATCACAGGAGCCTCTCATGGGGCCCCCTACTGACCCTGTGGCCCTTGGGCAGAGCCTAAGTGCATAGTTGTCAACATTTCAAAAATATTTTCAGGGACACTTTTTTTACAAGTGCTATATTTAGAGTAGCTGACATCCCCTATGGTCCTCTATACATCACAATAGTAATTACACAATTAAATACGTACTAATAATGGGACAGAACAAATAGGAGGACTGAGATTTCCTTTAGTTGAACTAACAAAAGTGTGCCCATTCTAGAGCTGGTAACATTGAGGATATTCAGTATAATTTTAAAGAACTATTTTTGTGGGTAAGAGGCATAGGGGAGGAGTATGGATGGTAAAAATGTGGGAAGTATGTGCAGGTGAGGGAGAGGAATGTGGAGGGTCTAACAGTGGGCACTATGAACATGAGAGGAGTGCAGAGGGTATGGCAGAAGGCACTATGTACAGCAGAGGAGTGTAGAGGGTATGACAGTGGGCCGTATGTACAGGAGAGGAGTGTGAAGGGTATGACAGTGGGCAGTAGGGATGGGCCCGGTGCTCGATGCGAACCCACGTTCGCATCGAGCACCGGGCGTTCGCTCGCTCGGCGAGCCCAGAACTATTTTGGCCGCTCGCATCACGTTTCGTGTGATGCGAGCGGCCCCGCAATGCATTGCGACCGGCGCGGCCGACGCAGTGCATTGCTGGCTGATGATTGGCCAAGCATGCACTGTGACCCCGCATGCTTGGCCAATCACAGCCCCGGAAACTCGAAGAGCCATAATTGGCTACAGGCAGGACGCCTGTAGCCAATTACAGCTCAGGGGCTGTAGTACACGCCCCCCCCTATAAAACGCCGCCACGCCGTCTGCGCCGGTCACATGCTGTTCCGGCGCAGATTGAGCAGGCTGATTCTGTGACACTCTGCTGCATTTAGATAGTTAGAGAGATTCACTTACAGAGATTGAGTTAGATAGATTCAGTTACAAAGATTGATTGAGAAAGAGGGGCTTGTAGTGTGCTCGTGGCAGGCAGGCAGAGCTACTATATTTTGTTACCAGAAGCACCTATAGGACTTGTAGTGTGTTCGTGGCAGGCAGGCAGAGCTCCTATATTTTGTTACCAGAAGCACCTATAGGACTTGTAGTGTGTTCGTGGCAGGCAGGCAGAGCTCCTATATTTTGTTACCAGAAGCACCTATAGGACTTGTAGTGTGTTCGTGGCAGGCAGGCAGAGCTCCTATATTTTGTTACCAGAAGCACCTATAGGACTTGTAGTGTGTTCGTGGCAGGCAGGCAGAGCTCCTATATTTTGTTCCCAGAGGCACCTATAGGACTTGAAGTGTGTTAGTCCCATTACACACACAGAGCTATATTTTCTTCCCAGAAGCACCTATAGGACTTGAAGTGTGTTAGTCCCATCACACACACAGAGCTATATTTTCTTCCCAGAAGCACCTATAGGACTTGAAGTGTGTTAGTCCCATCACACACACAGAGCTATATTTTGTTCCCAGAGGCACCTATAGGACTTGAAGTGTGTTAGTCCCATTACACACACAGAGCTATATTTTCTTCCCAGAAGCACCTATAGGACTTGAAGTGTGTTAGTCCCATTACACACACAGAGCTATATTTTCTTCCCAGAAGCACCTATAGGACTTGAAGTGTGTTAGTCCCATTACACACACAGAGCTATATTTTGTTCCCAGAAGCACCTATAGGACTTGAAGTGTGTTAGTCCCATTACACACACAGAGCTATATTTTCTTCCCAGAAGCACCTATAGGACTTGAAGTGTGTTAGTCCCATTACACACACAGAGCTATATTTTGTTCCCAGAAGCACCTATAGGACTTGAAGTGTGTTAGTCCCATTACACACACAGAGCTATATTTTCTTCCCAGAAGCACCTATAGGACTTGAAGTGTGTTAGTCCCATCACACACACAGAGCTATATTTTGTTCCCAGAAGCACCTATAGGACTTGAAGTGTGTTAGTCCCATCACACACACAGAGCTATATTTTGTTCCCAGAAGCACCCATAGGACTTGAAGTGTGTTAGTCCCATCACACACACAGAGCTATATTTTGTTCCCAGAAGCACCTATAGGACTTGAAGTGTGTTAGTCCCATCACACACACAGAGCTATATTTTGTTCCCAGAAGCACCTATAGGACTTGAAGTGTGTTAGTCCCATCACACACACAGAGCTATATTTTGTTCCCAGAAGCACCTATAGGACTTGAAGTGTGTTAGTCCCATTACACACACAGAGCTATATTTTCTTCCCAGAAGCACCTATAGGACTTGAAGTGTGTTAGTCCCATTACACACACAGAGCTATATTTTGTTCCCAGAAGCACCTATAGGACTTGAAGTGTGTTAGTCCCATCACACACACAGAGCTATATTTTGTTCCCAGAAGCACCTATAGGACTTGAAGTGTGTTAGTCCCATCACACACACAGAGCTATATTTTGTTCCCAGAAGCACCTATAGGACTTGAAGTGTGTTAGTCCCATCACACACACAGAGCTATATTTTGTTCCCAGAAGCACCTATAGGACTTGAAGTGTGTTAGTCCCATCACACACACAGAGCTATATTTTGTTCCCAGAAGCACCTATAGGACTTGAAGTGTGTTAGTCCCATCACACACACAGAGCTATATTTTGTTCCCAGAAGCACCTATAGGACTTGAAGTGTGTTAGTCCCATCACACACACAGAGCTATATTTTGTTCCCAGAAGCACCTATAGGACTTGAAGTGTGTTAGTCCCATCACACACACAGAGCTATATTTTGTTCCCAGAAGCACCTATAGGACTTGAAGTGTGTTAGTCCCATCACACACACAGAGCTATATTTTGTTCCCAGAAGCACCTATAGGACTTGAAGTGTGTTAGTCCTATTACACACACAGAGCTATATTTTCTTCCCAGAAGCACCTATAGGACTTGAAGTGTGTTAGTCCCATTACACACACAGAGCTATATTTTGTTCCCAGAAGCACCTATAGGACTTGAAGTGTGTTAGTCCCATCACACACACAGAGCTATATTTTGTTCCCAGAAGCACCTATAGGACTTGAAGTGTGTTAGTCCCATCACACACACAGAGCTATATTTTCTTCCCAGAAGCACCTATAGGACTTGAAGTGTGTTAGTCCCATTACACACACAGAGCTATATTTTCTTCCCAGAAGCACCTATAGGACTTGAAGTGTGTTAGTCCCATCACACACACAGAGCTATATTTTGTTCCCAGAGGCACCTATAGGACTTGAAGTGTGTTAGTCCCATTACACACACAGAGCTATATTTTCTTCCCAGAAGCACCTATAGGACTTGAAGTGTGTTAGTCCCATCACACACACAGAGCTATATTTTGTTCCCAGAAGCACCTATAGGACTTGAAGTGTGTTAGTCCCATCACACACACAGAGCTATATTTTCTTCCCAGAAGCACCTATAGGACTTGAAGTGTGTTAGTCCCATCACACAGAGCTCCTCTATTTTCTTTGCAGAAGCACCCATAGGACTTCTAGTGTGTTAGTGGCATCACACAGAGCTCCTATATATTCTTCTCAGCAGCACCCACAGGACTTCTAGTGTGTTAGTGGCATCACACAGAGCTCCTCTATTTTCTTTGCATAAGCACCCACAGGACTTCTAGTGTGCTAGTGGCATCACACAGAGCTCCTCTATTTTCTTTGCAGAAGCACCCACAGGACTTCTAGTGTGTTAGTGGCATCACACAGAGCTCCTCTATTTTCTTTGCATAAGCACCCACAGGACTTCTAGTGTGTTAGTGGCATCACACAGAGCTCCTCTATTTTCTTTGCAGAAGCACCCACAGGACTTCTAGTGTGTTAGTGGCATCACACAGAGCTCCTCTATTTTCTTTGCATAAGCACCCACAGGACTTCTAGTGTGTTAGTGGCATCACACAGAGCTCCTCTATTTTCTTTGCATAAGCACCCACAGGACTTCTAGTGTGTTAGTGGCATCACACAGAGCTCCTCTATTTTCTTTGCATAAGCACCCACAGGACTTCTAGTGTGTTAGTGGCATCACACAGAGCTCCTATATATTCTTCTCAGCAGCACCCACAGGACTTCTAGTGTGTTAGTGGCATCACACAGAGCTCCTCTATTTTCTTTGCATAAGCACCCACAGGACTTCTAGTGTGTTAGTGGCATCACACAGAGCTCCTCTATTTTCTTTGCAGAAGCACCCACAGGACTTCTAGTGTGTTAGTGGCATCACACAGAGCTCCTCTATTTTCTTTGCATAAGCACCCACAGGACTTCTAGTGTGTTAGTGGCATCACACAGAGCTCCTATATATTCTTCTCAGCAGCACCCACAGGACTTCTAGTGTGTTAGTGGCATCACACAGAGCTCCTCTATTTTCTTTGCTGAAGCACCCACAGGACTTCTAGTGTGTTAGTGGCATCACACAGAGCTCCTCTATTTTCTTTGCATAAGCACCCACAGGACTTCTAGTGTGTTAGTGGCATCACACAGAGCTCCTCTATTTTCTTTGCATAAGCACCCACAGGACTTCTAGTGTGTTAGTGGCATCACACAGAGCTCCTCTATTTTCTTTGCAGAAGCACCCATAGGACTTCTAGTGTGTTAGTGGCATCACACAGAGCTCCTATATTTTCTTCTCAGCAGCACCCACAGGACTACCGACTACAATGGCTGGAAGACCGCCAAGGGGAGGCAGAGCATGCAGAGCCAAGAACACAGGGCAGGCAGGCTCTGTTTCTAGTGGACGTGGCCGTGGACGTGGACGTGGTCGTGCATCGTCATCAGCACGTGGCCATGGGACACGCGCGTCTTTGTTTTCGGCAGCTGGACATGTGGAGCCGCATCATGCTGAAGGCTTGGTAGAATGGATGACCAAGCCCTCCTCATCCTCCTCATCCTCTCTCACCCAGGCTCAGGGTACTGACAGAGCATCATCAGCCACCCCTTCCCTAGACCCACCATGTCCTCCTGAGGAGTCCCCCGAACTCTTTGAGCACAGTGTTGGGTACATGCTCCAGGAGGATGCCCAACGATTCGAAGGCTCGGATGACGATACCCAGCTTGAGGAATCTGGCAGTACAGTTCCACCAGCTGCAGCTTACTGCCAGGTTTGCTCTAGTGGTGAAGAGGGAGGGGATGATGAGGTCACTGACTCCACGTGGGTGCCTCAAGGGAGAGAGGATGAGGAGGAGGACGAGGAGGAGGAGGATGCGGCGTCACATGTCCAACGAGGCAGGATGCCCCCTGGAGGCCAGGTAGAGGCCAGCACAGCAACTGTACAACACCGCAGAGCTCCGCCTGTGCAGGGCGCTGCCTCTGCACGTTATCAGAAAAGTTCTTTGGTGTGGGCCTTTTTTGAGACGAGTGCAGCAGATCGCACCACTGCTATTTGCAATATTTGTCTCAAGCGTATCTCGCGTGGCCAAAACATCAGCCGCTTGGGCACGACAAGCATGACCAGACATATGGCGACCTGCCATGCAGCTCGTTGGCAGGCACACATAAAAGACCCACACCAAAGAACTAAGCGGACCTCTCCTTGCTCCTCCTCAGCTGGGATCTCCATCCCCACTACACCTTCAGTCCTCTCTGAAAGCTGCTCTGAGAGGACTGAAGGTGTAGAATTCGGTGTGTCACAACCAAGTACTTGCAGTACACCGACGTCCGAATGCAGCAGGCAAATTTCCCTGCCCCAGCTGCTGGACCGTAGAAAGAAGTACACTCCCAGCCATCCACATGCCCAGCGGTTGAATGCTAGCCTTGCTAAATTGCTAGCACTTCAACTGCTGCCTTTTCAGTTGGTAGACTCGGCCCCCTTCCGTGAGTTTGTTCAATGTGCGGTTCCTCAGTGGCAGGTTCCCAAACGCCACTTTTTCTCGCGGAAGGCGATTCCGTCTCTCTACCGGCATGTGGAGGGCAATGTCCATGCCTCGCTGGACAGGGCGGTCAGCGGTAAGGTGCATATTACCGCTGACTCATGGTCCAGCAGGCATGGACAGGGACGGTACCTTTCTTTCACGGCCCATTGGGTCACTCTATTGGCAGCTGGGAGGGATGCAGGACAAGGTGCAGTAGTGTTGGAGGTTGTTCCGCCACCACGCCTCCAAAACGCGACTACTGCTACTGGTTGTGACACACCTCTCTCCTCCACCCCCTCCTCTTCTTCTTCCTCCAGTGCTCTGTCCTTGGAACCAGCGGTGCTCCGTAGGCGTACAAGGGGCTACGCAAGTACGCAGGCAAAAAGATGCCATGCCGTGCTTGCGCTGGTGTGTTTGGGGGACAGGAGCCACACTGGGCCAGAGGTTCTGGCAGCTCTGCAGGGGCAGGCCGAGAGGTGGTTGACGCCACGTCAGCTTAAGCCAGGAATGGTCGTTTCTGACAATGGCACCAACCTCCTCTCCGCCCTGCGACAGGGGCAGCTCACCCATGTGCCCTGCATGGCTCACGTCCTCAACCTGGTGGTGCAGCGGTTCTTGGGCAGGTTCCCAGGCTTACAGGATGTCCTGAGGCAGGCCAGGAAAGTCTGTGTGCATTTCCGCCGATCTTATAATGCCAGTGCTCGGCTGACTGAGCTGCAAAAGGAGCTGAACCTGCCCAAGAACCGCCTAATATCTGACATGCCCACCAGGTGGAACTCAACGTTGGCCATGCTGCAGCGACTGCACACGCAGCAGAGGGCCATCAATGAGTACCTTTGCGACTACGGCACCAGGACAGGGTCAGGGGAGCTTGGTTTTTTTTCCCCACGTCAGTGGAGCATGATCAGGGATGCATGCACTGTCCTCTCACCATTTGAGGAGGCCACGAGGATGGTGAGCAGTGACAGTGCATGCATCAGTGACACTGTCCCTCTTGTCCACCTGTTGGAGCATACGCTGCGTGGGATAATGGACAGGGCACTTGAGGCAGAACAGAGGCAGGAAGAGGAGGACTTCCTTGCCTCTCAAGGCCCCCTTTATCCGGACAGTGTTCCTTCTGTCCCACCCATCACACAGGAAGAGGATGAGGAGGAGGAGGAGGAGGAGGAGGAGGAGGATTGTGTGAGCATGGAGGTGGAGCCTGGCACTCAGCATCAGCAGCAGCAGTCTTTTAGGGATGATGTACAGTCCCAACAAGCCAGTGGACTTGTACGTGGCTGGGAGGAGGTGGCTGGCGATCATGTCATCCTCAGTGACCCAGAAGACTCCGGACCGAATGCCTCAGCTAACCTACGCTGCATGGCCTCCCTGATCCTGCAAAGCCTGCGGAAGGATCCTCGTGTTCTTCGGATCAAGGAGAGGGACCATTACTGGCTGGCCACTCTCCTTGATCCGCGGTACAAGGGTAAGGTTGCGGACCTTATCTTGCCGTCGCAGAGGGAGCAGAGGATGAGACATCTCAGGGAGGCCTTGCAGAAAGGTCTGTGCAACGTGTTCCCAGAAACTGGGAGGCTACAAACTCCTGGTCCTGGGCGACGAGTTGCTGAGGCTTCGGTCAGTGGCAGAAGGAGCGGTGGGGAAGGTGGACGTCTGACCGATGCGTTCAGACAATTTTTTAGTCCGCAGCCCCAAGGTATGATCGGTTCCAGCAACCATCGCCAGCGTCTGATATACATGGTGCAGGAATACCTTGGGGCAAGGTCAGACTTGGACACCTTTCCCACCGAAAATCCTCTGGCTTACTGGGTCCTGAGGATGGATCACTGGCCAGAGCTTGCACAGTATGCAATTGAGCTACTGGCCTGTCCTGCCTCCAGCGTTCTTTCCGAACGCACATTCAGTGCTGCTGGAGGATTTGTGACTGATCATAGGGTGCGCCTGTCCACCGCCTCGGTTGATCGACTGACATTCATCAAAATGAATCAGTCTTGGATCACCACCAGCTACCAGGCACCTGAGGCGGATATAACCGAATAATTTTTAATGTCACATCCCTTCAAGACTGCCTATGCTGATGCTGAGTGACTGTCCTCTTATGTTCACTGACTATCCTCTTCCTCCTCCTCAATGATCCATGCCACCACACCAGTGCCTAAGGCACAATTTTTCAGCCCCTGTTTAACAGGGGCGTGTACTTACAATTTTTTTAAAAAAATGCTTCGCAACACGTGTGACTGCTGTGCTCCAAGTACAGTCTCTGTGAGGGCCGTGTTGCAGTGTTGTGGCACCAGCACCAGTGCCTAAGGCACAATTTTTCAGCCCCTGTTTAACAGGGGCGTGTACTTACAATTTTTTAAAAAAATGCTTCGCAACACGTGTGACTGCTGTGCTCCAAGTACAGTCTCTGTGAGGGCCGTGTTGCAGTGTTGTGGCACCAGCACCAGTGCCTAAGGCACAATTTTTCAGCCCCTGTTTAACAGGGGCGGGTACTTACAATTTTTTAAAAAAATGCTTTGCAACACGTGTGACTGCTGTGCTCCAAGTACAGTCTCTGTGAGGGCCGTGTTGCAGTGTTGTGGCACCAGCACCAGTGCCTAAGGCACAATTTTTCAGCCCCTGTTTAACAGGGGCGGGTACTTACAATTTTTTAAAAAAATGCTTCGCAACACGTGTGACTGCTGTGCTCCAAGTACAGTCTCTGTGAGGGCCGGGTTGCAGTGTTGTGGCACCAGCACCAGTGCCTAAGGCACAATTTTTCAGCCCCTGTTTAACAGGGGCGGGTACTTACAATTTTTTAAAAAAATGCTTCGCAACACGTGTGACTGCTGTGCTCCAAGTACAGTCTCTGTGAGGGCCGTGTTGCAGTGTTGTGGCACCAGCACCAGTGCCTAAGGCACAATTTTTCAGCCCCTGTTTAACAGGGGCGGGTACTTACAATTTTTTAAAAAAATGCTTCGCAACACGTGTGACTGCTGTGCTCCAAGTACAGTCTCTGTGAGGGCCGGGTTGCAGTGTTGTGGCACCAGCACCAGTGCCTAAGGCACAATTTTTCAGCCCCTGTTTAACAGGGGCGTGTACTTACAATTTTTTAAAAAAATGCTTCGCAACACGTGTGACTGCTGTGCTCCAAGTACAGTATCTGTGAGGGCCGGGTTGCAGTGTTGTGGCACCAGCACCAGTGCCTAAGGCACAATTTTTCAGCCCCTGTTTAACAGGGGCGTGTACTTACAATTTTTTAAAAAAATGCTTCGCAACACGTGTGACTGCTGTGCTCCAAGTACAGTCTCTGTGAGGGGTTGCAGTGTTGTGGCACCAGCACCAGTGCCTAAGGCACAATTTTTCAGCCCCTGTTTAACAGGGGCGGGTAATTACAAATCTTGATCTAATAGTTCACAGCAGGGCCCATTCCTGCGCCCACCAAGAGTAACTATGAGGGCCTGCAGTCTTGTGGCAACACCGTCCACCACCACCGCCAAAGGCCCAATTTTTCTGCCCTGTTCATCAGGTGCTTGCAATTACAAATCTTGATCTAATAACTCACAGCAGGGCCCATTCCTGCGCCCACCAAGAGTAACTATGAGGGCCTACAGTCTTGTGGCAACACCGTCCACCACCACCGCCAAAGGCCCAATTTTTCTGCCCTGTTCATCAGGTGCTTGCAATTACAAATCTTGATCTAATAACTCACAGCAGGGCCCATTCCTGCGCCCACCAAGAGTAACTGTGAGAGCTTACAGTCTTGTGGCAAAACCGTCCACCACCACCACCACCACCCCCAATTTTTCTGCCCTGTTCAACAGGTGCATGCAATTACAAATCTTGATCTATTAACTCACAGCAGGGCCCATTCCTGTGCCCACCAGTCTTGTGGCTACACCAACATCTAATAGGGCAAATTTCTGCAGAGTATATACGCCAGGCCCCTACTTTCAAACATCCAACTTACAAACGACTCCTACTTGCAAATGGAAAGAGAAAACAGGAAGTGAGAGGAAATCTACCCCTAGGAAGGGAAATTCTATCCTGTTAGATTTAATTTGGGAAAAAGGTATCTCCTCTCTACTGATACTTTATCACCAATCCTTGTTTCAATTAAAACCCCACTTTTCCAAAAACATTTGTCATTGGGACGGAAAGTGAGGTGACATGTTCTGAACAGATGTGCAAAGACAGCAAATGTTACAGGGGTGATAACCCCTCCCTATGTTCTCCAAAAAGCTTAAAAATAGATTTTTTTGGGATGGAGCTACACTTCATAATGTACCTGTTCAGATTCTACTTAAGATCAAACCTAAAGCCGCAAGTGGTTTTAAATGGCTTCTTTTTTTCCTTTACAAATGTCATTTTGTGCAAGGACAGTTCTAAACACGGGAAACACATGCCACTTCACAGGCATACTTTAGACACCCCCCAGGTACCATATTTAAAGGAAAATTTCACTTTTTTTTTTTCACTTTATGCATCATTAAAATGACTGCTCCCGAAAAAACGTTAGTTTTTAAAAGTTCTTTTTGCATTGATATATGTCCCCTGGGGCAGGACCCGGGTCCCCAAACCTGTTTTATGACATTAACATGCATATTGGCCGTTGTAATTAGCACTTTTGATTTCGAACGTTCGCGTCCATTATAACGTATAGGGTTCGAAAATTCGCGCGAACTTTCGGTCCGTTCGAAGGTTCTGGTTCGAACCGAACCCGGGGGTGTTCGGCTCATCCCTAGTGGGCAGTATGTACAGGAGAGGAGTGTGGGGGGTATGACCAAGGGTAGTATGTACCGGAGAGGAGTGTGGAGGGTATGACAGTCTGCACTATGTACAGGAGAGGAGTGCGGAAGGTATGGCAGAATGCACTATGTACAGGAGAGGAGTGTGAAGGGTATGACAGTGGGCAGTATGCACAGCAGAGGAGTGTAGAGGGTATGACAGTGGGCACTATGTATAAGAGAAGACTGGGAAGGGTATGACAGTGAGCAATATATACAGGAGAGGAGTGTGGAGGGTATGACAGTGGGCACTATGTACAGGAGAGAAGTGTGGAGAGTAGGACAGTAAGCAGTAATTACAGGAGAGGAGTGTGGAGGGTATGACAGTAGGCACTATGTACAGCAGAGGAGTGTGAAGGTTATGACAGTGGGCAGTATGTTCAGGAGAGGAGGATGAAATAATCTGGGAAGGAAAAATGTAAAGGTTTGTGGAGGATGTAGTGGTTAAGCGGGCCATACATGGATTGAAATTACACCAATTAAGCAGAGACCAGCCATAGTTGATCTATGTATGGGCTAGCTGGTTTTACACACGTTAACCTATTAACCGACTTGAGTACAACCAGCCTGTCAGGTTTTCCCCAAAATAATCAGTGCTGCCAGCTATAGTTAGCAACACTAATCATTGTATTCACTGACAGAACACAATAACACTGCGGGAGTGATTCCCCCATTCACAGGTCAGCAGGTGAGAGGGTGTGGGAGAGATACTAGTCAGTCCCTGGGAAGGCACTGGTTAGTATCAGAGCCAGATATACACAGGTTACATACACCACGAGAGCGATAATTCTAGCACTAGACCCCTAACTCTAAACATGTAAACTGTAAAAAATGTTTAAAGCATCACACAAAAAAAATCGTGTTAAATTTCGTTTTTTTTTTTTTTATGAATGAAACAGTTTCTTTCCAAAAAAAAAACGTTTGAAAAATTGCTGCGCAAATATTGTATAACATAAAAAGTTGCAAAGACCACCATTTCATTCCATAGGGCGTCTGCTAAAACAATATATATAATGCTTGAGGGTTCTGAGTAATTTTCTAGCAAAAAAAAATAATGATTTTTACATGTAGGAGAGAAGTGTCAGAATGGGCCTGGGTGGCAAGGGGTTAATTATCATAAGTAATATACAAATAATTATTATAAGCCCTGTGAGTTCATCCTCTCAGTCAGCTGCAGAGTGTTCCAGCTTGTATTTAAACTGGCCGCTCCGTATCTCCGGAACCATAGATGAAAGCAGCCCCATATTTTAACCAATACTGGGGTAGGTCTTTAGCTACCTACCCCCCAAATGTGGGGTCTCTGTGACTCCTGACCACTGAGCTACAACCCTCAAAGTCGATCTTTTTTTTTTTTTTTTTTGATTTTTAAAAAAAAACATTTTTTTTTTTGGGGCAAATGGGCCTATCTTGACAAAGGGGCCTGGAGCTGCAGCTCCAATAGCCCCTATGTTAATCCGGCCCTGGTCTGTGGTGCGACTCGCAAAAAATATAACTCTACTAATGGAGGATTCCACTTCCTTCAAGGATCCCCTTGACGGACAAATAGACCTGGACCTCAAGAGGAGCTACTTAGCTGCAGGAGTAGCACGTAAGCCAGCGATCGCCTTCACCTCTGTGCCTAATGCCATCAGAGCTTGGACTGATAATATCGAGACGGCTTTGTGCCAGGATGTTCCCAAGGGGTATATAATTAAAGCCTTGGAAGAGATCAGGTTATCAGCAGACTTCGTTGTGGTAGCAGCCATAGACACGATTAAGTGTTCAGCAAGGTCCATGTTGCACTCAGTAATGGCTAAGAGGGCTTTGTGGCTGAAACCCTGGACGGCTGACTTGTCTTCCAAACAAAATTGGTGCAAAATACCTTTCGATGGTAAGGCATTATTTGGAGACAAGCTGGATAAAGCTATCTCCAGGTTGTCAGGAGGAAAGTCCGGTATGCTTACCCAGGACAGAAGGATGCAAAGAGAGGGGGCTCTTCTAGATTCCGCCATTTAAATCCTAGGGATTTTAGACAATCAAGACAACCCAGAGACAACAGAAGACCCTGGAAAGGCACTCAGACATCCGTCTTGAACAGAAAGACGAAGACCCTTCCGGCTCCACAGGAGCAGAAGCAGTCTTTTTGACACCAGGTTGGCCCAGACACTCCCGGTGGGAGCCAGGCTAAAGTTCTTTTTTCCACTCTGGGCCGATCATTGCCATGATCCCTGGGTCCTGTCTACAATTCAATGGGGACACCTTTGGAGTTTCTCTCATGCCCACCTCAGAATTCTTTCAAAAGAACGGAGATTCCATCCTCTCTGCTGAAGGGATCACTCAGGCATCCGTCTTGAACAGAAAGACGAAGACCCTTCCGGCTCCATCCTCTCTGCTGAAGGCTCAAGCCCTAAAACACTTCGTAACATCACTCCAGCTTCAAGGAGCGGCTGTGCCAGTTCCCTTGGCAGAGCGCTTTGCAGGCTTCTACTCCACCCTATTTCTGGTCCCAAAGAGAACAGGTGGGTGGAGGCCTGTGATGGATCTAAAAAAGCTCAACAGGTACATACACCCCGAAAGCTTAAAGAAGGAGTCTCTGCAGACAATTATCCAGGCAGTTCAGCCATCAGATTGGATGATCTCAGTAGACCTGCAAGATGCGTATCTACACGTTCCAATTCTACCTGCCTTTCAAAAATATCTAAGATTTGCAGTAGGACGGACCCACCTGCAGTTTCAAGCTCTGCCCTTCGGTCTCTGCACCTCCCCCAGGGTGTTCACCAAGATTCTAATATCAGCTCTGGTTCCCCAGAGGGAGAAGGGCTTGAGAATATACCACTACTTAGACGACATCCTCCTCCTATCAAACAGCCCGGATCAGTTGGTGTATCACCGAGACATTCTTCTCCAGTCTCTAAAGGAACTGGGGTGGCTGATAAACTCCAAAAAAGTCAGCTTACACCTACACAGCAGATGATCTATCTGGGGGCAATGTTCGATTCCCAGGAGAGGACAGTATCATTACCTTCTCCGAAGATGAGGATCGTCATCCAGAGAATGGTCAAGGTCATCTGGAGCCCGTACCTGGCAGCTTCTCAATGTTTGAGCCTCATTGGCACAATGTCTGCCTGCATACCGATAAATCCTTGGGCCCATTGGCACTTGAGGTATTTCCAGATGGGTTTCTTGGCGCAGTGGAAGAGACAGCAACTCTCGCAGACGATCCTGCTGATGGGAGCAATGCGCAGGGGCCTTCACTGGTGGATCTTTCCAGAAAACCTCTCCAAACCTCGTCATCTGGGTTCCCTCCCCTGGATCACAATTACGTCCGACGCAAGCGGACAAGGCTGGGGAGCCCATTGCGGGGAAACCAGGATACAGGAAAGATGGTCCTGCTCCACCCAGGAAGTGGTATCCAACATCTTGGAGATGAGGGCGGCATTCCTGGCACTGACTTCATTAGCAGCTCAAGTCAAAGGCCAAAGGATACTTTTATGCCTAGACAACAGGGCAGCCATTGCATATCTGCAGAAGCAGGGGGGCACTTGCAGCAGATCACTCCTCAGAGAAGTAGAGCCGATCAAGCTCTGGGCAGAGAAGAACCTCCTAGATCTCAGAGCAATGTATCTTCCGGGCAGATTAAACACAGAAGCGGACACACTGTCCAGGAACTTCCTAGACAACAACGAGTGGGCCCTTCATCCCCAGGTCTTTTATCAAATTGCAAGCCTCTGGGATCCCCCTCAAGTAGACCTATTTGCCACTCCGGAGAATGCCAAGCTAACCAGATTCTTCTCTTGTCTGCCGCATACGCAAGCCGAGGAAGTGGATGCCCTGTCATGCCCCTGGAAGTTCACCACAGCGTATGCCTTTCTTCCCCGGCCAATAATATTCCAATTCCTCCTGAGGCTTCTCAGAGAGACGGTCCCACTACTGGCAGTACTTCCATATTGGCCGAAGAGACCCTGGTTCCCTCTAGCCATGCGCCTCAGCGTGAGCTCTCCAATCAGGATCCCTCCTTCCCCCTCAACTTCTGACACAGGGCAGTCTAGTTCATCCAAACCCCCAGAAGTTGAAAGTTTGAGTCCCTAGAATGTTCCCCAGGGGTCATAACAACCCTCTTTAAAGCCAGAAAGCCGGAAACCAATGCCATATATTCAAGAATATGGGACAAGTTCTTGTCTTTCGCTACCACAAATGAGTTTGATCCAATCAACATCTAATGTTCTGGGTTTTCTCCAAACAGGACTCGATCTGGGGCTTGGTCTAAGCTCCCTCAAAGTGCAGGTAGCAGCAATCTCTGCCACAATAAATAAAAGATGGACGGAGGAGCCTTTAGTAATCACTTTCCTCAGGGAAGTATTAAAGATTTGCCCACTTGTCAGACGGTCTTTTCCTAAATGGGATCTGTCCTTGGTCCTGGAAGTCCTATCCGTCCATCCCTTTGCTCCAGTGGAACAAATAGCAATATGGAACCTGACACTAAAAACGGCTTTTCTGCTAGCCATTACATCTGGCAAAAGGATTTCAGAACTTCACTCTTTAGGGATAGGTGATGACCACATCTCTTTTTCCCCTGATAGAGTGGAGCTTCGCCCCCTTCGGGGGTTCACACCTAAGGTCGCTACTCCAAGCCACCTTTTGGAACCTTGGGCACTACCAGTATTCACTGAAGCCAGATTCAGATTCTTGTCACGAGCTGGACATATCCAGAGAGCTCAGGGCCTACATAGAGGCCACCAGACCATTCAGGAACTCAGAAAGACTTTTCATTGTACCATTTGGTAAATTCAAGGGCAAAGAAGCTTCCATCAGAACTCTGGCATCTTGGGTTGTAAAATTAATCCAGAAGGCTTACAGGGTGAAGAATATGGAGCCTCCATCCCGAGTGAATGCTCATTCTACAAGGGCAGTCTGAACTTCCTGGGCAGCAAGGGCTAATGTTTCATTGGAGACGGTGTACAGGGCCGCCACCTGGTCTTCTCACAATACTTTCCTCAGACATTACCATATTGACCCAGGAGCTCTCACGACTGTTGAGTTTGGAAGGAGGGCAGTTCAGGTGGCAATGTCCCTTTCTAATTAAACGTTTATTGTTAAGCATTATCCCACCCGTGTCAGCTAGTTATTTATCACCAGTATGCTGCCATGGAGGCACCAGGAAAACTGAAAAATTGTATCATACTTACCGTAATTTTCCTTTCCTGGTGCCTATCCATGGCAGCATACGCTCCCACCCTCAGTATTCTATATTACGGCGAATGTTGGGGGAGGGACTATGCCTTTAATTTATGCTATTCACTAGTCCTGAGGGAGGAGTCGAGGCGGAGCTCTATCACCAGTATGCTGCCATGGAGGCACCAGTATGCTGCCATGGATAGGCACCAGGAAAATTACGGTAAGTATGATACAATTTTCTGTTTTTTTACTTTGTGCTATAATACATATCCAATAAAAAAATTTACAAAATCAAATTTCTTCATCAATTTAGGCCAATATGTACTCTGCTACATATTTTTGGTAAAAAAAAAAAAATCCCAATTAGTGTATATTGATTGGTCTGCGCAATAGTTATAGCATCTACAAATAATGGGATATTTATATGGAATTTTTTTTTATTTTTTACTAGCAATGGGGATGATCAGCAATTTTTAGAGGGACTGCAACATTGCGGCAGACAAATCGGACACCTGACATTTTTGACACTTTTTTGGGGGCTAGTGACACAAAAACAGTGATCAGTGCTAAAAATATGCACTGTTACTGAAATAATGACACAGGCAGAGAAGGGGTTAACACCAGGGGCGATCAAAGGGTTAAGTGTGTCCCTAGGGGGTACTTACTAACTGTGTGGGGATTGATCTGACTGGGAGAACACAGAGAACCATGTTCCTGCTTAGCCGAAACACAAGATCTCTATGTTCTCCCATGTGAGAACGACAATCTACCCTGTTTACATATGCAGATCGCCATCCTGCCTCTCTGGGGAATGATAGCAGGTGGCCGCTGAATGGTTACCCCCATCATCCAATTGGTGTGGCGTGCCCCCCCCGGAGCCTACTGCACGAAGCAGCAGCCAGGCCACCTTGCTGCAGTAAATGTGCAGAAGACGGTCTGTAAGTGGTTAATTCAGCTACTGAAAGTTCTTACACTGAGGGTTTAATATCACTTTAAAGGCTAAATTCACCTTTGGAACATGTAACATGTTCCAGCTCCTGCATGATCCCCCCTCCCTGTGACAGCAGACAGGGGATCCTCTCCCAGCATCCTGTGGCTTAATTTAAAAACAGCACGGTGAGCTCCTAATTCATTTATTTTTCCTGCAATTTAGTGACTGCCTGCTCATGTCAGAGGTATGGGCAGACCATGTACTGAGTCTGCAGAATCCTGACAATCTGTTGATCGGGGGTTCAATGCTTTACAGGCTCCAGCATATATATAAAAAAAATAAAAAAAGCATGCGCTGAGCCGGAAGGGTCCCTTAAAGGGTAAGTTCACCTCCTCACCTGCACCCCCCCCCCCCAATGACCTGGAGCGCTGTGATCACCCGATCTGACACACATTAAAGCCGCCTCACTTGTCCGGGGCTTAGAAACTCCCTCTGCATCATCTCCAAAATGTACCTCATCAGGAGGTATGTTTAGGAGCATTGTAATTTTTCTTTATTAGGTTATATTTGTTTGTCAGCATGACTGATATACTGTATATACAACACTATACTGTAAAATAAAGATGGTAATAGGTAGAAAATACAAGACAAGAACCCATAATCAGTTATGCAAACTTACCAGTTTAACAACACTGTACAGGGTCATATCAATAGTTACATTGGTTACAGTATCACTGTCTTTTACTGGCCGAACGGCTGCGGCTGCATTTGTGAAATCTAGATTCTTCACCAGGTCACTAAAACTACAGGAAAACCCACCATGACAAACACCTAGGAGAAAGGAAATCATATATACTGTTACTTTTCTTCAATGAGTACATTAAAAAAAAAAAGAAGTACAAAATGCTTTTTTTCTTTAATGCAATGTAAAGGGTTAGTTCAACTTAACAGAAAAAATGTAAAGGTGAACTAACACCAGACGACCCCCCCAATCTATTCTGGATGATACATCATGGGAGCACAGGATCGCATAGTGAGAGAGAGATCGCACAACTCCAAGAGAAACAGCAAAGTAGAACCCTGTGGCGATCAGGAATTTAACACCAACTGGCTGTCATTAGGGATGAGCCGAACACCCTCCAGTTCGGTTCGCACCAGAACCTGCAAACAGACCTAAAGCTCGTGTGAACTTTAGAACCCTATTAAAGTCTATGGGACTCGAACGTTTAAAATTAAAAGTGCTAATTTTAAAGGCTAATATGCATGTTATTGTCATAAAAAGTGTTTGGGGACCTGGGTCCTGCCCCAGGGGACATGTATCAATGCAAATAATTTTTTTAAAAACGGCTGTTTTTCAGGAGCAGTGATTTTAATAATGCTTAATGTGAAACAATAAAAGTGTAATATTCCTTTAAATTTCGTACCTGGGGGGTGTGCATAGTATGCCTGTGAAGGGGCGCATGTTTCCCGTGCTTAGAACAGTCCCTGCACAAAGTGTAATTTTTGCAGGAAAAAAAGCTATTTAAAATCACTCGCGGCTAATGAATTGCCGGCTCCCGTAATACAGAGAACAGTCATTCATCGAAAGTCATTGATAAAAAAAAAGTCATTGATAAAAAAAAAGAAAAAAAAAAAGCGTGGGGGTCCCCCAAATTCAATTACCAGGCTCTTCAGGTCTGCAATGGATATTAAGGGGAACTCCGCTTTAAATTTAAAAAAAAATGACGTAGGGGTCCCCCTCAAAATCCATACCAGACCCTTATCTGAGCACGCAACCTGGCAGGCCGCAGGAAAAGAGGGGGGGACGAGAGCGCCCCCCTCCCTCCTTAACCGTACCAGGCCACATGCCCTCAACATTGGGAGGGTGCTCAAAGCACCATGTCCCCATGTTGATGGGGACAAGGGCCTCATCCCCACAACCCTGGCCATTGGTTGTGGGGGTCTGCGGGCGGGGGGCTTATCGGAATCTGGAAGCCCCCTTTAACAAGGGGACCCCCAGATCCCACCCCCCTGTGTGAAATGGTAAGGGGGTACAAAAGTACCCCTACCATTTCACCAAAAAAGTGACAAAAATTTTAAAAATGACAGGAGATGGTCTTTGACAATTCCTTTATTAAAATCTTCTTTCTTCTGGTCTTCCTTCTTTCTTTCTTCATCCTTCGGTTTCTTCATCTTCTTCTTCCATATTCTACCATCTTCTTCCATCTTCTTCTTCCATCTTCTTCTTCCTCCGATCGGCTTCTTCTTGCTCTGGTCTTCTCGTCCGGCATCTTCTTCCACGGCGTCAGTGTCTCTTTTTGGGCGAGATGCCGGACGAGAAGACCAGAGCAAGAAGAAGCGGATCAGAGGAAGAAGAAGATGGAAGAAGATGGTAGAAGATGGAAGAAGAAGATGACTTTTTTGGTGAAATGGTAGGGGTACTTTTGTACCCCCTTACCATTTCACACAGGGGGGGGGGGTGGGATCTTGGGGTCCCCTTGTTAAAGGGGGCTTCCAGATTCCGATAAGCCCCCTGCCCGCAGACCCCCACAACCAAATGGCCAGGGTTGTGGGGACAAGGCCCTTGTCCCCATCAACATGGGGACATGGTGCTTTGAGGGGTCACAGACCCCCAAAGCACCCTCCCAATGTTGAGGGCATGTGGCCTGGTACGGTTCCGGAGAGAGGGGGGCTGCTCTCGTCCCCCCTCTTTTCCTGCGGCCTGCCAGGTTGCGTGCTCGGATAAGGGTCTGGTATGGATTTTGAGGAGGACCCCACGCCATTTTTTTTTGTTTTTGGCCGGGGTTCCCCTTAAAATCCATCCCAGACCTGAAGGGTCTGGTATGGATATTTAGGGGGATCCCTACGTCATTTTTTTTTAAATTTGAAGCGGGGTTCCCCTTAATATCCATAGCAGACCTGAAGGGCCTGGTAATTGAATTTGGGGGAACCCCTATGCTTTTTTTTTTTTATCAATGACTTTTTTTTTATCCACGACTTTGAATGAATGACTGTTCTCTGTATTACGGGAGACGGCAATTCATTAGCCGCAAGTGATTTTAAATAGCTTTTTTTCCTGCAAAAATGACACTTTGTGCAGGGACAGTTCTAAGCACGGGAAACATGCGCCCCTTCACAGGCATACTATAGACACCCCCCAGGTACGAAATTTAAAGGAATATTACACTTTTATTGTTTCACTTTAAGCATTATTAAAATCACTGCTCCTGAAAAAACTGCAGTTTTTAAAAAAAAAAAATTGCATTGATACATGTCCCCTGGGGCAGGACCCAGGTCCCCAAACACTTTTTATGACAATAACTTGCATATAGGCTTTTAAAATTAGCACTTGAGATTTCTCCCATAGACTTTTACAGGGTGCTCGAGGCTTTTCGAATTTGCCGCGAACACCCCAAATTGTTTGCTGTTCGCTGAACAGGCAATGTTCGAGTCGAACATGAGTTCGACTCAAACTCGAAGCTCATCCCTAGCTGTCATAGACAAACCTGAGCAAAAGTATCAGCTATTTTCCACACAGGATCCTCATACAGATGCTCAGGAGCACATGGGCAACACGCAGGAGCACATGGGCAATCAGGCAAACCTGGGTTTAGCAGTAGCCAGGGGAATCACTGGATTGTGGGATTACAGAGCAAGGTTATTTAAAAAACATTGCGATGCTGTGGTCAGTGTAGTGTGTGCCCTTTGACTGATGACATCCATTTACCTGCTGTGTCCATACGGGTAAGGATGAGCTCAGCCATGTTCGGAAGCCGCACATGCAGAGCCCGCCAGGAAGTCGGCACTGCACATCGCTAATCACAAGCAGTGAGACATTTCCCGATCTCTGCAGCCGTGCATCGGGACAATGACTCACTGTCTGTGATTAGCGCTCCGCAGTGCCGACTTCCTGGCGGGCTCCGAACACACCTGAGCCCATCCTTACATACGGGCTTGTCCTTTCATCAAGAATATTTCTTCTTTTTTGGACCCTTACATACAGTATATATATTTTTGTATATATTTGAGATTTTATATATATATATATATATATATATACATTGATGTCCTCTGTTTCATATAAAAACAGTGTGAACTTGTTGGGCTTTGTACTGGTCCTTTCTAGTGCTAGTTTCCTTTGTTTATATAAACTGTCATCTGCTGGAGCTGTCGGTAGTGGACATGCAGTTGTCGGGATAGGATTGTGTCAGCGGGTGGTGTTTTTTTTTTCTCTCAGCGGGTCAATGGATGTAAGGCATTATCATCACTGACAGGCACCTGCATTACTGGGTACCGGGCAAGGGTTGTGGGGATGAGGCCCTTGTCCCCATCAACATGGGGACATGGTGCTTTGAGGGGTCACACACCCAGAAGTTTCCAGATTCTAAAAAGCCTGCAGACCCTCACAGCCACTTGGCCAGGGTTTTGGGGAAGAGGCCCTTGTCCTCATCAACAGCTGCATGCTTTGATCAGGGTCGGGTGTAGCGCTATTTGTTTCACTCTCTGCGGCTACTGGGGTATGATGGTGCAACCTGTATAGTATTTAGGAGCAGAGTCTTTATAATCTGTGTGATCAGGACAGGATCTCTAACATGCACTAGTGCTTCCACTCAATTGGGGCTTGTGGATAGCAAGTGAAATCCCAATTGAGAAATGTATCATCCACATAGACAGTAATCCACACAGCATTGTATTTGAAAGTCCATGTATTGCAGAAATAAAATTCAGTGAACCATCCAACATGAGGTATTTTCCAAACAGGAACATGAAATCATTAACAGTCTCTATGTATGTCTCAGTGAGGGGAAGCTTTAGAACTTTTCTCTCTCTGCAGGAATCCACTGTTCTCTCTCCAACATGTGTTCTATCCTCCAACAAATTAACCCAAGCAACCTCACCATGCATCTGCTCTTCTTGATGACCTCATCCTCAATGCAGAGAGAGAGCATAGCAGCCATATTGGAAAAGGGCAAAACAAACACTGCATAACAGGAGTATACAGTTGGTTAAATGGGCAAAGAAATGATCACTTCACTACACTGGCATGGTATAAAGCTGACTTTAATAGGGTTGGGATTTGGCACCCAAGCTTTACTTATTTTTAGTGAACCCAGGTGAGTTCAGCTGCTTCCTACCAGTGTAAGAGGGCACTTCTCCACTAAGAACTAGGGATAAGTCGAACACCCCCCGGTTCGGTTCGCACCAGAACTTGCGAACAGGCAAAACATTTGTGCGAACAAGCGAATACCGTTAAAGTCTATTGAACACGAACATGACAAATGAAAAGTGCTAATTTTAGAGGCTTAGATTCTATTATTGCCATAAAAAGTGTTTGGGGACCCGGGTCCTGCCCCAGGGGATTTTTCAGGAGCAGTGATTTTAATAATGCTTAAAGTTAAACAATAAAAATGAAATATTCCTTTAAATATTGTGCCTGGGGGGTCTCCTTTGTCTGCCTGTAAAGTAGCGCATAATTTCCCGTGTTTATAACAGTACCACAGGAAAATTACATTTCTAAAGGAAACATTTAATTTTACTGCTCGCGGCTGTAATGTATTGCCGAATCCCGGCAATATAGATAAAAATCATTGAAAAAAACGGCATGCTCCCCCCCCCCCTGAAGGGTCTGGTATGTATATTTGGGGGGAACCCCATGTAATTTTTTTTTTATTTGACGCAGGTTTCCCCTTAATATCCATACCAGACCTGAAGGGCCTGGTAATTAAATTTGGGGGGACCCCCACGCATTTTTTTTATTTTTTATCAATGACTTTTCTCTGTATTGCCGGGAGCCGACAATTCATTATAGCCGCGAGTGCTTTAAAATGACACTTTGTGCAGGCACTGTTCTAAGCACGGGAAACAATCGCTACTTTACAGGCCTACTATACACACCCCCTAGGTACAAAATTTAAAGGAATATTTTACTTTTATTGTTTCACTTTAAGCATTATTAAAATCACTGCTCCCGAAAAAACGTTAGTTTTTAAAACTTTTTTTGCATTGATACATGTCCCCTGGCGCAGGACCCGGGTCCCCAAACACTTTTTATGACAATAAATTGCATATAAGCCTTTAAAATTATCACTTTAGATTTCTCCAATAGACTTTTACAGGGTGTTCCGCGGCTTTTAGAATTTGCCACAAACACCTCAAATTGTTCGCTGTTCGGCGAACGGGCGAACAGGCAATGTTTGAGTTGAACATGAGTTCGACTCGAACTCAAAGCTCATCACTAGCACCCGAATAATTTTTTTAAAAAGTACCTGTCACTACCTATTGTTATCATAGGGGATATTTACATTCTCTGTGATAACAATAAAAATGATAAAAAAAAAATGAAAGTAACAGTGTAAAAATAAAACAAAAAAAGCAAACTAAATAATAAAAAAAAAAACACCCCTGTCCCCCCATGCTCGCGCAAAGGCGAACGCAAGCGTTGGTCTTGTGTCATATGTAAACAGCAATTGCACCATGCATGTGAGGTATCACCGCGAACGTCCGATCGAGGGCAGTAATTTTAGCTGTAAATTTAAAGTGGTAAAGGCTTTTAAAAATGTATGTAGTTTGTCACTGCTGCACAGTTGTGCGCAATTTTAAAGCATGTCGTTTTTGGTATCTATGTACTCTGCATAAGATCATCTTTTATATTTTACCAAACATTTGGGCAATATATTTCCCTCATTGAATCCATGTTTCACAAGGATTTCGCCTAACGAACTCAAATTACCTATGAACTTTTGCATATGTGTACAGTTGTTTGTTTTCATTAATTTTGCACTTTTCATAATATTGGATTCACATTTTAATGTGTTCTTGTTTTTGTACTGTGTTGATTTTACATGAATATTGTACAACAGTCACGGTTAGCATTTGTACATTTGCACTTTATTTTTGGTACACACATATTTGTATCTTTTGATCAATTTTTTATAGCACTGCACTTTCTTATTACGTATTTTTGTTCCTGTGCCCAATATCTGGGTTATAGTGCTTAGCTGCTGTTTTGTTGTTGTTTTACCAAGCGCGGATAATTCTTTTATTTAGCTACAGTACAATATTAGGTCCACCGGTCCTTGAAGACATAAAATTCCTTTGCCAACTGCTGGGTATCAAGTTATGCTGGGATCTGCATTCCTTCAGCAGCTGTTTAACCATTAAGTATAACCCAGGAGGCACCTTTACTCATCAATTCTCTGCATCTAACTACAGTCAAAATAATTTCTTGGTCAGAGAAGACATTTGTTAAACAAATAAATATTTGATCTTAAGGAAACACAGATTTATTTAAGAGTGCAATTTGCAAAGTGCACTAAATATTCCAACCAATAACAACTCATCACAATTCATATTTCAGTGATGACTTTTGTAAACTAAAATTTGATTGGAAGGTATGGATCAATGCACCTTGAACACTGTCGCTGCTCTTTGTGGTGCCTTACCCACCTGGTTAAACGTAAATTATTGCTTTTATTATGTTAAATCAATACTACCAGTTTTCATATAACATTAAAGAAAACATCTCACTCTTCACATCAGTTCCTGGCTAACTGGCTAAGTATTTTGAAGTAAAACACCTTCTGGGGGGGTCACCTTAATGGTTGCATGTTTCTTCTGTGTTTTCTGGAAATTATAAATATAATAAATATGTAAAGAAAACTTACCCAACAAGGTGAATAATAATAATAAAGAGAGGCAGCGCTGCGACATTGTCACTATGTGATCAATATCACTATGTGATTGTTACCCTAGACAGCTGAATCTGTGGGTGGGACTTTTGTACCAGCAGGGTGAAATAAAACTTGAAAAACTTGTTTGAAATGCCAGAGTTTTCTTGAAATGCTGTAATGACTATTCCAATTACTTTAGAGAATAAGGAAAGGTTACAAAAAATAAGATAAATATTTCTGTTTTTGAACCAAAGAAACTATAGTAACTGCAAAGGGGCATAAATAACAGAGCAAACTATGCAAATATTTCTAGAAGCCAGTTTATCAAAGGAACAATGATTTGAAGTATAACAAAATAAATTTTAACATTTTGGATAGATTGGACAGAGATTAGGACACCTGGCAGGTTTTTAAATTTGTTTTCATTACTGATTTTTACAGAATTTTTTTCAGAAAGCACAAAAATATATGCATCGTCAGGGTGGATAAAAATCAATGATTTTTTTTTTCTTTTTTTTTTTTTAAAAGAAAAAAATATATATTTTTTAATTTAATTCAGATTTTTTTTAAATTTAAATCTGATTTTTTAGGTTTTAATCAAACTTATTTTAATAAAATGCTTTTGAAATTAAAATACATCTAGAGGTAGATTAGTTTATTTAAGATACATTAATAATTTAGTTTATTCAGCGTGAAATGGAGTAAGTAGCATTAGGGTGTATATTCTGCAATTTTTTTACATTTTTGGTAAACTCATTCAATGAATCCAAGCTCTGCAAGCTGAGATAACATGCACTGGCAATGTTATTGTTTTAAATAAATAAAAGAATTTGAGTAGTTCTCCAACTATGTGTGATTAACCTATTAATCTAAAATCGGTTCTGATATCGCTGTTTTGCTAACCTGACAGCTTATTATTCTAAATAGAAAACTTTCATTTTGTTTGCAAATATTAACCACTTGCCTACCGGGCACTTACACCCCCTTCCTGCCCAGGCCAATTTTCAGCTTTCAGCGCTGTCACTCTTTGAATGACAATTGCGCAGCGCTGTACCCAAACTGAATTTTTATGATTTTCTTTCCCTCACATATAGTTTTTTTCTGGTGGCATTTAATCACGAGTGGGTTTTAGAAACAAAAAAAGACGGAAAATTTTGAAAAAAATAAAATAAAATTTTCATAGTTTGTTATACAATTTTTCAAACAGATAATTTTTTTCAATGAATAAGCAGAAAGGATGAGTGCTTGAAAGCTACTAGTGTTGTACCCCTAGAAGTGGAATATACAAATAGAAGTAAGAAATGGGGCTTTAGTTTGGTGCGTTAAAACAGACAATAATTTTATAAAATTATTAAAATGTTATCTGGTACAAAATCGTAAAAACAGTGTAGCGCTGCCTCTTGAGGGTCGCAATATAGATCAATGCCCCCCTGTTTGCCCTGACCCTGTGAGTCCTCAGCCACCTCTGACACCCTGGGTTCATAAATTTTTCTCTTTTAAATGACCACAATTAGAAGGAAATATACAGAATTGATTAAATCAGCAATATTTACTTAATGAGATGGAAGGGATAAGAATCAAAGAGTCAAACTCAAATTCACACTTCAAAATGTTGTCTCGCATAGAAACGTCACCTATAGCTGAATAGAAATCATTTATGAGATTCAAACCTTTAGCAGTAAATGCTCGACTAAACACCTATAAGGTCTATGTGAACGGGCTACAGTAGAGAAGAGGAATGGCTCTTATGAGTGTCAGACCCCTCTCTACTGCTCTTTGACATATAAATGCAGAACAGTAAATAACAAATACAACTTTTAGGCCTCATACACACGGATGTTTTAAAAAACGAGCTGTAAAGCTAATACCGATGGCAGGAAAAAAACTGCGTAAAAAATTTGATTTTATCCGTGCTATGCATTGGCGTCAATGCACGTTTAGCTGCGCTAGCTTTCAGCTGCGTTTCTCTGCCTCTATTCAAAATCAATGGTTCCCTATAGGAGCCCATTGATTTAAATAGAAGTCGCACCAGAAGTCGGATCAAGGTGATCTGACTTGCGGTGTGATGTGTGTGCTGAGAATCTTGAAGGGGAACCCCCGCCAAAATGTAAAAAAAAAAAGGGGAACACCCATGCCCAAAAAATGGCGTGGAGGTTCCCCCCAAGATCCATACCAGACCCTTATCCGAACATGCAGCCCAGCAGGTCAGGAAAGGGGCGGGGGACGAGCAAGCAGCCCCCCCCTTCTGGACCATACCAGGCCACATGCCCTCAACATGGGGGTGTGTGCTTTGGGGCAGGAGAGGCTCTGCGTGCCCCCACCCCAAAGCACCTTGTTTTATTATTTTATTAAAGCAGCTCCGGCTCTTCTCCCTCTTCTGGCGACGTCTTCTGTCTTCTGGCTCTTTTGCCATGTCTTCTTGCTCTTTTGCTGGGTCTTCTCCCTCTGTTCTTATTACAAAGTTGACTCGACATGATCTCCCAGTGTAATGCTGGGTCCGTCGTGTGCAATGACTTATATTGGCATGGGGTGGGGCCACCCGATGACATAATTTGGAGGCCACACCCCTTGTGACGTCATCACCCCATCATGCCCTGGGTGGTGACATCAAAAGCATATATTGATTGGTTGGCACAAAAGTTATAGAGTCTACAAACTACGGGATAGATTTATTTTTTACAATTTTTACTGGTAATGGCTTCTATCTGCATTTAACACCTTTTACCGGTATCTGGCGCTTTTACAGCTCTATCGCTGGAACCTCAGAACGCGCTGGTCCTGGGGTCACCCCTGTAGTTAACCCTTTCCCTGCCAGTGTCATTTATACAGTAATCAGTGCATTTTTATAGCACTGATCGCTGTATAAATGTCACTGGTCCCAAAAAGTGTCAAAAGTGTCCGATCTGTTTGCCGCAATGTCGCAGTCCCACACAAAATTGCTGATCACTGCCATTACTAGTAAAAATAAATCTATCCCCTATTTTGTAGATGCTATAACTTTTGCACAAACCAATCAATATATGCTTATTGTGATTTTAACAAAAATATGTAGAAGAATGCATATCGGCCTAAAGTGATGAAGAAATTAGTTTTTTTACTTTTTTGGGGGGATATTTATTATAGCAAAAAGTTAAAAATATTGTTTTTTTTTTTTTTGTTTATAGCGCAAAAAATAAAAACTGCAGAGGTGATCAAATACCACCAAAAGAAAGCTTTATTTGTGGGGAAAAAGGGGACATCAGTTTGGATACAACGTCGCAAAACCGTGTAATTGTCAGTTAAAGTGACGCAGTGCCGCATCGCAAAAAACGGCCTGGTCATTAGGGGTTAAATCCTTCCGGGGCTGAAGTGGTTAAACATAAATAACAATATTGAAAACTGTAATTGTCCTTATGTCGCTGCAAAATCAATGACTATCAAAAAATTGTGCAAGTAAAAGGAAAACACGCTGACAAAAACAAGAGTAAGTGGAAAAAGCCGGTAGCAACAAACAATCAGATGCAATACAATCAAAACAGAAATTATGCAGTGCTATTAATTTAAATACAAATGGTGTTTTCACAAATACACACTATATAAACAGAGTTGAAAGGAATGTTTCTCAGATTAAAAAACCTTATGATCTCAGAATTGCATGCCCAATGGGACATTGCATTTTTAGAACAGTATGTCAAAGACAAAATGTTACCTCGGAGTTGACGTTGGGATGTTTATCATAACAAAGGAGAGTCTGAAATAGAAGCCTGGTTTTAGTATTTCAACGATGCAGGGATTACATTTCTGAACTTCCTAGTTGGCAGAAAGAAAAATAGTCTTTCTTTGTTAGATAAAGATATAAAAGATATCAAAGACCAACTCCTTCCTTTAAAAGAAAATGCTAAATACATAGCTTTCTCCTCAAATCTGAGGAAAACCTTAGAAAGAGAGGAGAAAGAACAAAGAATAAAAATAAAAATAAATACATGAGGAATGTAGTCGACTACCAGTGTGGTTAAGTCCTTAGTTGGCAAAAAATTGAGGTGACCCCTATGGAAATAACTACCCAGAATGTCAGTAATCAATATCAGTATCGTAGTAATAATAATTTTGTTCAAGATCGTCCATACTATCCATCGTCTACAAGGACACCCAAACATCAGAGGTATGATCGTCCCTATTATCCATCTCCTGGTAGGACACCTAAACATCAAAGATTCAATATTAAGAAACCAAATGGCCCCCTTCCATATTATAGACCCAATGATAGAAGGGATAGAGTTCATCCTGTTCCGAAAGATCCCTATTATAGAAACTTCAATTTCTACCTCCAATAGGTTTTACCCACTTAGAGAAGGTGAGCTAGGTCATGGTTACCCCTATATGGGAACCGATAAAGACATTTATAACGAGCCTCCCTACAATTTCAACCATGAACAGCCCAACCAAGGCTGGGATTTTCATTAGGGACCAAGAGGCACTAAAAAAGCAGTATAACAAAGAGAGGGTCCAGAGGGGGAGGAGCATATGGAGGAAAATGTAAGGAAAGGAATACATATTTTTAATTTAAGTAAGGTGACCTTAACTAAAGAGGAACAGACTCTTCTAGATAAGGGCCTCAAGTTTGCCCCCCTAAGAAACTAGATACATTTCAAACATTTATCGACATTCATAAATATATTCATAAGGTTAATCTGTAGAGATATTTTATATCTAACCCTATCATTAGAAATGTCCAGAATAGCAATCCTAATATTTAGCATTCCGGCTATTCTAATGCTTCAACCTTCAATCCTCCAGGCCCTATAGCACCATCTGTTGGTGTCCTCAGGGATTTGGTGCTCAAAGATCTTGACCAACTCATATTAAAAATACACGACAAATACCTGCCTTCAATGTAGGTCTTAAAAGTCTTTGTGAATACAAAGATTAAGTTATACGCCCTGCTGACAAAGGTGGGGGGATTGTCGGTTTAGACAAAGAAGACTACTTGACAGAGATGTATAGAATACTGAGTGATTCTGACACATATGAATTGTTACCCAACAATCCAACCAAATAACCATTAGACGGTTGTTTATATCCCAAAATCCAACCATAATGTTCAAAAAGAATCAGATTTGATTGAGAAAGGTTATAGGAATAACATTCTAGACAGAAAAGAACTACCTAGTTCCTGTTGCATCCAGGATTCCCACAATATATTATCTTCCCAAGGTCCACAAAGACCCTGTTTATCCTCCGGGCGATCCCATTATCAGTGGGATAGACTCGGTCACAGCTAGGATTGGGAGGTATATTGATTTCCACCTCCAATTTATTGTCAAAAAAGTACCCAAGGATGCAATTAAACTCCTGAGCAAGATCACTGTTGGTGAGTGTGTATTACTGGCCACAGCTGACATAGCCTCTTTGTATACTGTACCTGCATTTCTCATGAACTAGGTTATGAGGCCGTCTTATTTTTTGTTAAAACAAAATGACATTCCACAAAATTAAAAATAATTCATTATGGATTTACTTTTGTTTGCCACTACTCACAATTATTTTTGGTTCAGCAACAAGTTTTACATTCAAAAGCGAGGCGCATGGCTTGCAAAATTTGCCCCCAGACTGCAAATCTTTTTAATGCCAAGTGAGAGGAGGATGTCATCTATGCCCATGACAGACCTGAGCGTCTGTTATGGGCTAGGTATATAGATGACGTCCTCCTCCTCTGGAAGAGTAGTCGGTATATCCTTGTCCTTTACAGCCAGTTCTAAAAGTATTATTTTTTTAGACCTTGAAATTGAAGTGGTGAACGACAGGTTAATCGCCCATACCCATTTCAAATCTACAGACAGGAATTCCTATATACCTGTAGATAGTTGCCATCATAGATCCTGGCTACGTTCTGTTCCCCACAGTCAGTTCCTGAGATTGCGTCGCAATTGTACAGTAACTGCGAATTGTGCAAAACAAGCCTCAGTTCTTTTATCCAGAAAGGAAATATACAAGCACAATTGGATGAGGAAATAATACATTTAAAGAATACCCCCAAAGAGGATCTGCTCTTCGATAAAGCGATTAACAACAGCAATCAAGATAAATCCAAATGGGATTCTACACAACATAAGCAAATTAGATCTATTATGAACAAACATTGGGCGATATTAAAGAATGACCGACTTCTACCTGACAGACCAAATGTCAGCTATAGAGGTTTTCCTTGATTACAATCTAGGTTAGCTCCCAATGTCCTAGATCCTCCTATTAAACCTACTTTCTTTCATGATTGGAAAGGTTCTTTCCTTGTAGGAGGTGCATAGTTTGTAAAATCAATAGCTTTAGAGGTAGAAAGATTGATACATTTCAATAAACAACCACCTCTATATGCTATGAAATTTAATATGTTATAACCTGTGCATTTAAAAATGTGGTATATCTTTTAGTTTCCCCATGTGGCAAACAATATATAGGTAGGACTATTCATTCATTTTCCATACGTGTTGATGACAACCTCAAGAACATTGGTAAAAAGAAAAGAAAACATAGGGGGTTATTTACGAAAGGCAAATCCTCTTTGCACTGCAGGTGCACTTGAAAGTGCAGTCGCTCTAAATCTAAGGGGTAGATCTGAAATGAAGCGAAGCTCTGCTGATTTTATCATCCAATCATGCGCAAGCTAAAATTCAGTTTTTTATTTTCCTTGAATGTCCCCCTCAGATCTACAGGGACTTTACTTCCAAGTGCACTTGCAGTGCAAAGTGGATTTTCCTTTAGTAAATAACCCCCATAGTGTCCCTAAACACTATGCGAGTTGCCACAATGGGAACCCTACAGGTACCCTATTTGTGGCAATTGAAAAATATGAAGCACCGTGAAGAGGGGGATCATTAAAAAGGGGTGTTTCTTGATTAGAGACTAAATGGATTTATGAAATGAAATCTTACAGTCCCCATGGCATGAATGTTGAATGGGACATTAATGCCTTTATCAATAATGCCTACATTTTCTTTATGTATTTTTTTTTTTTAAATTTGAGTTTCCAATTTGCTATCTTCCATATATTTCATTTATCTGTCAAATGTACATTTTTACTGAATCGTGTGTCTGTTTTTCTGTCTTTCCTCCCATTTTGTTTTTATAGACACTTCCCATAATACTGTTTACTATTCGGATATATGCGTATTATTTTTTAACAGACTCTTCATTTTTTATTTTTTTATTTTGTGTCAATGATCTACTATTTTTATAGGTTTAAAATAGTAGCCAGTTGATCGTTATTTTTGATTATTTTTATTCCTGTATATCACATTAAACATATGCAGCTCCAATCCGCGTTTTGGATATGTTACCTGTCTGTGTCACATCATATGACACATTGAACTGAAAACGAGGCTTGGAGCGCAATGGCGGCTGTGTTTTATGATATTGAGGCTTGGTTAGTAACCGGCGGGATGTGACGCAAAACAGGAGGATCATGCCTCTGTTGACTAATTTTCACATCGTGGCTTCCTGCAGCAGCCATTTTTTTACATATCATGTATTGATTACTTGCAAAATTGGAGTCCGCCCCTGCTGGATAGATATAAGTATAGCGTGGCATCAGCAGCACGTACATGCCCCTGATGACATAAGTTGTGACAAAACATGTAGAGCGGAGCCTACGTACGTGCCATTGCCATGCTGTGTACACAAACATATCTACCTCCATGCATGGTCTATTTGTCCTGGATTGATTTTAAGTTTGTTTTATACTATGTGATGTGAGTATCTCTAATCCCTTTTGCATCATTAAAGAGTGTTTATGGTTTTACACTATGTGGATGTTTCTTTTATTTTATATCCATGATGTACATCCACTTCTCTACATCCACTGAGACATACTTGAAGTACTGGAAACTTTATGTTCCTGGATGATATGTGATGTCTGATTAATGATGATATACCATATTGCGCCTATTTGACTCAGTAATAGGGTCCTGTAACTCTTGTAAGAATACATAATACATTGGTGGTGGAAGAATTTGATCAGGCATACCTTCAGAATTTATATTTTTGCACGGTTTTCTGAACAATATTTTTTGGATTTTTTTAACCCATTCTTTTGGCATCATTGTTCACAATTTCATGGATTAAGTTGATTTATGAATAATAATAGAGCTGCATAATTTCTGTTTGTATTGAAATGTAAGTATTACTGTAGCCCATTAGGGTAGTCAGTGTCAGTGTCAGAGTGGGTAATGACAAACATTGGCATTGTAATAGAATGTAAATAGAAACCTTTGCTAATGTGTCTAAGCCCCCGTACACACGGTCGGACATTCCGACCACAAAATCCGTCGGATTTTGTCCGACACTGGTGTTGCATACACATGGTTGGACAAAGTTACTACGTAGAGGCTAGTAGCCAATAGCTTTGGTCTCGTAATTTGATCTGAGCATGCGTGGCACTTTGTCCGTCGGAATTCTCTACACACGATCGGAAAAAGTCAGATCGGATTTTGTTGTCGGAAAATTTGAGAGCAGGATCTCAAATTTTTTCCGTCGGAAATTCCGATGGAGCCTACACTCCGACAACATGGTCCGATCAGACTTTTTCCATCGGAATATCCGACCGTGTGTGCAGAAATTTGACAGTGGTGATGCACACAGTGACAGATTTACTGATCCTTTCTTATCCTGGCTGATCCTTTCCATCTACATAAATATGCAGGTCAATAGGCTCCTGATCTGACTACTTTAAGCTATGAATAGATGCATTTGGGGTGAAACGGCAACGTTTAGCAAAGTGATTCAGTTTGTTACAGAACCTGCTGTGTTTGCCCTGTGCAGGCATAGGCATGCGCACAGGGTGTGCCAGGTGTGCCCGGGCACACCCTAATCACCCCGTTTGGTGCATATTTCCACTGTTTAGACCCCTGATATTCCACTAAATAAAAAAAATCTCTTTTTTCTTCTTCTATAAAATTGTAGAAAAATAATTCAAATAATATTGTAACTGCCCTACTGACACCACCAATATCTGCCCTTATGATACCATTCACTGCTCTACTGACACCTTCCGTATATATACACATGCACACACACGCATATGTGTTTGAGCTTTGGGGTGCACACCCTAATGCAATAGTCTGCGCCAGGGGCGGACTGACAACTCATGGGGCCCCCGGGCAATAGGAGATTATGGGGCCCCCAGACAATCAGAGATTATGGGGCCACACAGTATACACACACACAGTATACACATACATGTACACACAGTATACACAAACATGTTTCTATTGGCAGAGAAGGTACTGGAGAGGTGGGGCAGCTATAATCTCTGGATTTTTAGACCAAAAGGATGTCGGTAAGGGACATTTCAGAAACAGATGTAAAAAAAACCCACAGATTTTTACATACTGTCCCTGGTTTTACTGAGGCTGGCAACCCTGATGGGGCCCCCTAGTGGCCCGGGGCCTTCGGGAAGTGCCCGAGTGGCTGAATGGTCAGTCCGTCCCTGGTCTGCGCACACCTACTGTATGTGTGTAGGGCAGAGCTTCATACCTCCTTTATGGAGGTTACCTCCACAGTTAAAACAATATGTGTTTGGTGTGATATCAACTTTTGTCCTAGCACAGGAGCCTCATTACCATCCATGGGGCACAGCATATTAGTGCCTTGTGTACCTGGCTCCATAAGCAGCCTTTCCCTCGGTTTTGGGTTTGTATTCTTTACAAAAAGTTGGTCTGTAATAATTTCACCATGTAAGAATCCAAATCTGCAGGGTTCTGCAAACTGTCTCAGCTCAGCAACAAAGTGACAAATAGATTCTCTTCCACCCTGACAGTATGTGCAAAAATGAACTCTGGCCACTAAAGCATTTGTGGCTGGTTTAAAATACTGTTCCAGAGCTTGTACTGTAGCTGTGTATGAAGTATCTGCCCCCAGAGTTGAGAAAGCCTTCTAAACCTAATGAGTTAAAGTGTCATTAAACCCAGACTATGAAAGACTCTCATTACATGCTATATAACAGAGTGTGCATTCTCACAAAGCCACTAAAGCATGACATTTTGTGTAGAGTGGGATACGCCTGGTTGATCCTGCCTTCAACTGTCCCTCTCATCTTCTCTGTGTCCCCACTGCAGACTGAGATTGTGTAGGCCAGCTGGTGTCCTCTACTGAGCATGCTCAATTTCAATTTCCTTCTAAGCTCTTCATATCCTACTTTTTCTCATTTGTGCATCCCATGAGACTATAAAGTCACACATGTGGGCATATACACGTTGGTAAATTACACTCCCCTGAATCCCTCCCTTCTCTATATCTTCCTATTGCTAATGGGGGTGGGATATAGTATGCTGAATAATTACATTTACTAAGAGACTCACAAAAAAAAGCTTAGTTTTAATATAAATCCGTATGAAATATATCAAATGGAATTGCTTATACCTGTAAAGTAAAAAGAGAGCCTTGAATGCAGATGCCGTCTGAACAAAATGAAAGCTGTCAATCATCTTTGATTATGCCTACACCATACAAATGCACAAAAAATATACATCTGATGTTCAATAAAGATGTATAAGGAGCTGTTTTTTGATATTCATAATTTAATTTGACTATTGAAACCGTTTTTTTTTTGTTATGTGACTAGCACAGCACCAATCAGGGCTGGCCAGACAAGACAGTGGCAGCTGGTGTTTTTTTCCCATTGGGGGAGCGGCAAACACAGCCATCCCCTGGAGGACAGTCGGGACATTAAAACTCCACACTTATCCCATCTAGGAAGTGTGCGGGCAGCGTGTACGGCAGCTTTCTTTCTCCTCCTGTGGTGTGGACCATGGGGGCTTCCGCTTTGCATCTCCCTTCTTCTCCACCAAGGCATCCAATAGGATCCCCTGACCTTTCAGCCAATCGAGAAACAGGTATCAGACACGGGCTTCCTGTTTGGCGGAGAGGCGATTCAGTGTTAGAAAAGCGAATATTTATTTGCTTTTCTAACACACCTGAGTGGGCTCCAATGCTCTGCGCCACAAGTCTACCCTACTTTGAAGCATATTAGAGCCTAAGGCTCAAATCAGGTGCTTAAAAAAAAAAACACCCTGCCACTGTAATTCATGCGCCTGGCATCCTGAAATGGGCTGGCTGCATGAATAGGGGGTGGTCGCAGGGGCTGTGGATAGAACCTATTAATCATACAGGGGATGGCGTAGACAGAAGGGGTGGCGCCCTTAACCGATTGCGGACCAGCCGCCATAGTTTTACTGCGGCAGGTTGGCTCCGCTGCGCAAAATCCTGTTATATTACGTGATCTCGCGAGGCTTGCATAGCATAGCTCCGTGAGTCCGACCGGGGTTCCTGCGGACTCGATGTCCACTGGGATACCCGCGATCGTCTCACGGAGAGGAAGAACGGGGAAATGCTAATGTAAACAAGCATTTCCCTGTTCTGCCCAGTGACAGTACACTGATCACAGCTCCCTGTTAGGGATGAGCTTCGAGTTCGAGTCAAACTCATGTTCGACTCGAACATTGCCTGTTCAGCGAACAGCGAACAACTTGGGGTGTTCGCGGCAAATTCGAAAAGCCACGAGCACCCTGTAAAAGTCTATGGGAGAAATCTAAATTGCTAATTTTAAAAACATATATGCAAGTTATTGTCATAAAAAGTGTTTGGGGACCCGGGTCCTACCCCAGGGGACATGTATCATTGCAAAAAAAAGTTTTAAAAACGGACGTTTTTTCAGGAGCAGTGACTTTTTTTTTTTTGGTGTGGGGCTCCCCATAAAATCCATCCCAGACCTGAAGGGTCTGGTATGGATATTTAGGTGGGACCCCACGTCATTTTTTTTTTTAATTTGACGCAGGGTTCCCCTTAATATCCATTGAATTTGGGGGAACCCCCACGCTTTTTTTTTTTTTTTTTTTATCAATGACTTTCAATGAATGACTGTTCTCTGTATTACGGGAGCCGGCAATTCATTATAGCCGCGAGTGATTTTAAATAGCTTTTTTTCCTGCAAAAATGACATTTTGTGCAGGGACAGTTCTAAGCACGGGAAACATGCGCCCTTTTACAGGCATACGATAGACACCACCAGGTACGAAATTTAAAGGAATATTACACTTTTATTGTTTCACTTTAAGCATTATTAAAATCACTGCTCCAGAAAAAAATGCAGTTTTTAAAACACTTTTTATGACAATAACTTGCATATTAGCCTTTAAAATGAGCACTTTTGATTTTGAATGTTCGAGTCCCATAGACTTTAATAGGGTTCTAATGTTCACACAAGCTTTAGGTCTGTTCACAGGTTCTGGTGCAAACCGAACAGGGGGGTGTTCGGCTCATCCCTACTCCCTGTAATCGGGAGCGGTGATCAGTGTTGTGTCACACACAGCCCATCCCCCCTACAGTTAGAATCACTCCCTAGGACACACTTAACCCCTGCAGCTTCTCCTCCTGGTTAACCCCTTCACTGCCAGTGACATTTTTACAGTAATCAATGCAATTTTATAGCATTGATCGATGTATTAATGCCAATGGTCCCAAAAATGTGTCAGAAGTGTCCAATGTGTCCGCCATAATGTCGCAGTCACGATAAAAATCCATGATCGCCGCCATTACTAGTAAAAAAAAAAATTATTATTAAAAATGCCATAAAACTATCCCCTATTTTGTAGAAGCTATAACTTTTGCGCAAACCAATCAATAAATGCTTAGTGTGATCTTTTTTACCAAAAATATGTAAAAAAAATACGTATCGGCCTAAACTGTGGAAAAAACATTTTTTTTATATATTTTTGGGGGATATTTATTATAGCAAAAAGAAGAAAGCTCTATTTGTGGGAAAAAAATGATGTCAATTTTGTTTGGGAGCCACGTCGCACGACCACGCAATTGTCAGTGCGATGCAGTGACGAATCGCAAAAAGTGCTCTGGTCTTTGGCCAGCAAAAACCTCCGGGGCTGAAGTGGTTAATGCCTGGGCCAGACACAGACTCACACACTAGACAGCATGCATCAGCCTGTCCCAAAGATATTTCCCTGCAGATGCCAAAGAACAGGAAAAGATCAAGTGAGGACTCAACAGTGCTGCAGGAATAAGGTAATTAGAGGATTTTTTTAAAAAACAAAATAGAGTGGCATGATATATATATGATTTATGTGAATGAATTATGGCAATTACTACTTCTCTGTTTAATATCACTTAACTGTTAACTGTTAACAGGTCACCATCTTTTTTATCAAGCAAACCTTCTGCTCCAGCTCCTCCTACTGTCTCTAAGTTCTTAAAACAAAAATATATTAAAAAGATTTTAACCACTTAAGCGCCGGACCATTTGGCAAAAGACCAGAGCGTTTTGTTGCGATTCGGCACTGCGTCGCTTTAACTGACAATTGCGCGGTCATGCGACGTGGCTCCCAAACAAAATTGACGTCTTTTTTCCCCCACAAGAAGAGATTTCTTTTGGTGGTTGTTGATCACCTCTGCGGTTTTTACTTTTTGCGCTATAAACAAAAAAAGAGTGTAAATTTTGAAAAAAAAACACATTATTTTTAAATTTTTTGCTATAATAAATATCACCAAAAAATATATAAAACATTTTTTTTCCCTCAGTTTAGGCCGATACGTATTCTTCTACATATTTTTGGTTAAAAAAATTTTGCAATAAGCCTTTATTGATTGGTTCGCGCAAAAGTTATAGCGTCTACAAAATAGGGGATAGTTTTATGGCATTTTTAATAATAATTAATTTTTACTAGTAATGGCGGCGATCAGCATTGCGATCAGCATTGCTGCAACATTATGACGGACGCATCGGACACTTTTGGCGCTATTTTGGGACCATTCACATTTATACAGTGATCAGTGCGATTAAAAATGCATTGATTACTGTGTAAATGTGACTGGCAGTGAAGGGGTTAACCACTAGGGGGCGCTGTAGGGGTTAAGTGTGTCCTAGGGAGTGATTCTAACTGTGGGAGGGAGGGGCTGTGTGTGACATCACAGCGATCACTGCTCCCGATCACAGGGAGCTGTGATCAGTGTCCTGTCACTAGGCGGAATGGGGAGATGCTTGTTTACATCAGCATTTCCCCATTCTTCCTCTCCGTGAGACGATCGTGGGTATCCCCGCTAATATCGAGTCGGCTGGACCCGCGATCACACTCACGGAGGTCATGGCAGGGGCGCATCAATAAACCGCTTCTTAAAGGGCAACGTACAGGTAAGTTAATCTGTCTATACGTGCCCATCTGCAGACGTATATCGGCGTGAGCCGGTCAGCAAGAGGTTAAAATAGAAATATTCAAAGATATCAAAGATAAAGGCATTTACAAGTAAGAAATAAAACTCACTCACCAGTAACTATAGCCCATTCTCCATACTGTTTGATATGTGCAAGATACAAAGAGAGGGGCACCTCTGGGTGTAGACCTAACAAACAATTTATTAGTACATCATATATACAAATATGAACAAAGAAGTGTAAATAGAGGGCCTAGGTATGTACACTACTCAGCGCTGGGTGCGTCCAAACAATATCACAAACAGACAATTTCCATCCCAATATAAATAAATATATAAATAAATAAAAAATATTTATATAAATATATCATTTAAACTAAGCAGCTGTTTAAAATAGACAAATATAGAAAGATGATAGTAAAAAATGAAACAGATGAATCTGTAAAATAAAATACTAAAACAGCGCTGAACGGATATACATGATAATCAAATCTTTCCGTGACAAGTCCTGAGACAAGTAAAAATAGTGAGTGAATGATGTACTATGATCAATTAATAGTCCGTTGGTGTATATAAGTGAAACCGTGAACAGTTCAAAAATCTGTGACTTTTCTTGTGGTTGTACTTCAGGTGTCTATCAAAGCACCGCTTACTCCCTTAGACTTTTTCCACCACGTGAGGCACGCTCCCCTCAGGGGGTTAAACTCACCAGAAAGATAAAATAAACCAGCCTTAAGGAATAGGTAATCACCAGGGTACACTCTGTATAAGCGTCGTCATAGAATCCAATGATATAAACCGGCCAGGTCACTTCCTCAGTATAAATCACCACCAGGGTTTCAATATAGCATCAGGGGTTCAGGGGTGCATCGGCTCTCAATGTAATTACCATAAAAAATGGAGAGAGTGGCATACATAGTGTAATTCCATTTTTTATTGAAAAGTTTTAAAAGTAGCAAACCCTATACATCCCCCTTAAGTGTCCTAATCATCAGACAATCTCCGAATATATATATTCCTTCTTATGATGAACTGTTCATTTTATTAATAATCTATTTTCACATATATATATATATATATATATATATATATATCTTTTCTATAATACGTTCCGTACAAATCCATAAATTAACTTTTTATATATTGCTTTAATCACTATTATAAGGGTGGTGGATGTTGTTCAGTGTCCAGCAAGAAGCAAAACCATATGGTGAGCTACTAATAAAATCCAGCAAACAATGCAAGAAAGTCAGAAAGTTCTCTATTTACCTTGATTACAGCTTTCCTTATTTCACTGCAGGCAGTAGTGTACGGGTTCTTCACTGGCACGTGAGGCGGCTCCATAGGGCTGGTGGCGGTGTTGGTGTGAAAATGCGCTTAGATAATTGGCTGCGCGGCGCTAGGCTGGCTGTCGACTCGCTGGGCAGAGGCTGTGCGTGCTGGAGACTCGGCGGCGGCTCAAGATAGGATCTTCTCTGGGATTTCCGGAATCGCGCATGCGCAGTTCTGACCCGAGTCGATCGCCGCCATTTTTACTGGCACTTTTGTTTTACTACAGGCTTTCACGGGCACCGGAAAAATGCCTTGTTTTTACGGGCTGCCCATAAATATACGGGCGGTTGGCAACAATGGTAGAGACTAAGGGGGTAATTTACTAAGATGAATGCGCTGCGCCGGTTCATACCTTAATTGGTGTGCTAGATAAATCATTAATTGAGCGTGTGAACCGGCGCACTCATATGCGCAACAGCAAAAATAATATGCCATTGATAATAGCACACGCCATATCATTAAGAGTCCATTCACACATGGGCAACACGACTTCCAACGCGACTTTGGGAGGCAACTTGGACACCACTTGAGTATGAATCACAGCACGACTTGGGGCGACTTCAACATGACTTGGGGCGACTTACAACACAACTTTAATTCGCCCCCAGGCCAGGCGACTTTAATTTTAAATAAAAAAATGGCATGGGTTCCCCTGCAGGAGCATACCAGGCCCTTCAGGTCTGGTATGGATATTAAGGGGAACCCCACGCCAAAATTTAAAAAAAAATGGCGTGGGGTCCCCCTCAAAATCCATACCAGACCCTTGTCCGAGCACACGACCTGGCAGGCCACAGGAAAAGGGGGACGAGAGAGCGCCCCCCCCCCTCCTGAACCGTACTGGGCCACATGCCCTCAACATTGGGAGGGTGCTTTGGGGGTGGTTGTGGGGGGCTTATCGGTATCTGGAAGCCCCCTTTAACAAGAGGACCTCCAGATCCCGCCCGCCCTGTGTGAAATGGAAAAAAAGTACCCCTACCATTTCACAAAAAAGTGTAAAAAAAAAATGACAATTCCTTTATTTAAAGTCTTCTTTCCATTTTCTTCCTTCTTCCTTCCTCCTTCCTTCATCCTTCGGTTTCTTCCTCCATCTTCTTCTTCATCTACTTCTTCCTCCGATCCTCTGCTTCTTCCTCTGGTGTTCTTGTCCGGCATCTTCCACTACGGCTTCTTCTTCCCCGCTTCGTTCTTGGGCCGCTCCGCATCAATGGGAGCCTCACGCTGTGTGATGCTTCTCTTTTTCTGACACTTATATAACGGAACCGTGCGTCGGAGGGGGCGGGGTCACCGGGTGGCCCGCCCTCCATTATATAAGAAGTGTCAGAAGAAGAGAAACGGCACACAGCGGGAGCCTCCCGTTGATGCGGAGCGGCCCAAGAACGAAGCGGGGAAGAAGACGCCATGGAGGAAGATGCCGGACGAGAACACCGGAGCAAGAAGCAGAGGATCGGAGGAAGAAGCAGAGGAAGAAGAAGATGGAGGAAGAAGACTTTAAATAAAGGAATTGTCAAAAACGGTCTCGTGTCATTTTTAACATTTATGACACTTTTTTTGTGATTTAGGGCAGGGAGGCTTGGGATACTCAAGTGAAAATGTACCTCATCCCGATTAAGTGACAATTGGGTGGACAGGGATAGAAGCAGGGGATTATAGCGGTACTGGATAAGGAATAGAATACTCGTGACTTTTTTTATAAAAAGTTTTTAGACAATTTATTAGAAAATTCTTAATACAGACATACAATAACGAAAGAATACATGAAAAACTGAAATGTATTTAGTCCATCAGTCGCAATGGGGTCCACTATCCACCCAATTGTCACTTTTTTTGTGAAATGGTAGGGATACTTTTGTACCCCCTTACCATTTCACATGGGGGGCGGGATCTCGGGGTCCCCATGTTAAAGAGGGCTTCCAGATTCCGATAACCCCCCTGCCTGCAGACCCCCAACAACCACCAGGCAAGGGTTGTGGGGATGAGGCCCTTGTCCCCATCAACATGGGAACAAGGTGCTTTGGGGGGCTACCCCCAAAGCACCCTCCCAATGTTGAGGGCATGTGGCCTGGTACGGTTTAGGAGGGGGAGCTCTCTCGTCCCCGCTCTTTTCCTGCGGCCTGCCAGGTTGCGTGCTCAGATAAGGGTCTGGTATGGATTTTGAGGGGGACCCCCACACCATTTTTCTTTTGGCGCGGTGTTCCCCTTATAATCCATACCAGACCTGAAGGGCCTGGTATGGATTTTGAAGGGGACCCCCACACCATTTTTTTTTTATTTTGGTGTGGGGTTCCCCTTAAGACCCATACCAGACCTGAAGGGCCTGGTATGGAATTTCGGGGGACCCCACGCATTATTTTTTCTTAATTAGTTTTTGTTCTTAATGCTGTTTTTAACAATGAACTGTTCGGCTCATCCCTAATGCTAACATGACCTGTGTGCAAATATCCTTAAAAAAAAAAACTAAAATTGAATCAGCGTTAAAAAAAAAAAGTCAAGTTTAGAGGTGCGCCAGTTCAACCTATGCTTGACATTTACTACGATTTTGCCGGCGCAGTGAACTAAAGCATTTGAACGTGCGCAAATGCCGCTTGCGCATGCTACATTGTACCCCTACCCATTCACCAAAAAAAAGTGTCAAAAAGTAAAAACCACAACAGACAGTTTTTGACAATTCCTTTATTAAAAAAGAAGAAAAAAACATCCAACATCCAACTTCAATCATGCCACCCGACTGACCCGAAAAATAGAAAAAAATGTAAAAGCTCTGACTCGGTAGGACACCTCCCAGTGACTGCTGTCTCTTGGCTTTGACAGCTGTTATATAGGCAAGGGCGAGGCCAGCCGGTGATGTAACCGAGTGACCCTGCCCCCTTCTGACATCATGTGACATCAGGGGGCGGGGTCATCTGGTTACAGCAGCGGGTGGCCCCGCCCTTGCCTATATAAGAGCTGTCAAAGCCAAAAGACAGCAGTCACCAGAGGCCTGACATGGAGACTGAGTTTTTTCCTTTTCTCTATTTTTCTTGTCCACCAGACAGCGTGATTGATGATGAATGTACATCGTGGGACACAACTAATAAAGGAATTGTCAAAAACTGTCTGTTGTGGTTTTTACTTTTTGATACTTTTTTTGGTGAATGGGTAGGTGTACAATGTACCCGATACCCATTCACCAGGGGGGGGGGGCGGATCTGGGGGCCTCCACCAGCAGACCCCGACAACCACAGCCCAGGGTTGTCGGGAAGAGGCTCTTGTCCCCATCAACATTTTTTTGCATTGATACATGTCCCCTGGGGCAATACCCGGGTCCCCATACACTTTTTATGACAATAACTTGCATATAAGCCTTTAAAATGAGGACTTTTGATCTTTCATGTTCGTGTCCCATAGACTTTAATAGGGTTCGCCTGTTCAAGGTGTTCTCCTACGAACCGAATCGGAGGGTGTTCGGCCCATCCCTACCCCCAAAAGGGCCACTGATTTGTCACAGTTTCCTCTCCCACTAGTACAGCGGCAGCCAGGCACACAGCAGTATTCACTCCTCAGTGAATAGTGTAGGGGTTGTCTAAACGGTAATCATAGGACACTCTTCACTCTGCAGCTACTTCTTAGAACAGTCCCCTTAACAATATCTCAGGGAATAAACAGCACTGAAACACCATAAGCAATGTTACAGGCCAGGCAAACCTTAGTATTACTGCACCAGAGGTTAACAGTTGCTGATTTGCTTCTTTTAGCCCATGATATTCTGGAATCTTCCAGAAGTCAGGGGGGAGCAATAAAACATGCAGCCAGTGAAGCCCAGAACAGCCCAAAGCAATCACACACATCTCCACTGATTACAGAGAAGCTCAAAAAGAACTAAATGTACCTGCTAAATAATCATGATAGCATCAACCTAGGAGGGTGCTACATCTATAAAGGTATAGGTGGTTATGGGTGTGTAGTACTGTACAGTGATTTTGTGATAAAGGAATAATCATTTAAATATAAAAAGTTAATATTGATCATGTGATTTATGTGATGTCCTTTAAAATACAATTATTAAGTAAGCATATAAAGTCCTATAAGAAGCTGCTAGATTGATCAGTAAATATCAGATGAAAAAATATTTCAGATGGACTTGGCTGGATTGGATGGCTCAAAGGCTGGCCAGCTTGGATAGCACAAAGGATGGCAACCACCTGAGGGGCTTCATTAGATGCACTCATTGTAATTTGGTGAAGGGAAAATAAATGACTGCTCCAGACATTTCAGAATAGCTAACTACACTAGGCTGCCAGGAAAAGGAGATAGATGATGAATCTTTGGCACCGTAACGTAAATATCTAACATGTTTCTGGGGAAAAGTTCCACTTTTTAGGGCTAAAAAAATACAGATATCAACACTAACAGCTTTGTTTATGATGTATAACTATAAAATTGAACAATGTAGATTATCATAAAATGTAATAATTTTAAAGGAAATATGTCAAGGATATATATATATATATATATATATATATATATATATATATATATATACAGTATATGCAGTATATACACACATGCACACAAAATGCACATTGTACTAACAACAAAACAAAACGACTATAATAAATGTCTATCAAGGGCATTTTTAAACATTGCATTTGTTGTCCTCCCAAAGAGATGTTTTGATAATGAGCAACTAAACACATATTCCCCTAAAATCAACAGGACCTAAAGATAATTTCATAAAAAAAAGCTTACTAATATTTGAAAATATTCAATATTGTACATTTTATAAAAACATCAATGATATCTTTTCATTTTGAGAAGGGTATACAAAATGATAACTTGTTTCACTAGTTTGTAAAATGTATTGCATTGTAAAATAATCATAGGAATGTCTCTATATAGATTTTATAGTAATATTAAATACCCGATAGATAGAATTATCTTATGAATTTTGTCATAAGGCTCAGTAAGTAGCTGCGGTAAGGAATAAGTATGTTTATAACAAAAATGTATCTAGAAAATGGGGCAAATGGGCAGAGACTTGAAGGAGGAGGTGTTACAACATGTCATATATATTAGCAGGTAAATTAAGCCTAGGAGGGTGAAAAACTGGCAGCGGTGAAGAATGGCAAAGATTGGCAAAGAACAGCAAACAATAAGCAAGTCTTTGCAGATATAGAAATAAAAGAAAAATGTAAAGGTGAGACAACAATTACATAATGATTACATGAATAAACAACGATGTGATTATATAAAACAAATTAGTAAAAAGCGCAAATAAATGTTATCCATAACAGAGGCTCTTTGAACAAACATCTGCAGAGGTTACAAATTTGTACCTGACTAGAAGAAAATTCCCAAGTGGTCACTGGTCATGCTAATACAGCTAATATTAAAACAAATAATAAATGATGTAACATGTAACAAGTACAATAAAGATAGACGTATGCCCTGGGTGCCCTCGGTCTGATAAGAGACTAACATAATACAAGTAAATCGGTTGTCTGCTGAGAACTGTTGCGCTTTCTTAAAGCGGAGTTCCACCCATAAATGGAACTTTGGCTTATCCAGCTCCTCCTCCCCCCCTGTGTTACATTTGGCACCTTTCAGGGGGTAGAAGATACCTGTCTATTCCAGGTATTTGCTCCCACTTCTGGCGAAAGATTGCCGCAATATTTGCGGCGATCAACGCCATGTCCGGCTCTTACTCTGTCAACCCCGCTGTCTTCTGGGAGACACACAGGTCCCAGAAGACAGCAGGGACCACTTAGAACACGCAGCGTGACTCATTCATGCGCAGTAGGGAACCAAGCTGTGAAACCGCAAGGCTTCACTTCCTAATTCCCTTACTGAAGATGCCGGCGCCTCCACCAGATTGGTTTATACATGCATTCCATTATATACTTTATGTTTATTTTGACAATTTAACAATGTTTAGTATATACATATTATATTATAGTTGACAGCTGAACGGATTATCTAGGACCCCCAAGGTCACTAATTTCTACCCATGCCATGTGTGCCTTCCCACCATTCCTTGGTCTGGGTTTTTTGGTTGGCTCCGCTCCCTCAGCTCCCTTCCCAAGCATATATTGCTACCATCCTCAGTGAACATGGCCACAGGCACCTAGACCTTGCCGATGGGTGAGTATGGGGTCCTCTAGTAACTGAGTTAAAATAAACAGAGTTACTTAACGCAGTTACTTTAGAGGGTAACGAGTAATCTAACTGATTACTTTTCCCCTCATGGTAATGCAGTTCCCATTACTTGGGCGGAGTTACCCCAATTACATCTACCGCCACTAGATGGCAGTAGTGTAATTCCGGTGTCCTGCGGAAAAAGTTCCCACGCCGGATAAGGACCCCCTGTACTGCGCAGGCACATCGCTTGCGCAGTATGAAGGACTACGGAGCTTGCGAAAATTGCCGAACCTAAACAGCTCTGAGTGAACTCTACACCGCGCAGGTGCAGTTAACATGTAATTGTACGAGGCGATGCTGCACGATCCTGATGCTTGTGCTACTCTGCAAGGGGTGTCTATTGTGTAACTAAGGGGCGGGTCTAGTATTACTGTAACCAAGGGGTGCATTTATTATTATTGTTATATATCGAGCTCTGCCCATTAATTTAACATTCGTCCTCTTCTGTAGCCATCTGCCCCTTACACGATATAATAATAATAGACCCGCCCCTTGCTTACACGCTATAACAGATCTGCCCCTGGGTTAGAGTAATAATAGAGCAGCCCCTTGGTTACACAATATATAACAATAATAAATGTGCCCCTTGCTTACAGTAATACTAGACCCGCCCCTTAGTTACACGTATAGAATATAAAAAAAAAGTCAGTTACTTTGCTGCATAACAAATTACTTTTCCAATGTAGTAACTGAGTTACTAACGCAATTACTTTTTGGGAGAAGTAATTTGTAACTTAACTAATTACTTTTTAAGTAAGATGACCAACACTGATTATATGTTATGTATACTCATGTATTTCATATGTAATGCAATCTTTAAGCATGTGCAAAATTGTATTGGCTTTGCCTTTGTTTATGCTACTCTTTCATGTGTGATAATTTCTGCAAGAAATGTCTTTATTGTATTTATATTTGTCAATTTCATCGGCCAATTGTGCACACCTCATATAAAGCCCAAAGGGCGATACCCATGTTTTTATTGTACTATCACTGGTAACACCAGACTTTTCTTTTATTTATTGTGTCCCTGGATGTTACCGGTGATGTAATCTGATGACCCCCCCCCCCATGTCTACCTCTCATTGGGCGAGTGTCATTATGGGTTGGGATCACCCGGTGATGTTACCAGGTAACCCCGAGTGTTATTCGGGAATGACACTCGGGTTGTTAAGGATGCAGCGGCCAGATCTTTCAAACAAAGAACCGCTCAGGTCGTGGCACACCATGCAAGATGGCACGACACAAGGAGAGGAAGAGCCCAGTGAAGGCTCCCAGTCGGCTGCAGAGACAGGAAACTCTAACCATCTCCTCACCCTGGTTGACATGACAACTATTGCCACAGATATCAAAAACACCTTTTTCTCAGCCATAACTGAATTGAAAGCAGATTTACTGTCATTGACAGAGAAAATGGCCACTATGGAAAAAGCGGATAATATGAGACAGAGCCATAAATTGCCTGGAGTCTACTACAGCGTCACACTCAGCTCATCTGATTGAAATAAATAGATACCTGGAAGACCTTGATAATAGAGGCAGGAGGAACAATATCAGGGTGAGGGGGTCCCTGAATCAATTAATTCAGACCAACTTTCTTCAGCCCTGCGATCAATTTTTAATAACATAATGGACAAACCGGTGGATGTGCCCCATGACTTTGTGCGGGCTCATAGAGCTTTAAGAATGAAACCTCCTGACATGGCTCCTTCCAGAGACATTATATGTTGTCTTCAGAACTTCCCATTAAAAGAAGAAATCCTTAATCAAGCAAGAAAGAGCGATTCAATTCTCATTAATGATAGTACAATTACTTTACTTTAAGATCTGTCTCCTATTACCCTGCAGAATAGAAGAGCTATGCGCCCCCTGCTGGATGTGCTTAGAGAAAAAGGTATTGTCTACAAATGGCGTTTTCCTTTTGCTTTGCAAGCCCCATTAAATGGGAAATAATTCATTCTACGGATGCCGGATGAAATTTCAGATTTCTGTGCAGACTTACACATCCCACACACAGACCTGCCTGATTGGTATGCCGAGTTCAGATTTCCTCTACTGGAATGTAGCCCTGTCAGCTCACCACATTCATCCCTGGCCAAGCCTCCAATGAAGAAAAGTAAATATGGCAAACCACTGGGCTCGAATGTGGGCCGTTCAGCATATTCTTCTAAGCAAACCGGATACCGTGACCAGACCTGAAAGACCATCGATCACCCATACGGACTGACCTAATTTTGGTGCTCCATGTTCTCCTTGTTTCCCTGGTTATTATAAGTATGGTATCGTGTTCAGATACAGATACTTGTTATTACAACCACCAATTATAATATGATTAGACTATGTTCCGTACAGGCTTCAGAAGTACTCGCCACTGTGACATCTTATACGGTAAGGGCTTAGGTCCACATTTTGTGGGGATTGCTACAACCTTTTTGCAAAAAGATTGCTTATGCGACCTTCCTCCTTGTTAAAATGATTTATATTGTTGCAGACTATTGCCCAGTTCTAAAACATATATGGGAATCAAGGCAATGTTTATTGTTGGCTTCTCAATGCCTGACATGGGACCTTCATTGTCTCCATCTGTTTACCCTTCTGGCAAATACGGGGTTCTTCCTAAGTTCAGTTATACGTCTACCCTTGGGCTAGATGTGGAACGGCTATTCTGCAGCTCTCCTCTTTGCACTTCTTAAGGAGGACTACTATTTAGTTTTGCTATTTTTGTCCTGACTAACATGTTATTCCTTTACATTAAAGCTAAAGTTATCATCTCCTATTTTCTCTCTTCCGGGACATTAATAGGATCTGGTAGCATATGGACTCCAGCAACCCTTCCCTACCATCGGTTCACTAAGGTACTGTTAGAGCCGGCGGGCCTGCTCGCACCCAGGATAATTACTTAAATTACCGTCTCTTCTCTCGAGGCTACTTTTGCTTAACATGTTGCAACCAATAAATTGTTTATCTAGTATATAACACTTATCTCTCTATGAGCAGAACAGGAGAATCCGGTCCAGGTTTCATGTAAGCAACTCCTGGAGGACACCTTATGCATATAATTATACTATGTTTGTTCATGTGTTACATCTACAGTACATGTAGCTTAGCCAGAGATATTATTTAATATGCAGTTTTAAAACTGTTTGTATCTTGTACTCTTGGGCTGCGGGTCCCCCGAGACCAGCTCTCTTTATTTACATATCTGTTTATCTGTTTACTGTTTGCTATTATTAGCTAAGAATTGAGATTCTATCTCCTAAACCGAGCTCCTCACATTTACCCCCACAAGTAGCAAAGGTGCTGCCCACATTAGTTACAAAACTTGCAGTACTAGCAACTGCAGGCAGATATTTCAACTTGCTGTTTTCATCCCCTATTCTTAGGGGTTCCCCCCCATTTCTTTTTTTTTTATCTCCCACCAGGTCACATTACCACAGTCAAACATTGGTACCATGGCGTACTTGTCATTGGGCTGAGGTCCTACTCTGATCTTTCACAACATACATGGGCTGAGCCCCCCTGAAAAATGGATATCTCTTCTTAGAGAACTTAAAGGGGTTGTCAATCCTCGTTTTTTTTTTTTTTAAATAACAAACATGTCATACTTACCTCCACTGTGCAGTTCGTTTTGCACAGAGTGGCCCCGATTGTCCTCTTCTGGGGTCCCCCGGCGGCGCTATCATCTCCTCCTTCCCGCATCGGAAAACCACCTAGCAGAAGCGCTCTGCTTGGGGGCCCCCCGTGTGGGCACGCTCCCGAGTCCGGCCATAGACACAGAATGGCGGACTCGGCCCTGCATCATTGGATTGATTGACAGCAGCGGGAGCCAATGGCTGTGCTGCTATCAATCTATCCAATCAAGAGCCAAGACAATGCGCAGAGAGGTGGAGCGCGTCTCTGCCGTGGGAACAAATGGGCTCATGTGAGTAAAACGGGGGTGGCCTGGGGGCTGGTCATTGTCAGAAGTTTTCATAGGATAGTCATAGGATGCATTAAGGTAAAAATACACAAAGGTTTACAACCCCTTTAACAAGGCGAAACCTCTTTTTGTCTTCCTACAAGAAACAAATTTTCAGTCTAAAAAAATTCCAAAACTAAACCATAAATATTTTTCTAAAGTATATCATGCCACTAATTCCGTAGCTAAAATGAAAGGAATTTCCATTCTTCTTAGCAAATCTGCAGGCTTTGAGGTTACTCAGCAACTAGCCAATCCAGAAGGCAGATTCCTATTCCTAAAGGGCACATGGGGTTCGGTACCTTTAACCCTGGCAAATGTATATTTACCCAACACCACACATGTTGTATTCTGCGGGCACCTCACTGGAGAGCTGAAAAGTTTTGCTTCAGGGTGCATTATCTTAGGGGGAGATTTCAATATCCCACTTATTCCTCTCTAGGACACCTCCTCATGGACATGTAGCCTAACATCTTGCACTTTAAAACACATCAAAACGCTACTCCATTCCTCAACCCTGACTCAAAGCGCACAGTAAAGCCAACTGGTAGGGACTATACTTACTACTCTGCACCTCATAACAAGTATACCCGTATCGATTACATCTTTATTTCACAGAAGGATCTCCCAGACTTACAGGACGTGCACATTAATATACAAACCTTCCCTGACCATGCACCTATCTTGCTCACTTTAAACCGTTCTGAAATACGCACTAAACCCTGCATGTGGAGATTAAATCCTTCTATACTGACTGATGCAGACTCACTCTAAAAAGTAACTGAAACATCACGCAACTATTTTACAGAGAACTGCAGGGAAGACCTCTCGCCTCTAACAATCTGGGAGGCACATAAGTGTGTCCTTAGAGGGAAACTTATTAGACTAGGGGCCCATTGCAAAAGGAAATCCGAAAAACAAATTGGGAAGTTAACATCCAAGATAGCTCAGTTAGAGGCACATCATAAACTCTCAGTGGGGACACAAACAGTAGTGGAGCTTCTGGAGGGTTGACAAGACCTTCAGAATTTTCTCGAACTAAAGGCCAAACACTCCCTATTTACTATAGCTTCCAACGTTACTACTCCAGACTTTATAATATCCCCACATGTATAAACCCACTGATATTCAGGGAGAGAGGAAGCCTCAAGCCTGGGAAAAGTCCTGGCCCAGATGGCTTTACGGCACAGTACTATAAGAAGTAAATTTCCTAATAGACCCCGCCAAATTCCAAACTAATTTCTGATGGCACATGTTACGATACTTCCCAAACCTGGTAAGGATTCTACTGATTGTTCTAGTTACAGGCCTATATCCTTGCTTAATGTCAATTTGAAACTACTCGCTAAAATCATCGCCAATAGTTTATGCACTTTTCTCCCTCAGCTGATAGGTTCAGAACAAGTTGGTTTTATGCCAGGGAGGGAAGCTAGGGATAATGTAACAAATGCCCTTAACTTGATTCATCATTGTCGCTGAGTGGGTTTTGGAGGCCTTCTCCTATCTACAGACACAGAGAAGGCCTTCGACAGGGTATCATAGGACTTTTTGTTAGCAACATGTTCACATATTTGTTTGAAACCTCATATGCTCACCTGGATTTCTACCTTATATCAGAACCCAATAACTAGGTTGAAGATCAATGGCACCCTGTCGGAGCCAGTCTTCAACAAAAACATCCCTAGACACGGCTGTCCACTGTCACCCCTGCTATTTATACTTTTATTAGAACCTTTTATCCACACTGTTAACATGACCCCTTCGATCTCGGGTTTCGAGATAGGAACCAAAATGTACAAAACTGCAGCCTACGCGGATGAACTATTGTTCTTCTTAACTCAACCGTGCACATCTATCCCTAATTTATTAATGCTTTCCTTATTTCTGGATACATTTCCAATCTCAAAATAAACTAGACCAAATCAGAGGCCATGAATCTTACCCTCCCTATAAACATAGTGACCCAGTGAAATAAATATTGTGTGGTTCTGTATTCCCCCATTTATTATAAATGTGTATTAACTTGTCTATTCCTATGGTTAGGTAGTCTAGCAAAGCTCTGATAATGCTAATGGTGATGATACAATAACAAGGTTAGCTATAAAAATCATCGCACTGCTTAATTAAACAAGGGTCCTATTTATTTCCCAAGAAAATAGGAATGCTAACAAAAAACACTAAAAGAAAATATTCCAGAGCATAGAAAAAAGAACATCAATGATACGTTACGTAAGGTCATCCTCGAGATGCTGTCTTGTCAGCTGGGCTCGCTGGCATGAGAGCCATGAGGCAAGAGAGAGAGCAATTCCATTCAGTGAGCACGTTTAAACTGCGTTCAGACCCACCTCCCACACAACACCCATCTAGCCTTTTATCCAATGGAAAATCGATAAGAGGCAGTCCTTCTTAATATCTGTCCATCCTCCAGGAAGCATGCCATAGTGTCCACTAGGGGCAGCATTCGTCCATGAATCACAGCTATTTGACCCGGGTCAAATCTTCAGTGACAGCTGTTCTTTGATCTTCTGTCTTAGCAGCAGTGGCTTTTGAAGCTTTTGTTTACAGACATGATAATCAGGCCCTTCCATCTTTATTACACAATAGACATGTGCACAACCAAAAAATTCGTTTATTTTCGTTTCTTTTTTTCGTTTCCGAAAAAAATTCGTTTTTTTTCGTTTCGTTTTTTTCGTTTCCGTCGATTCGTAACGATTCGTACAGTTAGACTATTACTTTTATGTTGCACACGGTCATTTCCTATATACTTTATATATATATATATATATATATATATATATATATATCTATAGATATACTGTAGATGTAGATATATATATATATATATATATATATATATATATATATATATATTTTTTTTTAGCAGGGACCCTAGAGAATAAAATGGTGATTATTACAATATTTTATGACACACAGTATTTGCGCAGTGGTCTTTCAAACAAAATTTTTGGGGAATAAATACATTGTAACCACGCCCCAGAAGGATTAATGACCCTTAATGACCAGAGCACTTTTTACAATTTGGCACTGCGCGGTTTTAACTGGTAATTGCGCAGTCATGCAGTGCTTTACCCACACAAATTTTTGTCCTTTTTTTCCCACAAGAGAATTCTTTTGGTGGTATTTGATCACCTCTGGATTTTCATTTTTTTTGTGATATAAACAAAAAAAGTGATATTTTAGTCATACATTTAGGCCAAAATGTATTCAGCCACATGTCTTGGGTAAACACAATTTCATTGAGCGTATATTTATTGGTTTGCGTAAAAGTTTATAATTGCGTCTACAAACTACGGTACATTTACTGGAATTTACGAAGCTTTTAGTTTATGACTATAAAATATAGAGGATATAACTGTGCCTCCCGTGGAAAAAGCTGCCAACACAACAATAAGACTAATTGTGTATCGAAATGTAAGTGAAAAGTGTGGCGCTCAAATGTATCTAACCAACACCAGTAAAACAGAATGAAGTTCTGAGTACAAATGGTGTTGCTTAGAAATGAATGTGAAGAAAAAATACTTGACAGGAAATATGTGTATACTATACGTATGATGCAACCTATTCGGTCTACCATCTGGTGAAACACAAGGTCATATGGCCTCACCACTGTGTAACTAGGGCGTATCCTAGATCAAAATACAAAAATTAATCCATAGTAGTGGTGTATGTGAAAAAATTGATATGTGATCCTAAAAAGGAGGGGATGGGTATGAGAAATGGTCTAACGGAAGTTGTATTATCTATTAAAAGATGTCACTAAAGCGTAAAAGTGATATCATAGCATAATGTCAGAACCACATTACAGCATACCATTGGAATATTGTGAACAAACAAAACCAGTGAAATAACTATCTATCAAAGGTGTCTAATAACACAATAGAAATGTTCAATATTTAGATATTAAAACAAACAAAAAATATAATAGAAACTGTGTATAACACAATATATCTATGAACAAACTGTCCGTGACATTTAGAAAGTTCATATATATGGAGCATATGTGCAAATTTCTATGAAGTGGAAATATGATATTCAGATGCTGTGTCCTCATTCAATTAGACGGCATCTTGAACAGTGGCATATAATGAAGACTAGGTACGCTTACCATAAAAGGTGGACCCACAAACCAGTGGCAGAGGGTCAAACGGGCTTTGATGGACCGACAAACGGTACCTCTGGATAAGACCAGCTTGGAACGTTGGGAAATAGACAAGACTGTGCCAACACAACAGTCTGTACTCACCGACCTCCAACTAGTTTGAATGGTGGAACATTCGGAACTCCGTTGTTCATAATTTTCCATAAAAATAGTTATAAAATCAAGAAAAACGCAGTATAGGTGGTGCAGCTGGCGTATTCACCCTACGTGTCACAGGTGACGCTAGTTAGACCTCTTTCACACCAAGGGCATATTGCAGGAGCTATAGCGTTAGAAATAGCACCTGCAATCCGCCCTAAAACAGCTGCACCATTATCTGCAGTGTGAAAGCCAGAGTGCTTTCACACTGCAGCGGTGTGCTGGCAGGACGTCAGGAAAAGTCCTGCCAGCAGCTTCTTTGGAGCGGTGAAGGAGCGGTGAACTCACCGCTCCTCCACCGCTCCTCCATCGCCGCTCCCCATTGAAATTAATTGGGCAGCGCTGTAATACCGCCGGCAAAACGCCGCTATTGCAGCGTTTTGCCGTGGGGTTTTAATCCTTTCACGGCTGCCAGTGGGGGTAAAAGCATCCCGCTAGCGGCCGAAATGCGCCGCAAATCCGACGGTAAATCGCCGCTAAAAATAGCGACGTTTTACCGCCGACGCTATAGGCGGATCGTAGGGAGATAGGTATTTAGGTTCGGTGCAGCGTTTTATAGCGTCAGGGACCCCCATATACTACCTACTAAAGGTTTAACCCCCTGATTGCCCCCTAGTTAAGCCTTTCACCAGTGATCACCATATAACTGTTACGGGTGACGCTGGTCAGTTAGTTTATTTTTTATAGTTTCAGGGCACCCGCCGTTTATTACCTAATAAAGGTCTAACCCCCTGATCGCCCGGCGGGTGATATAAGTAAGGTTTTAGGGTCAGATAGGGTCTGCGTCGCCCCAGGCAGCGTCAGGTTAGTGCCAGTACCGCTAACACCCACGCACGCAGCATACACCTCCCCTAGTGGTATAGTATCTGAACAGATCGATATCTGATCTGATCAGATCTATAATAGTGTCCCCAGCAGTTTAGGGTTCCCAAAAACGCAGTGTTAGTGGGATCAACCCAGATACCTGCTAGCACCTGCGTTTAGCCCCTCCGCCCAGCCCAGCCCACCCAAGTGCAGTATCGCTCGATCACTGTCACTTAGAAAACACTAAACACACATAACTGCAGCTTTGGCAGAGTCAGGCCTGATCCCTGCGATTGCTAACAGTTTTTTTGGTAGCGTTTTGATACAGTCGCTAACAGTCTAGGAGATTTTTTACCTGTGAGTCTCACTACTGTACCCCTGAATTTAGAGCCTAAAATGGCAAAGCGAAGGTTCAGTAGTGAAGAGGCCTACACGTTTCTGAGCATGACAGATAGTGAAGAGGGAGTCACTCATTTGTCAGATTCAGGCTCAGAATACGATTCTGTAGAGGACAGTGGCTCCATGACAGATAGCTCTGACGACGGAGTTGTGGTCCCTGCCAAGGTCAGGCGTACCCCGAACTTCTTCTTCTGTTGTTGAGGTGCAAGAACCGCAGGACTCTCGTATGGAGCAGAGAAGTACTAGCGCCGCCATTCCTTCTGGTGAACTGGCAAGCACCAGCGGCCTAGTACACCCTGGTTGTACATCCAGCACTGCAGTATCACGTGGTGACATGGCGAGTCCCATAAGTGCAGTTCAAGCTGGCGAGGTGGCAAGCACAAGTAGTGTCCCGCTGCCACCAAGAAGACAAAGACAGGCCCGTCGTGCCCATAGTGCCCTTCCTGCTGCATTTGCCAATCCTAATTGGGAACCCACCACTTCTGCAGCACCCATACTTCCCCCATTCACTGGCCAACCCGGCATTCAGGTGGAAACAGTTGATTTTAAGTCACTTGATTTTTATTTGCTGTTTTTCCCCGAAGATCTCTATAGATTTATTGTGGACCATAGCAATTTGTACGCTGGTCAATACATCGCCGCTAATCCCCAGTCCTCCGTTGCCAATTACGACCAATTACGGTCTCTGACTTTAAGATCTTTCTGGGCCTTTCCCTTGACATGGGCGTAGTTAAAATGGGTACGTTGCGTTCATATTGGTCCACTGAACCAATGTACCATATGCCCGTGTTCTCTTGCCAGATACAGGGTCAAGATGTATAAGCTCTGTGACAGGACCACAGGCTATATATGTTGTTTTTTGGTACGAGGACAAAGATAGTCACGTAGAGCCGAAAAACTGCCCTGACTACATTGGGAGCACTGGCAAGATTGTGTGGGACTTGGTGTCACCGTTATTCGGAAAGGGGTACCACTTGTATGTGGACAATTATTACACGAGCGTGCCACTTTTTAGTCACTTGTTTGATCATCAGATTGGAGCATGTGGCACCATGCAATCTAATCACCGGGGCTTTCCCCAGCGGCTTGTAGATTCCCATCTTAGGCTGGGGGAGAGAGCCTGCTTGCAGTGTAATAACTTGCTCGCTATGAAGTGGAGGGATAATAAGAATGTTTTCGTTATTACCTCCCTTCATGCAGACACGACGGTCCAAATTACTACGGCGACTGGTGTTGTGGAGAAACCCCTCTGTGTCCACGAATATAACCAAAATATGGGTGGGGTGGACCTCAACGACCAGTTGTTGGCGCTGTACCTAGTTACCCGTAAGGCCAGACGCTGGTACAAAAAAGTGTCTGTTTATTTATTTCAATTGGCTTTGCTGAACGCTCATGTGCTATACAGAGCTTCAGGATGGATTGGATCCTTCCTTAAATTCCAGGAAGAGATCATCAGGGCTATTCTGCATCCAGTCGGTTCTCCACCTAACCTTCCCCAACCAAATGCAGTAAGCCGGCTGCATGAGAGGCATTTTCCTTATGCCCTCCCATGTACCCCTACCCAACGAGCCCCCCAAAGAAAATGTCGTGCCTGCAGAAAGCGCGGATATAGGCGTGACACCCGTTATTGCCCCTCCTGTCCTGGCAATCCTGGTCTTTGCATTGGTGAATGTTTTGAACGCTACCATACACTAGTTGAGTTTTAGTGTAGGGTACAGCATTGGACAGACTAGGCACACGTTCACAGGGTCTCCCAAGATGCCATCGCATTTTGAGAGACCCAAACCGCTGGAACCATTACAACAGTTACGTTAGAACCGTTACAGTTACAAAAAAAAGTGTAAAAAAATAAAAAGTAAAAAAAAAAAATATATAAAATAAAAAATAAAAAATATTTGTTGTTTTATTGTTCTCTTTCTCTCTATTCTCTCTCTATTGTTCTGCTCTTTTTTACTGTATTCTATTCTGCAATGTTTTATTGTGTTTTATTGTGTTTTATTGTGTTTTATTGTGTTTTATTGTTAACCATTTTTTTGTTTTCAGGTACGCTATTCAGTTGCAGCGCGGATTTATTTATCTTGACAGCAACAGCGTTTGCTCCCACGATACATAAAGCCATGACTCCCGCGCTGCCGGAGGTGTTTTCACCACCACAGTTAAAAAAAAGAGCATATATGCCGAAGCATGGGGGCAGCAGGGGCGGAGGAGCGATTTGCTCCTACCTTTTGCGGGAAGATGCCCCCATGCTTCGACATATATATATTTTAGGCACAGGTTGCGTTAAAAAATGTTTTATTTTTTACTATGTTTTTTTTTGTATTTGCTTTGCAGGTATGGTAAGTCTTACTGTTATACTGTAATGTTACTTTGTTTTATTGTTAACCATAACTTGCTTAGCAGGTACGCCATTCAGCTGCAGCGTGGATTTATTTATCTTGACAGCAATAGCGTTTGCTCCCACGATACATAAAGCCGCGACTCCAGTGCTGTCGGAGGTGATTTCACCACCACAGTTAAAAAAGAGCATATATGACGAAGCATGGGGGCAGCAGGGGCGGAGGAGCGATTTGCTCCTACCTTTTGCGGGAGGATAGAAAGTATTTGTCACAAAGTTTTGAAAATTTAAAAAACATTTTTCTTTTCTTTCTTAATTTTCAAAAACAAATGAGAGCTGCAAAATATTCACCATGCCTCTCAGCAAAAAAAAAGTTTGTAATTTTCCTGCAACTTGTGGCAAAATATAAAATATTCCATGGACTCAACATGCCTCTCAGCAGATAGCTTGGGGTGTCTACTTTGCAAAATGGGGTCATTTTTTGTGCCATCTTGGCATTTTTTTGGCCTTCAAAACTGTGATAGGTAGTGAGGAGTGAAATCAAAAATTTACGCCCTTATAAATCCTGAAGGCGGTGCTTGGTCTTTGGAGCCCCGTACGTGGCTAGGCTCTCAAAAAGTCCCACACATGTGGTATCCCCATACTCAGGAGAAGCAGCAGAATTTATTTTGGTGTGTAATTCCACATATGCCCATGGCATGTGTGAGCAATATATCATTTAGTGACAACTTTGGGCAAGAAAAAAAAAGTTTGTCATTTTCCCGCATCTTGTGGCAAAATATAAAACTATTCCATGGACTCAACATGCCTCTCATCAAATAGCTTGGGGTGTCTACTTTCCAAAATGGGGTCATTTGGGGGGGGTTTGTGCCATCTTGGCATTTTATGGCCTTCAAAACTGCGATAGGTGGTGAGGAGTGAAATCAAAAATCTACGCCCTTAGAAATCCTGAAGGTGGTGATTGGTTTTTGGGGGCCCCGTACGCGGCTAGGCTCCCAAAAAGTCCCACACATGTGGTATCCCCATACTCAGGAGAAGCAGCAGAATTTATTTTGGATATTGCAGTGTGCACAATCTGAAATCTAAAACAGTCTAAATCATGTGCTGGCTGCGCTAGAGACCCAGTTCTAATAATCACCAATCTATGGTGTGGTCCATATGGTAGAGCTGGTTTAGAGAAATCCAATCACTGTCATAACTTCAATAAGTATTACCTTAAAGAAATGTTCATATATATTGACACTGTGGTTTGAATTTTTCCTCTATGTTCAAAATAGCATGGTCTATGTGATTGACACCGCAGAGATGCTATATCCAGTCCCGGTTATCTCCGATGTACATCAGCATACACAGAACAATCCCCCTATGTCTTAACTTCTTACCAGACTCTGGTGTGTTAAAGGCATGTAGTATATGGAAGCTGGCTTCTCCATGGGTGCTCACTCTGAGGCTGGGCTGCAGGTGGGTGGATCGGGACAGCGTCTTAGGCAGGCTCATTCATGTGTATAAGGAAAAAATAAAGAGCACCATAGCGTAATCCCGTTTAAATGTTTATCAATTTAAAATCCAAACCCCCCTTGTAGAAAGTCATATATACTGCGGCAGGGCGGCCCGACTGCGTGAACTGATGTACCTGTACGTCGGTCTGTGCATGAGATACAGTGGGCACGTGATGTCCGCCGGCCACCTGCGATCGCGGTACAGAGAAGCAGAATGGGGATCTGCCTATGTAAACGAGGCGGATCCCTATTCTGACAGGGGACAATACTGAAATCTGCTGTTCCTAGTGATCAGGAACAGCGATCTCTGTGGTGTCCCAGTAAGCTCATCCTCACACAGTTAGAACACACCCAGGGAACACAGTTAAACCCTTGATCACCCCCTAGTGTTAACTCCTTCCCTGCCAGTGTCATTTATACATTGATCGGTGCATTTTTTTGTCACTGGTCCCCAAAAACTGCCACTTGGGGTCAGATTTGTCCGCCGCAATGTCGCAGTCCCGCTAAAAATTGCAGAACACCACCACTACCAGTAAAAACAATAATAAAAAATAAAAGTTCATAAATCTATCCTATAGTTTGTTGACGCTATAACTTTTGAACAAACCAATCAATATATGCTTATTGCAATTTTTTTACCAAAACTATGTAGAAGAATACATATTGGCCTAAAGTGATGAATAAATTAGTTTTTTATATATTTTGACATATGTATTATAGCAGAAAGTAAAAAAAATATATATATTTTTTCAAAATTGTCGGTCTCACCACAGAGGTGATCAAATACATCACATATATAATATATAAGAAAAAAAGGACATGTTTGGGTACAACGTCGCATGACTTGTCAATTAAAGCGACACAGTGCCGTATTGCAAAAATTGGCCTGTCATTTATGCCCCGTACACACGGTCGGACATTCCGACCACAAAATCCGTGGATTTTTTCCGACAGATTTTGTCCGAAACTTGTGTTGCATACACACGATCGGACAAAGTTGTCGGAAATCTGATCGCTCGGAATGTGGTGACGTTCGTTACGTATGATGGGACTATGTAAAGGCTAGTAGCCAATAGCTTTGGTCTCGTAATTTGATCTGAGTGTGCGTGGCACTTTGTCTGTCGGAATTCTCTACAAACGATCGAAAAAAGTCTGATCAGATTTTTTTGTCGGAAAATTTTAGATCCTGCTCTCAAATTTTCGACGGCGAAAGGTCCGATAGAGGCCACACATGATTGGATTTTCCGACAATATAATCCGATCGGACTTTTTCCATCGGAATATCCGACCGTGTGTACAGGGCATAAGGCTGGATTCACATCTATGCATGTTGATTTTGAGCGTTTCTGCAGTGCTTTTTCCTGTGCTTTCCGCGTTTTTTAACCGCGTTATTGCCACTATTCACGTTTTTCTTCTTTTTACACTGTATATAGCTGGTTGCTTAGGAAGGCGCCGGGAAGCCAGCTGCCACATCCTTAACAACGCATGAGCCATCAGTCAGTCAGCTGACAGCTGAATATAAAATAAAATAAAAAAAATTGTAAAAAAAATAATATGGATTCGGAGGGGACCCCCAGGGCAAATTAAAAACAAAATGGTGTGGGGTCTGCCCCAAAATCCATACCAGACTGTTATCTGAGCATGCAGCCCGGCAGGTCAGAAAAGGGAGGGGACAAGCGAGCACCCCCTCTGAACCACAACAGGCCACATGCCTGCGCTTGCTCGTCCCTTCCTTTTTCTGACCTGCCGGACTGCATGCTCGGATACCCCAAAGCACCTTGCCCCCATGTTGATGGGGACAAGGGCCTCTCATCAACAACCTAGGGTTGTCGGGGTCTGTGTGCGGGGGGCTTATCGGAATCTGAAAGCCCCCTTTATCAAGTGGGCCCCCAGATCCCGGCCTCCCCTCCTATGTGAATTAGTATGGGGTACATTGTACCTCTACCCATTCACCAAAAAAAAAAGTAGTGTAGTGTGAAAAAATACAGTAGACAGTTTATGACAAGGCTTTTATTAAAAATATCTTCTTCTTCCCTGCTTCTTCCTCCAGTCTTCCTGCATCTTCTCAAGCATCTTCCTCCTCCAGGCTTCTCCTTCTCTTGCTTCTTCTTCCGCTCTTTTTCTTTCTCGTCTTCTTTGTCCAGTGTGCTTCTTCCTCTGCTGCGGCTCCAGGCGATGACACTACTCTGATGCTGTGTCCGGCTGATCTGTCTGCGCCGATGTCAAGCATGTCTTAGATAGAGATGGGGGTATGGCCATCAGATGACGTCATCCGGAGACCCTGTCCCCTTGTGACATCACCGCCCAGGGCATGATAGGTCTGTGACGTCACAGGTGGTGGGGCCTCCAGATGACGTCTTCCGATTTCTTTACCTAAGAAATGCTTGACATCGGTGCAGACAGATCAGCGGGATGCAGCATTGGAGATGGGTCATTGGCAGGAGCGGCGGCAGAGAAAGAACAACATAGATATTTGCCAGCAGACCAAGGATCAGCACAAAGTGGCATCCAAATTTGTAGTTTATTGCATGATCACAACACAAAAAAGGTGCAACATTTCGGAGTCACGCAGGACCCCTTCATTAGGCATGTGATGAGGAAGAAGCACACTGGACAAAGAGGACAGAAGAAAGAAGAAGAGCAAAAGAAGAAGCAAGAGATGGAGAAGCCAGGAGGAGGAAGATGCAGGAGAAGATGGAGGAGGACCGGAGGAAGAAGCAGGGAAGAAGAAGATATTTTTAATAAAGAAAGTGGGTTCCCCTTGGGGTAGGACTTTAATGGCACTTAGACAAGGTCAAAGAACAATATAGTAGAAAAGGGTCCACATTTATTGAAAATACATGAGTAAAAACATGAATCATGGAGTAGTTGGAAAAGATGGTAGGTAAAATTGAAGGATCAATTTTACCTACCATTTATTCCCACTACTTGCAGTATCAGTTATGGTTGATATGTACACTCCATGATTCATGTTTTTACTCATGTGTTTTCAATAAATTTTGACCCTTTTCTGCTATATTGTTCTTTGACCTTGTCTAAGTGCCGTTAAAGTCCTACCCCACTTTCTTTCAATATCCTTATATTTGGATGTTGGCACTATGAAACAATCACTGCTATCTCTTTAATATTTTTAATAAAAGACTTGTCAAAAACTGTCTACTGTATTTTTTCACACTACACTACTTTTTTTTGGTAACTAGGTAGGGGTACAATGTACCCCATACTCATTCACATAGGGGGGAGGCCGGGATCTGAATCCTTCCAGATTCCGATAAGCCCCCCGCCTGCAGACACCAACAACCACCCGCCAGGGTTGTCAGGAAGAGGCCCTGGTCCTCATCAACATGGGGGAGGTGCTTTCCCCCATGTTGAGGACATGTGGCCTGGTATAGTTCGTGGGGGCGCTCACTCGTCCCCTCCCTTTCCTGACCTGCCAGACTGCATGCTTGGATAAGGGTCTGAAATGGATTTTGGAATGGTGGGAACCCCTCATAATGGACACAGCAGGTGTACAGACCTGGGAACTCAGCACAGGGAGGGTGAGAACCCTATGCAGTGGCGTCCCTAGAGGGGGGCCAGAGGGGGCCATGGCCCCCCAACATTATACTGTGCCCCCTATGTGCCCCCCCAACTAAAAATAACAGACACTGGGAATGCAGGGGACAGGTACGGACTAAGCCGCTGTGTTGCTGGCTCCAGCTCCGCCTCCACCTCCTGAGTCTACTCCCGGTTACTGGTTGCTATAACCGCCTTGTGTCTAGCAACCAGAGCTGGCATTGGCATTGATGTCTCTCTCTCCCCCTCCTTCCTCTCTTGCACTGAATGATACGATCTGCTCTTTCTCCCCCTCCCCTGTGTGTGTACCGCTGGAAGTGTGAGCTCCTTAGCTTCATACTTGACTTCCCTGGAGAGGGAAGGGGGAGAAGGTGCAGATCGTCTGTGTATCATTCAGTGCGAGAGAGGAAGGAGGGGAGAGAGAGAGACATCAATGCTGAGCGGCTCTTGGGCTCTTAGCTGTTCCATGCAGAGACAACCCCCCCCCCCCCCAAAGCATCAGTCAATTTCACAGCAACCAGGCTGTCAGCTGCCAGGGCCGAACTGCAGACGCTGGATAGCGGTATGATGTCGGGAGGGAGGCACTATCCTGAGCTTCTGCTACCTATTGGCTGTGAGGGCAGCAGGGGGTGGTGTTTCTGCCTCCTCAGCCAATGGGTACACACAGTGCATTGTCCCACCCTGCAAATTCATCCTGCGGGTTTCCAGAAGCTGCAGAAGTTCCTGCAATGATCGAGGTGAGAGAGGAGAAGTTACTTTCACTTTCTCCTGATACATCGGCATCTTTCACCCCCAGCTTTCCTTTCCTTCCCTCTGTGTACTACATGGCTCCACATTCTCCTGATAAAACTATGCAGTGATCAGACACTCATACACCGATCCTCATCCCCCTCGCCTTTCCAGTTCACTATCTGCTGTTACTTTCTGCTCTCCACTCCCATAAATCTGCACTGAAACCATTCTGCAGCCTCCAGTCTCAGCTTTGGGCATTCCAAACTAGGAGTGCAGCCTCATACATTCTTTACAGTCCTTTATATATATATATATATATATATATTTGTACTCGGAGTCAGTCTGTGGATAGTGTAAGAAAGGAACAAAAGGGCAACAGAGAACATTGACCTGAGGTGTGCCGGGGTCACGTAGTCAGTATGCCTAAAAGGGGGCATACCCAAATATGAAATTAAATGGAATGAAAGAAAAGAAAAAGGGAATGGGTGGGCGGGACACGAGATCCTCCGACCCTGAGGGGAGGAGGCAAAGGCAGGCTTATATGCAGCCTGACTCCGCCTACAATAACAGGCTGACCTGCGGTCAAGCCTTACACTTGTACTCGGAGTCAGTCTGTGGATAGTGTAAGAAAGGAACAAAAGGGCAACAGAGAACATTGACCTGAGGTGTGCCGGGGTCACGTGGTCAGTATGCCTAAAAGGGGGCAAAAATAAACACAGTAGGATGAAAGCTTACCAAGTAGATTAATAGTACCCAGAATCAATGATCCATCAGCCTCATGGACAGAGCTTAAGACATCAAAAGTGGCTCTGGGACCTGCCCAGAGAATGGCGTCCTCCACCAGTCCAAGTTCCAAATAGTAATAGCCTGGACCCCCTAATGTAAGTCACAGAAGCTGCTCCTTCCTAAATGAATAGCCAAATGCTTAGGGTTCAGACCCTGATCGCCAAAGGGGATGGAAAGAAGTGTGCCTAAGCTGAGAAGAGCCCAAGGAAAACACAACAGAGGATCATCCCAGAAGCGCCATTCCCCTGGCCTCAGAAACCATAAGGCCCGATATAGCGCAGCCTGAGCGCCAAGCTGGTAACAACGCCCAAAAGGAGACCTCGAGAGCATGTCGGATATGTCACGGGAAATTATGACTCACGATGGAAGTCTGTTAAGCACAGAAGGAGGGCTATACTCCTGGAACCATGAGGATGCTAAATGGAGTGCTTGGAAACAAAGACCTATCAGGGTCTTCCAACAACACGAAATGCTGAGTCTACGCCCGAAATGCCCCGAAAATGCTGTAGGCCGATCCGAGTTTAAGTGGCAAAAAGCCGAAAAGCGAATAGGAACAGGGGTTAACCATCAGGACTAGAGCATCTCGACCGGGAAGCCTGGAACATCCCAAGCAGTATCGTGAGCCTTCCTGGTATATGAAATAAAGATTTATCGATCAAGGCTGCTGTGACAGTCCAGTGGACCCCGACTAATCACTAACGCTAGAAACCGAAGAGGAAGCGTGAAGCCGACATCTGCGTCCCAGACCTGGCCTTACTGGTACCAGCCCAAGCAACAAAAAGGGTTCCGGAAACCCCTAAGGCCCCTGGGCCCGTAGAAGCTGCAAAAAGATAACTTACCAATCGCTCCATACTATAGTGCAATTCCTGGCCGGACGTAAGCAAACTGCGAAACCTGTGCCAGGAATGTAGCTGCCTGAAGGGGACGTGCCTGAAACGAGAAACCCGAGTAGCGCGAGCTGATGCAACCGTGAGCAGAATAAGAACCAAGGCTACCAGAAACCGTGACTGCCTAAGAAACACAGGTTGCACGAGAGCGTGAATTGAAGAAAATGAGAAACCCTGGACAACGTGAGAAACCTGAGAAAACGAGAGAAACATGAAAACGTGAGTTGGCACAGAAACAGAATATTGCATGAAAACACGTGACTTGCATGAAAACCGTGAATTTAAACGAAATAAGTAAGCATCGTAAGAACAGAAGAGGAGACTTGCCACCGAACAAGCCAATTAAAAACGATCACCTCAATCTGTTGAACCCATAGACGTGATGGGTAACCTAGCTGTGTAACAACTACCAGGGAACATAACAGACAGCCAGCGCATAACATCGCAATACCTGTGGTACCTAAAAAATATGTAATGGATGTGAGTGCAAAAAACACAAGACCAATAGCGCATGAATGTGAACCCAATGACAGCACCACCCTACTGTCTGCAGTAACGAGCCCGAGCGACCTGAGGAGCCAAGACAGGAAATTAAAAACGAACACTCAGGGCTAAGGTACCCACAGACTGTGGTGGGTAGTAGTAAAGGTGTAATGGTGAAAGTGCACGTATGACGTATGGACAACAGGCGAGAGATTGAGGGACGACAATCAATTAAAAATGAAAACCTCAGCCCGTATGAATCTGTAGATGTGACAGATCCTGGATGTAAGCATAAGCATAACGGAAATGACAGATAATGACGAGCAACGTAGAAAAAACAAGAGCAACGTAGAAAGACAAGAGCAAACATGAGAACAAGAGAAAACGCGAGAACAAGAGAACGCGAAAAACGCGAGAGAAAACAAGAAAACAAAAGAAACGTAAGAGAAAACAAGAAAACAAGAGAAACGTAAGAGAAAACAAGAAAACAAGAGAAACGTAAGAGAAAACAAGAGAACGCGAAAAACGCGAGAGAAAACAAGAAAACAAGAGAAACGTAAGAGAAAACAAGAAAACAAGCGAAACGTAAGAGAAAACAAGAAAACAAGAGAAAACGTAAGAGAACAAGAGGAAACGTAAGAGAACAAGAGAAAACGCGAGAACAAGAGAAAACGCGAGAACAAGAGAAAACGTAAGAGAACAAGAGGAAACGTAAGAGAACAAGAGGAAACGTAAGAGAACAAGAGGAAACGTAAGAGAACAAGAGGAAACGTAAGAGAACAAGAGAAAACGTAAGAGAACAAGAGGAAACGTAAGAGAACAAGAGAAAACGCGAGAACAAGAGAAAACGTAAGAGAACAAGAGGAAACGTAAGAGAACAAGAGGAAACGTAAGAGAACAAGAGGAAACGTAAGAGAACAAGAGGAAACGTAAGAGAACAAGAGAAAACGTAAGAGAACAAGAGAAAACGCGAGAACAAGAGAAAACGTAAGAGAACAAGAGGAAACGTAAGAGAACAAGAGGAAACGTAAGAGAACAAGAGAAAACGTAAGAGAACAAGAGGAAACGTAAGAGAACAAGAGAAAACGTAATAATCGTGAGAAACGTGAATCGACATCTGAAAATAGCACGAGAACCATAACTGCATGAGGAACCAAAACTTACCTGAGAAACGTAAAATCGCATGAGAAACGTAAAATCGCATGAGAAACGTAAATGACCAAAAAACTTACCTGAGAAAGGTAAAATCGCATGAGAAATGTAAAATTGCATGAGAAACTTAAATGACCCAAAACTTACCTGAGAAACGTAAAACCGCATGAGAAACGTAAAACCGCATGAGAAACGTAAATGACCCAAAGCTTACCTGAGAAATGTAAAATCGCATGAGCAACGTGAAAACGCATGAGAAACGCAAAACCGCATGAGAAACGTAACACCACATGAGAAATGTAAAATCGCATGAGAAACGTGAAAACGCATGAGAAACGTAAAACCGCATGAGAAACGTAAAACCGCATGAGAAATGTAAAATCGCATGGGAAATGTAAAATCGCATGAGAAATGTAAAATCACATGAGAAATATAAATGACCCAAAGCTTACCTGAGAAATGTGAAAACGCATGAGAAACGTAAAACCGCATGAGAAATGTAAAATCGCATGAGAACATAAATGACCCAAAGCTTACCTGAGAAATGTGAAAACGCATGAGAAACGTAAAATCGAATGAGAAATGTAAAATCGCATGAGAAACATAAATGACCCAAAGCTTACCTGAGAAATGTAAAACCGCATGAGAAACGTAAAACCGCATAAGAAACGTAAAATCGCATGAGAAACGTAAAATCGAATGAGAAATGTAAAATCGCATGAGAAATGTAAAATTGCATGAGAAACTTAAATGACCCAAAACTTACCTGAGAAACGTAAAACCGCATGAGAAACGTAAAACCGCATGAGAAATGTAAAATCGCATGAGAACATAAATGACCCAAAGCTTACCTGAGAAATGTGAAAACGCATGAGAAACGTAAAATCGAATGAGAAATGTAAAATCGCATGAGAAACATAAATGACCCAAAGCTTACCTGAGAAATGTAAAACCGCATGAGAAACGTAAAACCGCATGAGAAATGTAAAATCGCATGAGAAACATAAATGACCCAAAATTTACCTGAGAAACGTAAAATCGCATGAGAAACATAAATGACCCAAAGCTAACCTGAGAAACGTAAAATCGCATGAAAAACGTAAAATCGCATGAGAAACGTAAAATAACCCAAAACTTACCTGAGAAATGTAAAATCGCAAGGACCCAAGTGCATGACCAAATTTGCACGGGAAACACAACAGCGCATTGGGAAACACAACAGTGCATGAGAAACGAGAAACAAAAATCGCATGAAAAACAAACACGCATGAGAAACGTAAACACGCATGAGAAACGTAAATGCCCAAACTTACCTGAGAAATTAACTACAACCCCGCAACCCCCTAAGGACCCCCACAAACTGAGATGACAGGCGACATGTGGTGACAGCAGGAGAAGCGGGTGCCCAGACCTGTGACCGGAGAGGAGCTGGCGGGCGACTGAATCCCCCCTGCACGCAACACCGGGAGGGGCAGTCGGTTGGCCCCCCCTGGAGACCAACTGTATGGCTAGAGAAGCCATCGGGTGGCCGAATCCCCCCTCCCCCCCCAGCAGAAATGCAGGCGGCCCCCTCGAGGAACAGAGGACCCGTCAGGCTGACTCACCCCCCATCTCCCAGGGAAACACCGGCGCGGGAGGGAGAGGCGGCTCCCAAGTGGAGACAGCGCAGCTGGCGGCCATGCTCCCCCTCCTCCCGGAACCCAGGGCGAAGCGTCTCCCACGTGGAGATAGAGGAGCTGCTAGGCGGCCATGCTCCTCCCCCCCCAGAACCCAGGTAGAAGCGGGCGGGAGGGAGAAGCGTCTCCTCCGAGGAGACAGAGGCAGTATGGTAGTAGGGACAGAGGGGCTGACAGGCGGCCGCAACGTCCCCCCCCTCCCCCGGCGGAACACCGGGAGAAGCGGCGGGCGGGAGAAGCGCCCCCCCCCTCGTGTGGCTAGGCTGGGCTCTGGAACTGACCGCCCCCGGAATGGGGAGAACAGCAGCGGGCTAAACCAGATGGGGGTCCGCCCATGGAACCCCTCGAGCCAACCTGTGTCCTGCCGCTGAAAGCAGGGGACTCGGAGCCCCCTTGCAGCCGCACAACTTCCCAGGAAAACCGGAAGTGCCGTCAGCTAGGTCGCTCAGACACGAGATCCTCCGACCCTGAGGGGAGGAGGCGAAGGCAGGCTTATATGCAGCCTGACTCCGCCTACAATAACAGGCTGACCTGCGGTCAAGCCTTACACACACACATATATATATATATATATATATATATATATATATAATATATATATATATATATATTTTTTTTTCTTCTTTCAGCCAGCAGGCTAGTATAGTACTAGAGTGGGACTCAGACTGCAGATATTGCTACAATATACTGCCGTTACTACTTTTGACAAGATTAGTAAAAGTATACAGTGCAAACACTGTCTGCAGCCATGTAAGATACAGCCACAGCACCTGTGATCATCATTATCATGCTGATGATCACACTGTACAGCCTATATACAGTACAGTCACAATCACATGAAGTACAGTGTAATCATCAGCATGATAATGATGATCACAGGTGCTGTGGTTGTATCTTTCATGGCTGCAGACAGTGTTTGCACTGTATACTTTTACTCTGGGCTTTTTTTCATCTGAAATGTGGCACACCTGAAATCTAAACTCTGTACGTAGCACACCCTGTACACTGCACGTAGCACACCCTGGACCCTGTACTCTGCACGTAGCACACCCTGGACCCTGTACTCTGCGCGTAGCACACCCTGGACCCTGTACTCTGCGCGTAGCACACCCTGGACCCTGTACTCTGCACGTAGCACACCCTGGACCCTGTACTCTGCACGTAGCACACCCTGGACCCTGTACTCTGCACGTAGCACACCATGGACCCTGTACTCTGCACGTAGCACACCATGGACCCTGTACTCTGCACGTAGCACACCAGGGACCCTGTACTCTGCACGTAGCACACCATGGACCCTGTACTCTGCACGTAGCACACCATGGACCCTGTACTCTGCACGTAGCACACCATGGACCCTGTACTCTGCACGTAGCACACCATGGACCCTGTACTCTGCACGTAGCACACCATGGACACTGTACTCTGCACGTAGCACACCATGGACCCTGTACTCTGCACGTAGCACACCATGGACCCTGTACTCTGCACGTAGCACACCATGGACCCTGTACTCTGCACGTAGCACACCATGGACCCTGTACTCTGCACGTAGCACACCATGGACCCTGTACTCTGCACGTAGCACACCATGGACCCTGTACTCTGCACGTAGCACACCATGGACCCTGTACTCTGCACGTAGCACACCACGGACTCTGTACTCTGCACCTAGCACACCCTGGGTATGGGTATAGAATTGCATTTTATAGTTGGCCCCCCTAATTTTGTCTCTGTCCCCCCATGTGCCCCCCCTAAATATGAAAGCTGGAGACGCCACTGACCCTATGGGAATTTCTATGCTTAAGAATTTTATACAAAATACGAAATTTAATTAAAGAATTTCAGATCCAAATGAACAGAAACGTGACTGGTGTTTTGTTCACCAATCAGAGGAAGTCAGCAGTCAGCACAGCACAGGGATGGTGGGAACCCCTCATAATGAGCACAGCGGGTGTACACTCCCGGGAACTCAGCATAGGGATGGTGGGAACCCCTCATAATGATAAATTCATCATAACGAACATTCGTTATTTTTACAAAAAGTTAACGAAACTAAAGGTTAAAAACCCAGGAAGTCAGCACAGCACAGGGATGGTGGGAGCCCCTCATAATGATAAATTCATCATAACGAACTTTCGTTATTTCACCGAAAAGTTTACGAATTTAACAAAAATTCGTATTTCCGAATTGAATTTCGGACACGAATTACGAAATACGAATTAATTTCAATACGAAGCGGAACAAAACAAATTTATTGACGGCGCACATGTCTACCAGAAAGGGCTGCACAAAAAAAGGTGAAAGTTATGGTCAAGGAAAATGTTATACAATTGTGTTTGTCTAGCTTTTGAAGGGATATTTAGTTTAACTACTTCTTTGTATTATAGTCAGCTTCCATTTTGTGTGTCTCTAACATCCATTTTGTGAAATATGCTCAAGTCTTGCTAATCTAGTTTCGTTTTTCCATAATACTGTAATCTTCTGTTGAGTTTAATTTTCTTGCAAAGCACGTGATATTTTAGAAATAATTAGTTTCACTGTGGGCGTCAGACTGTACTTGTGCGTCTCTGTATATGATTGGATAATCTGTTAAAGGGCGGTACTTTCTGAAAGCCCCCTCTTATATTCACACCCAAGAATAAAGATTTAGATTTGCTCGGAGAGAAACTTGCTGTGTATACTTTTCTTTATCTCAAAGGGCAAATCTCCCAGATCTGGTTTTGGTATTGAATGGCACACCAAAGCAAAGAGAATACCCCTAATCTTGATTTATTTCCTTTCAGTTTGGGGGCTCGTTCCGCGATCGATTATTATATGTCTGGTGAGTAGACTTGATATATATCTTCTCTCACCGTGACCTCTATTTAGAAATCGTTCCTTTAACGGGACCTGTGATTTATGTAGAAATAGTTTTTAGACTTTGAAGAAAGTCAAGCGCTGTTGAGATAACAGCGACAGCCTTAAGGGGGGCTGGATGGGCTTTAGGAAGCCCATTAGATAAGAGCTATTCTGTGTAATAGCATATGCTTTAGAAAAAAAGCAGCTGTTCGGTGTGAACAGTGGGACTCTGCGAAGTCCATAAGACTGCGGCAGCCGTCTGTTCGGGGGTGGGCAGTCGTTAATGTGGACCTCGGTAGGTCCCTGGGACTCTGTGAAGTCCGTAGGTCAATGATAATACAGTACTGTAATTACAAAACAAAACAAAGTCTGCTAAGGTGTGCTGGACAAAACCGATCTCTTTGCTTTACTTATCTTTTGCGTAGTTGATAAGCTAATTTGTAAACTGTCTGTGTGGAATTTGTCAACGTTTGTAAGGTAAGACAACGCCTTCCACTGCTCCGTGTTATCATAGGACTTAGATTTAAGAGCGACAGACGTGCCTTCCTATGGACTCCCGGGCTCTTTTGTGATTGATGGAAGTTCCCGATCGAAACGCAGAGTAATGCTACAGTATCCGGTGATGTATTGATGTTTATTCTTAATGATTTATGTATGAATGTTTTGACTAGAGAGTTAGCGTAATAGCAGTGTTAATAATATTTTCTTAAGGTAATGATTCCTTTTGCTGCTATGCAGGGAAAGTCAAGATTTGGATGTTTGGCTTTTTGCCAACATGGTTCAAGTACTTATATCTCGCTAAAAGTAATAGATATTGTGAAGAATTGTTTGCGGCATTGGTAGTACAGAAGTTGCAAGTACTGTTTGAACCTGCTGGCACTCTGCCAAAAAAATAAATAAATAAATTTGAAATTAAAAAAAAAAAAAATTTTGTTTGGTTATAAATAATAAGAAAAGTAATAATGTATGAAGCTTGTCTATAAAGGAGTGCTTATTGGCATTTTGCCAAGAAAAAAAAAAAAAAAAAAATCAAATCAGAATGGTTACAAAGAAAGACAAAATAAGCATATGGCATCCTAGCCCAAAAGCTGCCCAAAATAGGTTTAGCAGTCATGGGATGGTGAATTTAGAGGTTAAATTAACTTTCTCCATGCCCGGTATCATGCGCCCCGCCTCCTCCCCCCTTACATTCCATAACCAGATAACAACAGCACAGAGCAGCAAGGACACAGAGAATAGCAGAATGAGTTTGAAACACCAGGGCAGACACATTAAAAGAGAGGATGGCTTACAGCCAATAGTTGAAGATTTCTTTTTATAAAGGGATCTTAAAGGGAAATTATCTTGTTCTATATTAACAAAAGAGAAGGTAAGAAAAGTAAAGAAGGCAATTGTGACTATAGGTTTGTACAAGACCTAAGGGCCATCAATAGCCTAGTGGTACCGATTGCCCCAAAAGTGCCTGATGTGCCATCAATATTTACCGCCATACATTACGATGCAGAGTATTTTACTGTGATTGATTTATTGAACGCATTTTTATTTCCGTCCCTGTGGATGAGGAGGCACAACCAATCTTTGCTTTATGTTTTTTTTTTTAAAACCGCCAACTAACATGGTGCAGAATGCCCCAGGGCTATATAGACTCCCTTGCAGCCTATTCCAAACTACTCTCAGAGCTTGGATACCAGGACATTGTTCATCCCTGCTGCAGTATGTGGATGAATTCCTCGTCTGCAGTTCTACTCGGGTGGCCGCCCTGGAGGATGGGAGGGATCTTTTGAAATGTATTTTTGAAAGTGGTCACAAAGTGTCAAAGAAAAATTGCAATGGTGTCAGAAAAAGGTTGAATATTTTGGTTTTGTACTCTCAAAAGGAGAAAGGAAAGTCAATCACAGAAGAGCTATGGCTCTTGTGGGTCTGCCCCGCCCACTTGCTAAGAAAGACATGTTCACCTTTCTTGGTAATTATGATTGGTTACTGCCGCCAATGAGTACCTGACTGTTCCTACTACAATCTCCTGAGACAAGCCACAGGTTTACACATGCCAGATTGTATAAAATGGTCAAATGAAATGTGCAATGCTTTTGTGTATTTGAAAAATGCTATGGTAATGGCTCCAGGGCTCGGCCTCCCTAACTAGGAAAAATGTTTAATTTGTTTGCAGAAAAAATGTTTCATTTGTTTGCAAGGGAAAATTGTAAGGACGTGTCAGGTGTCCTTGCTCAGGAGCATGGAGACAAGTTGCGCCCTATTTTTTTTCTCAAAGATGGTTCCGGTGCAGGTTCAAGGCATGCCTGTGTGTCTCAGAGGCATCCTATTCGATGATGGTTTTGAGATGACCACTTCTTTCACTCTGGGGCACGACACTACACTTCACACCACCAACAATGTATGAAAAATGTACATACGCAGCACATGTCTGCTCATAGGTTGAGCGGCTATGAGTTGATCTTGATGTCCAATCCAAAATTGCACATCAAATATGCTTCTCCCACTTCAGGACCAGCACCAATACAAATGCCCTTTTAGGATTAAAAGGAGAGCAGAATGAGGTTGTGCCACAACATGATTGCATAGACTTCATTCACTAACACACATCACCCACAACACTGCAGAGCATACACAGGCCAACAAACAGATAGCCAAGGGAAATGCTCTGGCTGATTAGCTGCTAAACAAGCTGCTACTTCACAAAATGCACAGATCCAAATGCCCATGCTAGTACCAGACTTGTTGTTTTGTTTTTGTTTTTTGTTTTTTTTTTGATCAGGTTCTTTCAGATTTGCAGGTATGGCAAACGAAGCTGATCTCAGAGGTTGGGACAAAATAGGTGTGCAGAAAGATCCAAAGACTGGACTTCTCTGCAAAGAGGGGAAGCCATGTATACCAGTAGCTAGTGCATCGCATTTTGTAGCTAGTGCATCACTTTTTATGCATCATTTTTATTTCCCATTTCCATGGAATAGGTCACAGAGGCTGGAAAGCCACGTGTGAACTATTGGAGAAAGACTTTTACATTACAGAACTTTCCTGGCCAATTTTATGTAGCAAGATGCATCACATGTATCAGGAACAACCCACACAAGGCCGAACATGAACACCTGATATATCCAACAACTCCTTTTACACATTTGCAGATTGACTTCACACACATGCCCAAACTAGGCAAAAGACAGGAATATTTTTTGGAAATTGTGGACAAGTTCTCAAGTTGAGTTGAACTTTTTGTCACCACAAAAGAAGATGCACAAACAGTAGTGAGGATCCTCGTTCAGGAAATCATTCCTCGATGGGGATGCCCACTTCTTATAAACTCAGACAGACAATGGACCTACATTTGTATCAAGGGTCTGCCAGGACTGGGTAAAAACTCTCAAGATAGAACGAAAGTTTCACATTCCCTAACACCCTCAAAGCTCAGGGATAGTAGAAAGAATAAACAGAACAATAAAAAAAGACAAAATAAGAAAGGCCACAGGAGGAACCTTTGCCAACTGGAAGAAGGTCCTCCCAGCAGTCCTGGCAGAAATAAGAATGACCCTTCCAAGACAACAGTGTATTCATCTTTTGATGTCTTGATGGGTCGACTTTTCCCCACCCCATGGGCAGGAGCACATTTAATGATAGAAAAGGGAGATTTAGACTTATTACAGGAAGAATATGTAAGGTAATTGGTTGAAACATTGTAAACAGTTAAGAGAAATGTTGCTCGCACCTTTTCTTTTTCTTCACAGGAAACTACTCACCCCTTCAAATTGGGAGACACCGTGGTGGTCCATCAGCTGAACAGAAATAAGAAGCAAGAGTATCCCTTTGGACCTCCTACCACAGTGGTTGCAGTGACCAGAACAGCCATCCTAGTGGAAAATTGCCAGTCCTGGATCCATGCCAACAGAGTAAAAAAAAGGTTGCCCAAAGCCCCAAGAGCAGGAAGGAGATCTTGGATACAGGAGGCCCTCAAGCAGAAGTCCAAGCAGATGAAGGAGTTCCTGGGAAAGCGGGTCCGGCCAGAGAAGATGACCTCGCTTACTTTACCACTGACTTCTGACAAGGCATTCTGCCCACTAATCCTGATCTCTCTAACAGTGTTCCTACCCACCTGGATCACTACTAACTGTATCTACCACCCTGAAGATTTGGGTGCAATTAAAAGTATCTGTGGGAACACAAACACACACACACACACACAAAAGAACATTATATTGACACAAGCTAGAACCAAGAGAGAGATTGGAGATAGTTTTACTGATAAGATGCTTTTGCTAAAATTTAAGTATGCTTATGCTAAAAAATCAGGGTATGAAGAATGTTGAATATGTAGCATATTAAGCGCTGCGCAAACGGTTATATAAATCCTGTATAATAATAATAATAATAATAATAATAATATTACATCCTAGTACTGCCCGAATTGCCCTTTTGGCTGTACCTTTAAATGTTTCCTCCTTTCTCAATGAGACTCCTCCTGTATTCTTGACTAACATATCCACTCTGTACATAAACAACATTGTTACCTTTCCAATAGCAGGTAGAAGCCATTCCCCTGTTTGGTGTTTTAATTTAGGGAATGAGACACAGACTAACCCCTCTTTCTGCAGCAGGTCAATATTTAATATCTCCATGTGCGAATCCGGAGTCTCTGCCCCTGCCTGCCCACTGTTTCAAGTAATTGACCCAGGGTTAAACTGTACTTTGCATAACTTTTCTTTTTCTCTAAAAATGTAGGTGAAATATTACACTAATTTATAATCGCAACACAGGACAAGTACACTCATGAGTTTGTCGCTAAGAGACCTTTTGCACTGGGACAAAGTATCCATGTATGTTGTAGGAAAGTGTGTTATCCCTGGGTGCCCCTCCATGTTAAGGGATGGTGTTACCTTGCATCCTTGGTATCTGTCATGGGAGTGGTAGGGGATTATAAAAGGGGACATCCACTAGAGGCCAGCTCCAGCAGGGAGCTAGGGACATTGCTAAAACATGGATCCCATTTGCCAATGTAGGATTTGAGCTTGGAGGTATATTTTTATGGTTAAAAGACATTGTCCTTGTTATGGTATTTATCCTTGCTCTGATTCTTTACCTCTGTTTTAAATTTTGCACTTACATAATTGCGCACCTTCAATCTCCTGATGATAAGGTTCTATCTCACATGACATACATGAAGAGTCATCAGGCAATCTATGCCACAGCCCCAAAGAAGTATTAAAACAGAACATAGAATGTAGAGATCATCTTATATGATCTAAGAGGGGATTGAAGGGATATTTAGTTTAACTACTTCTTTTGTATTATAGTCAGCTTCCATTTTGTGTGTCTCTAACATCCATTTTGTGAAATATGCTCAAGTCTTGCTAATCTAGTTTCGTTTTTCCATAATACTGTAATCTTCTGTTGAGTTTAATTTTCTTGCAAAGCATGTGATATTTTAGAAATAATTAGTTTCACTGTGGGCGTCAGACTGTACTTGTGCGTCTCTGTATATGATTGGATAATCTGTTAAAGGGCGGTACTTTCTGAAAGCCCCTCTTATATTCACACCCAAGAATAAAGATTTAGATTTGCTCGGAGAGAAACTTGCTGTGTATACTTTTCTTTATCTCAAAGGGCAAATCTCCCAGATCTGGTTTCGGTATTGAATGGCACACCAAAGCAAAGAGAATACCCCTAATCTTGATTTATTTCCTTTCAGCTTTGAATATAGAAATTGTGTTTGCTTAGCCTGGAAACCTGGACTGGAAGGTCATAATAAACAATGTAAGATGGGTTGGGTTATGTGGGTCAATGGATCTATTTCTAATACCATCTAACTACTTCAGCGCCGGAAGGATTTACACCCTTAGTCTCCATTCACACGAATGCGTTTTTTGAAGCTTTTTGCATTTTGAAGAAATGCAGGGACATTTTTTATGTAACATGTTCACATCAATGCATTTATGTGCCTCTGCATTTTTGGAATAGGTCTGGGATATTTTTTCCCACAAAATGCAGCATCTTGCATGTAATAGACTTCAACGGACCCTCATCCAAAATGCAAGTACCTCGGTTTTAACGTGATTTTGCGTTTTGCAATGTGTTTTTTTTTTTTTGTTGTTGCTGTACATTCACTGTATATAACTGGTTGCTAAGGAGGGGACTGGGAAGCCGGCGGCCACATCCTTAACAACCAATGAGTAATCAGCTGTCAGCAGGCTTCCCTGACAGGTACATACCCCCCAGGTCCATACCAGGCCCTTCGGGTCTAGTATAGATTCAGAAAATGGCCTGGGGTCCCCCCAAAATCCATTTCCCCCCCCAGGATGGGAGATTCCTCCTACGGATGTCATTTGACTATGGGCAAGACCTGAAGTGGTGAAATATATCATCATCTATAGTATATAACATCATCTAAAGACTCAGAGAATCTGGAGACATTTCTGTGTGCAAGGGAAAAGGCTGAAAGCCAATATTGAATGCCCGTGATCTTTGGCCCCTCAGGCGACACTGCAATGAAATCAGGCACGATTCTGTGATAGATGTTAATGCATGGGCTCAGGAATACTTCCAAAACTCACTGTCTATGCAACTTAAAGCTCCATCATGCAAAGAAAAAAGCCATATCTGAAAAGTGGAAAACTGTGATGAAATAACTTAAAATTTTACATTCGTTTTGGCAATCATGAGTGCCGCGTCTGCTGGACTGAAGATCTTGTTATCAGCACTCATTTCAAAAGCCTGCATCTCTGATAGTATGGGGGTGCATTAGTGTCTATGGAATGGGCACTTGCACAACTGGAAAGGCACCATTAATACTGAAAGATATATCCAGGTTTCAGAGCAGCATATGCTCCCATCCAGATGTCTTTGTCAGGGAAGGCCTTGTATATTTTAGCAGGACAATGCTAATCCACATACTACATCTATGACAACAGCATGGCATCATAGGAGAAGAGTCCAGGCGCTTACCTGGCCTGCCAGCAGTCCAACCTCTCCAGTCCAGTCCATACCGAACCTTTATAAAAGCATGCAGCCTGGCAGGTCAGGGAAAAGAGGAGACAAGCGAGGCTACATGCCCTGAACATTGGGGGGGGGTTCTTTGGAGCAGGAGCCCCCCAGTCCAAAGCACCTTGTCCCCATGTTGATGGGGAAAAGGGCCTCTTACCCACAACCCTGGCTGGTGGTTGTGGGGGTCTGGGGGCGGGGGGCTTATTGGACTTAACAAGGAGTCCCCCACATCCTGACCCTCCCTCTGACCCGGAGCATGCTGGGTTACCCAGTGACGTCACCAGCCGACTCAGCCCCTTAGTTATTTAAGAAATGTCAGACGGCGAAGCAGATGGCGGGAGCCTTAGTTGGGACCGGACGTTTTTGTTTTCCTTTTTTCTGGTATTATATTCGGATATCATAAAAACTCATTATTTTCTGAATGCCGCAAAAGCGTGTATACTGGCCCTTTCGAAACAAACTACCCCACCCACACTGGAACATTGGCGTAACATGGTATCAGATATGCAACTTATGGAAAAGTTAATTGCGTTTCCTAAAAATGAGTCTGAAAAACATCTTGACACCTGGTCCCCATGGCGGTTATACAAGGACTCTTTATGATTAGGTGGTTGTGACAGGTTGGAGGTTGTCACTAGAGGGAAATGCTGAGTCCCTTTCTTGCTAATTTTGCCTTTTCTTTGCACCTCTTTCCCTATTTTATGTGTCCTTCCCCGTGGTTTTTTTTTTCTACTGGTGCCTGGTATGCATTGGGGGGGCGCTGACAGCTGATGAGTCCTCCATTAAGGATGTGGCGGCTTGCTTCCCGGCCCGCACCCTAACATCCAGGAATTGGGAGGACCCCCCACGCTGTATCTGACAAAATACTGCATGTGATACCACCAGCAAAACCCTGGTGATACTGTAAATATTGCATCTTTTTTTACTTTCTGTTCCGTTCGTGAATTGGGCTTTGGAGCTCACCGTATTGTTTTTTTTGCAATATTTACTGGCACATTTTATTGTATTGCACATTGTAGCTACACAGGCGACCACATGGCATGGCTCCAGGGACCTATCAGTAATAGTTTTTGCATGTATTGGAGTTTGATTACAGACATTTACAGTATATTATCCTATGGGCACTTTGGTTCATTTTGTTTGGTATATTAACTTTAAAGAGCACCTGTCATTTTTTTCTAATGAGCACTTTTATGGTATAGTGCCATGTCTTTGTGTACAGATTTATATACAGTATCATAAATCAGGACGGCGAAGCAGATGGCGGGAGCCTTAGTTGGGACCGGACGTTTTTGTTTTCCTTTTTTCTGGTATTATATTCGGATATCATAAAAACTCATTATTTTCTGAATGCCGCAAAAGCGTGTATACTGGCCCTTTCGAAACAAACTACCCCACCCACACTGGAACATTGGCGTAACATGGTATCAGATATGCAACTTATGGAAAAGTTAATTGCGTTTCCTAAAAATGAGTCTGAAAAACATCTTGACACCTGGTCCCCATGGCGGTTATACAAGGACTCTTTATGATTAGGTGGTTGTGACAGGTTGGAGGTTGTCACTAGAGGGAAATGCTGAGTCCCTTTCTTGCTAATTTTGCCTTTTCTTTGCACCTCTTTCCCTATTTTATGTGTCCTTCCCCGTGGTTTTTTTTCTACTGTAGTGCCTGGTCAGGGACCTGGTATGCATTGGGGGGGGGGGGGCGCTGACAGCTGATGAGTCCTGGCCATTAAGGATTTTTTTTTTTTTTTTTTTTTTTTTTTTTTTTTTTTTTTATGTGGCGGCTTGCTCTCCCGGCCCGCACATTGGGGGGGGGGGGCGCTGACACATCCAGGAATTGGGAGGACCCCCCACGCTGTATCTGACAAAATACTGCATGTGATACCACCAGCAAAACCCTGGTGATACTGTAAATATTGCATCTTTTTTTACTTTCTGTTCCATTCGTGAATTGGGCTTTGGAGCTCACCGTATTGTTTTTTTTGCAATATTTACTGGCACATTTTATTGTATTGCACATTGTAGCTACACAGGCGACCACATGGCATGGCTCCAGGGACCTATCAGTAATAGTTTTTGCATGTATTGGAGTTTGATTACAGACATTTACAGTATATTATCCTATGGGCACTTTGGTTCATTTTGTTTGGTATATTAACTTTAAAGAGCACCTGTCATTTTTTTCTAATGAGCACTTTTATGGTATAGTGCCATGTCTTTGTGTACAGATTTATATACAGTATCATAAATCAGGATCCAATGTTTGCAGCTTTTTTGTGGGCACAATTGTGTGCAGATGCGTGAAATATAACACGTTTTTTTTTTTTTTATTGTACGCAAGCTTGTTCTGGCAGTTCTTGTTTGTGGCCACTGGACATACTTCAGAGTGGGTTTGTTACATGCTGTGTGCTTTACTTCCTGCACACATTCCAAGGTTTTTCCCTTGTGCCATGTCTGTTGTCTCACACCGTGATTCTCTCCACCTGCACATTTTTGACATTTGCAATTTCCTTGTAGTTTTCTAAAGCTGTCTGTCAATCTATCACATTATTGTCTAATCTTGCGGTAAAATCTGTGTTTGTAGCTACAGTATCTGCTGTGTTATTGGTAAAATTGCACAGTTGCACTCTGTAAGTGCAGTTGCTCCAGAGCTTAGTAAATGAGCAGAAGCTCTGTTGACTTCCATCATCCAATCGTGTGCAAGCAAAAATGCGTTTTTTTTTTTATTTTCCTTGCACGTGTAGAAAATTCCCGGGCCCCTTTTGGCCTAATGGTGACCTCCAGAGTCAGGAGAAGCTGACATCCTTCTGTGTAGAGTGGGTTACAAGGCATGGTGGGTGTAATGCAAGATGAAATGGTGGGCGCCAGACACTTTTAGAATGCAAAAAGAGATTTATTGTCTCTTAAATAGAACTATGGGAGAGAGGGTTAAGGCCAGGACACCCTTAGGTTAATGCAATGTTAATTGACAGACTCTGAGACTTCTATAGGCAGAGAGCTATACAGGTGAAGGCCTCCAGCCAGACACCACTTCTGTATAGGTAGGATGCAGTGTCCTATGGCAACAGTCTTGTAGAAGTTACTAACTGTAATTGTATCCAACTATTTGCAACACAAACAGTTCTCAGCTTACTCCACACTCACTCACTGTGGGTCTTCACTCAATGAGCTCCCAGTCTCTCTCACTAGACTTCGGATCCAATAGCCACTGGATCCCCTGAGCTCCTTAACTGTTAGCAATCAGTATCTTCTTTAAGCGTCATCCCCGGTTCCCCGCTGGGTCCTTGGCCTGGCACCCACAGACACTCCCCAAGTGCCACCCCCGTGTGACACACCAGGTCCCTGGACCAGCACTCACCGATGCTCCACAAGAGTCACCTCTGCTGTCCTGCTCCCGGCTGGTGAGAAGTCTGCTCTAGTACTGGCCTCAGCCTACTCACAGTGGTCTCCGGTAAGAAGGTAGATGGTCCACCAGTGGCGACAGCTTCCCCTCCACCTCCGACCCTGACTGGTTCTCCGACTGACGGAACCGCTACTTCTGGTTGGACTACAAGCCCACAGCCCCAACCCTACGGTGCTCTCCCGCCTCTGAATAGGCCCCCGGACAGCCCAGCAGCCAGACGTCCCCAGGATAAACCCAAGGCTTATGGCCTAGCAGCCCAGGGCAACACAACACATGTCCACCCAGACAGCTGCCCAGGTGTCACAGAACCCCGATCACCTGACTCCACCAAAATAAATAGGCTCTCCCAGCATGCCAATGGACCCAAGAAAATCCCTGCCCATTGGCTGAGACTCCCCATTCATTCCTAATCTGTCCTTGCTATGCCCTTGCCTTATCCAATGCACCAGATACCTGGCCACCTATTGATAGAAGAGAGAAGTGCAGCAAATCCACAATTAATGGGGAAATCAATTGATTTCCTAACAATTGGCCAAGGCAACTATCACCTGGCAACTAAATTTAATAGCAGCCCTGCCTAAACATCAGGGTGCTACACATGTGATTGGGTATTCTTTGCAAAGTGAAGCTTTACCTAATTTGCAACTCCACTTTGCAAAGTGCACAGTCTATTTGCCCTTAGTAGATCGACCTCATAGTGTCCATTTTCCCTCCACTGACCACGGATGGTGGGCAAACTTTTCCTCCCACTGATCACTAAGACTAAACATTTTTTCATCCTGTCGTTGACCACAGACCACAGGCATTTGTCTCTCCCGACCAGCAGTATATGGGGCACCATAACACATGACCAGTGTACTCTATATTTTGTGTTGTAAATTAAAATAGTGCTGAGTGGCTGTACATTACATGCTCCTGATAAAAGTGTTTATTGCTTTAACAGTTGCTGGTTGCAGTTTCTGACTATTTTAATGAAGGTCTACTTTAAGGTAGGCTCAAATAATGTTTTAGCGCTCTTCCCTTATTCTCTTTTTTTTTTTTTCCAAATGGTGTCTGTCTTTATTATGATAACTCTTCCTACACTTTAAAATTAAATTGTCCAATAGGTTAATGACATGATTTACTAAAGGCAATAAAATAGGCTGTTCACTTTGCAAGAGAAGTTTCCCCAGAGCTTAGTGAAAGCGGAATTCCAGTCCCCCAAACCTTTTTTTTTAAAAAGACTGCTCTGTAACTGTCTTCATCTGTAAATGAACATTGCTAACATGTCATATTTTTGGCGCTATTACTTAGTTTAAAAATAGTTATTTACTTACTGATCTCGGAAGCAGGCAGGTTCCATTTTAGTTGTGGGCATCTGAAACCCTCTAGTGTCAGTTTCTGGGATTTCTGTGCAGCTGTCTACCCATCATGCATCACCAAATCTTGCACATGCTCAGTGATGCCTGCATCGCTGGGGGGGGTTTTGTCCGAACACCCCCCCCCCCAGCGATGCCGCTGCATTGCCATGATAGACGTGTATGGTTTGTAATATTGCTTTGTATGACATGTTCGCTTATTGTACTCTAACTGCAGGGAGAGAGGCGCTGTGACAAATCGTAGATGCTGCCTGGGTGGGCGGGGCCGAGCATCTACCGAAAATGAGCCAATAGGATGGTGTCTGGGCGGGCCGCTACGTGTATGCGGCTCCGCCCCTTTCTTAAGAAGCAGAATAATTGGCTGTTCTTCGATAGCTGCTTGGCCCCGCCCACCCTGACATCATCTAAGATTTGTTTCAGCGCCTCTCTCCCTGCAGTTACACTACAATAAACGAGCATGTTACAATCGGGTGACCAGACGTAAAACCGCGAGATTTCGGCACTAGGCAGTTCGCAATGGCTCCTGGGATACATGACGGAGCTATCCCAGGAACCATTGCGAATTGCCTAGTGACGTAATAGCCTAGGCTATTGGGGGCGGAACGAAAAGAAAATCTGCAAAAAAAAGGTATTTAGAGGCAGAATATATTTAAATCATTGGCCATTATAAAAAGTCTTATTAAAGAGCATTCTGCACTGACAGACTTTAATAAATGGGTGGAGCTCCGCTTTAATGTGGTGAAGTTTCACTTTGCAGAGAATACCCAATCACATGTAAAAATAAATGAAAAAGGTAATTTTTGCTTGCACATGGTTGGATGATGAGATGAAAGTCAGTAGAGCTTCACTTCATTCACTAAGCTCTGGGGCAAATTCCCTTGCAAAGTGCAACTTTTGCAGTTAACAGCCTATTTGCCTTTAGTAAAACAACCCTGTTGACTTTGCAAGTGAAGTTGCAGTTTGCCCCCAGAGCATAGTGAAAGAGATGAAGCTCTGCTGTCTTCCATCCCCAATCAAGTGCAAGCAAAATAGCAGTCCCCCCCCTTTTTTTCCCCTGCGCATGATTGCGTGTTCTGTGTAAACTGAAACTTCCCTACATTTACTAAGCTCTGGGGCAAATTCCATTGCAAAGTAAACAGCCTATTTGTCTTTAGTAAAGTAACACATTTGTGTAGTACTTTACTGCATCTATAGTAATTGTAAGAGATAGCTGACATTTTAACTACTTCAGCCCCGGAAGATTTTACCCCCTTCCTGGCCAGAGCACTTTTTGCGATTCGGCACTGCGTCGCTTTAACTGACAATTGCGCGGTCGTGCGACGTTGCACCCAAACAAAATTGACGTCCTTTTTTTCCCACAAATAGAGCTTTCTTTTGGTGGTATTTGATCACCTCTGCGTTTTTTTGCTTTAATAAATATCCCCCAAAAATATATAAAAAAAACTTTTTATTATCCTCAGTTTAAGCCGATATGTATTCTTCTACATATTTTTTGGTAAAAAAGATCGCAATAAGCGTATATTGATATTGGTTTGCTTAAAAATTATAGCGTCTACAAAATAGGGGATAGATCTATGGCATTTTTATTATTTATTTTTTACTAGTAATGGCGGCGATCTTACATTTTTATTAGGACTGCGACATTATGGCGGACACGTCGGACAATTTTCATGTACTTACAGTATCTACATGATCCACACATATAGGTACCCCTATATTTACAATGTATTTTGGTATCTGCGTTGAATTCACTACTTGTTATTTGATCTCTTAAGGAGGTGGTTCTCCTAAATGTAAATAAGGGTTTATCTGTCACATATGGGCCTAGGGTGGGGTCTTCCGTTAGAAGGTGCCAGTACTTATGCACTATTTTTCTGATTTGTTGTTCCTGATTACTGAATCTGGATATGATTCTCAGAGGATTGATATCACTTCTGGGTTTTTTTAGATGCAGGAGGTCGTCCCTGCTCCGTATGCAGGCTTGTTTAAACGCCCTTTTTAAAGAGGAATGTGAGTAACCCCTTTCCAAAAGACGGTCACGGAGGTTGTCAGCCTCCTGTTTAAAGATGTTATCATCCGCACAATTACGTTGGATTCTTAGAAACTGACCATAGGGTATAGAATTTAATAAGGGTTTGGGATGGAAGCTGGTTGCATGTAAAATTGCGTTCCCAGCTGTAGGTTTTCTATAGAGTTTGGTGAGTAATTTACCATCCTCCCCCTTATATACTTCCACATCCAGAAAAGCAATGTTAGTGGAACTATGCGACATAGTGAAATTGAGGTTAAATTCATTCCTATTCAACCTAGAGACATATTGATCCAACAGATCACGTGAACCGTCCCAGACGATGAAGATGTCGTCGATGTACCGGTACCATTTAATTATGGGGATCATTCGGGTAGGACACTCCTGGGTGACTATGATATCTCATCTAGACATCTCTGACTCTCTCTCTATAGTTTTTGAATGTTTGGTGTCCAACTACCAGTGCAAGGCTGATGAGGATACGTTACAGATCTATAACACAGGTCTGTTAAACAAATATCTAGCACGCATATATTCATGCATTTGCAACTACTTACACATGTTTTAATTTACCAGGGCCTTCATACCCGACCCCAGTGTGTCTCTCAGGCACCCCCTGCTGTCATCGTGCCAAGCCATTTGCAATCTGTCTTGCGATTCTAACATCTTAAGCCCCATACACACGGTCGGACTTTTTCATCAATTTGGTCCGATCGGACAAGGTTGTTGAAAAATCAGACCGTGTGTATGCACCATCGGACAGTGTTCGTCGGTTTGTCCGTCGGACAAAGTCTTATCTCCTGCTGGAAAGATTTCCCGTCAACCCGGTCCGATCACACCAAATCCGAGCGTGTGTACGCTTGTCCGACGGACAAAGTGCTACGCATGCTCAGAAGAAATTCTGTGACGGAAGCGCTCGGTCAGGTAAAACTACCTTTCCTAATCGACACAGCACATTCGTCACGCTGCAATGTTAAAATGTCTTTAATGCAGCGCATTCTCTTTTTCTTTACAATGCAACAAGAATGACATCTTTTAGCTGCTCCTATTCACCCGCACTTCTCACAAACTTACTTCTTTATTACTTTGCAGCATTTATACACTACATGTTTATTTTTACTCAGATCGTAATACAATCTTTCTTATTTTTTTACCCAGATTTTTTTTTTTTTGGGGGAATACATATTTGAAGGAGATTTTTTTTTTTTTGGAGGGGGTTTGTATGTCTCAACTTAGCAAAACCACATTATTAACATTTGTATTTCTTGCTTACATTTACTAGGAGTTTGTTGGTTGTTGGTGCCCCTTGTTAATTCTAGGATTAGTGAAATGTACCTGCCTACTCAAAGAAAAACTGTCATTGTAGAAAAGTAAAACACAATAGTCAATGATTATTTCAAATCAAAAAAACCTTTATTTAGGTCTCAGCAACAGACCAAAGAGGAACACAGCCATGGTGAAACTTGGGGAATTTGCAAAGCCTTGGACACCCATGGCAACCATCATTTTACAGACTTAAACAATTGGGGGCATGAAGACTACCTATCTAAATAATAAGGGAGCGCAATCTGGTCCTGAAGTCCAAAACATCCGGAACTGCAGCAGATGCCATCTAGGTCCCCAGGCTCTGGTACTACGAGAGGCTCCATCTTCTCTCAGACCAGACTGAGTCCAGGTTGTCACTCTCTTGTCTTCCTTGTACGCTTCCTTCCACGCCGTGGTGCTGGTGCTGGTGGGGTGGCAGAAGGAGGAGGAGGAGGCGGAGCAAGGTCACTCTCGCAAACATGTGTGAGGGGAGTCATCTCCCCAGCCATCCCCTCATTTAGTATTTTGAGGATGACCTCCTCACACATGCTGCGTTGCCCCGCCTCCATACCCGTAAATTTACTTGTAACCAAGGAGGCAAAGGCCTCCTCGTAGGTGGGTGTGGCATAGAGGGAGGCTGAGGCATCTTTGATCAGCTGGAGCGCTGACTCTCCCACCTCCCCCATGTTTTTCGCCCTTCTGTAGGGAAGGCGGAGGGGAGAGACTTGGGAGACAGTCAGGCTCCTACGCCTACCCCCCTCTTGGCTGCCACTACCCCCTGCCTCCTCCTGACTGCCACCTTCCACAGCCACCTCCTGGCTGAGGTCTTCCTGTGTATGAAAAAGGGACATAGTTTCAGTTATTTGTTCATCAAACACACACAATTCTCATCTAGTGACTGTTGCAAAATGTTTTCAAATACAAAACCATACAATTCTCAGCCCTGCAGTTTAGATTCTTCCCAAAAATGTCTCCCACACCACTGTCTGTTGATATGTCAATCACGTTAGGAAATAAGCAATTGGTGATCCTGAATTAACTGAACATCATTCATTATTCAACAAACTGGTTCCAAAACTACTATACCTGGAACAAGCTGGGCACCTGCACATATTCCTGACTGGAAGGCCCAGGTTGCTCCTCGGAAGCCTCATCAAGGGTGGCGTGCGTGGAAGGACGCGTGCAAGGAAGAGTCGAGAGTGACTTCCTGACAGTAGCCTGGTCTTTGAGAAAGTGGAGCCTGTCATAGTACCAGAGCGTGGGGACATGGACATCAGCTGCTGCAGCTCCAGATGCTTGTGACTTCAGGACCTTATTGCGCTCCCGGAAATAGGTAGTCTTCATGTTGTTGATCTTCACTTTTAAGTTTGCGACGGTTGCCATGGGCAGGGTAGGCTTTACAAATGCCACCAGTTTCAGCAGGGCTGCGTACCTCTTTGGTCTGTTGCTATAATCCCTGTGTTTTGCCTGCCATAAGAGGGGGAATTGCCGGTATTTATCAATGAAGTGTGGGAGAAAGCTCACGTTGTAGAACGCCTCCATCACCTCTGCAAGACACAACGCCACACAAAACAATATAAATAATGTCAGCCTAAACTCTCCTAATCTTCTCCATAAAGAAGCCTCAAGTTCTAATCAGTCTAGGCTAGTTATGTACCAACGTCAAATTGTACCTTCGTTTGTAGCGATCGTCTCGTGCGTGAGCTTTCTCTCCCCTCGTCTCCCAGATCGTGGCTACGACACAGGCGTGTGACGTTTTATATACAGTGCGCATGCGTCAAACTCCGCCCGCCCCTGACGATCTTTCTCGTCTATTCCCCACCCCTTCTCTTTACGGCGCAGTGGGGAGAGCACATGGCGGGGACACAGCAGGTGCGCCCCAAATATCCCCCCAACGAGGAGGTGGACGAGGAAAGTCCGGAGGCACAAACGTCCCGATCCCGGAGCCTGAAATTCAAGGCCTCCAATATGTCATTTGGAGAAATGTTGGAGATGGTGGACATATTAAAGAGGAGCGACTATGATGGGAAGTATGGGCCTTACCTCAACCCCAATGTCCGCAAGGCCAAGATCATGTCTAAAGTTGTGAGAAGGCTGTACAATCATTTTGGGGTACAACGATCCAAGGAGCAACTGAGGAAACGCTGGTCAGACCTGAAACTGAGGGAGGCCGATCAGTACAGAAAGATCAAGAGAATTCTTCAAAAAAGTAAGTAGTTGTGTTTTGTGTTTGATTTCTTGCTTGCATACTGCTCCATGTGGTTTGATTTTTACAAAGTTGTACATTCCAAAATGGCCACTTTCATGTTCGTCTGTGCATTCGATCGTACTCAGCCTCGATCTTTCTGCCACTGTCATGGTCGTGTGTGTGTCCATTCGATCGTACGCAACCTCGATCGTGCGGCCACTTATAATACGATGTTTGGTGGTTTTTTGGGGGAAAGGAAGTTTGTTCTCCCTAGAAATGTCATCCAGAATGTAAAGCCAATTTATTCAATGTAAAGGAGAGGTCACCCAGTAGCTGTTTACCCATCTGGACTCGAGAGCACTAGTGCTGGGACACCCAAACCCCCTTTTTATTAGCCTTTTCCACACATGTGCTCCAGTGGATACTAGAGGGGGGTCTCCATCACACAAACTTCTACCAAAAAGCTAGTCAGTTTAGCACCTTTACAAAGTGACTACATTCATGTAGTTGACATTTGTAACTGGCCAAACTAAAATAGTGTCCGTGACTTTCAAGCAATGTTTGTCATTTCCTATTTCTGCCCTCAATAGTTTGTGTTGCTAAATCTTCCTTTTGGACATTCTCATAGGGGAGCGAAAACTTGGGCCGTCTGAGGAAACCCCCAAACCAACACCTCCCAAAAAAGGGGAAAGAGCAGAAGCAGAGGAGGAGGAGGAGGAAGGAGAGATCATCGAACTTGGAGAAATTGTCACCACAACAGGTGAGTGTGGGAGAACACAGCTACTGGTAAGCTAATCCATGTATGGCTGCCTCATTTCCAACACCCCATTTTTGTTTGTTTGTGGTTTTTAGGTGACGTGGATGTTGTGGAAGAAAAATCGCACTTTACCACAGAGAGTGCCCACGTACTCATCGGAGAGATAATGGTCTGCAATCGAGATCTAGATTACATAAAGCAAAACATCAATGATGTTCAACAAAAATTGAAGAACATCATTGATGTTTTAGGAAAAATATGAAAACGCACCAAGTAATTAACACACATTTGTGCCTGCTTCTGAACACATTTGCAACTTAAAAACTGTCTGAAATTTGGAACATGCACACATTGTGTCCACATGTGCTAGCTCCCACCATGGTGGATGAATGGCAACGTTTTTTTGGGGGTGCAAACACTTTACGAACTACGAAAGTGGTTGTGGTGAAGGGGTTGCACCCCCAAAAAACGTCCATTCATCCCCATGATGGAAAATGGCACTTTTGAAGCTTCTAGGCATGTGTTTTCCCATCTAATGACCATTTTCAGACCCAAATTGTGTGCATGTTCCAAATTTCCACTTTTCGGGGGTGACCCCCCCATGTGATGAAGGCAAGATCAAACACACTTTGAACATATAGTCATGTCTGATCTTGTCTTCACTTTACAAAGTTGAACTTTCCAAGTTCCTAGGTTCTGTTTTGCTCCATGCCTGGTTTTACCAATTGCGGAATGTTTGTAAACAATGTTGTAAATAACCAAGATGTTGTCAGTTTTGGCGTGAAGATTGTAAACGCACTTGGGAATGTTTTCCTAGTAAACTTTTATTTTTCTAAATGTGTGGCTTCCTTATTTAAAAAACACAATTCATTATGTATGTAAAATGAAAAGGATATGGGGGGCAATGGGTGTTATTTACTAAAGGCAAATCCACTTTGCACTCCAATTTTCTTTCCCGGGGAACTTTTTCAATGCACTTGTAGAGCATAGCGGATTTGACTTATGTAAATGACACCCACAGTGCTTTGTACGAAAACACGGAGCACAGCATTTTGGAGAATACACACATGTCAGACCTGGTGATGAAAAGGAGTATTTTGGGTGTCAGTTATGCAGTACAAACCTTCTCTAGACCAAAGATTAGGTAGCAAACACACAACATGAGAATAATCTTTTTGGGAAGAAGAGACTGTTACCTCCTTTTGCCCAGAAAGTGCATTCCCACTGTCGAAGGCAAAGGGAAAAAATGTCAAAGTAAAATAAGCTAAAAAGAAGACTGAAATGACATGAAATCATAGGTTGGTTAAAATATCAGATTTATTAAAAAATGCCTCTCACACATCGTCAGGCAGAGCAATGGCCCCCCTACCCACAAAGTACTGCATATATTGGTCCCGGACCACACGGGCATTTAGAGGGGGCAAGCCTGGACGTGCCACTCGAAGGGCTGTGAGTTCGGCATTTGGAGGGCCCTCCACATCTGGGCCAACGGGCACCACATAGTTCCTGTTATGTCTTTTGAGGAAGTTGTGCAATATGCAACAGGCAAGAACTATGTGGTTCAGTTTGTATTCCGCCAAGTTAAATGCCGTCAGGAACAGGCGGAAGCGGCTGGCCAGGATGCCAAAAGCGTTCTCCACAACTCTTCTGGCTCTGGACAGCCTGTAGTTGAAGACCCTCTGGTCCGGGGTGAGGGTCCTCATCGGGAACGGCCTCATCACATTGGGAGTCAACGCAAACGCTTCATCTGCGACAAAGACGAAGGGGAGTCCTTCGGCATTCTCCTCTGGAGGTGGCAAGCACAGACTGCCACTTTGGAGACGCCAGTAGAACTCCGTGTGCGTAATGGCCCCACCATCCGATATCCGGCCGTTCATCCCCACGTCCACATACATAAACTCGTATGTTGCCGACACCACCGCCAACATCACTACACTATTAAACCCTTTATAATTATAATAGTAGGACCCCGAGTTGGGCGGTGGGACGATGCGGACGTGTTTCCCATCAATTGCCCCTCCGCAGTTAGGAAAGTCCCAACGGCTGGCAAAGTGGGAGGCCACAGTCTGCCATTCCTGTGGCGTGGAAGGGAACTGTGGAGTGAAACAAGAAAAAAACATTAGTCACTTTGCACCTAAACATTGCAAGCAGATTAGACAATCAACATCTTGGAACAAGAGCATTGTCTAAAATTGGAGGCTGGAAAGTATTTGCACAGAAAAGTAGAGGCTCCCCTTCACAGATTACTCACCCCCCCATCAATCCCCCCACTTCTGATGGGCCATTGGCAATAACTAGGGGTTTTGGGGGGGGGGTGGTGGACAGCTAACCCTCTGCACTTCATTGATTGGCAAATGGCTCAATAATGTGGGCTAGTTTGGCCAGACCCTCTGTACTTAACACTATTGGCAGGCCACAGGAAAGATCAAATAACATTTCAAACCCCCCCCCCCCCAAAAAAGGCAGGCACAGTGTGACATTATTAAATTACCAAGCAAGCTAATAGGAGGGAAAGAAGACAAAAAAATAGGAAATGGAATGTATGGAGGCAGCCCCTTGCACTACATGCTTTGCTGAATTCATCCCTAAAGATGCGCACTATAAAGAGGTAGGTATATAGTGTGTATGGACCTTGGGAAAGCCAGCAGATAAAGGATTGGTACCATCTGACAGAGCAGTTGGGGGGGGGGTTCCTAATGAGTTTGCCCCCCCCCCCCCACCAAAAGAACAAAAAAAGGGGGCTCTACATGAAGTAAACCACACAGCAAACATTTGTGCATATTTTAGGGGGTGTTTTGGGGCAAACAATACTATGCAGCAGACAAAAGACATTGCTTAAGTGACTAGGCCATAGGTGTCTATTGGGGCAGAAGAGCATGCTGGTGAGGTAAGTGAAGGGAAAAATGCATGAAGGAGAAAAGGGGCACAGCATATTAGAACATATTGCAATCATGGTAATTAGGGAAGGAGGTCAAAAATACAAGTCATTAGCAAACAGAGCATACATAGAAGGGAATAGTAAAGTAGAAATGTTACCTTAATATAGTCCTCCTGCAGGACCTGAATGATGGCAGAACAGGTCTCTGGAATAATGATTCCCAGGGCCTGGGGAGAGATACCTGAAGAGAACTTCAAATCCTGAAGACTTCTCCCTGTCGCCAAGTACCTCAACGTGGCAACAAGCCTCTGCTCCGGAGTAATGGCTTGTCTCATGCAGGTATCCTGCCGGCTGATAAAGGGGGTCAGCAAAGCCAAAAGACGGTGAAAATCGGGGTCCGTCATCCTGAGAAAGTTCCTGAAATCATCAGGATTATTCTCCCGGATCTCACGAAGCAAAGGCATGTGCGAGAACTGGTCACGCTGAAGCAACCAATTCTTGGTCCACATACTCCTCGTCACTCTGTTCATGGACGGGTCTTGGGTCAAAGCTAAAAGCCCGACACCAATTCCGCGTACAGCACGAACTCGGCGACGAGTACGCACGGGAAACATCGCTCAGAAGGTCACAAAAGGTCGGCTGGTCAGAACGGACAAACAGAAAGCACCGATAAACAGCAAGGCCTGAAAGAACGAAGTGAATACCAGCAACGAGCAGACAATAAGCAGTGCAAATCAAAGCGTCCTATATCAAGATATAGGCCGCAATGACCAACAAATGCGAACTGACTACACGCACTAATAAACAGATACGCACGACAAGCACAAACTGAAGAGCAGTAACGATCTGAGTCAGAAAACTGAGAAGCGCGAATCTTAAGTCACCAAACTTCCACTAACTCTCGATAAACACGGGATCAGCAGAAGGAGCCCAACGGGTGCCTGACGTGGTGCTGAATTTCCCTTTTGTAATCTCGTGGACGACGACTTACGTCACGACGTTCTTCCGGACCGGATATTCCGACAACGTAGTCCGACCGTGTGTACGCAACGCCAACATCGGACAAAGTACGTCGGACAAAGTCCGACTGACCTGGTCCGCGGATTGTCCGAGCGTGTGTATGGGGCTTTAGACATATGACATAATCTTTAGGAGTGGTCATACCCACTATACGGATACCAACTTCTGATCAAAATCTGCCTTCTCAAGAAGTTTAGTCTAAGGAGCTCCTCCTCCCAGTCACTGTTTTTAACTACATTGAAAAATCTTCCTGTAAACGGTATGTGAATATTTTTTTCCTATGTGCATATCTTTATACAAAAAATTGTTATGTTTTCTGAAAGCATTATTATACACTAAGGTTTACCCCTTTTTTGACAAATTGTTCTATCATAATATCCTTCAGATATTAGAAATGTTGCGCTCCTACCTCTGAAGAAGGAGGAAATTTGCAAAAACCTCCGAAACGCGTCAGGTGTGAGTCAACGCCTACACAAATAATATATATCTATATACTGTATGTATGTATCGTTGTTCGAAATTTTCAAAAGCTTTTATATTGTCATTTTGTCAAATGTTCTATGTATAATAATTTTTTGTAATAAAACGTTTTCTCTTAAATACATAATTCTTCATACTATATCTGGGGTTATATATCCTACATGCCTTAAAAGTCCAAACCCTTAGGGGATCCTTTTCTCTGTTTTTCCGAACTCAGATACGAAGGTCCTGGCAAAGGTCCTGGCTGCCAGACTTAATAAAGTTATCCCTAAATTGGTGCACCCGGATCAATCGGGATTTATCCCAGGGAGGTCCGCCAGTCTAAATATCAGACGGCTCTTTTTGAACTTGCAGACTCCAGTGGAAGACCGTGGAAATAGGGCCGTGCTTTCCTTGGATGCTGCCAAGGCTTTTGATACACTAGAGTGGGAGTATTTATGGAGAACATTAACACAATTTTAGATCGGGCCAAACTTCGTTAACTGGGTGAAATTATTATATGGAGCGCCTGGAGCAAGATTAAAAGTAAACAACGAATACTCTACTAGGTTTCGATTGCTGAGGGGGACAAGGCAGGGGTGCCCGTTGTCCCCCCTCCTTTTCGCCCTCGCAATCGAACCTTTGGCTCTTTCCCTAAGAGCATCCCCAGATATCAAAGTTTTCAAAAGAGGGGAAATAGAAGAAAAAGTGATTCTGTATGCAGATGACCTTTTGATACTGCTCAATGATACACAGGGTTCACTACGTGAGACTATGGGCAGAATTGAAAATTTTGGTTGTCTGTCGGGTCTTAGGATTAACTGGGATAAATCAAATCTGCTCCCTTTAGACCCATTGGAGGTTCCCCTACCCCAAGAGGCAGCGCAATTGCAAGTTGTCCATCAGTTTAAATATCTAGGGATAAATATATCAAGAGACCCTAAACAATTTATTCCTGACAATTTAGTACTACTTCTGAATAAATTTAAAGGGAAAATCCAAATCTGGAAAAAACTTCCCCTGTCAGCAGCAGGCCGCTGTAACCTAATTAAAATGGTACTCATGCCACAATTACTGTATTTACTCCATAATTCTCCAGTATGGATCTATAAGAAGTGGTTTAAAAGGATAGACACCTTATTTAGAGATTTAATTTGGAAAGGGGGCGCACCACGTATTCGTCTTAGTGTACTGCAATCATCAAATGGCGCAGGGGGTGTAGCTCTCCCGCACCCCTGGAGCTATTTTTTGGCAGCCCAGCTTCAACATATTGGGGGATGTGAGGCTACAAAAGAGGGGCGTGAGTGGAAGACTCTTCTCTATAAATCAACTCATAACTCCTTGATCGAAGTTTTAGAGGCTGGGTCCTTTCAGAAGGGGCTACCCACCCAGGACTTGATAGCAAGAGTATGGAATACAGTTAAAAAAATACTGGGATATAGCGGATTTACAGATTACTCACCTCTGTGGACAAACAATAACCTGTTCGAGATACAAAAAATGGGGTCTATTAGTGAATGGGAAAGAAAAGGCCTGCATTTTATTACTCAGATGTACCAGGAGGGGAGGCTTAGAAGCTTTCAGGATCTGAGAGAACAATTTGCGTTGCCTAAACGGTCCTTTTTTAGGTACTTGCAGATAAGGCACGCCCTGACTGAACAGTTTAAAGGGGCGGTATTCGAAAGGACCAATATTCCGGTACTACTGAGTATAGCTGAATCTGATACCCGAAAAGGGATGATCTCTAAACTATATCTACAAATACACAAGGGGAACGGGGAAGGCCAACAAATCGGATTCCAAAAAGCTAAATGGGAAGGAGATGTGGGAAATATGTCCGATACACAATGGGAAAGGATTTTAGCCCTTGCTCCCTGGGTCTCCCTCTCCTCTCCCCAGAGAATGTCACACCTTTTTCTACTACATAGAGTTTACTTTACACCAGTAAAACTTTTTAGGTTTGGCCGTAGACAAGACGATACATGTCCTAGATGTAGGAGACCGGGAGGGGACCTTATCCATATGTTTTGGAGATGTCCAAAACTATATCGATACTGGAAGGAGGTGGTGGATAGGATTGCTCAGGTATTTAATACCAATCTTGACCTGGATCCTATCCTGTGTGTACTCGGGGGATTGGAGAAGGAGGGTAGGTCAAAAGAGATGCAGCTGGCAATTATCCGATGCCTTTTTCAGGCTAGAAAATTAATAGCCCAAAAATGGCAATCCTCTACCCCACCATCCACCCAGGAGTGGGAACAGAATATGGAGAGAGTGATTCTCATGGAAAAAACTACTTATATAAAACAGGGTAATTACACCAAATTTCAGAGGATATGAAAAATGTGGTTTGAACAAACTCGGATTTAGTAATACTATCTGGATAACAACATGTGAGGATTAAGACGTTAAGTGTCATAGGGAGTGGTAGAGAGTATGAGGATGGATGAAGGGGTGGAGGGGGTGGGAAAGGGGGAGATGAATGGGAAGCTGGAGGGGAAATAGGCATTGTAATTATAATATACAGCCCTCTCTCACAGCTTAAGGCAAGGAGGATGCATGTGATTGTATATACAAATTTGTAAGTGATTGTAATAGAATGTGTAATTTTTGTTGTAAGTGTTAAAATTTAATAAAAATATTTGGTTAAAAAAAAAGAAGCCCTGTATAGTTTGACCCCCCATGGTCAGGGGATGATTACTATACAGAAGATCCTTCAACAGGGTTCTCGTCATGATAAAACTCTGAACGAGTTTATATTGAATAGTTTGGCCTACATCCTAAACCACAATTTTTTCATTTTCACTGGCTCCCACTTCCTCCAGGGGCATGGAGTGGTGATGGGGACTTGCTGTGCCCCATTGTACGCTAACCTGTACCTGGGGGAGTGGGAGCGGTCCCTCCTGGATGATGAGGACCTTGTCGCGTACACGAGCCACATATCCACGTGGCTTCGGTATATCGAGGATGTCTTCCTCATCTGGGAGGTGACCACAGATAGGCTTCTGGAGTTTTTTGATCGAATCAATATAAACAAACACAATTTGAAATGTACTATGTCGCATGACCATGATACGATCACTTTCTTGGATGTTCAAATAAAACAGGATTCAGAAGGAAAGTTACACAGTACACTGTTTCACAAAAGTACCTCGGGAAACACAGTCCTGTATACGCACAGTTTCCATCCAGTACCACTGAAAAACTCTATTCCATATGGGCAATATTTGCGCCTTCATTGTTAAATGAAGAGGCCACTAAACTTCAAACTAGATTGATGGAAAGAGGCTCAGACTAGAGCAAAAATGTTGTTCAAACAAAAAAACAAAAAATAATTCTGACTTCGATACAACTAGGGTAATTATGCGGTACTCTAGACAACATGAAGAAATTTGAAAAATAGTCCAAAAACATTGGACGATTCTTACAGATGATCCGAGAGTAAATTAATTTGTGACAATCTGTCCGTCAATAACATACAAATGAGCTACATCCTTAAAGGATAAACTCGTTCAGAGTAAGTTCAGAAATGAACAACAACGAAAGAAACACTGTCCAATTTTTGGTTCCTTTCCATGTGGACATTGCTCCTTTTGCCCTTTCATACGTAAAGAAAAAAACTCCCGTCTCCCGAATGGGGAAAATTTTAAATCCACACACTTTACGAATTGCCAAACTCAAGGTGTACTACTTGCTACTTTCTAGGCTCCCAGGAGCCTGCCTACACATTGTGTGTAGAAAAAAGGCACTTAGAAGATGTGGTTCTGGGGTAGTGCCCAGGTCAGTAGGTGACCCTGAAAGAAATCAACAAGCTTAGAGATGGTGTTACAGGGAGTAATAAAAACTGTAATAAAAGAAATATCAAAGCACTTTCACACTTTGTACACTTGCACAATGTCAGGGGTTTTGTAGAATTAGAGTCAGGTGTATGATTAACCAATTATACTAAGCAGGTGCTAATGATCATCAATTTCATATGTAGGGTGAAACAGTCATTACCTGAAACAGAAACAGCTGTGTGGGAGGCTGGAAACTGGCTAAGGAATAGCCAAACTCTGCTACTAAAGTGGGGTTGTGGAAGACAGTTTCATGTCACAGGTCATACACCATGGCAAGACTGAGCACAGGAACAAGATACAAGGTAGGTATACTGCAACAGCAAGGTCTCTCCCAGGCAAAGATCTGAAAGCAGACTGGGGCTTCAAGATGTGCTGCTCAAGCTCTTTTGAAGAAGCAAAAAGTAACAAGCAAAGTTGAGGTCTGTTAACCACTTTAGCCCCGAAAGATTTGGCTGCTCAATGATCAGGCCATTTTTTGCGATACGGCACTGCATCAATTTAACTGACAATTGTGCAGCTGTGTGACGCTGTACCCAAAAAATTTTTTCCCAGAAATAGAGCTTTCTTTTGGTGATCATCTGATTTGATCATCTCTGCAGTTGTTATTTTTTGCGCTATAAACAAAAGAAGAGTGACAATTTTGAAAACAAACACAATATTTTTACTTTTTGCTATAATAAATATCCCAATTTTTTTTCAAAAAAACTAATTTTTTCCTCAGTTTAGATGTATTCTTCTACATATTCTTGGTAAAAAAAAAGAAAAATATCAATAGGAGTATATTGATTGGTTTGCGCATAAGTAATATATCTACAAAATAGGGGATAGATTTATGGCATTATTCTTTTTTTTTTTACTAGTAATGGTGGCGATCTACGATTTTTATCGGGACTGCGATATTGCGGCGGACACATCGGACACTTCTGACACATTTTTTGGAATCAATTATACAGCAATCAGTGATATAAAAATTCACTGATTACTGTATATATGTCACTGGCAGGGAAGAGGTTAACACTAAGGGGTGATCAAGGGTTTAAGTTTTCCCTAGGTGTGTTCTAACTGTGGGGGGATGGGACTGACTAGGGGAGGAGAGAGATCTGTGTTCATATTTAGTATGAACACACGATCTGTCTCTTCTCCCATGAGAGAACCGGGATTTGTGTGTCTACACACACAGATCCCGGTTCTCGCTCTTTCATGAGCGATCGCGGGTGCCCGGCGGTCATGGCGCCTTGGCTCCGGGCACACGCTGTGGGCATGTGTGCCTTCTACAGCATCTTAAAGGGCCGACGTACAGCTAAGAAGGCTCGTCCAGGGGGTTACCGGTTAATGTAGTGGTCGATCAAAGAAACTTAATACAGCAGATGACACACATCATGCTTTGTTCCCTTCAACTTCAGGAGATGTCCAGCAGTGCCATCAGCACAGAAATGGCAGGAACCAGTGGGGTCCAAGTACACCCATCTACGGTCCAGAGAAGTTTGGCAATAAGTGGTCTTCATGGAAGAATTGCAGAAAAAAAAAGCCATACCTCTGTATTGGAAACAAGGCTAGGCGACTCAACAACGCATAAAAACATGGGAACTGGGGTGTAGAAAAATGTCAGCAGGTGCTCTGATCTAATGAGTCAAAATCTGAAATATTTGGCTGTAGCAGGAGGCAGTTTGTTCACAGAGGGCTGGTGAGAGTCCATTTGGTACTTGAAAAGTCCCACAATTCTAGTTTCAAATTCGCTTGTTTTGTATATGGAATGTGGTGCCCATTTATGTCTTCCCTCCATCCATCTATTGTACTGTATATGGTAAGTTGTTAAAATGTACCAAGGTGGGTTGTTAAGTGTTGGGTGAGCCAGGTCCCATTACACAGGAACATTATATCCAATGACTTCTCTGGGCATGGTGCTACACTTACTTTTGTCTGAGCTCTAAAAATATTCTTGTGAAGTGTATGTAAAGTCCAAACTCTTTTTATTATTTATTACATAGGGAAGAAATGAAACCCCATATAGGGTTATTTTTTCCCTGCTGGGTCCCATAGGGGTGATTTTGCTTCATTTTATGTCTTGGAGATGCAACAGGATATGAAAGTGAATGAAATCCTCATCTTAGGGAGTGGTTACAGGATCAGGTGACCCAAAGGAAAGATTCTTCATCATCTTTTGCACTGGTGACAATTAAAAATTTTTGGATTTCCACTCACTTTCTCTTTGTGGCAATGACTATCAGCACATACAGAATTTTTAATCTTCCCAACAGGGATGCGGGCATCAAGTAAAACGTGATAAAGGGTTTAACCCTTGAACCCTTTTCTCTATCCAATACTTAAATATACCTTTACATACACTAAGAAAAGGTAACCTTGCAGTCTAAAGCCCCATACACACGCGTGGATTATCCAAGGACCAGGTCCGTCGGATCCTGTCCGTCGTACTTTGTCCGATGTTGGTGTTGCGTACACACGGTCGGACAACGTTGTCGGAATTTCCGGTCTACAAGAACGTCGTGACGTAAGTCGTCTTCCACGAGACTAGAAAAGGGAAGTTCAGCACCACGTCAGGCACCCGTTGGGCTCCTTCTGCTGATCCCGTGTTTATCGCGAGTTAGTCGAATTTTGGGGACTTAAGATTCGCGCTTCTCAGTTTTGTCACTCAGATCGTTACTGCTCTTCAGTTTGTGCTTGTCGTGCGTATCTGTTTATTAGTGCGTGTAGTCAGTTTGCATTTGTTGGTCATTGCGGCCTATATCTTGATATAGGACGCTTTGATTTGCACTGCTTATTGTCTGCTCGTTTCTGGTATTCATTTCGTTCTTTCAGGCCTTGCTGTTTATCGGTGCTTTCTGTTTGTCCGTTCTGACCAGCCGACCTTTTGTGAGTGATGTTTCCCGTACATACTCGTCGCCGAGTTCGTGCTGTACCCGGAATTGGTGTCTGGCTTTTAGCTTTGAGCCAAGACCCGTCCATGAACAGAGTGACAAGGAGTATGTGGACCAAGAATTGGTTGCTTCAGCGTGATCAGTTCTCGCACATGCCTTTGCTTCGTGAGATCCGGGAGAATAATCCTGATGATTTCAGGAACTTTCTCCGGATGACGGACCCCGTTTTTCACCATCTTTTGGCTTTGCCGACCCCTTTTATCAGCCGGCAGGATACCTGCATGAGACAAGCCATCACTCCGGAGCAGAGGCTTGTTGCTACGTTGAGGATTTGAAGTTCTCTTCAGGTATCTCTCCCCAGGCCCTGGGAATCATTATTCCAGAGACCTGTTCTGCCATCATCCAGGTCCTGCAGGAGGACTATATTAAGGTAACATTTCTCCTTTACTATTCCCTTCTATGTATGCTCTGTTTGCTAATGTCTTGTGTTTTTGACCTCCTTCCCTAATTACCATGATTGCAATATGCTCTAATATGCTGTGCCCCTTTTCTCCTTCATGCATTTTTCCCTTCACTTACCTCCCCAGCATGCTCTTCTGGCCCAATAGACACCTATGGCCTAGTCACTTAAGCAATGTATTTTGTCTGCTGCATAGTATTTTTTTTCCCCCAAACACCCCCTAAAATATGCACAAATGTTTGCTGTGTGGTTTACTTCATGTAGAGCCCCTTTTTTCCCTTTTTTTTTGGGGGGGGGGTGCCAAATGCATTCTGAACCCCCTCCCCCAACTGCTCTGTCAGATGGTACCAATCCTCTATCTGCTGGCTTTCCAAAGGTCAATAGACACTATATACCTACCTCTTTATAGTGGGCATCTTTAGGGATGAATTCAGCAAAGCATGTAGTGCAAGGGGCTGGCTCAATACTTTCCATTTCCTCTTTTTTTGTGTTCTTTCCCTCCTATTAGCTTGCTAGGTAATTTCAGAATGTCCAAATGTGCGTTCCTTTTTTTGGGGGGGGGGGGGGATTTAGAATGTTATTTTATCTTTCCTGTGGGCTGCCAATAGTGTTAAGTAAGGAGGGTCTGCCCAAACTAGCACACATTATTGAGCCATTTGGCAATCAATGAAGTGCAGAGGGTTACCTGTCCAAACCCCCCCCAAACCCCTAGTTATTGTCAATGGCCCATCAGAAGTGGGGCGATTGATGGGGGGTGAGTCATCTGCTAGGGGGACCCTCTACTTTACGTTGCAAATACTTTCCAGCTCTAAATGTAAAAGTCTGATCTTGTTCCAAGATGTTAGTGTCTAATCTGCTTGCAATGTTTATGTGCAAAGTGACTAATATTTTTTTCTTGTTTCACTCCACAGTTCCCTTCCACGCCACAGGAATGGCAGACTGTGGCCTCCCACTTTGCCACCCGTTGGGACTTTCCTAACTGCGGAGGTGCAATTGATGGGAAACACGTCCGCATCGTCCCACCCCCCAACTCGGGGTCCTACTATTATAATTACAAGGGGTTTAATAGTGTAGTGATGTTGGCGGTGGTGTCGGCGACATACGAGTTTTTGTATGTGGACGTGGGGATGAACGGCCGCATCTCGGATGGTGGTGCCATTGCGCACACGGAGTTCTACTGGCGTCTCCAAAGTGGCAGTCTGTGCTTGCCACCTCCAGAGGAGAATGCTGAAGGACTCCCCTTCGTCTTTGTCGCAGATGAAGCGTTTGCGTTGACTCCCCATCTGATGAGGCCCTTCCCGATGAGGACCCTCACCCCAGACCAGAGGGTCTTCAATTACAGGCTGTCGAGAGCCCGCAGAGTGGTGGAGAACACCTTCGGGATCCTGGCCAGCCGCTTCCGCCTTTTTTTGACGGCTATTAACTTGGCGGAATACAAACTCAACCACATTGTTCTTGCCTCTTGCATATTGCACAACTTTTTGAAAAGACACAACAGCAACTATGTGGTGACCGTTGGCCCAGATGTTGAGGGCCCTTCCAATGCCGACCTCACAGCCCTTCAAGCGGCACGTCCAGGCTTCCCCCCTCTAAATGCCCGCGCGGTCCGCGAGCAATATATGGACTATTTTGTGGGTAGGGGGGCCATTGCTCTGCCTGACGATGTGTGAGAGGCATTTTTAAATAAATATATTTTTTGAACAAACCTATGTTTTCTGGTCGTTTCCATATTCTAGCTTATTTGAGATATACATGTTTGCCCTTTAGCTTCAACAGTGGGAATGCACTTTCTGGGCAAAAGGAGGTAACAGTCTCTCCTTCCCAAAAAGATTCTTCTCATGTTGTGTGTTTGATACCTAATCTTTGGTCTAGAGAAGGTTTGTAGTGCATCACTGACACCCAAAATACTCATTTTCAGCACCATGACAGAAATGTGTGTATTACCAAAACTGTTGTGCTACGTGTTTTCAAACAAATCACTGTGGGTGTCATTTACATAAGTCAAATCTACTATGCTCTACAAGTGCAGTGCAAAAGTGCCCTGGAAAAGAAACTTGCAGTGCAAACTGGACTTGCCTTTAGTAAATAACACCCATTGCCCCCCAAATCCTTTACATTTGACATACATAATGCTTTTTTTTTTTTTTAAATAAGGAAGCCACACATTTAGAAAATTAAAAAAGTTTACTTGCAACACATTCACAAGTGCATTTACAAACTTCTTGCCAAAACTGACAAGATCTTGGTTCTTGACAACATTGTTTACAAACATTCTGCATTTGGTAAAACCAGGCATGGAGCAAAACAGAACATAGGAATTAGGAAAGTTCAACTTTCTAAAGTGAAGACAAGATCAGACATGACTATATGTTCAAAGTGTGTTTGATCTTGCCTTCATCACATGGGGGGTCACCCCTGGAAAGTGGAAATTTAGAACATGCACACAATTTGGGTGTGAAAATGGTCATTAGATGGTAAAACACATGCCTAGAATCTTCAAAAGTGCCATTTTCCATCATGGGGATGAATGGACGTTTTTTGGGGGTGCAACCCCTTCACCACAACCACTTTAGTCGTTCGTAAAGTGGTTGCACCCCCAAAATAACGTTGTCATTCATCCACCATGATGGGAGCTAGCACATGTGGACACAATGTGTGCATGTTCCAAATTTCACACAGTTCTTAAGTTGCAAATGTGTTCAGAAACAGCCACAAATGTGTGTTAATTACTTGGTGCGTTTTCAGATTTTTCCTAAAACATCAATGATGTTCTTCAATTTTTGTTGAACATCATTGATGTTTTGCTTTATGTCATCTAGATCTCGATTGCAGACCATTATCTCCCCGATGAGTACGTGGGCACTCTCTGTGGTAAAGTGCGATTCTTCTTCCACAACATCCACGTCACCTAAAAACAACCAAAAAAAACACAAATGTGTTTTGGAAATGACGCAGGCATACATTGATTAGCTTACCAGTAGCTGTGTTCTCCCACACTCACCTGTTGTGGTGACAAGTTCTCCAATTTCTATGATCTCTCCTTCCTCCTCCTCCTCCTCTGCTTCTGGTCTTTCCCCTTCTTTGGGAGGTGTTGGTTTTGTGGTTTCCTCAGACGTCACGAGTTTTCGCTCCCCTATGAGAAGGTACAAAAGGAAGATTTAGCAACACAATCTATTGAGGGCAGAAATAGGAAAGGTCAAACATTGCTTGAAAGTGAGGGACAATATTTTTGTTTGGCCAGTTACAAATGACAACAACATGAATGTAGTCACTTTGTAAAGGTGCTAAACTTCATACCTTTTTGGTAGAAGTTTGTCTGATGGAGACCCCCCTCTAGTATCCACTGGAGCACATGTGTGTTAAAGCATAATAAAAAGTGCGTTTGGGTGTCCCAGCACTAGTGCTCTAGAGTCCAGATGGGTAATCAGCTACTGGGTGACCTCTCCTTTACATAGAATAAATTGGCTTTACATTCTTGATGACATTTCTAGTGAGAACAAACTTCCTTTCCCCAAAATAAACACCAAACATCGTATTATAAGTGGCCGAACGATCGAGGTTGAGTACGATCGAATGGACACACACGAACATGACACTGGCAGAAAGATCGAGGTTGAGTACGATCGAATGCACAGACGAACATGAAAGTGGCCATTTTAGAATGTACAACTTTGTAAAAATACAAACACATGGAGCAGTATGCAAGCCAAAAATCAAACACAAAACACAACTACTTACTTTTTTGAAGAACTCGCTTGATCTTTCTGTACTGATCGGGCTCCCTCAGTTTCAGGTCTGACCAGCGTTTCCTCAGTTGCTCCTTGGATCGTTGTACCCCAAAATGATTGTACAGCCTCCTCACAACTTTAGACATGATCTTGGCCTTGCGGACATTGGGGTTGAGGTAAGGCCCATACTTCCCATCATAGTCGCTCCTCTTTAATATGTCCACCATCTCCAACATTTCTCCAAAAGACATATTGGAGGCCTTGAATTTCAGGCTCCGGGATCGGGACGTTTCTGCCTCCGGCCTTTCCTCGTCCTCCTCCTCGTTGCTGCAATATTTGGGGTGCACCTGCTGTGTCCCCGCCATGTGCTCTCCCCACTGCGCCGTAAAGAGAAGGGGTGGGGAATAGACGAGAAAGATCGTCAGGGGCGGGCTGAGTTTGACGCATGCGCACTGTATATAAAACGTCACACGCCTGTGTCGTAGCCACGATCTGTGAGACGAGGGGAGAGAAAGCTCACGCACGAGAGGATCGCTAGAACGAAGGTACAATTTGACGTTGGTACATAACTAGCCTAGACAGATTAGACCTTGAGGCTTCTTTATGGAGAAGATTAGGAGAGTTTTGCCTGACATTATTTATAGTGTTTTGTGTGGTGTTGTGTCTTGCAGAGATTATGCAGGGATTCAACGACGTGAGTTTTCTCCCCCTGTTCATTGATAAATACAGGGAAATTCCCCTTTTATGGCAGGCCAAACACCCCCATTACGGCCACAAAGCAAAGAGGTACGCAGCCCTGCTGAAACTTGTGGAATTTGTAAAGCCAAGGTTCCCCACGGCAACTGTTGGTAAGATAAGAAAGAAAATTGGCAGCCTGAGGAGTGCGTATATCAGGGAGCGCAAGAAGTTCCTGAAGTCCCAAGAATCTGGAGCTGCAGCAGATGAGGTCTATGCCGCCAAGCTCTGGTACTATGACAGCCTCCATTTTCTCAAAGACCAGACTGATGTCACGGAGTCACTCTCGCCTCCTCCTTCCACGCTTCCTTGCGCGCAGGCCACCCCTGATGAGGCTTCCGAGGAGCAACCTGGGCCTTCCAGTCTGGAAGAGGTGGAGGAGCCCAGCTTGAGCCAGGTATAGTAGTTTGGGAACAAATTTTGTGAAAAATCAATGATGTTCAGTTAATTCTGGATCCCCAATTGCTTAGTTCCTAACGTGTTTGACATATCAACTGACAGTAGTGTTGGAGACATTTGGGGCAAGAATATAAACTGCTGGGCTGAGAATTGTATGGTTTTCTATTTGTAACCATTTTGCAACAGTCACTAGCTGAAAATTGTGTGTGTTTGATGAACAAATAACTGAAACTATGTCCCTTTTTCATACACAGGAAGACCTCAGCCAGGAGGTGGCTGTGGAATGTGGCAGTCAGGAGGAGGAAGGGGTTAGTGGCAGCCAAGAGGTGGGTAGTGGCAGCCAAGAGGGGGGTAGGCCTAGGAGCCTGACTGACTCCCAAATCCCTCCCCTCCGCCTTCCCTACAAAAGGGCGAGAAGGGGTGGTGAGGCGGGAGAGTCAGCGCTCCGGATGATCAGAGAGGCTTCAGCCTCCCTACATGCCACACCCACCGACGAGGAGACCTTTGCCTCCTTGGTTGTCACGAAAATGATGGGTATGGAGGTGGGGCAACGCAACATGTGTGAGGATGTCATCCTCAAAGCCCTAAATAAGGGGATGGCTGGGGGGATGACCCCACTCACACATGTTTGCCATAGTGACCATGCTCCGCCTCCTCCTCCTCCTCCTTCTGTCACCCCACCAGCACCACAGCCACAGCGTACAAGGAAGCGTGGAAGAAAGACCTGAGAGTGACGACCTGGATTTAGTCTGGTCTGAGAGAAGATGGAGCCTCTCGTAGTACCAGAGCCTGGGGACCTAGATGGCATCTGCTGCAGTTCCGGATGTTTTGGACTTCAGGACCAAATAGCACTCCCTTATTATTTAGATACGTACTCCTCAGGCCCCCAATTTTAGACGCTTCAAAAATGATGGTTGCCGTGGGGGTCCAAGGCTTTGCAAATTCCCCAAGTTTCTCCATCGCTGCGTTCCTCTTTGTTTTGTTGCTGAGACCTAAATAAAGGTATTTTTGATTTGAAAAAATCATTGCCATTGTGTTTTACTTTTCTACAATGACAGTTTATTTGGGAGTAGGCAGGTACATTTCACTAATCATAAAGTATAATTAACAAGGGGCACCAACAACAAACAAACTCCTAGTAAATTTAAGCAACAAATAGAAATGTTAATAATGTTGTTTTGCTAAGTTGAGACACACAACCCCCCCTCAAAAAAAAAAAAAAACATCTCCTTAAAATATGTATTCCAAAAAAAATACAAAAATGACAAATCATCCAAAAAATATAACAAAGATTCTTTTACGATCTGAGTAAAAATAAACATGTAGTCTAGAAATCATGAAAACTAATAAAGAACTAAGTTTGTGAGAAGTGCGGGTGAATAGGAGCAGCTAAAACATGTAATTCTTCTTGCATTGTAAAGAAAAAGAGAATGCGCTGTATTAAAGACATTTTAACATTGCAGCGTGATGAATGTGCTGTGTCGATTAGGAAAGGTAGTTTTACCTGACCGAGCGCTTCCGTCACAGAATTTCTTCTGAGCATGCGTAGCACTTTGTCCGTCGGACTACGCTACACACGATCGGATTTGGTGTGATCGGACTTTGTTGTCGGAAAATCTATCCAGCAGGAGATAGGACTTTGTCCGTCGGACAATCCGATGGAAACTGTCCGATGGTGCCTACACACGGTCGGAATTTCCGACAACATTGTCCGATAGGACAGAATCCATCGGAAAATCCGACCGTGTGTATGGGGCTTAATGCCGCGTACACACGGTCGGAATTTTCGATGGAAACAGTCCGGTGGGAGCTTGTCATCGGATTTTCTGACCGTGTGTATGACCATCGGTCTTTTTCTGTCGGAATTTCCGGCGGACTTTGGATTGAGAACCTGTTCTTAATTTTTCCGACGGAAAACCTTTCTATCGGATTTTCCGATCGTATGTATGCAATTCCGACATGCAAAATTCCGACGCATGCTCGGAAACAATTCGACGCATGCTCAGAAGCATTAAACTTCCCTTTTATAGTGCAGTTGAATGTGTTGTATGCAGTGGTGTTATTGACCGTCAAAATTTGGTGTGACCGTGTGTAGGCAAGACAGTTTGAGCAAAATTCCGTCGGAATTCCGACGGGAAAACCGATCGTGTGTACGCGGCATAACATTTGTATATATATTATGACTATGGGTTTTATTAGGAAGTTTTAGCACAGCATGTGGAAACAGTAGGGTTAATTGCAAGCTGGTCCTCTGGAGAAATGCATTTGTTGTAATGTGGAGGCAGTGAGGACCTCTCATGGCTCCAACTTGGAGCTGAAGAGGAAAACTGCATAATGAAATAACTGGCGTCCCAGTGCATGCCGGAGCTGTCTTAAGAAAATTCAGAAGTATCTGAAGACTGTGATGACTATAAAGGCCCGTACACATGATCGGACCTTCTGACGGGAAATGTTGGATGTCAGGCTGTTGGTGGACAATCCGACCGTGTGTATGCTCCATCGGACAATTTTCTGACTTTCCGCCAACAAATAGCTAGCATGTTTTCAAATTTTCCGCCAACAAATGTGTGTTGTCGGACTTTCTGATCGTGTGTACACAAGTCCGTCGTACAAAAGTCCAAAGTACAAACACGCATGCTCGGAAGCTGAAGCGGTCGGTCTTGTTAACTAGCTTTCGTAATGGAGAAGTAACATTTGTGACGTGGCAAATTATGAAATCTCCAAATGCAGCGCACAATTCTCTTCTTTAATGGGATAATAATGAAGCTGCTTTGCTGGTGATACTGATGGAGTTATTGCAAATTAAGTTTTAAAGGCTTTTTTTTTATTTGGGCAAGTTACCACAACACCATTATCCCGTAGTTTTTAAGATCAAAGCTACAACTATTTTGGTGTCCCTTTGGTAATTTTACATTGTATTTTTTTAAATGTAACTGCCTACTCCCAAACTGTCATTTGAAGTAAAACACAGAGCCAAGTATTATTCTCCACAATTTTTTTATTGTGCATTAAAAAAAAAATAATAATAATAATAATAATTAGACATGCTATATGCCAATAGAACTTAACCAAAAAGTGCATTCTATGCATCCAAAAATATAGAAAATATATCAAATCAAATCATTATTCAACCAAAAAAATTATGTCAAAGCAATAACTCCAAGGCCAATAATAAATAACACATTATATGCTCTGATGTCTTGTTGACGAACGGCCGTTCAGAAACTAACTGAAAAGCGCGAAATATAAAGCATGAACTGAAAAGTGCTAAATGAAAAACGCGAAAGGAAAAGCGCAAATCAACACTCACCAAATTCTACTAACACGAAATTAGCAGAAGGAGCCCAAAGGGTGGCGCTAAAGAGCTGAAAAAACACGTAGTACATCTAGTACGTCACAAAACTACTATACCTGGAACAAGCTGGGCTCCTCCACCTCTTCCAGACTGGAAGGCCCAGGTTGCTCCTCGGAAGCCTCATCAGGGGTGGGCTGTGCGCAAGGAAGCAACAATCCGATTCGGAAAAATATGAAAACGCAAAGTAATTAACACACATTTGTGCCAGCTTCAGAACACATTTGCAACTTAAAAACTGTCTGAAATTTTGAACATGCACACATTGTGTCCACATGTGCTAGCTCCCACCATGGTGGATGAATGGCAACGTTTTTTTGGGGGTGCAAACACTTTACGAACTACGAAAGTGGTTGTGGTGAAGGGGTTGCACCCCCAAAAAACGTCCATTCATCCCCATGATGGAAAATGGCACTTTTGAAGCTTTCTAGGCATGTGTTTTACCATCTAATGACCATTTTCAGTCCCAAATTGTGTGCATGTTCCAAATTTCCACTTTTCGGGGGTGACCCCCCCATGTGATGAAGGCAAGATCAAACACACTTTGAACATATAGTCATGTCTGATCTTGTCTTCACTTTACAAAGTTGAACTTTCCAAGTTCCTAGGTTCTGTTTTGCTCCATGCCTGGTTTTACCAATTGCGGAATGTTTGTAAACAATGTTGTAAATAACCAAGATGTTGTCAGTTTTGGCGTGAAGATTGTAAACGCACTTGGAATGTTTTCCTAGTAAACTTTTATTTTTCTAAATGTGTGGCTTCCTTATTTAAAAAACACAATGCATTATGTATGTAAAATGAAAAGGATATGGGGGGCAATGGGTGTTATTTACTAAAGGCAATCCATTAGTCAATCTGGGCCAACGGGCACCACATAGTTCCTGTTATGTCTTTTGAGGAAGTTGTGCAATATGCAACAGGCAAGAACTATGTGGTTCAGTTTGTATTCCGCCAAGTTAAATGCCGTCAGGAACAGGCGGAAGCGGCTGGCCAGGATGCCAAAAGCGTTCTCCACAACTCTTCTGGCTCTGGACAGCCTGTAGTTGAAGACCCTCTGGTCCGGGGTGAGGGTCCTCATCGGGAACGGCCTCATCACATGGGGAGTCAACGCAAACGCTTCATCTGCGACAAAGACGAAGGGGAGTCCTTCGGCATTCTCCTCTGGAGGTGGCAAGCACAGACTGCCACTTTGGAGACGCCAGTAGAACTCCGTGTGCGTAATGGCCCCACCATCCGATATCCGGCCGTTCATCCCCACGTCCACATACATAAACTCGTATGTTGCACGACACCACCGCCAACATCACTACACTTTTAAACCCTTTATAATTATAATAGTAGGACCCCGAGTTGGGCGGTGGGACGATGCGGACGTGTTTCCCATCAATTGCCCCTCCGCAGTTAGGAAAGTCCCAACGGCTGGCAAAGTGGGAGGCCACAGTCTGCCATTCCTGTGGCGTGGAAGGGAACTGTGGAGTGAAACAAGAAAAAAAAAATAGTCACTTTGCACCTAAACATTGCAAGCAGATTAGACAATCAACATCTTGGAACAAGAGCATTGTCTAAAATTGGAGGCTGGAAAGTATTTGCACAGAAAAGTAGAGGCTCCCCTTCACAGATTACTCACCCCCCCATCAATCCCCCACTTCTGATGGGCCATTGGCAATAACTAGGGGTTTTGGGGGGGGGGTGGTGGACAGCTAACCCTCTGCACTTCATTGATTGGCAAATGGCTCAATAATGTGGGCTAGTTTGGCCAGACCCTCTGTACTTAACACTATTGGCAGGCCACAGGAAAGATCAAATAACATTTCAACCCCCCCCCCCCCCCCAAATACGAGGCATTAGTCAGAAATGTTAGACTGATAAGCTTGGTATTGTGAGGCATGCACTTTTTGCATCAAGGAAATGTCATTTAGGTTATGGTATGTTACAATAAGAGCAGAGATAAAATTCTAACAAGGAAGTTACTACTGAAAAGAAAAAACTAAAAGAATGGTTTAGTTTTTAGACATGTGTTAACCCCTTTTATAGGTATGTGAAGTCTGATATGTTAGACTGTAAAGCCGAATATACAGCCGGTAAAATATGTATTGAACACGTCACCATTATTCTAGGTAAATCTATTTCTAAAAGTGCTATTGACATGAAATTTTCATAACATGTCAGTAACAACCCATGCATTCCACACATACAAAGAAACCAAACCAAATAAGTTCAGAAATTAAGTTAGGTGAAATAAAATGGAATGACATGCGGAAAAAGTATTGCACACATGAAAAAAGGGAGGTGCAAAAAGACATGGAAAGCCAAGACATCAGCTGAAATCTATCAGTAATTAGAAAGCAATCCTGCCCCTTGTCAGTGAAAATTAATATCAGCTGGTTCAGTCTCAACCGATGGCCTATAAAAAGGGTCTCTTATTACCAAGGTGTCACACAAGAAACATCTCATGATGGGTAAAAGCAAAGCACTTTCAAGACCTTCATAAAACATACGGATGGTATTGGTTTACAGAAAGGTTTCTAAACTTCTGAATGTTCCAGTGAGCACTGTTGGGGCCATAATCCAAAAGTGGAAAGAGCATAATTTCACCATAAACAAGCCATGACCAAGTGCTCCTCGCAAGATTTCTGACAGAGCCAAGGAACACTTGTGGAGAGATTCAGGAAGACGTGGAATTAGCAGGTACAATTGTTTCAAAGAAAATAATAGGTAATGCACTCAACCGCCATGGCCTGTATGCACACTTACCAGACAAGACTCCATTGCTGAAGAAAAAGCATGTTGAAGCTCGTTTAAAATTTGCTGCACAACATGTAGACAAGCCTGTGAAATTCTGGGAGAATATAGTCTCGTCAGATGAGACCAAAATTGAACTCTTTGGATGCCATAATACACACCATGTTTGCAGGCCAAATGGCACCGCACATCACCCCAAAAACAATATACCAACAGTGAAGTTTGGAGGTGGGGACATCATGGTGTGGGGCTGTTTTTCAACATATGGTACTGGCAAACTTCATATCATTGAAGGAAGGATAAATAGAAAAATATATGAAGACATTCTTGATAAAAAATTTGCTGCCATCTACCAGGATGATGAAGATGAAATGAGGGTGGGCATTTCAGCAAGACACTGATCCATTTAGATATCCACTTGCTGATCGCAATATATATATATGTGTTTTGTAAATTTAATGTTCCTATAGCCACAGTTGGGTTTTTGGGTTAATTGTACCAAATTATGGTTTCAGTACCAGTCTGGCTTGATTGCACTGTGTTCTGTTTGGCCATAGGTGTTGTTGTCACCCCTGGCAAGTACAAGAACGCAGTTTGGCTGGGCGTATTGAGTGGCAATCTCTCTCGGAACCAACCAGTGAGGGTGTCGTGTTGTGAATGGCTATTCTCTGGATTCCTATAGTGAGAGACTTTCAAGTATTTGAGCAGTTCCAAGAGTACCTGAACTTTCTACCCAACCCCTCTATCCTTTACTGAGAGACTGTGTTTTGTCTACCCTTTTTTGCAAATAAAAATCCCAAAGCGGATCCAGTGTCAGTTTCTGCAATTCTTTGGGCCATCTACCTCGGGAAACCCCTAGACAACTATGAGGTCAAGAAGGTAACGGTAAGCCCAATTTATACCAGCAGCTATATGCATACATTTCGGCTTGCAAATGATGTATTGGGGTTATGGCTGAAGATTACAGTCATAAACTGGTATTTTTTTTTTCAGCCGGTGATTGGCTCAGGTTTACCGTTTTTACCGGCGTGCCTGAGAAACGATTCGACCGTTCGCATGGCTTGCCATAGAGGGGACCAGAGACCAGATCCTCTGGTCGCCTGTATGATCTTGAAGGACCAAAGCAACGTCATGACGTCACTTACAGTCTAGGGTAGAAGTAAACAATTTTTTTATAAAGCAAAAGATCAAAAAACATTGTATGGACAATTTAAAAATAAAAATAAAAAATAAAATTAATAAGAAAAAAAATGAAAGCGCCCCCATCCCTCCGTGCTCGCATGCAGAAGCAAGCACATTAGTAAGTTGCGCATGCATATTTAAACGTTATTGGTACCACACATGTGAGGTATCATCGTGAACATTAGAGGGAGGGCAATAATTATAGAGCTAGACCTCTTATGTAATTCTAAACAGGTAATAAGTATTGTAGTTTGTCGCCATTCCACAAGCGTGTACAATTTTAAAGTGTGACATGTTAGGTATCTATTTACTCAGCATAACATCATCTTTTATATTTTACCAAAAAATCGGGTTGTATATTGTGGGTTTTTTTTACATTACAATTGATTATTGTGTATTTTTCCCCCCCAAAAAAATGCATTTGAAAAAACGCTATGCAAATACCGTGTGACATAAAAATTTGCAGCAATTTCCATTTTATTCTCTTACCCCCCAAACATTATATATATTTTTTTATATAATGTTTGGTTTCTAAGCAATGATTTACAACAATGTGATTGTATCTTAACAGGAAAAGTGTGGAGGGAAAGTTTGTTTTTTCCCCACATGTAGTGGACGGATTCCTTTCTTGACCCCTCCAGAATGTAAAAATTGTAATCTTTTTTTTTTTATTTATGAAGGGGCTGGGCAGCTATGTTTGCCATAATTAACCCTGTCAGTGCTGTGTGGGCAGATCTTCATTATCAATTGTAACCAGTTTTAAACCCTGTCTGTTCTAACAAAGAATTAAAGGTGTAGAGGCTTGGCTTCTTGTATTGTATGTTAACCACTTGCCGCTTATATAACTTATTTATATGGTGGCAAGGTGGCACTGTTGCGCCAGATCACGTACCTAGATACTTCCAGGTCCAGGCATGCTTGCCGCCAGCGACCCACTCCCGCTGTGATTATACACAGCAGGATCTAATCTGCGGGTACCATGGACTCGATGTTCGCCGGCACCCACTGATCGTCCAGCACAGAGACAGAACTGCAATCTGCAGTTGTAAACAAGGCAGATCGCCATTCTTTCAGTAGGGAAGGCATGGACCCTGTGTTCCTGCAAATCAGTACCACAGTACACAAACACACTAGCTAGGCACACAGTTAACCCTTCGATGGTCCCTAATGTTTAACCCCTTCCCTGCCAGTGACCCCCTTTCCTGAACGGCTGGGCTGCATGCTCGGATAAGGGTCTGCTATGGACTTTGGGGGGACCCCCACGCCGTTTTTTCAGCGTAGGGGTTCCCCTTTATGCAAATTTGCTGCGAATGCCCTATTTTCACGCGAGACTAAAATATTGCACAAATAAAACCTGAAACTGAAATTCCTGCAATAAAGATGAATTCATTTTACAAAATGATGAAATTTGGCCCAAAAGCAGAATAATTTCACCCGGAACCAAAACTGGTAGTTGTAACAATTGAAATTTAGTTCACAACAAAAGGGTGGAAGAAATTCAGTCTACAACAAAATGGCGGTAGAAAGTCAGTCTACATCAAAATGGCAGTAGAAATTCAGTCGACAACAAAATTGTGGGACCGCGAATTGAAATTCAGTCGCCAATCCTGCCAAAACAGCACAAACTGAGATTTCCGTACTAGAAAAACGAAATTTCTCCCCACAAAAACCGACTACACAATTGAGACACCAAATGAACACTCAAATGTATGCAGACTAAACACGTTAGGCTATTGATTAGGGCCTATAGAGCAGTGGTCCCCAACCTTTTTGGCACCGGGGACCGGCTGCATGGAAGAAAATTGTGGCAAGGACGAGGGGGGGGAACGATTTTTCGTGGGTAATGGCTGGTATTAGCGCTTCAATCATCACGGCACCATGCTTAATTTGGTGTCAGGGTGATTGAAGCACATTATTTCTATAATTATATTGTGGTAATAAATGAAACAGTTATACTCACCATAATGCAGAATCAGTGGGAGCCCTGAGCGTGTCACTTGCCACTGTCACCTGCCACCAGATGCAGAATGTCACTTGCCACGCTGCCTGCCACCAGATGCGGAATTTCACTTGCCACACTGCCTGCCACCAGATGCGGAATGTCACTTGCCACACTGCCTGCCACCAGATGTGGATTGTCACTTTCCACGTCACCTACCACTTTGCCTGTCACCAGATGGGGAATGTCAATCGCCACGCTGCCTGCCACCAGATGTGGATTGTCACTTGCCATACTGCCTTCCACCAGATGTGGATTGTCCCTTGCCATGCTGCCTGCCACAAGATGTGAATTGTCACTTGCCCCGTCACCTGCCACCAGATGTGAAATGTCACTTGCCAAACCACCTGCCACATCGCCTGTCACCAGATGTGGACTGTCACTTGCCACGTCACCTGCCACGCTGCCTGCCACAAGATGTGGAATGTCACTTGCCACGCTGCCTGCCAACACTGCATTGGTGGCAGCACTGGTCCATTTAGCCCAGAGGCAGGTCTCTGTGTAGTACTGGGTTCTGAATTAAGGCAGTGAGAGATAATGTCATCTCTCTGCTCCCTGCCCACCTCCGACACTGAGGCTGACAGAACAATGGCTGTGAGGGCGGAAGAGCGGTGATGCGGGGGGGCGGAGAGAGATGTCATCTCTGCTTGCCCACCCGCTTCTTCCATCCACCGCTTGACTGTCTCTTGCTGCCTGCCCAGCTCTCTTATGCTGGCTGCCCGGCTCTTTCATGCCACCAGCCCACCTGCCCAGGTGTCTCATGCCGGCCGCCCACACCTGCTTAAGAAAGGCCACGGCCCAATAGTGGGCTGCGGCCCGGGGGTTGGCGACACCTGCTATAGAGGACTAAAATATAGGTTATTTAACTAACCAATATATCCAACATAAAATGCCAAAGTTATATAAAACACAAAATTACTACATACAACATTGACACCAAATACACACTTAAATCATACAGTTACTTATACCAAACATACAAAGCATACAATTACCTATACCAAACACTTTAGGTTGTATTGATTAGGACCTATAGAGGACTTCAGTAAAGGTTGCCTTCCCAATCAATAGACCATTGACAATGACAAAATTATAACATACAATTAAAATCCTGCCATTATACAGAAAGAGACCAAAAAAACAAAAGGTTCTTTTGCAAAGCAGAACTTACCTGATAAAGCGGACAGAGAATCAAGATCCTGAACACAGAACAGCAAAAATTTTCAAAAAACTTGAAGTGTGGTTGTCTTACCAGAGGCCGGCCTTTTGCTGGTCTGGTTCTGGATCAATGTAAGTAGAGTAAAACTGCGCTGTCAGATAATAGTAGTAGATTCTCCTTTAAGAAAATAAAATTCTAAAAAGCTGCAGCTCAAATGCGAGCTCAAGAAATACAATAAAAGCAAACTAAAAAACACGCTAAGTTAATAAATGACCAACATTAAACATTGGTGCAAAATCGGTGAAGAATGAGCGTGTTCCCATATATTAAGGCAAAGATGAATGTCCCTTTAATTCATACGATGACAGCACCACAGTGACTCACACCACTCTAGTGTATACCACCACCTTACGAAAAACTACGAGTCAAACGATGTCCTACTCGGCAAGGATAACCCAAAAAGAGAATCTCGCCATATTGTAAAATTGCCTTAAACTTTTATTTATTATAAAAAAGTATTGCAATTACAATTATTCAGGTAAAAACTTGCAGGCGGCCAGAATACCAAACAGTGTGTTGATGTCAACACGTCCCTTCTCCCGATGCGTTTCATCATAAAGTGACGTCGTCCTGGGGCACCGCCATTTCCTTCAAAGGAGATAGATTTGTTACTTCAACTTTTTTCGGCAGACAGCAATTACCACTTACCTGTAGACAGTTGCCACTATAGTCCTTGGCTTAGATCGGTTCCAAAGATCCAATATATGAGGCTTAAGCATAACTGGTAACAACAAAGCCTGGGGAATGCCCAGGAAAAAACCCAAGCCTACTAACCAACCAGCTCGCAGACAACTGAATTAACCTGTCTAACAGTATGCGTTAAAAACAGGGGTTTAGTCCGCACGAATTTGTGTCCCCACAGTGGAGGCACATGCATTCTGATGGATAAATGAGGGCAGGTGAGCCCACCCCGTCTTAAAGGTACAGGAGCACAACTGCACTGAACATTAGTAGGTAGGGAAACCACCGCTCCAGGATAATCCACACAACTGAGGTTTGCAGCTTCTCCTAAGATAGAGAGACCCAGGTGCAGGCACCGCACATACTAATGACGATAGATTGAAAAGACTCTGGACGGCCGCACTCCAAAATAAATTTCAATGCCTTTTATTTGTGAAACAAAATTACACAAATGTGGGTCACAGCAAAGCAAAAATCGCTAACGTGTTTCACACTACCAGGAGTGCTTACTCATAGCTAACAGACATGGGAAAATATGGCAAATAAATACAATTCATAACTTTACACACATTGAGTTTTTTGATGGTTTAATTGGTAAATTAACTAACCAGCTGGTTCAATTAGGTAGCCAGCCTGACTCCATCAAGCACATAATTCAAACCTTCAATGTGTGTCACTGAAAGTACTCATAACCCAATGTTAATTCCATGTCCGTATGATGTGTGTAAGCAAAAAAAATATGCATATACCGTATATACTCGAGTATAAGCCGAGTTTTTCAGCACATTTTTTTGTGCTGAAAGTGCCCCCCTCGGCTTATACTCGAGTCAAGCACTTTTCTGCAGCAAAAAAAAAAATTTCCGACCTGACTTTTTGGGGCCCCGTATCTCGGGGCCACTTGGGTCTAGGAGTCCCAACTATGGTGTGCAAACCCAGTGGACCTAGCACTATAACATATCCAAATATGGGGTTCCTAGCACTAAGTGGCCCCGAGATACGGGGCCCCAAAGTCGGTTCGGAAAATGTCATTCTCTGCTGCAGAAAAGTGCTTGACATTTTCTGACCCGAATTTGGGGCCCCATATCTCGGGGACACTTGGAGCTAGGAACCCCAAATTTGGCATTCAAAACCAGTTGAACTAGCACTACAACATATCCAAAGATGGGGTTCCTAGCACTAAGTGGCCCCGAGATACAGGGCCCCAAAGTCGGTTCAGAAAATGTAATTCTCTGCTGCAGAAAAGTGCTTGAGATTTTCTGACCCGAATTTGGGGCCCCATATCCTGGGGACACTTGGTGCTAGGAACCCCAAATGTTGTATTCCAACCCAGTGGAATTAGCACTACAACATATCTAAAGATGGGGTTCCTAGCACTAAGTGACCCTGAGATACAGGGCCCCAAATCGGTCAACTGTGTCCATCTGCATGGGCACAGTGAGGCTGCAAATGGGCATCGTTGACCCTCTTTTCCACTTACAGTAGCTGCGCATTTCTCACCCTAGGCTTATACTCGAGTCAATAAGTTTTCCCAGTTGTTTGTGGTAAAATTAGGTGCCTCGGCTTATATTCGGGTCGGCCTATACTCGAGTATATACGGTATATGTGTGTGTTTATATGTATATTCATAAAAATATATATAAATAAATATAAACGTGAATAAACAAGTAAAAAATGGGCTACTATAAAGAGTGAAACTAGAGTGCATAAATGGGTGAATGTGCCAGTAAAAAACGTAAAAAATGGTGATAAAAACCCATCAAGTGACATTATAATATAACATGTGTGCCAAAATGGCATAGCATGGTATGGTTGAATATTGGAAACTATTTATATAAGTGAATGAAAGAAAGTGTACTGCGAAAATGAATAAAATGCAATAAAATAAGGTGAAAATAACGCATGTCTATGCGTTGTGCACAGTTATCATAAATATTTAATCTAGCTAATAATACTCCATGATGTATTGTGTATAAAATATATATATAAAAAACACATATCAAAAAAATATATCTGTATATATATATATATATATATATATATATATATATATATATATACATATAAATATGTAAATATAAAGAATGAATCAAAGTGTGAAATTCAAAAAAAAAGTTGTAAATTGTGTGCACTGAACATTAGGAATTCCTGCCACAGACCAAGATTTTAACTCAAAGGTTTGTAGAAAAAGGTTATACGATCAAGTCTTTGAGAACTACTACGTTAGAGAGGGGATACTTTCTTAGGGAGAGGCCCCTGCAGGGGGATGGTGGCTCCTCCCATGTGGTTCCCTTCATTACTACATATTCTGCTCAATTTAGGAGTATTAAACAGATAATTTATAAGCACTGGCACATTGTGAATAATGATGGTGTTCAAAGGGGCTTCTTATGTTAGAAATAGAGCTGCTCCCAATGCATTTAATCACCCTATTGCTAGAATGAGTTTTTTCATTATTTAATAGTTTTTTTTATCATTGAAGAAGGTGTAGGGTGTGTTCTTTGAGTGGATGTGCTCATAGGAGAACTAACAGTTTTATTTCTACCAGTACTCAAATTGAACGTGAGATAAAGCCTTTTATAACATGTTCCACAGAAGGGGTGGTCTACCTACTACACTGCCCATGTGAGCTCCAGTATGTGGGCAGGACCAAGCGCCCCCTACAAGTTTGGCTTAATAAGCACATCACCAACATTAAAATGAATGGATGTTCCTGTGAGTGTGAGATAGAGCTGCAGTGTGGTGTCCTGTCCTGAAACTTCTGACTGCTCACTGCCTGAGGAAGACTGTACATCAATTTTGCCCCCCTTCTTTTTTCTGTACACTGTGTTCGGATGTGAGTTGCTGTGGCGCTCCAATTGGGCTACCTGCCCTTCCAGTTCGGTTGATGCCCACGAGGTCCTCTTGAGATACCATCTGAGATCCCGGGTCCCTTCAATCCTTTGGGAGATTCATCGATCTGGATATCCATGCTCTAATGATTCGGTGTCGCTGACATCCGGGTCCACCAGTCTCAGTAAGAGTATTTATTCTTATCCATCTAGAAAAGATTTACCATCTTGGATGCTTTACATATCAGCCTTTTATACCCATTTATCTGAGGATTATCACCGTATAGTTGAGGACTTTCATTGAGTTTTCCTTTTTATGATCCGATTTGTGTTATTGGACTCATTTCCTTTTTCACTTATTTCACTATGTTGGACTCTATTATTCATTTTTCATTGAATGCCTATTAGATTGTTCATCTTTTGTGTGTGCACCTTTACTGTATAATAAGCATACCCAGGCCGGTGAAGTCACAAGGAGGCAGGGTCATCTATTAACATTGGGCGACTTTGCCCCTTGACTATTTAAGAAACATCAGATGGGGGAGCAGACAGTCAGCGGGAGCATTCGACAAGACCGGAGGTTCCCCCCAGGTGTGGAGGTTTGGCAGGCATTGTGATAGACGATGGATCTACACAGGGGAAATGTTTTGTTTTGTTTAATAAAGGAATTGTTAAATACTCATGTTGCTTCTTTACTCATTAGGGATGAGCCGAACACCCCCCCCCCCCCGCTTCGGTTCGCAGCAGAACATGCGAACAGGAGGCAAAAAATTGGTTCGAACACGCGTACACAGTTAAAGTCTATGGGACACGAATGTGAAAAATCAAAAGTGATAATTTTAAGGGTTAATATGCAAGTTATTTTCATAAAAAGTGTTTGGGGACCTGGGTCCTGCCCCAGGAGACATGTATCAATGCAAAAAAAAGTTTTTTCGGGAGCAGTGATTTTAATAATGCTTAAAGTGAAACAATAAAAGTGAAATATTCCTTGAAGTTTCGTACCTGGGGGGTGTCTATAGTATGCCTGTAAAGTGGCGCATTTTTCCCGTGTATAGAACAGTCCCTGCACAAAATGACATTTCTAAAGGAAAAAAAGTCATTTAAAACTACTACTAATCAAAAGTGCTCATTTTAAAGGCTTATATGCATGGTATTGTCATAAAAAGTGTTTGGGGACCTGGGACCTGCCCTAGAGGACATGTATCAATGCAAAAAAAAGTTTTAAAAACTGAAGTTTTTTCGGGAGCAGTGAAAAAAAGTAATTTAAAAATACTTGCGGCTATAATGAATTGTCGGGTCTCGGCAATACAAATAAAAGTCATTGAAAAAAATGTCATGGGGGTCCCCACAAAATTCCATACCAGGCCCTTCAGGTCTGGTATGGATATTAAGGGGAACCCTGCGTAAATTTTTTTAAAAAAAATGGCATAGGGGTCCCCCTCAAAATTCATACCAGACCCTTCAGGTCTGGTATGGATTTTAAGGGGAAACCCACGCCAAAATAAAAAAAAATTGCGTGGGGGTCCCCCAAAAATCCATACCAGACCCTTATCCGAGCACGCAAACTTGCAGGCTGCAGGAAAAGAGGAGGGACGAGAAAGCGCCCCCCCTGAACCGTACCCGGCCACATGCCCTCAACATGGGGAGGGTGCTTTGGGGTAGCCCCCAAAGCACCTTGTCCCCATGATGATGGGGACAAGGACCTCATCGCCACAACCCTTGCCCGGTGGTTGTGGGGGTCTGTGGGCAGGGGGCTTATCTGAATCTGGAAGCCCCCTTTAACAAGGGGACCCCCAGATCACGCCCCCCCTGTTTGAAATGGTAATGGGTACATTGTACCCCTACCATTTCACAAAAAAAGTGTGAAAATTTAAAAAAAAACACAAGACACATCTTGGGACAAATCCTTTATTAAAAAATAAAAAAATAAAAATGTCCCACGAAGTCCATTCATCTTCTTCTCTCGCTCCGCCGACGGAACAAAAAAAATAAATAAAAACTCGCACGCTGCCACCGATCCACCTCCATTGGATGCACCCGCTGTAATAACCATCCTCTCAGGTGACAGTTCTTTTTTAACTGAGGGCGGGGCCACACGGTGATGTACGGGTGACCCCGCCCCCTCTGACGCATGGGGACTTCCCAATGGCTTTCCCGTGATGTCAGAAGGGGCGGGCCACCTATTTACGTACCTGAGTGACCCCGCCCCCCTCTGACACATGGGGACTTCCCAATGGCTTCCCGTGGCATCTCAGAACTGTCACCTGAGAGGACAGTCATTACGGTGGGTGCCTTCCATGGAGGCGGATCGGTGACGGCGTGCAGGGTTTTTTTTTTTGGTCCGTCAGCGGAGCGAGAGAAGAAGATGAATGGACTTTGTGGGACATTTTTATTTTTTAATAAAGGACTTGTCCCAAGATGTGTCTTGTGTTTTTTTTAACATTTTGACACTTTTTTTGTGAAATGGTAGAGGTACAATGTACCCATTACCATTTCAAATGGGGGGGCGGGATCTGGGGGTCCCCTTGTTAAAGGGGGCTTCCAGAGTCCGATAAGCCCCCCTCCTGCAGACCCCCACAACCACCGGGCAAGGGTTGTGGGGATGAGGCCCTTGTCCCCATCAACATGGGGGCAAGGTGCTTTGGGGGGCTCCCCACGTTGAGGGCATGTGGCCAGTACGGTTCAGGAGGGGGGAGCTCTCTCGTCCCCCCTCTTTTACTGCAGCCTGCCAGGTTGCGTGCTCAGATAAGGGTCTGGTATGGATTTTTGGGGGGACCCCATGCCATTTTTTTAAAAATTTGGTGCTGGGTTCCCCTTAAAATCCATACCAGACCTGAGGGGCCTAGTATGGAATTTGGGGGGACCCCCACGCAATTTTTTTTAAATTTTGGTTCGGGTTCCCCTTAATACTCATATTTTTGGGGGACCCCCATGCCGTTTTTTTTTTCAATTACTTTTCTCTGTATTGCAGAGACCAGGCAATTCATTATAGCCGCGAGTAGTTTTAAATTACTTTTTTTCCGTTAGAAATGTCATTTTGTGCAGGGACTGTTGTAAACATGGGAAAAATGCGCCACTTTATAGGCATACTATAGACACCCCCAGGACCCCCCAGGAACCCCCCAAGGAATATTTCACTTTTATTGTTTCACTTTAAGAGTTATTAAAAATCAATGCTCCCGAAAAAACTGACGTTTTTAAAACTTTTTTTGCATTCATACATGTCCCCTGGGGCAGGACCGAGGTCCCCAAACACTTTTTATGACAATACCAAGCATATAAGCCTTTAAAATTAGCACTTTTGATTTCTCCCATAGACTTTTAAAGGGTGTTCCACGACTTTTGAATTTTCCGTGAACACCCCAAATTGTTCGCTAGTCGGCGAACAGGTGAACACACGATGTTACTTACGTTCGACTCGAACTTTGGGCTCATCGCTATTACACACTTTGTACCCCTACTCATTCAACCAAAAAAGTGTATACTGTACCCCATAATCAATGACATGGGGGGGTCTGGTCCCCCCCCCCCTTGTTATCTCCAGATTCCGAGAAATCCCCCTGCCTGCAGACCATCACCACCACTGCCCAGGGTTGTCGAGAAGAGCCCCCCCAGCCCTAAAGCACCCCTGCCCCCATGTTTTTTTGGGGTTATTGTTAGGCGTTGTGATTGACAGGAGGACTTTTTTTATTTAATATTGGAATTGTCAAACTCGTGTTGTGTCTTTACTCACTTTTTTGGTAAATAAGTAGGGGGTACAATATACCCTCTACTCATTCACATGGGGGTGGAATCTGGGGGGCCCCCTTGTGAAAGGGGGATTTCAGATAAACCCCTGGCACACAGACCCCCACAACCACCGCCCAAGGTTATCGGGAAGAGCCCCCCCCCAAGGTGCTCATACATTGTTAAGGATGCCGTGGCCGGATTCCTGGCCCTGCTCCTTCAAAATCTATTGACTATTGCGCTCAGTGGGTGAACATCCTGCAGAGCGCACATAAAATGTGGGTGTTTGGACACCCAAATGGGCGATGTTCATGCCAAACTTATACTTAGCCTGAACCGTTCGCCCATACCTACTGAGAGTCTGTAATGATGCATATGCTCACACATAGTGTATAAAAGACCATGTGCTTACAGATGCAGCAGAGAATATAAAGGCTCCAGAAATATGACTTCTTACTGTTGTATTTCAAGTGCTGCTTTATGCATTGACATACCTCTTTAGACCCAGTCTGTGTGGACAATATGGTCAATAAGACACAGAATTTGAATGCAACACAATTTTACTTCAGCTAATTGCAGTACAGATGATGTTTTCCAGTCTTTTGAAATAAGGAGACAATGACATTCCTAAGCCCTGTCTCTACGAAGTACCAACACTGACTGAGGGAACATGAAAAAAAATTTGGAGGTCCGGCTAGAAACAAACTAACTAGCAGTAAACAGAAGGGGAGAGGGAAGAGGAACATACCAAAAATCACATAGTAAATAAGTTGCAGTGACCAGAAACTGCCAGTAGATATTAGCATACTACAGAAAAAAGAAATCTCATGCAGTTCAATACAACACAGAAAAAAATATATATAATTGCAATCTTGGGAAAAACAAATATGGTCTATGGTCAAAAAAATTGTAATAATAAAAAAAGAGTAAGATATGTGCAGTACTTGGTAATAGTGAGTAAATAGAGCCATTAATGGTAATAAAGATATGGATTATTATAAAAAAGAAAAATATGAATGTGATATACTTTGGAATATAAAGAGGAAATATAAGTATAGAATAATGTTCCTCTCACAAATCTTTAATATGTTCAACAGTGGAGAATTTTGATGTGGATTTTTATAACTTCACTGGTTTGAGATTGCGCACCATGCGAATGGTGTTGCAGATATAGGTAAATATGGATACCCAGAGCCATTCCGGAATCCAATTAGTTAACAACATCTGTGGAAAAAAAGTAAAAAAAAAAATTAAAAACTTACTACTATATCAGCTCCTTCTTAGCAATGCAAGCTCCTCTATTTTGTTTTTTGCATACACATCTAATGGACAGTCTGAAAGCTTTTATACTTAAAGCTGAACTCCAGACAAACAGCCAAATGCAAATATGATTCGATTCCCGATCGCACCCCCAGTTCGTTCCGCTTCAGCGTCGCAGGTTGGCCCCAAGTATTGCCCCTCCCTATCCAAGTCTCTTCGCAGACAAGGTCACCTAGTCTCATGACTTGCTGGCAGTGCAAGTATTAGCTGACCGAACCCACGTCAAACTACTACAGATCTCCGTGCCGAGCACAGACGGACACCGAGCATCGGTTACCTGGTCAAGAGACAGAAGTCAAATTTATACTAGTTGCAGTCAAAATAAAATCAATTGCCTCGGCAGTGTCCCAGCTACACACGCTGGTCTCCTCCCTATCAACTACCATCTCTGACGTCCAGGCCAGAGTGGGGACCTTGGAGCTCCAGCAAGTAACCCCCACTCCACCAGCTGCCGCCACCCCGCATCATGCATTACAGGTACGCCCCACGGCGGTTTTTCTGTTTTCCCCGCACATCTCATCCCAGCAAGCATCAGGAAGGAGATACTAGATGGCCGCGACATCAACCTGGCATCCCTTCTGATTTCGGTACACGATGTGACAGAAAACAAAGCCTACGCTTGGGGCGACGTTTCCGTTATCCTGAAGGCGAAAGACCACAGGCTTACACGAAAGCTCACGGTCACGGAGTTCGTGCTTGCTTTCGGCATGTTTCGGGATGTCATCTGTTCCATCAAACCCGACAGGAGGGAAGAACTAGACCTCTACCTTCATGCAGTCACAGATTTAGGGTACAAGTACGGAGGCAGCGCTTTCTACGACTACCATCGCTCCTTTTCAGCAAAGGCAGCAGCCAAGCTCAGTCAGTTCCAGGCAACCACTGACTGGAGCGCCATCGACACCGAACTCTTCTGTCGCCATTTCGCTGGCCTCCGCTCCCCACTTTGCACTAATTGCCAATCCTCCACCCACACCGCCAATTGGTGTTCAGAACCCGATGGTAGACGCCTCCCCAACTTCCCCTCCGCCCCGCACACATCCCAGTATTCAGACGCAACCCCACCACACCCCCAGGAAGACAAACTCGGACGGCCCGTCCGAACTTTAGGAGGGGCGCAGATATGCAATAATTTCAACTTGGGGATCTGCAACTTCTCACGTTGCAGACTCCTCCACGTCTGCCTCATCTGCCGCAGAGCCCACCCCAGGATCACCTGCGGGCTTAATAAGCTCAGCTCAGCCTGACTAAGCCGTATTGATATCGGATGGCTGCAATCCTACCTCACCTCACACCCGTCACCCTCACTAGCAGCCTTTCTGGTACATGGCTTCACCACAGGCTTTCACACGGGGTTTATCACACTCCCCGACACCACCCACGAGTGCAAAAAACCTGCTGTCAGCAGCCACCGACGAGGAAGCCATCAGTACCCTACTACAAAACGAACTTGACCGAGGGTACATGATCGGCCCCTTCTCTCACCCACCGTTTTCCGTTTGGAGAGTTAGCCCTATCGGGCTCGTAAAAGGAAATTTTTCAAATAAACTCCGTTTAATTTATGATTTGTCCGCGCCTTATTCTTCTCACACACCTAGTTTAAATTCCCTTATACCCTCAGAAGAATTTTCCCTCAAATACTCCTCTGTCGACCTTGCTATCCAGGCCATCCTAGACACAGGTGAGGGCGCCTGGCTGTCCAAAGCAGACGTCGCAGACGCCTTCAAGCTGCTACCAATCCAGCCGTGTCTGTGGCGCTGGCACGGAGTCAGGTGGAAAGGTCAGTACTACTTCGCCACGAAACTGACCTTTGGATCCAAAAGCAGCCCATGGCTCTTTGACACGTTCGCACAGTCCCTGTCCTGGATTCTTTTACACCACGCATCCTGTCAGAAAGTGATCCATTACTTGGACGACTTTTTGCTCATCGAAGACCCCAACCGTCCCCCGTAGACCTCAAGAGTCTAAGGGAGGTCTTCTCCTTCCTCAAAGGATGTCAAGACCCAGACCAGATCTTCAGACTTGATCAGGCAGCCATAGCCGACCTTTCCATGTGGGACCACTTCCTGGCCGACTGGAATGGCATTTCCATGTTCATTCCGGCAGCATGGAACTAATGCATTAAACAAAAAAAAAAAGTAACACATATGTTGCAGTCTTTCAATAGCATTGTCATACAGTTTTATTATAGTTACATAGTTAGCTAGGCCGAAAAAAGACACAAGTCCATCCAGTTCAACCATAAAACAAAAAATAAATAATAAATAAAAATAAAATATATATATCGTACAATCCAATTATCCAATTATCTGTTGATCCAGCCAGTAGATCTAATATTTTTATTTCCCTTAACAAACCGAGTTGTCCAGCAAAATGACAGTTATGGGGTTGTGACAATCCACCGATGGAGATTTTTATTTAAATGATTTAACTACTTCCTGTCTACCCTCTGTCAGCTTTTATTTAAATGTTTTTAACCACTTCCTGTCTACCCCCTGCACATACAAATCCTTGGATGGGAGCGGTGATACCAGAATCATGGCTGCAGTGGCAGCTTGATCCTGGTATCATTTAGAGCAGGCGATGGTCTTTCTTGTAAAGATGATCTAAGCAGCTCTGCAGCCACCCAATCACTATTACATGCAGCAAAAGAGGGTCACCTTTAAAGAGTATTAGCTGGAGTTTGGCGTTAATTTGTTAGTGCATTCAAATCTGCTAGTACAACACCCTCCTCACTCCAGAGTACCAATGCTGCTGACCACAGGTGTCTCCGTTGCTCCACCATCCAGAGTGTAGACCAGTGGCGGCTGTTCATGCAGGGCTAATCAATGCATCCGTCCCCTAATCTACATGCAGGGTGCCGGACGCATGGATTACAATGTTTTTTTTTGAAGCACATGATTACAGCATGAGGCTCTAATTGGCTTCAAAAAGTATGAGCCCACCCAGTTGTGTGACAATTTTGTGATATGTGACTGAGAATTGAGCCCCAGCCGCCACTGGTGTAGACAACTTAAGAAAAGTGTGTTACTGGCCAGATCCTCGGGTGAAAAAAAAAAGTGAAAAAAGAATAACTAATGCAGCCACTGCATTTAATTGGTAAGCTTTAAAAATCGAAGGTTATCAGTGGTGTACCCCAAGGTTCCGTGCTGGGACCCTTACTTTTTAACATCTTCATAAATGACATTGGGTCTGGGATAAAAAGTAACATTTCTTTCTTTGCAGATGACACCAAACTATGCAGTGGAATAACATCCTTACAGGAGGTCTCCAATTTACAAGCCAACCTCAATGCACTCTGCGTCTAATTGGGCGACTATGTGGCAGATGAGGTTTAATGTTGATAAATGTAAAGTTATGCACTTGGAGGCTAAGAATATGCATGCATCATACATACTAGGGGGGTACAACTGGGGGAATCCATAGTGGGGAAGGATCTGGGGGTTTTGGTAGATCATAAGCTCAATAATAGCATGCAATGCCAAGCTGCGGTTTCTGAAAGCGAGCAAAGTCCTTTCTTGTATAAAGAGAGGTATGGACTCCAGAGAGAGAGATATCATTTTGCCCCTGTTCAAATCATTAATAAGACCTCATCTGGAATATGCAGTTCAGTTTTGGGCACCAGTTCTCAAAAAGGATATCTGGGAACTGGAGAAAGTGCAGAGAAGGGCAACCAAACTGATAAGAAGCATGGAGGAGCTCAGCTATGAGGAAAGATTAGAGAAACTGAATTTATTCTCTCTTGAGAAGAGGAGAATAAGGGGGATATGATCACCATGTATAAATATATAAGGGGTCCATGTAGTGAACTTGGTGTTGAGTTATTCACTTTACAGTCAACACTGAGGACAAGGGGGCACTCTTTATGTCTAGAGGAAAAAAGATTTCATCTCCAAATACGGAATGGTTTCTTCACAGTAAAAGCTGTGAAAATGTGGAATAGACTCCCTGCAGAGGTGGTTCTGGCCAGCTCAGTAGATTGCTTTAAGAAAGGTCTGGATTCTTTCCTAAATGTACATAATATAACAGTGTACTAACATTTATAGGTAAAGTTGATCCAGGAAAAATCCGATTGCCTCTCTGGAATCAGGAAGGAATTATTTTCCCTGCTGTAGCAAATTGGATCCTGCTTTTCTGAGGGTTTTTCCACCTTCCTCTGGATCAACTGTGGGTACAGGATTGGGTATATTGGATTGGATGATATTTTTTATTTTTATTTATTTATTTATTTTTTTATGGTTGAACTAGATGGACTTGTGTCTTTTTTCAACCTAACTAACTATGTAAAAGATTATCTTTTTGGTTTTGGGCTTAATACCACTTTAAGGCAGCTCATACTTTGTTGTCAATGCATCACACTGGATGAAAAAGAATAACATGACCCTTTTTTAGCACCATAATACACAGTGAGGTATATTGGGGTATACTGTGGTGTGTTGGACTCTTCTGTATATAATACTTTGGGGTGTCATTCACAGTGAATGAGATCACAACACAGATAGAACAGATTGCCATGTTTTGCAAAAATACGTGTTTTAATGTGCATCTTTAAGATTTTTTCATAGTACTCTTATGGTCTGATGTGGCTACAGTCATACTATTAAAGACTAATACATGTTTGCATGTTGTGGTATGTTGCACTCTTCCAATATTTGTACCTACTATAATCCTCACCTGGATAGAGTGAGACAAGTGTCCTGCTGTTCTCTGTGATATTCCAATAGTTCTTACTGCTTGACGAGCATAATCCTTAGGCTCAAGAACAAGTAATGGCTTTGTCTTCAAGAATGTACTAAATTCCAAAATATTGGTCTTTACAAAATATGTGACTAAGCTCTGAATAAAGATTTCCTTGGAAGCATATTCATAATGTAAAGCTCGAGAAAATGGATCCATAAAAGACTGTAAAGAGAGCATCACTCTAAATTAACATGATTTGTTATACATTGAATAAATAAATACTTATACTCAATGACAGGTATGTCAAACTCCAAAAAATAATAATAATAATAAAAAAAACATGGTCTGAATCCAGTGGAATTAACCTCCCTGGTGGTATGATTATGTCTGATTTTTGAAGCTCAAAGCAGTACATTGTTGCGCATGGATATTTGGCATTTTATATTGTAGGCCTGTAATTCTTAGGAATAACTCACTTAAATCTGTCCAAAACAAGAGTCTAGTAGATATCCCGGGTATGAGTTTGAAACATGTCAAATCATAAATAATATAATAAATAACTATAAATAACTATAACAAATAATATAATAATAATAATAATACATTTTATTCACTAAAGTAATCAAATCAAAAACACGGAAATTAGCTCAGTCGCAGAATTGTCGCTGTCGTCACTTTAGGTGTCCAATGACGAATTTCCCCACGAATCACTGTCACTTAATACTGTAAGTGATTCTAATTCACTATCGCTGTTTCTAGCTGGTCTAAAACCACTTTTTACGTAGAGGGACACTTTTTGGATGCCATGGACATTCTCAAGTTTCCAGGCAGAAAGAACAGTATACAGTTGTGCTCATAAGTTTACATACTTTATGATTTATTGGACATTTTTCAGAGAATATGAATGATAACACAAAAACATTTCTTTCACTCATGGTTAGTGTTTGGCTGAAGCCATTTATTATCAATCAACTGTGTTTACTCTTTTTGAATCATAATGACAACAGAAACTACCCAAATGATCCTGATCAAAAGTTGACATACCCTGGAATGTTTGGCCTTGGTACAGACACAGAAGGTGGCACACACAGGTTAAAATGGCAATCAAAGGTTAATTTGCCACATTTGTGGCTTTTTAAAACACAATTAGTGTCTGGGTATAAATAGTCAATAAGTTTGTTAGCTCTCACATGGATGCACTAAGCAGGCTAGACGCTGAGCTATGAGGAGATAGAAAATAACAGTCAAAAGTCCTGTGTAACAAGGTAATGAAACTTTACAAAGATGGAAAAGGATATAAAAAGATATCCAAAGCCTTGAATATGCCAGTCAGTCAAAAGTCCTGTGTAACAAGGTAATGAAACTTTACAAAGATGGAAAAGGATATAAAAAGATATCCAAAGCCTTGAATATGCCAGTCGGTACTGTTCAATCACTTAATAAGATGTGGACAATTTGGGGATCTCTTGATAACAAGCCAAGGTCAGGTAGATCAAGAAATATTTCAGCCACAACTGGCACAGGATCTGTTTAGGTTACAAAGAAAAACCGACAGGTAACCTCAGGAAAAATAAGGGCTGCTCTGAAAAAAGATGGTGTGGTTGTTTTTAAGGTGCACAATACGATGATACTTGATCAAAAAAGAGCTGCATGGACAAGTTGCCAGAAAGAAGCCTTTACTGTACAAGTTCCACAAAAAAGCCTGGTTACAATATGGCCAACAACACCTTGACATGCCTCATTGGCTTTTCTGTGGCATTGGTGCAGTAAAGGCTTCCTTCTGGCAGCTCAACCATGAAGCTCTTTTTTGTTCAAGTATCATGGAATTGTGCTCCTTAAAAACAACCACATTGTCTTTTTGGAGAGCCTGTATTTCTCCTGCGGTTACCTGTGGGTTTTTCTTTGTATCCTGAGCAATTCTTCTGCCAGTTGTGACTGCAATCTTTCTTCGTCTACCTGACCTTGGCTTGGTATCAAAGAGACCCTCATTTTCCACTTCTTAAATAGTGTTTAAACAGTACTGATTAGCATATGCAAGGCTTTTGATATCTTTTTATATCCTTTTCCATCTTTGTAAAGTTTCATTACCTTGTTACGCAGGTCTTTTGACTGTTCTTTTCTATCTCCTCATGGCTCAGTGTCTAGCCTGCTTAGTGCCTTCATGTGAGAGCTAACAAACTCATTGACTAATTATACACAGACACTAATTGTGATTTAAAAAGCCACAAATGTGTGAAATTAACCTTAAATTACAATTTTAACCTATGCGTGCCACTAGGGATGAGCCAAACACCCCCCCCCCCCGGTTCGGTTTGCTCCATAACATGCATACAGGCAAAAATTTAGCACGAACAAGTGAACACCGTTAAAGTCTATGGGACACGAACATGAAAAATCAAAAGTGCTAATTTTAAAGGCTTATATTCAAGTTATTGCCATAAAAAGTGTATGGGGACCCGGGTCCTGCCCCAGGGGATATGTATCAATGCAAGAAAAAGTTTTTAAAACTGCAGTTTTTTCAGGAGCAGTGATTTTAATAATGCTTAAAGTGAAACAATAAAAATTAAATATCATGCCTGGGGGGTGTCCTTAGTATGCCTGTAAAGTGGCACATTTTCCCGTGTCTAGAACAATACCACAGCAAAATTACATTTTTAAAGGAAAAAATCTCATTTAAAACTGCACGCGGATGTAATGAATTGTGGGATCCTGGCAATATAGATAAAAATCATTGAAAAAATGGCATGGGTCCCCCCCCCCAGTCCATTACCAGGCCCTTTGGGTCAGGTATGAATATTAGGGGAACCCTGCGTCAAATGTAAAAAAAAATAAAAATGTGTGGGGGGTCCCCCCAAAATCCACACCAGGCCCCCCTCCTGAACCATACCAGGCCACATTCCCTCAACATGGGAAGGGTGTTTTGGGGTCCCCAGATCCCAGCCCCCCCCCCATGTGAATACAGTGGTGTGAAAAAGTGTTTGCCCCCTTCCTCATTTCCTGTTCCTTTGCATGTTTGTCACACTTAAGTGTTTCGGAACATCAAACCAATTTAAACAATAGTCAAGGACAACACAAGTAAACACAAAATGCAATTTGTAAATGAAGGTGTTTATTATTAAAGGTGAAAAAAAATCCAAACCATCATGGCCCTGTGTGAAAAAAGTGATTGCCCCCCTTGTTAAAACATACTATAACTGTGGTTGTCCACACCTGAGTTCAATTTCTCTAGCCACACCCAGGCCTGATTATTGCCACACCTGTTCACAATCAAGGCATCACTTAAATAGGAGCTGCTTGACACAGTAAGGTCCACCAGAAGATCCTTAAAAGCTACACATCATGCCGAGACCCAAAGAAATTCAGGAACAATTGAGAAAGAAAGTAATTGAGATCTATCAGTCTGGAAAGGGTTATAAAGCCATTTCCAAAGCTTTGGGAATCCAGGGAACCACAGTGAGAGCCATTATCCACAAATGGCGAAGACATGGAACAGTGGTGAACCTTCCCAGGAGTGGCCGGCCGCCCAAAATTACCCCAAGAGCGCAGCTTCGACTCATCCAAGAGGTCACAAAAGACCCACACAACAACGTCCAAGGAACTGCAGGCCTCACTTGCCTCGGTTAAGGTCAGCGTTCATGCCTCCACCATCAGGAAAAGACTGGGCAAAAATGGCCTGCATGGCAGAGTTCCAAGGAGAAAACCACTGCTGAGCAAAAAGAACATCAAAGCTCGTCTCAATTTCTCCACAACACATCTTGATGATCCCCAAGACTTTTGGGACAACATTCTGTGGACCGAAGAGACAAAAGTGGAACTCTTTGGAAGGTGTGTGTCCAAGTATATCTGGCGTAGAAGGAACACTGCATTTCAGAAAAAGAACATTATACCAACAGTAAAATATGGTGGTGGTAGTGTGATGGTCTGGGGCTGTTTTGCTGCTTCAGGACCTGGAAGACTTGCCGTGATAAAAGGAACTATGAATTCTGCTGTCTACCATGAGATCATGAAGGAGAATGTCCGACCATCTGTTCGTGTACTCAAGCTGAAACGAACTTGGGTTCTGCAGCAGGACAATGATCCTAAACACACCAGCAAGTCCACCACCGAATGGCTGAAGAAAAACAAAATGAAGACTTTGGAGTGGTCTAGCCAAAGTCCTGACCTGAATCCTATTGAGATGTTGTGGTATGACCTTAAAAAGGCCGTTCATGCTCGAAAACCCTCTAATGTAACTGAATTAGGACAATTCTGCAAAGATGAGTGGGCCAAAATTCCTCCAGGACGCTGTAAAAGCCTCATTACACGTTATCGCAAACGCTTGGTTGCAGTTGTCGCTGCTAAGGGTGGCCCAACCAGTTATTAGGTTTAGGGGGCAATCACTTTTTTCACACAGGGCCATGATGGTTTGGATTTTTTTTCACCTTTAATAATAAACACCTTCATTTACAAATTGCATTTTGTGTTTACTTGTGTTGTCCTTGACTATTGTTTAAATTGGTTTGATGTTCCGAAACACTTAAGTGTGACAAACATGCAAAAGAACAGGAAATGAGGAAGGGGGCAAACACTTTTTCACACCACTGTAGGTATCGTGTACATTGTCCTTTATTTAAAAAAAACTAAAAAAAAACTGTCCCACGATGTCCATTCATCTTCGACCACAGCGCAGACGGACTGAGAGAAAAAAAGGAACAACTCCGCCTCCATGGAAGGCTCCCGCCGACTGAATCCTCTTTACGATGACAGCTTTTATATACTGTAGCTGATGGCGGGGCCACCTGGTGATGTAAATGGGTGACCCCGTGATGTGATGCCACATGACGTCAGAAGGGGCATCAGTTTACATCACCGGGTGGCCCTGTCCTCAGCTATATAACAGCTGTCATCGTGAAGAGGATTCAGACGGCGGAAGCCTCCCATGGAGATGGAGTTGTTGCATTTTTAATTTTTTTGCTCAGTCTGTCGGCGCTGTGATCGAAAATGAATAGACATCGCATGACAGTTTTTTTTTAAAATAAAGGACTTGTCCCAAATTGTCTACTGTCATTTTTACTATTTTTGACACTTTTTTTGGTGAATGAGTATGAGTACAATGTACCCGATTCCCATTCACATGGGGGGCGGGATCTGGGGGGTCTCCTTGTTAAAGGGGGCTTACAGATTGCGATAATTCCCCCGCCCGCAGACCCCCACAACCACCGGGCAAGGGTTGTGGGGATGAGGTCTTTGTCCCCATCAACATGGGGACAAGTTGTTTTGGGGGGACTCCAAAACACCCTTCCCATGTTGAGGGCATGTGGCCTGGTACGGTTCAGGAGGGGGGGCACTCTCTCATCCCCCCTTTTCCTGCGGCCTGCCAGGTTGCAGGCTCGGATAAGGGTCTGGTATGTTTATTGGGGGGGACCCCTATGCCATTTTTAAAAAAATGTTGGTGCAGGGTTCCCCTTAATATCCATACCAGACCTGAAGGGCCTGGTATGGACTGAAGGGGGGGCCCTTGCTGTTTTTTTCAATGATTTTTATCTATTTTGCCCGGATCCGACAATTCATTACAGCCGCAAGCAGTTTTAAATTACTTTTTTTTCCTTTAGAAATTAAATTTTGCTGTGGTAGGTATTGTTCTAAATGCTGGAAAATGTGGCTACTTTACAGGCATACTAAGGACACCCCCAGGCACGATATTTAAAGGAATATTTCTTTTTTATTGTTTCACTTTAAGCATTATTAAAATCACTGCTCCTGAATAAACAGCCATTTTAAAAACTTTGTTTTGCATTGATATATGTCCCCTGGGGCAGGACCCGGGACCCCATACACTTTTTATGGCAATAACTTGCATATAAGTCTTGAAAATTAGCACTTTTGGGTTTTCATGTTAGTGTCCCATAGACTTTAACGGTGTTCCGCTGCCTTCGTATTTGCTGCAAACACTGCATAATGTTTGCTATTCGGCGCGAACACCCGATGTTCGAGTTGAACTTACGTTCGACTTGAACATCGGGCTCATCCCTATGTGCCACCTTCTATGTCTGTACCAAGGCCAAACATTCCAAGGTATGTAAACTTTTGATCAGGGTCATTTGGGTAGTTTCTGTTGTGATTATGATTTAAAAAGAGTAAACACAGTTGATTGATAATAAATGGCTTTAGCCAAACACTAACCATGAGTGAAAGAAATGTTTTTGTGTTATCATTCATATTCTCTGAAAAAAATTCTGCCGGGGTATGTAAACAAGCAAAAAAAAAATGAGCAAAACTGTATATATAATATAAAACTGCAGGCAGGGCACTGGAAAAAGCACTAGGGACAAAAGGGAGGTGAAATGATTTGATACAGTAATGTAATCTTACAGATTGTGTGTGTTCTGTATTTTTCAGTTTTTTGAATTTGCCGCCAGGCTCTGCCCCACGTATCGCGATGCTTGCAGGGAATGGAGCCCATCACAGTGATGAATCGGCGGAGGACACAGCCCACGGACACAGCCCACGGACACAGCAGGAGGACATTGTAGGAACCTGGGGACAAGGAAAGTATCTTTACCCGGATACTGCAATGAAATCCCGAGTGTGGCTCGGGGTTATCGCTTTTGTTAATGAAAATTCACCCCAAGCCACACTCGGGAATACCGCCAGGGAGGTTAAAGTGTGTATATATATATATAGTCAAAATGTATTTTTTCATTATGGAAAGACTAGAGAATGGTTAGAACCTCTGCCATGGTTTGTTTGCTGTCTGTTGCCCCCATAGGGTAGAATAACCTTCTGTGTTTGCCCTATTGACTATTGTCACTGAGACATAAGAAATCCAAAACTTGGTGAGGTCACCATAATAAGATGTGCTGGTAATATTTCCAGTGTCTAAGAGGGGGATTTCCTTTCCTTTGTAGAGATTCCTAATGTGACAAAGATAGCAAAAAAATAAACTGATAAGGTTCTTAGCCCTTCCTCACTCTATCCAAAACTACAAATTATAAAAGGGGGTATATTATGACTACTGTGATCACACTAAAGCCCCATACACACGCTCGGACAATCCGCGGACCAGGTCGGTCGGACTTTGTCCGACGTACTTTGTCCGATGTTGGTGTTGCGTACACACGGTCGGACTACGTTGTCGGAATATCCGGTCCGGAAGAACGTCGTGACGTAAGTCGTCGTCCACGAGATTACAAAAGGGAAGTTCAGCACCACGTCAGGCACCCGTTGGGCTCCTTCTGCTGATCCCGTGTTTATCGAGAGTTAGTGGAAGTTTGGTGACTTAAGATTCACGCTTCTCAGTTTTGTCACTCAGATCGTTACTGCTCTTCAGTTTGTGCTTGTCGTGCGTATCTGTTTATTAGTGCGTGTAGTCAGTTCGCATTTGTTGGTCATTGCGGCCTATATCTTGATATAGGACGCTTTGATTTGCACTGCTTATTGTCTGCTCGTTGCTGGTATTCACTTCGTTCTTTCAGGCCTTGCTGTTTATCGGTGCTTTCTGTTTGTCCGTTCTGACCAGCCGACCTTTTGTGACCTTCTGAGCGATGTTTCCCGTGCGTACTCGTCGCCGAGTTCGTGCTGTACGCGGAATTGGTGTCGGGCTTTTAGCTTTGAGCCAAGACCCGTCCATGAACAGAGTGACGAGGAGTATGTGGACCAAGAATTGGTTGCTTCAGCGTGACCAGTTCTCGCACATGCCTTTGCTTCGTGAGATCCGGGAGAATAATCCTGATGATTTCAGGAACTTTCTCAGGATGACGGACCCCGATTTTCACCGTCTTTTGGCTTTGCTGACCCCCTTTATCAGCCGGCAGGATACCTGCATGAGACAAGCCATTACTCCGGAGCAGAGGCTTGTTGCCACGTTGAGGTACTTGGCGACAGGGAGAAGTCTTCAGGATTTGAAGTTCTCTTCAGGTATCTCTCCCCAGGCCCTGGGAATCATTATTCCAGAGACCTGTTCTGCCATCATTCAGGTCCTGCAGGAGGACTATATTAAGGTAACATTTCTACTTTACTATTCCCTTCTATGTATGCTCTGTTTGCTAATGACTTGTATTTTTGACCTCCTTCCCTAATTACCATGATTGCAATATGTTCTAATATGCTGTGCCCCTTTTCTCCTTCATGCATTTTTCCCTTCACTTACCTCCCCAGCATGCTCTTCTGCCCCAATAGACACCTATGGCCTAGTCACTTAAGCAATGTCTTTTGTCTGCTGCATAGTATTGTTTGCCCCAAAACACCCCCTAAAATATGCACAAATGTTTGCTGTGTGGTTTACTTCATGTAGAGCCCCCTTTTTTTTTTCTTTTGGTGGGGGGGGGGGGGCAAACTCATTAGGAACCCCCTCCCCCAACTGCTCTGTCAGATGGTACCAATCCTTTATCTGCTGGCTTTCCCAAGGTCCATACACACTATATACCTACCTCTTTATAGTGCGCATCTTTAGGGATGAATTCAGCAAAGCATGTAGTGCAAGGGGCTGCCTCCATACATTCCATTTCCTATTTTTTTGTCTTCTTTCCCTCCTATTAGCTTGCTTGGTAATTTAATAATGTCACACTGTGCCTGCCTTTTTTTTGGGGGGGGGGGGGGGTTGAAATGTTATTTGATCTTTCCTGTGGCCTGCCAATAGTGTTAAGTACAGAGGGTCTGGCCAAACTAGCCCACATTATTGAGCCATTTGCCAATCAATGAAGTGCAGAGGGTTAGCTGTCCACCACCCCCCCCAAAACCCTAGTTATTGCCAATGTCCCATCAGAAGTGGGGGGATTGATGGGGGGGTGAGTAATCTGTGAAGGGGAGCCTCTACTTTTCTGTGCAAATACTTTCCAGCCTCCAATTTTATACAATGCTCTTGTTCCAAGATGTTGATTGTCTAATCTGCTTGCAATGTTTAGGTGCAAAGTGACTAATTTTTTTTTTCTTGTTTCACTCCACAGTTCCCTTCCACGCCACAGGAATGGCAGACTGTGGCCTCCCACTTTGCCAGCCGTTGGGACTTTCCTAACTGCGGAGGGGCAATTGATGGGAAACACGTCCGCATCGTCCCACCGCCCAACTCGGGGTCCTACTATTATAATTATAAAGGGTTTAATAGTGTAGTGATGTTGGCGGTGGTGTCGGCAACATACGAGTTTATGTATGTGGACGTGGGGATGAACGGCCGGATCTCGGATGGTGGTGCCATTACGCACACGGAGTTCTACTGGCGTCTCCAAAGTGGCAGTCTGTGCTTGCCACCTCCAGAGGAGAATGCCGAAGGACTCCCCTTCGTCTTTGTCGCAGATGAAGCGTTTGCGTTGACTCCCCATGTGATGAGGCCGTTCCCGATGAGGATCCTCACCCCGGACCAGAGGGTCTTCAACTACAGGCTGTCCAGAGCCAGAAGAGTGGTGGAGAACACTTTTGGCATCCTGGCCAGCCGCCTGTTCCTGACGGCATTTAACTTGGCGGAATACAAACTGAACCACATAGTTCTTGCCTGTTGCATATTGCACAACTTCCTCAAAAGACATAACAGGAACTATGTGGTGCCCGTTGGCCCAGATGTGGAGGGCCCTCCAAATGCGGACCTCACAGCCCTTCAAGTGGCACGTCCAGGCTTGCCCCCTCTAAATGCCCGCGTGGTCCGCGAGCAATATATGGAGTACTTTGTGGGTAGGGGGGCCATTGCTCTGCCTGACGATGTGTGAGAGGCATTTTTTAATAAATCTGATATTTTAACCAACCTCTGATTTCTTGTCATTTCAGTCTTCTTTTTAGCTTATTTTACCTTGACATTTTTTCCCTTTGCCTTCGACAGTGGGAATGCACTTTCTGGGCAAAAGGAGGTAACAGTCTCTTCTTCCCAAAAAGATTATTCTCATGTTGTGTGTTTGCTACCTAATCTTTGGTCTAGAGAAGGTTTGTCCTGCATAACTGACACCCAAAATACTCCTTTTCATCACCAGGTCTGACATGTGTGTATTCTCAAAAATGCTGTGCTCCGTGTTTTCGTACAAAGCACTGTGGGTGTCATTTACATAAGTCAAATCCGCTATGCTCTACAAGTGCATTGAAAAAGTTCCCTGGGAAAGAAAATTGCAGTGCAAAGTGGATTTGCCTTTAGTAAATAACACCCATTGCCCCCCATATCCTTTAAATTTTACATACATAATGCATTGTGTTTTTTAAATAAGGAAGCCACACATTTAGAAAAATAAAAAAGTTTACTAGGAAAACATTCACAAGTGCGTTTACAATCTTCACGCCAAAACTGACAACATCTTGGTTATTTACAACATTGTTTACAAACATTCCGCAATTGGTAAAACCAGGCATGGAGCAAAACAGAACCTATGAACTAGGAAAGTTCAACTTTGTAAAGTGAAGACAAGATCAGACATGACTATACGTTCAAAGTGTGTTTGATCTTGCCTTCATCACATGGGGGGGTCACCCCCGGAAAGTGCAAATTTAGAACATGCACACAATTTGGGTCTGAAAATGGTCATTAGATGGTAAAACACATGCCTAGAAGCTTCAAAAGTGCCATTTTCCATCATGGGGAGGAATGGACGTTTTTTGGGGGTGCAACCCCTTCACCACAACCACTTTCGTAGTTCGTAAAGTGTTTGCACCCCCAAAAAAACGTTGCCATTCATCCACCATGATGGGAGCTAGCACATGTGGACACAATGTGTGCATGTTCCAAATTTCACACAGTTTTTAAGTTGCAAATGTGTTCAGAAGCTGGCACAAATGTGTGTTAATTACTTGGTGCGTTTTCATATTTTTCCTAAAACATCAATGATGTTCTTCAATTTTTGTTGAACATCATTGATGTTTTGCTTTATGTAATCTAGATCTCTATTGCAGACCATTATCTCCCCGATGAGTACGTGGGCACTCTCTGTGGTAAAGTGCGATTTTTCTTCCTCAACATCCACGTCACCTAAAAACAACAAACAAACAAAAATGGGTGTTGGAAATGAGGCAGCCATACATGGATTAGCTTACCAGTAGCTGTGTTCTCCCACACTCACCTGTTGTGGTGACAATTTCTCCAAGTTCGATGATCTCTCCTTCCTCCTCCTCCTCCTCCTCTGCTTCTGCTCTTTCGCCTTTTTTGGGAGGTGTTGGTTTGGGGGTTTCCGCAGACGGCCCAAGTTTTCGCTCCCCTATGAGAATGTACACAAGGAAGATTTAGCAACACAATCTATTGAGGGCAGAAATAGGAAATGACAAACATTGCTTGAAAGTGAAGGACACTATTTTAGTTTGGCCAGTTACAAATGCCAACTACATGAATGTAGTCACTTTGTAAAGGTGCTAAACTGACTAGCTTATTGGTAGAAGTTTGTGTGATGGAGACACCCCCTCTAGTATCCACTGGAGCACATGTGTGGAAAAGCATAATAAAAAGGGGGTTTGGGTGTCCCAGCACTAGTGCTCTAGAGTCCAGATGGGTAAACAGCTACTGGGTGACCTCTCCTTTACATTGAATAAATTGGCTTTACATTCTTGATGACATTTCTAGTGAGAACAAACTTCCTTTCCACAAAAAAAAACACCAAACCACGTATTATAAGTGGCCGAACGTTCGAGGTTGCGTACGATCGAATGGACACACACACACGACCATGACAGTGGCAGAAAGATCGAGGCTGAGTACGATCGAATGCACAGACGAACATGAAAGTGGCCATTTTGGAATGTACAACTTTGTAAAAATCAAACCACATGGAGCAGTATGCAAGCAAGAAATCAAACACAAAACACAACTACTTACTTTTTTGAAGAATTCGCTTGATCTTTCTGTACTGATCGGCCTCCCTCAGTTTCAGGTCTGACCAGCGTTTCCTCAGTTGCTCCTTGGATCGTTGTACCCCAAAATGATTGTACAGCCTTCTCACAACTTTAGACATGATCTTGGCCTTGTGGACATTGGGGTTGAGGTAAGGCCCATACTTCCCATCATAGTCGCTCCTCTTTAATATGTCCACCATCTCCAACATTTCTCCAAATGACATATTGGAGGCCTTGAATTTCAGGCTCCGGGATCGGGACGTTTCTGCCTCCGGACTTTCCTCGTCCTCCTCCTCGTTGGGGGGATATTTGGGGCGCACCTGCTGTGTCCCCGCCATGTGCTCTCCCCACTGCGCCGTAAAGAGAAGGGGTGGGGAATAGACGAGAAAGATCGTCAGGGGCGGGCGGAGTTTGACGCATGCGCACTGTATATAAAACGTCACACGCCTGTGTCGTAGCCACGATCTGGGAGACGAGGGGAGAGAAAGCTCACGCACGAGACGATCGCTACAAACGAAGGTACAATTTGACGTTGGTACATAACTAGCCTAGACTGATTCGAACTTGAGGCTTCTTTATGGAGAAGATTAGGAGAGTTTAGGCTGACATTATTTATATTGTTTTGTGTGGCGTTGTGTCTTGCAGAGGTGATGGAGGCCTTCTACGACGTGAGTTTTCTCCCCCTCTTTATTGATAAATACCGGGAATTCCCCCTCTTATGGCAACCTAAACATCGTGACTACAGCAACAGACCAAAGAGGTACGCAGCCCTGCTGAAACTTGTGGCATTTGTAAAGCCTAACCTGCCCATGGCAACCGTGGCAAACTTAAAAGTGAAGATCAACAACATGAAGAGTACCTATTTCCGGGAGCGCAATAAGATCCAGAAGTCCCTAGCATCTGGAGCTGCAGCAGCTGATGTCCATGTCCCCACGCTCTGGTACTATGAGAGGCTCCACTTTCTCAAAGACCAAGCTACTGTCAGGAAGTCACTCTCGACTCTTCCTTGCACGCGTCCTTCCACGCACGCCACCCCTGATGAGGCTTCCGAGGACCAACCTGGGCCTTCCAGTATGGAAGATGTGCAGGAGCCCAACTTGTTCCAGGTATAGTAGTTTTGTAACCAGTTTGGGGAATAATGAATGATGTTCAGTTAATTCAGGATCCCCAATTGCTTAGTTCCTAACGTGATTGACATATCAACAGAGAGTGGTGTTGGAGAAATTTTTGGGAAGAATCTAAACTGCAGGGCTGAGAATTGTATGTTTTTCTATTTGTAAACATTTTGCAACAGTCACTAGATGAGAATTGTGTGTGTTTGATGAACAAATAACTGAAACTATGTCCCTTTTTCATACACAGGAAGACCTCAGCCAGGAGGTGGCTGTGGAAGGTGGCAGTCAGGAGGAGGCAGGGGTTAGTGGCAGCCAACAGGGGGGTAGGCGTAGGAGCCTGACTGTCTCCCAAGTCTCTCCCCTCCGCCTTCCCTACAGAAGGGCGAAAAACATGGGGGAGGTGGGAGAGTCAGCGCTCCAGCTGATCAGAGATGCCTCAGCCTCCCTCTATGCCACACCCACCTACGAGGAGGCCTTTGCCTCCTTGGTTGGCAGTAAATTTACGGGTATGGAGGGGGGGCAACGCAGCATGTGTGAGGAGGTCATCCTCAAAATACTAAATGAGGGGATGGCTGGGGAGATGACTCCCCTCACACATGTTTGCGAGAGTGACCTTGCTCCGCCTCCTCCTCCTCCTTCTGCCACCCCACCAGCACCACGGCGTGGAAGGAAGCGTACAAGGAAGACAAGAGAGTGATGACCTTGATTAAGTCTGGTCTGAGAGAAGATGGAGCCTCTCGTAGGACCAGAGCCTGGGGACCTAGATGGCATCTGCTGCAGTTCCGGATGTTTTGGACTTCAGGACCAGATTGCGCTCCCTTATTATTTAGATAGGTACTCTTCATGCCCCCAATTGTTTAAGCCTGAAAAATGATGGTTGCCATGGGTGTCCAAGGCTTTGCAAATTCCCCAAGTTTCACCATGGCTGCGTTCCTCTTTGGTTTGTTGCTGAGACCTAAATAAATGTTTTTTGGATTTGAAATAATCATTGACTATTGTGTTTTACTTTTCTACAATGACAGTTTTTCTTGGAGTAGGCAGGTACATTTCACTAATCCTAAAGTAGAATTAACAAGGGGCACCAACAACCAACAGACTCCTAGTAAATTTAAGCAACAAATACAAATGTTAATAATGTGGTTTTGCTAAGTTGAGACACACAACCCCCCTCCAAAAAAAAAAAAAAATTCTCCTTCAAATATGTATTCCCCAAAAAAAAAAAAAAAAAAGACAAATGATGCTAAAAAATATAACAAAGATTCTTTTACGATCTGAGTAAAAATAAACATGTAGTGTATAAATGCTGCAAAGTAATAAAGAACTAAGTTTGTGAGAAGTGCGGGTGAATAGGAGCAGCTAAAACATGTCATTCTTGTTGCATTGTAAAGAAAAAGAGAATGCGCTGCATTAAAGACATTTTAACATTGCAGCGTGACGAATGTGCTGTGTCGATTAGGAAAGGTAGTTTTACCTGACCGAGCGCTTCCGTCACAGAATTTCTTCTGAGCATGCGTAGCACTTTGTCCGGTCGGACAACCGTACACACGATCGGGTTTGGTGTGATCGGACCGGGTTGACGGCAAATCTTTCCAGCAGGAGATAAGACTTTGTCCGTCGGACAAACCGACGAACACTGTCCGATGGTGCATACACACGGTCTGATTTTTCAACAACCTTGTCCGATCGGACGGAATCCATGAAAAAGTCCGACCGTGTGTATGGGGCTTAAGGATGCTGCATTTACAGCCCTGGACACTTGCTGGGTTTGTGCAACTCACAGATTCCACCCTAGTTCTGGCGCAGTATAGCTGGGATTAATAATTCAACTTAAAGGACCCCAGAACGAGAAGAACAAGTGGTCCACAGTGGGCAACTTCTTATGAAACAGGACATTGGAAAAGGTGATCATTTATGTCTGCCAGTCTCTCTTTTCTCTCCAGCTTGACACATGGACTGTGTCATCAGTCACAAGCAGTTATGGCTGCCTTAGTAAATGAGCGTGCGAGCCACAGTTGTTTTTATAAGATACCACTTCTTGTTTAACCTGTTACCAAAGGTGTTACCAAAAGCTGAACATCCCTTCCAGAGATTACAAAAAGATATATCCAGATTCCCAAGTCAGGATCTTATGAGTATGCATTTTGTCTGTATGGACAGGTTTTCTGGATGTCCAGTGGCAAATGCTACTGCAAAGGCCACAGTAAAAAGTGTTATCAGAAGTAGTTTGTAAGTACAGAGAGTAAAAGAGGAAGTGTGTTACTCACTTGCTTATATTTTGTCTCAGCAGCTGAAGTCCTCCATTCAGATCTCACAGAGAATGTTGCTGATCTTTTAAAGGTTCTTTGACAAACTCATTTATGGGTTTTCACCCCAATTCCAGATCTTAAAAGTTTGGAAGGATCTAAAACTAAAGCCAGGTGACTTGTGGATTGTTAAGATACATTTATATATGAGTAAATGTTTGGAGACTCAATACAGAATCTATTTCATGTACAGTTTTGCAAAACTTGAAGGAAAAGGTACCTGGATCCACACCAGACACTGCAAAAATGACTACATTAAAGAAATCTCTGTGTTTGATTTGTTTCCCTTTTGCAATCACAGTCTAGGATACTTTTTGATTCAATTACTTTAATTGTAAGGGATATATATTTGAAAAGTAGTTTAGCCATGTTGAAGTCATATTTGTCTTTTGTACCTCTTCCATTTTATGTAGAATTGTCTGTGTTTACATATGCTGATAAGTCAGCATACCAACAATTAAGCTAGAAGGCCATTCTGGCCACAGGAGTGTACAGCCAGTACTCTGTAAATATGTCTTATCAATAGGGATGAGCCCGGTGTTCGATTCAAACCCATGTTCGAATCGAACACCGGCCGTTCATCTGTTCGTCGAAATCAGAACTTTGCGGACCGTTCACATCAAATTCGTGTGATACAAATGGCCCACAATGCACTGCGCCAGTCGCAGTGCATTGCTGGCTGATGATTGGCCAAGCATGCACTGTGACCCCGCATGCTTGGCCAATCACAGCGCCGGCAGCAAAGAGAGCCATAATTGGCGGCAGGCAGAATGCCTGCGGTCAATTATAGCTCAGGGGGTTTAGTACACACCCCACACTATATATGGCCACCAGCACGGCGGCCTTATGTAGTGTCTTCCGGCGTGCAGGGAAAGAGCTTGATAGGCAGGGACAGTGTGTTCTTTACCAGGCATTTGCAGGACTTAGTGTGTGTTCTGTGCCTCCAGCGCAGTATACACCTGTATCTACCCTTTAGTGGTGTTGTTCTCTATAAATACAGCTATCTGCAGGATTTATAGTGTGTGCTGTGCCTCCAGCGCAGTATACACCTTTATCTACCATCTACCATTTAGTGCTGTTGTTCTCTATTAATACAGCCATCTGCAGGAGTTAGTGTGTGTTGTGTGACTCCAGCACAGCACAGTATACACCTGCACCTGTATCTACCCTTTAGTGTTGTTGTTCTCTATTAATATAGCCATCTGCAGGAGTTAGTGTGTGTTGTGTGACTCCAGCACAGCACAGCACAGTATACACCTGCACCTTTATCTGACCTTCTTTGCTGGTGTTATCTAGTAATATAGCCATCTGCAGGAGTTAGTGTGGTGTGTGTTGTGTGACTCCAGCACAGCACAGTATACACCTGCACCTGTATCTGCCCTTCTTTGCTGGTGTTATCTAGTAATACAGCCATCTGCAGGAGTTAGTGTGTGTTGTGTGACTCCAGCACAGCACAGTATACACCTGCACCTGTATCTACCCTTTAGTGCTGTTGTTCTCTATTAATACAGCCATCTGCAGGAGTTAGTGTGTGTTGTGTGACTCCAGCACAGCACAGTATACACCTGCACCTGTATCTGCCCTTCTTTGCTGGTGTTATCTAGTAATACAGCCATCTGCAGGAGTTAGTGTGTTTGTGTGACTCCAGCACAGCACAGTATACACCTGCACCTGTATCTGCCCTTCTTCACTGGTGTTTTCTAGTAATACAGCCACCTGCAGGAGTTAGTGTGTGTTGTGTGACTCCAGCACAGCACAGTATACACCTGCACCTGTATCTGCCCTTCTTTGCTGGTGTTATCTAGTAATACAGCCATCTGCAGGAGTTAGTGTGTGTTGTGTGACTCCAGCACAGCACAGTATACACCTGCAATTGTATCTACCCTTTAGTGCTGTTGTTCTCTATTAATACAGCCATCTGCAGAAGTTAGTGTGTGTTGTGTGACTCCAGCACAGCACAGTATACACCTGCACCTGTATCTGCCCTTCTTTGCTGGTGTTATCTAGTAATACAGCCATCTGCAGGAGTTAGTGTGTGTTGTGTGACTCCAGCACAGCACAGTATACACCTGTACCTGTATCTGCCCTTCTTTGCTGGTGTTATCTAGTAATACAGCCATCTGCAGGATTTAGTGTGTGTTGTGTGACTCCAGCACAGCACAGTATACACCTGCACCTGTATCTACCCTTTAGTGCTGCTGTTCTCTATTAATACAGCCATCTGCAGGAGTTAGTGTGTGTTGTGTGTCCCAGTTCTGGCCCAGTATAGCTGGGATTAATAATTCAACTTTAAGGACCCCAGAACGAGAAGAACAAGTGGTCCACAGTAGGCAACTTCTTATGAAACAGGACATTGGAAAAGGTGATCATTTATGTCTGCCAGTCTCTCTTTTCTCTCCAGCTTGACACATGGACTGTGTCATCAGTCACAAGCAGTTATGGCTGCCTTAGTAAATGAGCGTGCGAGCCACAGTTGTTTTTATAAGATACCACTTCTTGTTTAACCTGTTACCAAAGGTGTTACCAAAGGTGTTACCAAAAGCTGAACATCCCTTCCAGAGATTACAAAAAGATATATCCAGATTCCCAAGTCAGGATCTTATGAGTATGCATTTTGTCTGTATGGACAGGTTTTCTGGATGTCCAGTGGCAAATGCTACTGCAAAGGCCACAGTAAAAAGTGTTATCAGAAGTAGTTTTTTAAGTACAGAGAGTAAAAGAGGAAGTGTGTTACTCACTTGCTTATATTTTGTCTCAGCAGCTGAAGTCCTCCATTCAGATCTCACAGAGAATGTTGCTGATCTTTTAAAGGTTCTTTGACAAACTCATTTATGGGTTTTCGCCCCAATTCCAGATCTTAAAAGTTTGGAAGGATCTAAAACTAAAGCCAGGTGACTTGTGGATTGTTAAGATACATTTATATATGAGTAAATGTTCAGAGACTCAATACAGAATCTATTTCATGTCAGTGGCGGCTGGTGCTCCATTTTTTTAGGGGGGCGCACACAAAACCCCAACCAAACCCCTCCCCCCCAACATCACTCGCCCATGATGGAGGTGGTTGATAGATAGATAGATAGATAGATATGCAGGGAGAGATAGATAGATAAAGAGAAAGAGAGAGAGAGATAGATAGAGGGAGAGAGATAGATAAAGAGAAAGAGAGAGGGGGGAGAGAGAGAGAGATAGATAAAGAGAAAGAGAGAGGGGGGGAGAGAGAGAGAGAGAGAGAGAGAGAGAGAGAGAGAGAGAGAGAGAGAGAGAGAGAAAGAGAAAGAGAGAGGGGGAGAGAGAGAGAGAGAGAGAGGGGGGGGGCAGAGAGAGATAGATAGATAGAGAGAGGGAGAGAGTGATAGATAAAGAGATAGAGGGGGAGATAGATAAAGAGAAAGAGAGAGGGGGAGAGAGATAGATAGATGGAGAGAGGGGGGAGAGAGAGAGATAGATAGATAGATAGATAGATAGATAGATAAAGAGAAAGAGAGAGAGAGGGGGAGAGAGATAGATAGATAGGGGGAGAGAGATAGATGGATAGATAAAGAGAAAGAGAGAGGGGGGAGAGAGAGATAGATAGATAGATAGATAGATAGATAGCTAGATATATAAAGAGAAAGAGAGAGGGGAGATAGATAGATAGATAGATAGAGAAAGAGAGAGAGGGGGAGAGAGATAGATAGATAGATAGATAGATAGATAGATAGATAGGGGGTGAGAGATAGATAGATAAAGAGAAAGAGAGAGGGGGAGAGAGGGATAGATAGATAGATAGATAGATAGATAGATAGATAGATAGATAGATAGATAGATAGATAGATAGAGAAAGAGAGAGGGGGAGATAGATAAAGAGAAAGAGAGAGAGGGGGAGAGAGATAGATTGATAAATAAAGAGAAAGAGAGAGGGGAGAGAGATATATAGATAGATAGATAGATAGATAGATAGATAGATAGATAGATAGATAGATAGATAGATAGATAAAGAGAGAGAGAGAGAGAGAGAGAGAGAGGGGAGAGAGATAGATAAATAAAGAGAAAGAGAGAGGGGGGAGAGAGATAGATAGATAGATAAAGAGAAAGAGAGAAGGGAGATAGATAGATAGAAAAAGAGAAAGAGAGAGAGGGATAGATAGATAGATAAAGAGAAAGAGAGAGGGGGGGGAGAGTGATAGATAAAGAGAGAGAGGGGGAGATAGATAGATAGATAGATAGATAAATAAAGAGAAAGAGAGAGGGGAGATAGATAGATAGATAGATAGATAGATAGATAGATAGATAGATAGATAGATAGATAGATAAAGAGAGAGAGGGGGAGAGAGATAGATATATAGATAGATAGGGGGAGAGAGATAGATAGATAGATAGATAGATAGATAGATAGATAGATAGATAGATAGATAAAGAGAAAGAGAGAGGGGGAGAGTGATAGATAGATAGATAAAGAGAGAGAGAGAGAGAGAGAGAGAGAGAGAGAGAGAGAGAGAGAGAGAGAGGGGGAGATCGATAGATAGAGATAGGGGAGAAATAGATAAAGAGAAAGAGAGAGAGGGGGAGAGAGAGAGATAGATAGATAGATAGATAGAGAGAGAGAGAGGGGGGAGAGAGAGAGATAGATAGATAGATGAAGGAAAGAGAGAGGGGGGAGAGAGAGAGAGATAGATAGATAGATAGATAAATAAAGAGAGAGAGAGAGGGGGGGAGAGAGATAGGTAGGTAGATAGATAGATAGATAAAGAGAGAGAGGGGGGAGAGAGATAGATAGAAAGAGAGAGAGGGGGAGAGAGATAGATAGATAGATAGATAGATAGATAGATAGATAGATAGATAGATAAAGAGAGAGAGGGGGAGAGAGAGAGAGATAGATAAAGGAAAGAGAGGGGGGAGATAGATAGATAGATAGATAGATAGATAGATAGATAGATAATAAAGAGAGAGAGAGAGAGGAGAGAGAGAGAGAGAGATAGATAAAGAGAGAGAGGGGGAGAGAGAGATAGATAGATAAAGGAAAGAGAGAGGGGGAGAGAGAGAGATTAGGTAGATAGATAGATAGATAGAGATAGATAGATAGATAGATAGATAGATAGATAGATAAGATAGATAGATAGATAGCACGCGCTCGGGTGAGCGCGCTCGCTCCCCCGCGCACTCAAGCACGCTCGCACGCACGCACGGCACGCACTCACGCTCGCCCGCTCGCTCGCACGCACCGGCCGCGCGCGACGCAAAGCACCGCACGCCACCCCTGGCTCGCGCTCTTGGGCGCGCACGCACCCACCCGCGCGCGCGCGGGCGCTCTCGCTCTCACACACTCACGCCCCGCACGCCCTAGCGCGGGGAGGCGCCACGCTCGCACTCACGCACGCACGTCTCGCACGCACGCACGCCACGCAATCCCGCCGTCGCGCGTGGACGCGCGCTCGCACGCACGCACCACTCAAGCACGCACGCACTCACTCACGCTCGTCACGCACGCACGCACTCTCGCACGCACGCACTCCCCTCTGCTGGGAGGCGCTCACGCCACGTCACGCACCACCACGCTCGCACGCAGCACGCACTCACTCTCGCGTGGGACCGCCACGCAGCCACGCACACTATCTCACTCACGCAAGCAGCGCAACGCAACGCACTCACGCACGCACTCTCGCCCGCGCGCGAGGGTGGCTCGCACTCACCCACGCACGCACGCACGCACGCACGCGCGCGAGTGTTGCGCTGCTCGCTCCCCACGCACGCTCCTCACTCACCCACTCACGCACCACGCACTCACGCAGCACCACGCACGCGGGGAGTCGCTCACGCACGCACGCACTCACGCACTCTCGCACCACCGCTCGCAACGCACGCACGCACTCACGCGGGGAGTCGCGACTGACGCCTCGCACCCGCCCCCCCGCGCGCGCTCTCGGGCCACCCAAGCACCACCCCGCACGCAAGCTCTCGCACGGGGCGCCCACCTCCCGCGCCCGCGCGCTCTGGTGGCGCACGCACCTCGCACGCACGAGCGCGCGCGGGGCCCTCGCGCGTACGCACGCTAGCACCCGCGCGCGCCGCAGGGGTGCGCCGCGCTCGGTCGGACCACGCCCGACCGCGCGCGGGTGCGCGCTCTCGGTCGGACGCAGTCTCTCACCACCTCACTCACTCCCGCTCCTAGCTCCACTCACGCACGCAAGCACGCACGAACGCACGCACGCTCGCAAGCTCGCACGCGCCCGCGCTCTCGGGGGCGCTCGCACCGCACTCACGCTCCCTGCCCTCGCGCTGGGGTCGCATCGCACTCACGCACTCACTCACGCACTCAATCACCGCACTTCATCGCTCGCACCACGCATCCGCGCGCGCGCGGGAGGCCCGCTCGCGCGCGACGCACCACGCACTCACTCACGCACGCTAGCTCCCTCGCTCGCTCGCGCGCGGGAGGCGCGCACGCACCCCCTCGCCGCACGCTCCACCACGCTCCTCGCACGCACGCTCCACGCGGCCCTCTCGCGGGGGCGGGCGCTCGCATCGCTCACACCACCCGCCGCGTCTCTCTGCGCACACGCACGCCCCAGCCCGCGCGCGGGTAGTCCGCACCGCACTCACACACGCACCACGCACGCACGGCACTCAACTCACGCCCGCGCCCGCTCCGCGCGCGTGGGGCGCTCCCACGCACGCGCAGCACGTTGCGCTGCGCCCGCGCGCGCGTCCTCACGAACAGCCGAACCGCACATCTCGCCGCCCAGCCCAGACCCGGCTGCCGCCGAGCTGTCGCCTCGTGTCCCCCCTCTCCCAGCGCTTGAGCTAGCCGGCACCCACCCTTTCGCGCGTGCCGGGCTGAGCCGAGGTGGCTATCCCGCCTCGACCGGTGCCGCAGCTTCCTCCGCTCCCCCGTCACTCAACAGCACAAGGTGCTGCTGTATATGTCTGGGGTGGACAGGCAATTTCAAAGCTGGCTTCACACAGAGAATGGCTTCTCCATTCACACAGAGCCAAACCAGGAAGTGACATGCCGCTCTGAGGACAGCACCGCCCAGACATGGGTACATGAAGGAGAATGCCCCAATCAGCGTCTTGTGGCGCTCTGCACCGCGCCACAAGGCACCAAAAAACAGCGCAAATGAAGTGTCTTGCCTGCAATCATGGGATTGCATCTGCATGACGCTTCCATGGTGTATTGTGTCCGGCGCCCCCCCCCCCAGTGCACTTAAAGGAACTTTTTTTTTTTTTTATTTTTTTTTTTTTAAAGGACATTTTTTTTATTTTTATTTTTTTGTGACTGTCTCTTTGGGGGGCGGCGCCCATGCGCCCCCTATGGACGGGCCGCCACTGTTTCATGTACAGTTTTGCAAAACTTGAAGGAAAAGTCACCTGGATCCACACCAGACACTGCAAAAATGACTAAATTAAAGAAATCTCTGTGTTTGATTTGTTTCCCTTTTGCAATCACAGTCTAGGGTACTTTTTTGATTCAATTACTTTAATTGTAAGGGATATATATTTGAAAAGTAGTTTAGCCATGTTGAAGTCATATTTGTCTTTTGTACCTCTTCCATTTTATGTAGAATTGTCTGTGTTTACATATGCTGATAAGTCAGCATACCAACAATTAAGCTAGAAGGCCATTCTGGCCACAGGAGTGTACAGCCAGTACTCTGTAAATATGTCTTATCAATAGGTATGAGCCTGGTGTTCGATTCAAACCCATGTTCAAATCGAACACCGGCCGTTCATCTGTTCGTCGAAATCAGAACTTTGCGGACCGTTCGCATCAAATTCGTGTGATACAAATGGCCCACAATGCACTGCGCCAGTCACAGTGCATTGTTGGCTGATGATTGGCCAAGCATGCACTGGGATCCCGCATGCTTGGCCAATCACAGCCCCGGCAAATGTCAATTATAGCTCAGGGGGTTTAGTACACACCCCACACTATATATGGCCGCCAGCACGGCGGCCTTATGTAGTGTCTTCCGGCGTGCAGGGAAAGAGCATGATAGGCAGGGACAGTGTGTGCTTTACCAGGCATTTGCAGGACTTAGTCTGTGTTCTGTGCCTCCAGCGCAGTATACACCTGTATCTACCCTTTAGTGGTGTTGTTCTCTATAAATACAGCCATCTGCAGGATTTATAGTGTGTGCTGTGCCTCCAGCGCAGTATACACCTGTATCTACCATCTACCCTTTAGTGCTGTTGTTCTCTATTAATACAGCCATCTGCAGGAGTTAGTGTGTGTTGTGTGACTCCAGCACAGCACAGTATACACCTGCACCTGTATCTGCCCTTCTTTGCTGGTGTTATCTAGTAATACAGCTATCTGCAGGAGTTAGTGTGTGTTGTGTGACTCCAGCACAGCACAGTATACACCTGCACCTGTATCTACCCTTTAGTGCTGTTGTTCTCTATTAATATAGCCATCTGCAGGAGTTAGTGTGTGTTGTGTGACTCCAGCACAGCACAGTATACACCTGCACCTGTATCTACCCTTTAGTGCTGTTGTTCTCTATTAATATAGCCATCTGCAGGAGTTAGTGTGTGTTGTGTGACTCCAGCACAGCACAGCACAGTATACACCTGCACCTGTATCTGCCCTTCTTTGCTCGTGTTATCTAGTAATACAGCCATCTGCAGGAGTTAGTGTGGTGTGTGTTGTGTGACTCCAGCACAGCACAGTATACACCTGCACCTGTATCTGCCCTTCTTTGCTGGTGTTATCTAGTAATACAGCCCTCTGCAGGAGTTAGTGTGTGTTGTGTGACTCCAGCACAGCACAGTATACACCTGCACCTGTATCTACCCTTTAATGCTGTTGTTCTCTATTAATACAGCAATCTGCAGGAGTTAGTGTGTGTTGTGTGACTCCAGCACAGCACAGTATACACCTGCACCTGTATCTACCCTTTAGTGCTGTTGTTCTCTATTAATATAGCCATCTGCAGGAGTTAGTGTGTGTTGTGTGACTCCAGCACAGCACAGTATACACCTGCACCTGTATCTGCCCTTCTTTGCTGGTGTTATCTAGTAATACAGCCATCTGCAGGAGAGTTAGTGTGTGTTGTGTGACTCCAGCACAGCACAGTATACACCTGCACCTGTATCTGCCCTTCTTTGCTGGTGTTATCTAGTAATACAGCCATCTGCAGGAGTTAGTGTGTGTTGTGTGACTCCAGCACAGCACAGTATACACCTGCACCTGTATGTACCCTTTAGTGCTGTTGTTCTCTATTAATACAGCCATCTGCAGGAGTTAGTGTGTGTTGTGTGACTCCAGCACAGCACAGTATACACCTGCACCTGTATCTGCCCTTCTTTGCTGGTGTTATCTAGTAATACAGCCATCTGCAGGAGTTAGTGGGTGTGTGTTGTGTGACTCCAGCACAGCACAGTATACACCTGCACCTGTATCTACCCTTCTTTGCTGGTGTTATCTAGTAATACAGCCATCTGCAGGAGTTAGTGTGTGTTGTGTGACTCCAGCACAGCACAGTATACACCTGCACCTGTATCTACCCTTTAATGCTGTTGTTCTCTATTAATACAGCAATCTGCAGGAGTTAGTGTGTGTTGTGTGACTCCAGCACAGCACAGTATACACCTGCACCTGTATCTACCCTTTAGTGTTGTTGTTCTCTATTAATATAGCCATCTGCAGGAGTTAGTGTGTGTGTGTGACTCCAGCACAGCACAGTATACACCTGCACCTGTATCTGCCCTTCTTTGCTGGTGTTATCTAGTAATACAGCCATCTGCAGGAGTTAGTGTGTGTTGTGTGACTCCAGCACAGCACAGTATACACCTGCACCTGTATCTGCCCTTCTTTGCTGGTGTTATCTAGTAATACAGCCATCTGCAGGAGTTAGTGTGTGTTGTGTGACTCCAGCACAGCACAGTATACACCTGCACCTGTATCTACCCTTTAGTGCTGTTGTTCTCTATTAATACAGCCATCTGCAGGAGTTAGTGTGTGTTGTGTGACTCCAGCACAGCACAGTATACACCGGCACCTGCCCTTTTTCGCTGGTGTTATCTAGTAATACAGCCATCTGCAGGAGAGTTAGTGTGTGTTGTGTGACTCCAGCACAGCAGTATACACCTGCACCTGTATCTGCCCTTCTTTGCTGGTGTTATCTAATACAGCCATCTGCAGGAGTTAGTGTGTGTTGTGTGACTCCAGCACAGCACAGTATACACCTGCACCTGTATCTGCCCTTCTTTGCTGGTGTTTTCTAGTAATACAGCCATCTGCAGGAGTTAGTGTGTGTTGTGTGACTCCAGCACAGCACAGTATACACCTGCACCTGTATCTGCCCTTCTTTGCTGGTGTTATCTAGTAATACATCCATCTGCAGGAGTAAGTGTGTGTTGTGTGACTCCAGCACAGCACAGTATACACCTGCACCTGTATCTACCCTTTAATGCTGTTGTTCTCTATTAATACAGCAATCTGCAGGAGTTAGTGTGTGTTGTGTGACTCCAGCACAGCACAGTATACACCTGCACCTGTATCTACCCTTTAGTGCTGTTGTTCTCTATTAATAAAGCCATCTGCAGGAGTTAGTGTGTGTTGTGTGACTCCAGCACAGCACAGTATACACCTGCACCTGTATCTGCCCTTCTTTGCTGGTGTTATCTAGTAATACAGCCATCTGCAGGAGTTAGTGTGTGTGTTGTGTGACTCCAGCACAGCACAGTATACACCTGCACCTGTATCTGCCCTTCTTTGCTGGTGTTATCTAGTAATACAGCCATCTGCAGGAGTTAGTGTGTGTTGTGTGACTCCAGCACAGCACAGTATACACCTGCACCTGTATCTACCCTTTAGTGCTGTTGTTCTCTATTAATACAGCCATCTGCAGAGTTAGTGTGTGTTGTGTGACTCCAGCACAGCACAGTATACACCGGCACCTGCCCCTTTTCGCTGGTGTTATCTAGTAATACAGCCATCTGCAGGAGTTAGTGTGTGTTGTGTGACTCCAGCACAGCACAGTATATCACCTGCACCTGTATCTGCCCTTCTTTGCTGGTGTTATCTAGTAATACAGCCATCTGCAGGAGTTAGTGTGTGTTGTGTGACTCCAGCACAGCACAGTATACACCTGCACCTGTATCTGCCCTTCTTTGCTGGTGTTATCTAGTAATACAGCCATCTGCAGGAGTTAGTGTGTGTTGTGTGACTCCAGCACAGCACAGTATACACCTGCACCTGTATCTACCCTTTAGTGCTGTTGTTCTCTATTAATACAGCCATCTGCAGGAGTTAGTGTGTGTTGTGTGACTCCAGCACAGCACAGTATACACCGGCACCTGCCCCTTTTCGCTGGTGTTATCTAGTAATACAGCCATCTGCAGGAGTTAGTGTGTGTTGTGTGACTCCAGCACAGCACAGTATACACCTGCACCTGTATCTGCGCTTCTTTGCTGGTGTTATCTAGTAATACAGCCATCTGCAGGAGTTAGTGTGTGTTGTGTGACTCCAGCACAGCACAGTATACACCTGCACCTGTATCTGCCCTTCTTTGCTGGTGTTATCTAGTAATACATCCATCTGCAGGAGTAAGTGTGTGTTGTGTGACTCCAGCACAGCACAGTATACACCTGCACCTGTATCTGCCCTTCTTTGCTGGTCGTATCTAATACAGCCATCTGCAGGAGTTAGTGTGTATTGTGTGACTCCAGCACAGCACAGTATACACCTGCACCTGTATCTGCCCTTCTTTGCTGGTGTTATCTAGTAATACAGCCATCTGCAGGAGTTAGTGTGTGTTGTGTGACTCCAGCACAGCACAGTATACACCTGCAATTGTATCTACTCTTTAGTGCTGTTGTTCTCTATTAATACAGCCATCTGCAGGAGTTAGTGTGTGTTGTGTGACTCCAGCACAGCACAGTATACACCTGCACCTGTATCTGCCCTTCTTTGCTGGTGTTATCTAGTAATACAGCCATCTGCAGGAGTTAGTGTGTGTTGTGTGACTCCAGCACAGCACAGTATACACCTGCACCTGTATCTACCCTTTAGTGCTGTTGTTCTCTATTAATACAGCCATCTGCAGGAGTTAGTGTGTATTGTGTGACTCCAGCAAAGCACAGTATACACCTGCACCTCTATCTGCCCTTCTTTGCTGGTCTTATCTAATACAGCCATCTGCAGGAGTTAGTGTGTGTTGTGTGACTCCAGCACAGCACAGTATACACCTGCAATTGTATCTACCCTTTAGTGCTGTTGATCTCTATTAATACAGCCATCTGCAGGAGTTAGTGTGTGTTGTGTGACTCCAGCACAGCACAGTATACACCTGCACCTGTATCTACCCTTTAGTGCTGTTGTTCTCTATTAATACAGCCATCTGCAGAAGTTAGTGTGTGTTGTGTGACTCCAGCACAGCACAGTATACACACTGCACCTGTATCTGCCCTTCTTTGCTGGTGTTATCTAGTAATACAGCCATCTGCAGGAGTTAGTGTGTGTTGTGTGACTCCAGCACAGCACAGTATACACCTGCACCTGTATCTACCCTTTAGTGCTGTTGTTCTCTATTAATACAGCCATCTGCAGGAGTTAGTGTGTGTTGTGTGAGTCCAGCACAGCACAGTATACACTTGCACCTATATCTGCCCTTCTTTGCTGGTGTTATCTAGTTATACAGCCATCTGCAGGAGTTAGTGTGTGTTGTGTGACTCCAGCACAGCACAGTATACACCTGCAACTGTATCTGCCCTTTAGTGCTGTTGTTCTCTATTAATACAGCCATCTACAGGAGTTAGTGTGTGTTGTGTGACTCCAGCACAGCACAGTATACACATGCACCTGTATCTGCCCTTCTTTGCTGGTGTTATCTAATACAGACATCTGCAGGAGTTAGTGTGTGTGTTGTGTGACTCCAGCACAGCACAGTATACACATGCACCTGTATCTGCCCTTCTTTGCTGGTGTTATCTAATACAGACATCTGCAGGAGTTAGTGGGTGTTGTGTGCCTCCAGCACAATATACACTACCCAATTGCTGGTTTTCCCATCTCCCTGCATGCCATTACAATGTCTGGAAGGCCAACAAGGAGAGGCAGACAGTCACGAGCCAATAAAAGAGGGCAAGCAGGCTCTGTGTCTAGAGACAACAGTGATGGTTGTGGACGCGGTGCATCGTCATCAGCACGTGCAAGGATAGGAGTTGCCTATCTACAAATTTGTCTAAGTCAGTTACGAACCGAATCGCACATGTCTAGTTAGTTACATAGTTACATAGTAAGGTTGAATAAAGGCACCAGTCCATCCAATTCAACCTGAGTGAGTGTGGGTGCATGTGTATAATTATCCGTATTTATTTAAGGTACCCATATAGTGCCGTCAATTTACGCAGCGCTCCACACATACATTGCTCCCTACCCTCAAGGAGCCCACAATCCAAGGTCCCCAAATCACATTCATATACCGTACTTGGGCCAATTTTGGACAGAAGTCAATTAACCTACCAGCATGTCTTTGGAGTGTGGGAGGAAACCCACGCAGGCACAGGAAGAACATGCAAACTCCAGGCAGGTAGTGTCGTAGTTGGGATTCAAACCAGCGACCCTTTTTACTGCTAGGCCAGAGTGCTACCCACTACACCACTGTGCTGCCCAGTGGTATGTACTATTTAATGCAACATACTGCCCGTGCCCCAGGACAACGTCACTTTATGATGAAATGCGTCATGGGGAAGGGACGTGTTGATGTCACTACGCTGTTTGGTATCCCGGAAGGACAGGTGTTTGATGTTAGCCGGCTGGCTTTATATCCATGCAAGTTTTTAACTGAATAATTGTAATTGCAATACTTTGTCATACTTAATAAAAGTTTAAGGCAATCTTACACTATAGTGAGATTCTCTTTTTGGGTAATCCTTGCTGAGTGGGACATCGTTTCACTCCACTGAGCGATACGAGAGTTGGGAGAGCTTGGTTTCAGTGATCCATCCCATGATCAGCTCCAGCCATTAGGAGATGTCTGGGCTTATAAGGCCTTGACTGGGCAATAGCCACAAGTCTGTAAAACTTGCCCTCTGGTAAGCAAGTTTTTCGTAAGGTGGTGGTGTACACTAGAGTGGTGTGAGTCACTGTGGTGCTGTCATCATATGAATTAAAGGGACATTCATCTTTGCCTTGATATATGTGAACACGCTCATTCCTCACGGATTTTGCACCAATGTTTAATGTTGGACATTTATTAACTTAGCGCAGTTTTTTTTGTTTTTATTGTATTTTCTGGTTCTGGATCCCTTTTCCCCCTCGAGGTCTGCTGGATTAGAAAGTTCTGTTGGCTTCAAAACAAAGGCTCGCCATACTGTTGTGGAAATTAAGAGCTTTGCCTACAAGCAAATAATTCAGTTCACACGTGCAGACTTTTGCCGGCGGACCTAGTCCAGCGGACAATCCTCTGGACTTTCCAGCTGGCTTCGCCGGACTTTCCGAGCGTGTGGACTTGCCCACACACGCGCGGACTTTCCCACACACGCGCGGACTTCTCCGGCGGACAATCCGCCGGCCAAAGTCCGCGGGACTTTTGAAAATGAACGGACTTGCCCACACACGGAGCAGTCCGTTCATTTAGAACGTAACTTCAGGTTACGTAGCTAGCGTAGGCAGTGAATGCCGCCGCGCTAGCTCCGTGACCTGGCATGAATTTAAAGGGACTCCCCACGCCGAAAAACGGCGTGGGGGTTCCCCCCAAATCCATGTCAGACCCTTATCCGAGCACGCAGCCTGGCCGGCCAGGAAAGGGGTGGGACGAACGAGCGCCCCCCCCTCCTGAGCCGTACCAGGCGCGTGCCCTCAACATGGGGGTGGCCCTGGGGAAAGGGGGGCCGTGCGCCCCCCCCACCCCAAAGCACCTTGTCCCCATGTTGATGAGGACAAGGGCCTCTTCCCGACAACCCTGGCCGTTGGTTGTCGGGGTCTGCGGGCGAGGGGGCTTATCGGAATCTGGGAGCCCCCTTTTCTAAGGGGGCCCTCAGATCCCGGCCCCCCACCCTATGTGAATGAGTATGGGGTACGATGTACCCCTACCCATTCACCTAAGGTGTAAAATGTAAAGTAAAAAAAAACACCCACACTTTTGAAAAAATTGTTTATTGCACTGCTCCGGGGTCTTCTTCCGTCTTGGGGTTCTTGCGGCGGTCTTCTTCTTCTTCTTCTTCTTCTCTTCTTCTTTTCTTCTTCTTCTTTACTTCTTCTTCTTCTTCTTCTTCTTCTTCTTCTTCTTCTTCTTCTTCTTCTTCGTCTTCTTCTTCTTCTTCTTCGATCTTCTTCTTCTTCTTCTTCTTCTTCTTCTTTCTTCTTTCTTCTTCTTCTTCTTCGTCTTCTTCTTCTTCTTCTTCTTCTTCTTCTTCTTCTTCTTCTCTTCTTCTTCTTCTTCTCTCTTCTTCTTCTTCTTTCTATCTTCTTCTTCTTCTTCTTCTTCTTTCTTCTTCTTCATTCTTCTTCTTCTTCTTCTTTCTTCTTCTTCTTCTTCTTCTTCTTCTCTTCTTCTTTTCTTCTTTCTTCTTCTTCTTCTTCTTCTTCTTCTTCTTCTTCTTCTTCTTCTTCTTCTTCTTCTTCTTCTTCTTCTTCTTCTTTCTTCTTCTTCTTCTTCTTCTTCTTCATCTTCTTCTTCTTCTTCTTCTTCTTCTTCTTCTTCTTCTTCTTCTTCTTCTTTCTTCTTCTTCTTCTTCTTCTTCTTCTTCTTCTTCTTGTTCTTCTCTTCTTCCGATGTTGACCCGATGCTCTCTCTGGCCGGAATGGCAGAGCCGCGCTGTGCTGGGACTTATATAGGGACATGGGGACAGGGTCACATGCTCATGTCACATGGTGACCCCGCCCCCTTGCGATGTCACAGTCCTGGAGGATGCTGGGACTGTGACATTGCAAGGGGCGGGGTCACCATGTGACATGAGCATGTGACCCTGTCCCCATGTCCCTATAAAAGTCCCAGCGCAGCGCGGCTCTGCCATTCCGGCAGAGAGAGCATCGGGTCAACATCGGAAGAAGAAGAACAAGAAGAAGAAGGCGGCGCCGGCGGCGCGGAAAACGACGACCGCCGCAAGAACAGAAGAGACCCCGGAAGACCCCCGAAGGCGGATCGAGACCCCCAGACGACGGCGGCGACGACGACGAAGAAGGTAGCCGGACTTCTCCGCTCGGTAAAAGAGCTTGGTAAATGGCGGAGGAGTCCGGCGAGAAGACCCCCAAGACGGAAGAAGACCCCCGGAGCAGTGCAATAAACAATTTTTTCAAAAGTGTGGTGTTTTTTTACTTTACATTTTACACCTTAGGTGAATGGGTAGGGTACATCGTACCCCATACTCATTCACATAGGGTGGGGGGCCGGGATCTGAGGGCCCCCTTATAAAAGGGGGCTCCCAGATTCCGATAAGCCCCCGCCCGCAGACCCCGACAACCAACGGCCAGGGTTGTCGGGAAGAGGCCCTTGTCCTCATCAACATGGGGACAAGGTGCTTTGGGGTGGGGGGGGCGCCACGGCCCCCCTTTCCCCAGGGCACCCCCCATGTTGAGGGCACACGGCCTGGTACGGCTCAGGAGGGGGGGGGGGGGGGCGCTCGTTCGTCCCCACCCCTTTCCTGGCCGGCCAGGCTACGTGCTCAGATAAGGGTCTGACATGGATTTGGGGGGAACCCCCACGCCGTTTTTTCGGCGTGGGGAGTCCCTTTAAATCCATGCCAGGTCACGGAGCTAGCGCGGCGGCATTTACTGCCTACGCTAGCTACGTAACCTGAAGTCACGTGATAAATGAACGGACTTGCCGATGAGCGGCAAGTCCGTTCATTTCAAAAGTCCGGCGGACTAGCCTACTAACGGCGGGATTGTCCGCCGGACTGCCAAGTCCAGCGGATAATTTTAAAACCAAACTTAAAACTTTGGTCCGCCGGACTTTGGCGCCAAAAAGTCCGCCGGCGCCCACACACGAGGGGATTGTCCGCTGGACTTGAGTCCAGGGATAATCCCGCGGGATAGTCCCTTCGTGTGTACGCGGCATAATAAGCACAGTTACAGCTCTTTTGTATAATTCCGGGAAAGCGTGCTTGCATAAAGCCAAGTAACACAGACACAGAGGCTGGTATCACATTGAGCATAAAAGCTGCTGGACTAGGGCAGGTCTTGTTTATTTATAAGGCTGAACAGGGATAACAAAGAAAGGCGGTGGCTTCAAAATCAGCCAATCAGACAATTGTATACCTTCAAAAGAACCAATCAGACACTTAAGCATACTTAAATACAAACAAAATAGATATTCAGTAGTGACGTATGCAATTGTTTGTGTGCAGAGAATGTGTGCAGTTTCCCACTGAAATGCGCATGCAGGCATCCAAAACAATGTGCCTCACATTGTACCAGGTGCAAACACTGCGAACATTGCTCTGATCAGCACAGTGTGCATATTCCCACCATTACCATTGGTGCGAACCGTACCCCACAAGGCTCAGCGAGCCATGGCTTTGTACGGTTATACTATTGTTCCCATGTACGCGGGTCTATTTCCTGGGTCGCCATGAGGTGGCCAGTCTCTTGGTGAGACATTTAAGGGAACATCCCTCAGGTGGTGAACAGATCTCCCACATCCACAGGAAGGACTTCCGCAACCAACAGTCCTCCACTGGTGTCTGTATTTGCGGACACGATCGCATGAGCATATTACAGCAAAACTGACACTGGGGGACAGCTGACAATATACCTTAATACAAATTTTCACAACAGTCTGGTATCGATTTTAAGGGGAACTCCGTGCCAAAATGTAAAATAAAAACAACTTGGAGTGGGGTCCTCCAGGGTCCCCCGCAAGATCCATACCAGCCCCTTATCTGAGCAAGCAGCCGGGCAGGCCAGTAAAGGGGGGACGAGTGCACGGCCCCCCTCCTGAACCATACCAGGCTGCTTGCCCTCAACATGGGGAGGGTGCTTTGGGGTGCCCCCGTATTATGACCGTGGCTGGTCAGCAATTAGTTAAAATGAGCACGTTTGATTTTTCATATTTGTGTTCCATAGACTTTAATAGGGTTCGCATGTTCGCTAGAACTTTTTGCCTGTTCGTGTGTTCAAACCAAACCAGGGGGGTGTTCAAATCATCCCTTGTTCTGACCAAAAAGGTAGCAAATTTTTGGGATCCTGGGAGACCAATTGTGAATGGCATTGAGTCAGTGTCTGCATGACTTGGACAATATATACATTTTTTTTCGTAAACCTCTAGTCTCTGAGACCACAGCTTTTCTAAGCACATCATTGAGATTTTGGGAAGACCTTTCCTTGCAATAGTAACAGTATACTTGTTACGACTGATGTCAGATCTTTATACACTATCATTGGTCATCAGGACGCTATAACATCAGTTAGTTGGGCTCTAGATAAATCTGACCTCACCAACAGTCATGAAAAGTTTTTATTACAATACTTGGAGTTTTGTCTCACTAGGAAATACTTTTGGTACAATAAACGCTTCCTCCTTCAGATCATGGGTGTTGCCATAGGAACCAGGTTTTCTCCCAGTTTTGGCAATTCATGGCACTGTGGGAGGAGAAAACAGTTTTTTCGGACCGTCCTAGTCAACTAGTATGTTACAAAAGATACATACAGCCTTGAGGCATTCATGCTTAGGTTAAATAGTAACAACAAAGATATCTCCCTCTCGTGGAACATTGATACTCAATGTATGCAGTTTCTCGACCTGGAGATATTTAAGGAAAGAGTTCACTATAGGACCCGTGACAGTTTCAAGCCCACAGATAGGAATGGATACATTCCCCTTGAGAGTTGCCATCACAAAACCTGGCCGTGTAATATCCCGAGGGGGCAGTTTATTAGCCTTATACGAAACTGTTCATCGAAGTCGGACTATCAGTCCCAGTCTCAGTCAAAACAAATAGTAATAATAAAAAAAGCGTAAGGCTACTTTCACACTGGAGCGGTGGGGGCGCTGGCGGTAAAGCGGCGCTATATTTAGCGCCACTTTACCGGCGTTTTAGCAGCGCATTTCGGCCGCTACCGGGGTGGTTTTGTCCCCGCGAGCGGCCGAAAAAAGGGTCAATACCGCCCGCAAACCGCCGCTGAAGCTGCGTTTGGCGGGTGGGTTCGGAGCGCTGCCTCATTGTTTCCAATGGGGACGGGCGCTATAGGAGCGGTAAATATACCGCTCCTATAGCGAGCCAAAGATGCGGCTTGCAGGACATTTTCCAGTGTCTTGCAAGCGCACCGCTTCAGTGTGAAAGTCCTCGGGCTTTCACACTGAAGACACAGCAACAGCTGTTTCGGGTCGGTTTGCAGGCGCTATTTTTAGCGTGTGAAAGGGGCCTAAGATATGTGCAGTACTTGGTAATAGTAAGTGAATAGAGCCATAATGAAATAAAGATATGGATTATTGTGACGGAGCTGACTGGCAGCAGGACTGAGACCATCGGAGCGGAGGCATCCATTTATCCAGGCCTGGTGTGGTGAGAGGGCTGTTGCCCAGAAGTTATATAGCGCATTTCACACACTTAGACTAATCGCAAAGTATTGCTGGGACCGGTAGTCCCACGAAACAGTCCAGTCCAGTTGGATTGCACTCACATAGGCCTCAAAGCCTAGTTTCAGTAACAATTGAATTGAGTACATTCCCAGGAAAGGAGTTCATAAGTCTATTGTACAATCAAAGTTACTGTTGTATACTACTTTACCCTATATTACTGTTTGGAAACCATATGGAATATAAATACTGCAGTATAATGGCTAGCTGAAGAATAGAAGACAAGAGGCTATATCTTTTACTGTAAGGCCTTACAGTGTTGCTACTATATACCAGGAACTGCATTTCTTCACAGGGGAAGCTTTGAGTAATTATACTGCATTATATTGTCTTGTTAACACTGTGAAGGACATTACAGGTTTTATAGTGTCTACACGGCCGTTGCTGGATTTCCTTTAACAACTATTTCCTTTAACAAACCGAGTTGTCCAGCAAAATGACAGTTATGGGGTTGTGACAATCCACCGATGGAGATGCTGATAATGGTCAGCTTTTATTTAAATGTTTTAATCACTTCCCGTCTACCCTCTGCACATACAAGTCCTTTGATGGGAGCGGTGATACCAGGATCATGGCTGCAGTGGCAGCTTGATCCTGGTAGCATTTAGAGCAGGCAATGGTCTTTCTTGTAAAGGTGATATAAGCAGCTCTGCAGCCACCCAATCACTATTACATGCGGCAGAGGAGGATCACCTTTAAAGAGTATTAGCTGGAGTTTGGCATTAATTTGTTAGTGCATTCAAATCTGCTAGTACCCCACCCTCTCTCCAGATTCCAATTCTGCTGACCACAGGTGTCTCCGTTGCTCCACCATCCACAGTGTAGACTAGTGACAGCTGCTCATGCAGGGCTAATCAATGCGTCCGGCCCCTAATCTACATGCAGGGTGCCGTTGTGTGACATCTTTCTGATATGTGGCTGGCTGGCTGGGGGAGGCCGCGGGCCGCCCCCCAAAGAGAATTGAGCACCAGCCACCACTGGTGTAGACAACTTAAGACAAGTGTGTTACTGGCCAGATCCTCAGGTGAAAAAAAAGTGAAAAAGAAAAACTAATGCAGCCATGACGTAATTGGTAAGCTTTAAAAATCTAAGTTTATCAGTGGTGTACCCCAAGGTTCAGTGCTGGGACCCTTACTTTTTAACATCTTCATAAATGACATTGGGTCTGGGATTAAAAGTAACATTTCTGTCTTTGCAAATGACACTAAACTATGCAGTGAAATAACATCCTTACAGGATGTCTCCAATTTACAAGCCAACCTCAATGCACTGTCTAATTGGGTGACTTTGTGGCAGATGAGGTTTAATGGTTGATAACTATAAAGTTATGCACTTGGAGGCTAAGAATATGCATGCATCATACATGCTAGGGGGAGTACAACTGGGGGAATCAATGGTGGAGGGTTTTGGAGGGTTTTGGTAGATCATAAGATCAATAATAACATGCAATGTCAAGCTGCGGTTTCCAAAAGCGAGCAAAGTCCAAGGTATGGACTCCAGAGAGAGAGATATAATTTTACCCCTGTTCAAATCATTAGTAGGACCTCATCTGGAATATGTAGCTCAGTTTTGGGCTCCAGTTCTCAAAAAGGATATGGGAGAACTGGAGAAAGGGCAACCAAACTGATAAGAGGCATGGAGGAACTCAGCTATGAGGAAAGATTCGAGGAACTGAGCTTTTTCTCTCTTAAGAGAAGATTAACCACTTGCTTACTGGGCACTTAAACCCCCTCCTGCCCAGACCAATTTTCAGCTTTCGGCGCTGACGCATTTTGAATGACAATTGCGCGGTCATACAACACTGTACCCAAATGAAATTTTTATAATTTTTTCCCCACAAATAGAGCTTTCTTTTGGTGGTATTTAATTACAGCTGGGGTTTTTATTTTTTGCTAAACAAACAATAAAAGATGGAAAATTTTGAAAAAAAAAATTGTTTGTTATAAAATTTTGCAAACAGGTAATTGTTCTGCTTTATTGATATGCGCTGATGAGGCGGCACTGGTGGGCACTAAAAGGCTTCACTGGTGAGCACTGATAGGCTGCACTGATAGGCACAGTTAAGGTGGCACTGATGGGGACAGATAAGTCGGTACTGATGGCCACTGATAAGATGGCACTGATGGGTGGCATGGATGGGTGGCACTGATGGGTGTCACTGATGGGTGTCACTGATGGGCACTGATAGGCGGCACGTGACACTGATGGGCACTGATAGGTGGCACTGATGTGCAGCACTGTTCCTCAGGCACTGATTGTGGGCACTGACAGATGGCACTGTGGGCACAGACAGGTGGCACTGTGGGCACAGACAGGTGGCACTGTGGGCACAGACAGGTGGCACTGTGGGCACAGACAGGTGGCACTGTGGGCACAGACAGGTGGCACTGGTGGGCACTACTAGGCGGCACCATTGCCTTCTGCTAGGTGGCACTGTAGGGGCACAGGTGGGCACTAGGGGGCTGGCAGCAGCTAGCAGTGATCGGGACTGATGTCCCGATCACTGCTGCCGGTGATCGGCTTTTTTTTTTCTCTTCGAGCTGTCAGCCGGTAATCGGCTGTGTGGACATCACGTGATCAGCTGTCATTGGTTGACAGCTGATCACGTGGTAAGGGGTCGGGATCGACCCCTTACTCTGATCGGTGATCCAGCGAGTCTCAAAGACTCGCTAATCACATAGCGTGCCGCGCGCGCCCTTCAGGGGGCACGCAGGCCGCTCGTGCACGGGACGACGTCAATGGACGTAGTCCCGGAAAAGCAGATCCGCACTGTACCACCATTCGGCTGTAGCGCGGATCTCAAGAAGTTAAGGGGGATATGATCACCATGTATAAATATATAAGGGGTCCATATAGTGAACTTGGTGTTGAGTTATTCACTTTACAGTCAACACCAGTGGCGGCTGGTGCTCAAAATTTTTGGGGGGGCGCAAACAAACAGCCTCACTGTGCCATCAAACGCTGCCACTGTGCCCATTAAATGCTGCCACTGTGCCCAAACGCTGCCACTGTGCCCATTAAATGCTGCCACTGTGCCCATCAAACGCTGCCACTGTGCCCAAACGCTGCCATTGTGCCCCAAGTGCTGCCACTGTGCCCCTCAAGTGCTGCCACTGTGCCCCTCAAGCTGCCATTGTGCCCCTCCAAGTGCTACCACTGTGCTCCAAGTGCTGCCATTGTGCCCCTCAAGTGCTGCCATTGTGCCCCTCCAAGTGCTGCCACTGTGCCCCTCCAAGTGCTGCCACTGTGCCCCTCCAAGTGCTGCCACTGTGCCCCTCCAAGTGCTGCCACTGTGCCCCTCCAAGTGCTGCCACTGTGCCCCTCCAAGTGCTGCCACTGTGCCCCTCCAAGTGCTGCCACTGTGCCCCTCCAAGTGCTGCCACTGTGCCCCTCCAAGTGCTGCCACTGTGCCCCCTGCCTGCCCTCTGCACTTACCTTGTCCCGGTGTGCAGCTGGTGACGGCGTTAGGCGGCGAGCGGTGTCTCATCGTCCGATGCCTTCTTCTCCCGCGCTCCGCCTGTCTTCTGCTATGATTGGACGCCTAGCGTCCAATCACAGCGCCTGTGACTTCAGCCAATCAGGTTACAGGTAACAGACCTGGCAACCTGATTGGCTGAGAGGCGGGTCTGTGTTAGGGAAGCGATGTATTCGCTTCTCTAACACAATACTGTGTAATCAGCGAACGCACAGCAGTGCGCCCGCTGTTTACACTTAGGGAAGCCTATTAGAGCACACCGCTCTAATAAGGTCCCCTATTAGAGCTTTACAGCTCTAATAGGGCGCTTCCAGAAACACCCCCCCCACTGTAATTCAGATGCCCGATCAGGGGCCGGACACCTGAATAGGGGTCGGCAGCGGTGACAATAGATAGATTCATGCAATGCATGAATCTATCTATTGGTGATAGAGCGGTGCAGGAGAGGGGGGCGGCGCTCCTGCGCCCTCTATGCACGCACCGCCACTGGTCAACACTGAGGACAAGGGGGCATTCTTTACTTCTAAAGGAAAAGAGATGTCATCTCCAAATATGGAAAGGTTTCTTCACAGTAAAGCCCCATACACACGGTCGGAAAATCCGACCACCAAATCCATCGGATTTGGTCTGACGGATTTAGTCCGACACTGGTGTTGCATACACACGGTCGGACAAAGTTGTCGGAAAATCCGATCATTCTGAACGTGGTGACGTTTGTTGCCTACGACGGGACTACGTAGAGGCTAGTAGCCAATAGCTTTGGTCTTGTAATGTGATCTGAGCATGCGTGGCACTTTGTCCGGAATTCGCTACACACGATCGGAATTGGTGTGATCGGACTTTGTTGTCGAAAAATTTTTAGAGCAGGAGATACAACTTGGTCCGTCGGACAATCCGATGGAAAATGTCCGATGGTGCCTACACACGGTCGGAATTTCTGACAACATTGTCCGATAGGACAGAATCCATTGGAAAATCCGACCGTGTGTATGGGGCTTAAGAGCTGTGAAAATGTGGAATAGACTTCCTCCAGAGGTGGTTCTGGCCAGCTCAGTAGATTGCTTTGAGAAAGGCCTGGATTCTTTCCTAAATGTACATAATATAACTGGGTACTAACATTTATAGGTAAAGTTGATCCAGGGAAAATCCGATTGCCTCTCTGGGATCAGGAAGGAATTTTTTTCCCTGCTGTAGAAAATTGGATCCTGCTTTTCTGGGGGGTTTTTCACCTTCCTCTGGATCAACTGTGCGTATAGGATTGGGTATATGGGAATGTATGATATTTTTTTTATGGTTGAACTAGACAGACTTGTGTCTTTTTTCAACCTGACTATGTCAAATATTATCTTTTTGGTGTTGGGCTTAATACCACTTAAAGCTAGCTCATACTTTGTTGGCAATGCATCACACTGGATGAAAAAGAATAAAATCACCATTTTTTAGCACCATAAAGCACTTTATACGGATTGTGGTATATTGGGGTATACTGTGGTGCGTTGGGCTCTCCTATATATAATACTTTGGGGTGTCATTCACAGTGAATGAGATCACAACACAGATAGAGCAGAAATACGTGTTTTAATGTTCATTGCAGCAACGCACTAGTGTGAACAGGCCCATTGAGATTTTTTCATAGTACTCTTATGGTCTGATGTGGCTACAGTCATACTATTAAAGACTATTACATGTTTTCATGTTGTGGTATGTTGCACTCTTCCCATATTTGTACCTACTATAATCCTCACCTGGATAGAGTGAGACAAGTGTCCTGCTGTTCTCCGTGATATTCCAATGGTTCTTACTGCTTGACGAGCATAATCCTTAGCCTCAAGAACAAGTAATGGCTTTGTCTTCAAGAATGTACTCAATTCCAAAATATTGGTCTTTACAAAATATGGGACCAAGCTCTGAATAAAGATTTTCTTGGAAGCATATTCATAATGTAAAGCTCGAGAAAATGAATCCATAAAAGACTGTAAAGAGAGAACATCACTCTAAATTAACATGATTTGGTATACATTGAATAAAAAAATACTTATACTCAATGGCAGGTATGTCAAACTAAAAAAAATTAAAAATAAATAAAAAACATCTGAATCCAGTGCAATTAACCTCCCTGGCGGTATGATGTAGGCCTGTAATTCTTAGGAATAACTCACTTAAATCTGTCCAAAACAAGAGTCTAGTAGACATTCCGGGTATAAGTTTGAAACATGAAATCATAAATAATATAACAAATAACTATAAATAATTATAACAATCAATAATATAATACATTTTATTCAATAATGTAATCAAATCAAAAACACTGAAATTAGCTCAGTCGCAGAATCGTCGCTGTCATCACCTTCGGTGTCCAATGACCAATTTCTCGCTCAATACTGCAAGTGATTCTAATTCACTATCACTGTTTTCTAGCTGGTCTAAAACCGCAGTTTACGTAGAGGGACACTTTTTGGATGCCATGGACATTCTCAAGTTTCCAGGCAGAAAGAACGGTATATACAGTTGTGCTCATAAGTTTACATACTTCTTGGCCTACTTCTATGATTTCTTGGCCATTTTTCAGAGAATATGAATGATAACACAAAAACATTTCTTTCACTCATGGTTAGTGTTCGGCTGAAGTCATTTATTATCAATTAACTGTGTTTACTCTTTTTGAATCATAATGACAACAGAAACTACCCAAATTACCCTGATCAAAAGTTTACATACCCTGGAATGTTTGGCCTTGGTACACACACAGGTTAAACATGTCAATTAAAGGTTAATTTCCGACATTTGTGGCTTTTTAAATCACAATTGGTGTCTGTGTATAAATAGTTAATGGGTTTGTTAGCTCTCACACGGATACACAAAGCAGGCTAAACACTAAGCCATAAGGAGGTAGAAAAGAACAGTCAAAAGAACTGCGTAACAAGGTAATGAAACTTTCCAAAGATGGAAAATGATATAAAAAAAGATATCCAAAGCCTTGAGTCAGTACTGTTTAATCACTTAAGAATTGGAAAATTTGAAGATCTCTTGATACCAAGCCATGGTCTGGTAGAACAAGATAGATTTCAGCCACAACTGCCAATGGAATTGTTCGCAATACAAAGAAAAACCCACAGGTAACCTTAGGAGAAATACAGGCTGCACTGAAAAAAGATGGTGTGGTTGTTTTTAAGGAGCACAATACAATGATACTTGAACAGAAAAGAGCTGCATGGTCAAGTTGCCAGTTCCACAAAAAAGCCTGGTTACAATATGGCAAACACCTTGACATGCTTCATTGGCTTTTTTGTGGCATTGGTGCAGTAAAGGCTTTCCTTCTGGAAGCTCAACCATGCAGCTCTTTTTTGTTCAAGTATCGTTGAATTGTGCTCCTTAAAGACGGTGTCTTTTTGGAGAACAGCCTGCATTTCTCCTGTGGTTACCTGTGGGTTTTTCTTTGTATCCTGAGCATTTCTTCCACCAGTTGTGGCTGCAATCTTTCTTGGTCTACCTGACCTTGGCTTGGTATCAAAAGAGCCCCTAATTTTCCACTTCTTAATAAGTGATTAAACAGTAATGACTGGCATGTTCAAGGCTTTTGATATCTTTTTATATCATTTTCCATCTTTGTAAAAGTTTCAGTACCTTGTTACGCAGTTCTTTTGACTGTTCTCTTCTACCTCCTCATGGCTCAGTGTCTAGCCTGCTTAGTGCATTCATGTGAGAGCTAACAAACTCATTGACTATTTATACACAGACTAATGCCCCATACACACGGTCGGATTTTCCGATGGATTCTGTCCTATCGGACAATGTTGTCGTAAATTCCGACCGTGTGTAGGCACCATCGGACAGTTTACATCGGATTGTCCGACGGACAAAGTTCTATCTCCTGCTCTATAAATATTCCGACAACAAAGTCCGATCATACCAATTCCGATCGCGTGTAGCGTAGTCCGACGGACAAAGTGCTACGCATGCTCAGATCACATTACAAGACCAAAGCTATTGTCTACTAGCCTCTACGTAGTCCCGTCGTAGGCAACAAACGTCACCACGTTCAGAATGATCGGATTTTCCGACAACTTTGTCCGACCGCGTGTATGCAACACCAGTGTCGGACTAAATCCGTCGGACCAAATCCGATGGATTTGGTGGTCGGATTTTCCGACCGTGTGTATGGGGCTTAATTGTGATTTAAAAAGCCACAAATGTGGGAAATTAACCTTTAATTGCCATTTTAACCTGTGTGTGCCACTAGGGATGAGCCGAACACCCCCCGGTTTGGTTCGCACCAGAACATGCGAACAGGCAACAAATTTGCACGAACAAGCGAACACTGTTAAAGTCTATGGGACACAAACATGAAAAATCAAACGTGCTAATTTTAAAAGCTTATTTTTATTGCCATAAAATTGTGTACACTTTTTATTTCCATAAAAAGTGTATGGGGACCCGGGTCCTGCTCCAGGGTACATGTATGAATTTTTTTTTTTAAAACTGACGTTTTTTCAGGAGCAGTGATTTAAATAATGCTTAAAGTGAAACAATAAAAATGAAATATTCCTTTCAATATTGGGCCTGGGGGGTGTCCTTAGTATGCCTGTAAAGTAGCAAATTTTTCCAGAGTTTAGAACAATACCACAGCAAAATGACATTTCTAAAGAAAAAAAATATAATTTGAAACTGCACAAAAGGCAATATAGATAAAAATCATTGAAAAAAATGGCATGGGTCCCCCCCAGTCCATTACCAGGCCCTTTGGCCACCCAGTGATGTAAACGGTGGCCCCGCCCTCAGCTATATAACAGCTGTCATCGCAAAGAGGATTCAGTTGGTGGGAGCCTCCCATGGAGGCGGAGTTCTTGCATTTTTTTTCCTCGGTTCGTTGGCGCTATGATCAAAGATGAATGGACATCGCGGGACAGTTGTTATGTTTGACACTTTTTTTGGTGAATGAGTAGGGGTACAATGTACCTGATACTTATTCACATGGGGGGGTGGGATCTGGGGGTCTCCTTGTTAAAGGGGCTTCCAGATTCTGATAAGCCCCCTGCCCGCAGACCCCCAAAACCACCGGCAAGGGTTGTGGGGATGAGGCCCTTGTCCCCAAAACACCCTCCCATGTTGAGGGCATGTGGCCTGGTATGACTCAGGAGGGGGGGGCGCTCTCTCGTCCCCCCCTTTTCCTGCGGCCTGCCAGGTTTCATGCTCGGATAAGGGTCTGGTATGTTTTTTTGGGCGGACCCCTGCGCCTTTTTTTATTTTGGCGCAGGGTTCCCCTTAAAATCCATACCAGACCTGAAGGGCCTGGTATGGATTTTGGGGGGACCCCCACACATTTTTTCTTATTTGGCGCAGGGTTCCCCTTAATATTCATACCAGAACCAAAGTGCCTGGTAATGGACTGGGGGGGGGAGAGCCCATGCCGTTTTTTCAATGCTTTTTATCAATATTGCCAGGATCCGACAATACATTACAGCCGGGAGCAGTTTTAAATGTAATTTTGCTGTGGTATTGTTCTAAACACGGGAAAAAATCGTTACTTTACAGGCATACTAAGGACACCCCTCAGGCACGATATTTAAAGGAATATTACATTTTTATTGTTTCACTTTAAGTATTATTAAAATCACTGCTCCTGAAAAAACAGCAATTTTAAAAACTTTTTTTTGCATTGATACATGTCCCCTGGGGCAGGACCCAGGTCCCCAAACACTTTTCATGGCAATAACTTGCATATTAGCCTTTAGAATGAGCACTTTTTTCATGTTAGTGTCCCATAGACTTTAACGGTGCTCCGCGGCTTTTTGAATTTGCTGCGAACACCGCATATTGTTCACTGTTCGGGGAACACCCGATGTTCGAGTCGAACTTACATTCGACTCGAACTTACGTTCGGCTCAAAAATCGGGCTCATCCCTATTGGCACAACTTCTGTGTCTGTACCAAGGCCAAACATTCCAAGGTATGTAAACTTTTGATCAGGGTCATTTGGGTAGTTTCTGTTGTATTATGATTTAAAAAGAGTTTACACATTTTATTGATAATAAATGGCTTCAGCCAAACACTAACCATGAGTGAAAGAACTGTTTTTGTATTATCATTCATATTTCTAAAAAAATTGATAACCAACATGTCACGCTTCAAAATTGCGCCCGCATGTGGAATGGAGACAAACTTTTACCCTTAAAAATCTCCATAGGCGACGTTTAAAAAATTATACAGGTTGCATGTTTTAAGTTACAGAGGAGTTCTAGTGCTCTCGCTCTACCGATCGCGGTGATATCTCACATGTGTGGTTTAAACACCATTTTCATATGCGGGCGCTACCCACGTATGCGTTCGCGTCTGCACGCGAGCTCGGAGGGACGGGGTGCATTTAAAAACATTTATTTTTTCCTTATTTATTTTACCTTTTATTTTTACACTGTTTTTTAAAAAATGGTGTCACTTGTGTCACAGTGGAAAAACCTTATACAGAGCGAGGCCTGGAGTGCAACACTTCCTCCAATGCAAGATGTTTTTTTCCTTATGAGGAAGAGAGCAGCTGGCGGCAGGTTTTTTGCACTTACAGCGATGGCGCGCACTCCCTGTGGCCAGAGCGCTGGTACAGCCTTGAGGGCGACCTGTGAGAACGACAAGCCTGCAGGTCAGTTCAGCCCTCCCAGGTCTCAACAGGGGACCATCCGACTCGCCCCGGTCATTTGGTCTCAAGCAAAAACATGCTGCTGTGTTCAGGAGAAACACAATCCATACTGGGGATCAAGGGGAAGGTTGGGGACTTATAACAAGCTGTCAATTGATTGCGTTTTCTGTAGGGAGGAGCGCTCATTTCTCAGGTGTGCTGTCCTGGAAGGTGATAGGAGAAACATTGTTTGTGATACACATTATGTATTGCCATGCACGCTGGAGTGGGAGCATTCATTCTTTAGGCCCCTTTCACACTGGCAGAGTCTGTTGATCCCCGCCTGAGTAGGATGGATAACAGATCCGTATCTGTTCTGCTGATGCAAAGCGGCCACGGACACAGCCCACTGTTCTATATGGGGCTGTCCGATGGAAATGGACCACCTGTTCGTTTCCATCTGATCTGATAATGACTGTTTTTAGCAGACAGGATCTGATTGGATGTCGGCGGGTGTCAGTCAAATGTACGTTGACATCCGCCGCTCCATGGAGAGCAATGGATAGTCTGACCAGGTCCACCTAAAAAAACTGACAGGCGGACCTGGTCAGTCCATCTGTGTGAAATGGTTATGGTTAACTTTAAATTGCTTTTAAAGTGTTGCTTATGGAAAATTATGCTTTTCACAATTCATGGATGCATGCAACTTTATAGGATGAAAAGAAAAATGAGTAGCGCTAAACCAATGGTGCATCAATATTACAGTACATGACTACTTAATAACCCCATAATGTGATCAAAGGAAATGTGATTGGAATAAACCTGCAAATATAAATGCACAAACAAACAAATGCAATCAAATGCGACAATCACCCATTAAGGTTGCACAAAAAAGAAAAGACAAAAACGGAAAAAAGTATAAACGTGAACAATGTATAAGAAAACTCTTCAAGTCCATAAAGTCCTCATGAGAAATGAATCTTCATAAAGGATTTTTACCCATTCCGTGAAAAAGTATTTTTTTAAAGTAAAATATAAGGTGAATAAATATATAAAACAATCCAGTGATGTGAGTGATTGGATCCTCCAGACTGTTCAAAAGGTGCTCCACCACCAAGGTAAAGTTGAGAATTACTTCTTACCAGAAGTGAGCAACAAAACAGGCCTGTATAGAGATATCCCTCTTTGGATCCACCTGGGGATGTAACGAATACCAATCGCCAATTGACCCAATCCTCAGCTCAGCTTCCCAAAGGGTGTTAGGGATTTGAATCAGCACATGGAAAAAATGAAGGGGGGGCTTGCATAGTGTAAAAAACCAAGGTGTTTATTGAATAAAAAAACTGGTTGCACTTACATAAAATCAAGCAGTTCAGGCCTTTAAGTGTGGTGCGCCGGCCGGACACACCAAGACACAGACCCGTCCTCCCAAACATCCGATAATCAAAGTCGAAGGTGACGCGCTTTTCTTATACATTGTTCACGTTTATACTTTTTTCCGTTTTTGTCTTTTCTTTTTTGTGCAACCTTAATGGGTGATTGTCGCATTTGATTGCATTTGTTTGTTTATTTGTGCATTTACAACCTTTTAGGCATTTATATTTGCAGGTTTATTCCAATCACATTTCCTTTGATCACATTATGGGGTTATTAAGTAGTCATGTACTGTAATATTGATGCACCATTGGTTTAGCGCTACTCATTTTTCTTTTCATTTTATATCACTGTGGTTATGTTTTACAGTTGAGTTGCAGCTTCCAGCCAGTCTTTTTTAAGCCTGTTTTACCAATTACGTTTATCCATACCCCTTTCTGGGGTATACCCCTGCAGCGCAGTTTCTTTTTCCCCTTTTTTCACTTCAACTTTATAGGATGGCATGGTTGGTATCTACAGTATTTACTCAAGGCAACCTCATCTGTTATATTTTAGCAAAAAAGGAAAAAAAAAAGGGTAATGTGTTTGGGTGTACTAAAACTTTATTTTTTTTTACTGTAAATTTTGAGTTTAACCGCTTCCCGACCGCCTCCTGTAGATATACGTTAACAGAATGGCACGGGCAGGCAAAAGCACGTACCTGTACGTCCCCTTTAATTTGCCTGCCCGGGGGGCGCGCGCACGCCGCCAGCGGCGCGCGCGTGACCCGGTCGGGAGCTCCGTGACCACGGCCACGGGACCAGTGGACCCGATCGCCGCTGGTATCCCGCGATCGGGTTACGGAGCTGAAGAACGGGGAGAGGTCTATGTAAACAAACCTCTCCCCGCGCTTCCTACACTGACTGTCAGTGATCGGCAGTTCCCTGTCATCGGGAACGCCGATCAATGACGTCAGACGTACAGCCACGCCCCCCCTACTGTAAAAAAAAACACAACACGTCACACTGACTCCTCCCCGCCCCCTAGTGGTTAACCCCCTAACTACAACTGTCATTTACATAGGAATCAGTGCTATTTAAATAGCAGTGATTGCTGTATAAATGACAAATGTCCCAAAAATGTGTCAAAAATGTCCGATGTGTCCGCCAAAATGTCGCAGTCACAATAAAAATCGCTGATCGCCGCCATTACTAATAAAAAAAAAAATATTAATAAAAATGCTATAAAACTATCCCCTGCCAATTGGTCCGGGGCTGAAGTGGTTAAGAAACCCTTGTGCTAATATTGTGTGACAGAATAAATTGCAACTACCACCATTATTTTGCAGGGTCTCTGTGTTCAGGAAACATGTGCTTAAACTAATCTTCATCTCTAAAATGTGCATTGAAACGTGTGGAGAAAAAAAAAAAAAAGGAGGGATGTAGCCATAAAGACTTTTACCTTGGAAGATGCATAAATGTTCATTAGAGGGGTGGGTTGGCAAGACGCTCCAGAGCTCACATTGACAATGGCTCCTCTCTTCCTCTGTACCATCCCTGGGAGAACTATATGAACCATCATGACAGCTGCGCCAATGTTGACATTAATAATTTCCCATATTTTGTCTTCTGGAACCTCTGTAGTGATCTGTGGATAATCATAGAACACTCCAGCATTGTTAACTAAAATACCCACTTCTACATTTCTCAGAGCCTCCTTAATATGTGGATAGACTTCACGTCCCAGGCTGAAATCAGCCACTATGAAGCGAGTTTTTACTTTGTAAGTCGCAGCAATGGCTTCAGATACTTCCTTAAGCTTCTCAGGGTTGCGGCTGACTAAGATGATGTTCATACCATGACTTGCCAGCTCCTCTGCGTATGCTTTACCAATGCCGCCTGTGGATCCTGTGAAAAATATATAGGGCGTAGTGACTTATATGGACGGTGTTAGGCTGTGGTTTATTGTTGTGTAATACACAAGAATGGTCTGCTGAACATACTGAGGCTACACAGAAAATACATCCTTAACCACTTCGCAACCAGGCCAATTCTGACATTTCTCTCCTACATGTAAAATTCATAATTTTTTTGCTCGAAAATTACATAGAACCCCCAAACATTATATATGTTTTTTTAGCAAAGACCCTAGAGAATACAATGACGCTCGTTGCAACTTTTTATCTCGCACGGTATTTGCGCAGCAATTTTTCTAACACGTTTTTTTCAGAAAAAAAACAATTTCATGCTTAAAAAAAAAACAAACAATAAAGTTAGCCCAATTTTTTTTGCATAATGTGAAAGATGAAGATACGCCGAGTAAATAGATACCCAACATGTCACGCTTCAAAATTGCACGCGCTCGTGGAATGGCGCCAAACTTTGGTATTTAAAAATCCCCATAGGCGACGCTTTAACATTTTTTACTGGTTACATGTTTTGAGTTACAGAGGGCTAGAATTATTGCTCTCGCTCTAACGTTCGCGGCGATACCTCACATGTGTGGTTTGAACACCGTTTTCATATGTGGGCGGGGCTTACGTATGCGTTCACTTTTGCGTACGAGCTCACGGGGGCAGGGGCGCTTTAAAAAAAAATTTTTTTTTTATTATTGTTAATTTGACTTTTATTTTTTAAATTTGACAGTTTAAAAAAAAAAAAAAAAAATTGATTACTTTTATTCCTATTACAAGGAATGTAAACATCCCTTGTAATAGGAATATTACCTGATCGGACCTATTAACAGTGAGATATGGGGTCAATAAGACCCCACATCTCACCTCTAGGCTGGAAAGCCTAAAATTAAAAAAAAAAAAAAAAACGATCACCGCTTCCCAGCGGAGGCGGCGCCGTTATTCGAATGCAGAGGCCGGGCGTGACGTCATCACATCGCGCCCGGCCTCCGAACGATCATAGAGACTCCGGCGACCATCTGGTCCGCCGGAAATCTCTATAGTGATCATCCGGTGCCGGTGGTTCCTGTGACTGACTCACCGATGGAAGCGGTGAGTCGGTAGAAGCACCGGAGGGCGGCGGGAGGGGGGGGGGCGTCCCCTCCCGCCGCCCATAAGAACGATCAAGCGGTGGAACAGCCGCTATGATCGTTCCTATGGTGCAGGGAATCGCCGGCTGAAACCGGCAATATCTGAATGATGTCTGTAGCTACAGGCATCATTCAGATATACCCCCGCAAACCGGAGGCCGTCATATGACGGCCGACGGTCGGGAAGTGGTTATGGTAGCCTGTAAAAATAATAATGATGATAACAATCAACTGTGTGGCAAATGAGAGCTAAATGTTTATAAATGTAAAGTTATGCACTTGGGGGCTACAATTATGGATGCATCATACATACTACATACAACTGGGGGAATCAACGGTGGAGAAGGATCTGGGTGTTCTGGTAGATCATAAGCTTAATAATGGCGTGCAATGCCAAGCTGCAGTTTCCAAAGCGAGCAAAATCCTTTGTATTGAAAGAGGTAAGGACTGCAGAGAGATTTTTTCCCCTGTACAAATCATTAGTAGGACCTCATCTGGAATATGGAGTTCAGTTTTGGGCACCAGTTCACAAAAAGGATATTGAGGAACTGGAGAAAGTGCAGAGAAGGGCAACCAAACTGATAAGAGGCATGGAGGAGCTCACATATGAGGAAAGATTAGAGGGACCGAGTTTATTCTGGCTTAAGGAGATTAAGGGGGGAAATATTCAACATGTATAAATACATAATTGGTCAATATAGTGAACTTGGTGTAGAGTTATTCACATTAAGGACATCACAGGAGGACAAGGGGGCACTCTGTCTGGAGGTAAAGGGATTTAATCTCAAAAAAGGCTTCTTCACAGTAATGCCCCGTACACACGGTCTGATATTCCGACGGAAAATGTCCGATCGGACCATGTTGTCGGAAAATCCCCCCCGTGTGTGGGCTCCAGCGCACATGCGGCTCTGCAGGCGGAGACATTTTGAAAGCCCTCTCCTTGCGCAATTAGCCGCCCGGAGCCCTGCCCCTGACCGCTCTGCTCCCTCCGTCGTCTGGTCTTCTGGAAGATGGCGGCGGGCGGAGACCGCGGAAAATTGGGAAAAAAAAAAAAAAAAAAAAAAAAAAAGGGACATTTCCCAGGAAACACTAAAATCGTTAAAAAGGGTCTAAATCCAGAATGAAATTCTGGACTATTGGCAACTATGGATGTGGAGAATGGTGTAGTAGGCAGCATCAGGGGCTCCATCCCCATCTGGGGGGGGGGGGGGGGCGAGGCCTAGCGGAGGAGCTCAGGAGAGCTGGTAGAGAGCTTCATCTTTACATGGTCATGGATAAAGTGTTCTGGAACAGAGGGGCTGGAGAAGCTGCCGGAACATATGTCCAGTTAAAGTTCTTCATCATGGACTCGGGGCAGAAGAAGGTCGGTGAGTGGACCACAGTGAAGTTCTGGATGAGGCATGCCAGGGGAGCTGGGTGGGAGGCGAGAGGAGAGACTGTGGGGAGAGTGTCAAATCACTGCGGCCTGAGAGCGCAGGATTTGCAGGCCGGACTAGCTGGGAGCAGTAGTCCACCAATCAACATATGCTACTAAATTACTAGGCCGCTGGGGAGAGGTACTGCAGACCTCTGGTCTAGTAACATTGCAACCAATTCTAGCCAGCAACTGAGACTGTTCAGAGCGGTCTCTTTTGTCAAAAGAGGATGATGTGACAGGAAGAGTAATGATCTACAGTGGAAGTTTGTGCAGGAGGGTGGAAGTCCTGGAAGCAACAATCTGCAGGAGATACGCAGAGGAGTTGAAATAGTCTGCATGGTGTTATCAGGGCCGTTTTTTCCACTGGGCATGCTGGGCAGTTGCCCGGGGGCCCCACTTGTCTGGAGGGCCCCATCCAGGGCTGATCCTTAGCGCTGCAATCTGCTGCTTAAATTGACTGACTGCACTGGTTGCTCACTTCGCCAGCCGGCATCTAGCTAGCAACCAGTGACATCAGAGGCCGCGGCCGCCCCAGCATTCATAGCCCACCGCGGCTGCCCCAGTGGCTAGTGAACAGGCTCCGCCCACCTCTGCCATGTTCTTCAGACAGCATGGAGAGGGAGCGGAAATATGGCCCTTGATAGCCGGCGGCCTCAAGTAAGTCTAACAATGTCTACTTAAGCAAGTTCAAGTTGTGCATCAAACACAGCCACTGTCTGTGCCCATCAAACAGCCACTGTGCCCATAAAACAGCCACTGTGCTCATCAAATCTGCCATTGTGCCCATCAAAAGCTGCCACTGTGCCATCAAAAGCTGCCACTGTGCCCATCAAAAGCTGCCGTTGTGCCCATCAAACGCTGCCACTGTGCCCACCAAACTCGTGTTATATTCCAAACGTTTTAATTGTTTAACGTGTTAATGTTTAAACACTGATTTTGTTGCAAGTACCAATAAATATAGCCTTATTGATAATTTGCATTTTTATTCTCGTGCGTGATCGTATAGACAGGGACCCAGTGCACTGTATTGCCCGGGGCCTACAATGCTCTTAAGATGGCCCTGGGTGTTATGCAGGGGAAGCGTCTGTAGATATTATCTGTACATCAGTACTTCACGGCTCAACATTTCGTTCTAATTCTTAAATATCATGGCAAAGCAATTGTTCTATGGGCATCCCATATTTCCTTTCCCCCAACCAAGTTATATTCCCAAATAAACAAAACAAAACTCAAAGGACTGTTCATTGTCTCAGAAGTGATAGATGGAGGTCTGGCAGCAGGGTGACATGGTGGATGTTAGTTACTAGTAGCAACCAAGCGCTACATATTGTAGCTGTTTATGAAGTATCTGCTTCCAGAGGTGAGAAATTCTTCTCAATCTAATGTATTAAAGGATAAGTTCACAAAAAAAATATAAAAAGAAGAAAAAGCACTTTTTGCACAGGTAAAACAAAGCCTGAAAAGCATTGCTGATCACTGGTGCAATGACAGTCATGCAACACTAGACATGTGCGATTCGTTTCGTACAAATTCGTAATTCGTACGAATTTTTCGAAATTCGTACGAATTTTTCGAAATTCGTACGAATTTACGAATCCGTAGTACGAATTTTTTCGAATCCGACTACCAAATATCGAATTTCAACTAATATGAAAAATTATTATAGCGGATATAACGAATGATTCGAATGAATTCGAATGACAAAGTGTCATTTTTGCAGGAAAAATTCCGTTTACGAATTTCAGCTCCAAATTATTCGAATCCAACTACCAATATCGAATTTCAACTAATTCGAAATAAATTATTATAGCAGATATAACGAATGAATTCGAATGACAAAGTGTCATTTTTGCTGAAAAAAAAGCTATTTAAAATCACTTGCGGCTATTGCCGGCAAATGAATTGTCGGCTCTGTAACAGAGAACAGTCATTCATTGATATATAAAAAAAAAAAAAAAAAAAGCGTAGGGGTCCCCCCAAATTCAATAACCAGGCCCTTCAGGTCTGGTATGGATATTAAGGGGGACCCCAGCCAAAAAAAAAAAAAAAATGGCGTGGGGTCCCCCCCAAATATCCATCCCAGACCTGAAGGGTCTGGGATGGATTTTAAGGGGAACCCCGGCCAAAAAAAAAAAAAAAAAGGCGTGGGGTCCCCCTCAAAATCCATACCAGACCCTTTATCCGAGCACGCAACCTGGCAGGCCGCAAGAAAAGAGGGGGGACGAGAGCACCCCCCCTCCCGCCTGAACCGTACCAGGCCACATGCCCTCAACATTGGGAGGGTGCTTTGGGGGTCTGAGACCCCCAAAGCACCTTGTCCCCATATTGATGAGGACAAGGGCCTCGTCCCCACAACCCTGGCCGGTGGTTGTGGGGGTCTGCGGGCGGGGGGCTTATTGGAATCTGGAAGCCCCCTTTAACAAGGGGACCCCCAGATCCCGGCCCCCCCCTGTGTGAAATGGTATGGGGGTACAAAATTACCCCTACCATTTCACCAAAAAAGTGTCAAAAATGGTAAAAATGACAGGAGACGGTCTTTGACAATTCCTTTATTAAAATCTTCTTTCTTCTGGTCTTCCTTTCTTCATCTTCTCCTTCCGGCATCTTCTTCCATCTTCTTCTTCCTTCGATTCGCTTCTTCTTGCTCTGGTCTTCTCGTCCTTCTCGTCCGGCATTGGCATCGGCGTCTCTTCTCGCAGGCCGCTCCTCGCAATGGGAGTCTCCCGCTCTGTAAGGCTTCGCTCCGGCTGACAGGTCTTTTATAACGGAGGGCACCTGGTAACCCTGCCCCCTCTGATGCACGGGGATGTCATGGGGACTTCCCTATGGCTTTCCCCATTACGTCAGAGGGGGGGGCGGGGTCACCAGGTGCCCTCCGTTATAAAAGACCTGTCAGCCGGAGCGAAGCCTCACAGAGCGGGAGCCTCCCATTGCGAGGAGCGGCCATCGAGAAGAGACGCCGATGCCGATGCCAGACGAGAAGGATGAGAAGACCGGAGCAAGAAGAAGCGAATCGAAGGAAGAAGAAGATGGAAGAAGATGGAAGAAGATGGAAGACCAGGAGAAAGAAGATTTTAATAAAGGAATTGTCAAAGACCGTCTCTTGTCATTTTTACCATTTTTGTCACCTTTTTTGGTGAAATGGTAGGGATACTTTTGTACCCCCTTACCATTTCACACAGGGGGGGCGGGATCTGGGGGTCCCCTTGTTAAAGGGGGCTTCCAGATTCCGATAAGCCCCCCACCCGCAGACCCCCACAACCACCGGCCAGGGTTGTGGGGATGAGGCCCTTGTCCTCATCAACATGGGGACAAGGTGCTTTGGGGGTCTCAGACCCCCAAAGCACCCTCCCAATGTTGAGGGCATGTGGCCTGCCAGGTTGCGTGCTCGGATAAGGGTCTGGTATGGATTTTGAGGGGGACCCCACGCCATTTTTTTTTTTGGCCGGGGTTCCCCTTAAAATCCATCCCAGACCTAAAGGGTCTGGTATGGATATTTTGGGGGGGGGACCCCACGCCATTTTTTTTTTGGCTGGGGTTCCCCTTAATATCCATACCAGACTTGAAGGGCCTGGTTATTGAATTTGGGGGGACCCCCATGCTTTTTTTTTTTTTATCAATGAATGACTGTTCGCTTTGTTACGTAGCCGATTATATTAGATATACTGAATCCCAAATTCATTCGAAGCATTCGTTATATCCGCTATTATAATTTCTTTCATATTAGTTGAAATTCGATATTTGTAGTTGGATTTACTAACGATTCGTAACTATTCGTAACGATTCGTAACGATTCGTAACTTGAAATTGAAATTCGATATTTGTAGTTGGATTCGAATTGTTCTCTGTGTTATGAGAACCGACAATTCATTAGCCGCGTTAACGATTGGTAACGATTCGTAACTTTACTAACGATTCGTAAAATTTTTTACGATTCGTACGAAATTCGGATTTCGTACGAATTTGAACGGAATTTCGTACACGAATTACGAATTTTTTTATATACGAAACAAATTTTTTGACAGTTCCCATGTCTATGCAACACTGGATGATTGCTTATTAGCCCTGAACAAAAATGAGTTTAATCTCAAATTTACTATGTGCCATGACACATCCAGGATTAATTTCCTGGATGTTGAGATTTTCAAAGATAATTCTAATATGCTATCATGCAAATTGTTCAGGAAAGCCACTACAGGTAACACCATTCTCCACTCGTCTAGTTTTCACCCAAGGTCTCTAGTAAATTCCATTCCCTATGGACAATATTTACGCATTAAGCGTAACTGTTCTAATTATGATGACTTTAAACATGAGGCCAACAACCTCAAAAAACGTCTGCTTGACCGCGGATACAGCCATAAAAGCCTTAAAAAAGCATTTAATAGAGCAAATGCCAGTAATAGATGTACGCTATTAGCCCCAAAAAAGAAAAAGTCAGATAATAGTGTTGGTACCAGAATCATCACGACCTACACCAGTGAACATGTCAAGATCAATACCATTTGCAAAAAATACTGGCATTTACTAACATCAGATCCCACTATAGGGCTCTTTGTACCGCCCACCCCATTGGTTACATATAGACGAGCCAAATCCATAGGTGATCTTTTAGTCCAAAGTGAATTTAAGGGATCAGCGAGAGGAGACCCGTGTAAAACCACATGGACTTATCCCTGTGGTTCCTGCACGTACTGCAAATATATGGACACTAGGAAAACTATCTATCAACCTAATGGCATGCAATACAGGCCTAGACATTTTTCAAATTGCCAAACCACTGGAGTGGTTTATCTTATCCTATGCAGTTGCACTTGCTTCTATGTGGGTAAAACCATCCAAAAGCTATGGGAGAGAATTTATCGCCATATAAAAGCTATGAAGACCAGTGATCCAAACATCACACTGGGGAAACATGTTGCTTTAACACACAATGGAATTTTTCCCAGAGTTACCGTAATAGTGCTGGATCGATTACATCCTAGCAGTCGAGGTGGGGATTTTGACAAATATCTGTTGCAGCTTGAGCTGAAATGGATATTAAATTTAGATGCCACTAGACCCTCAGGTTTGAATGAAGCATTCAACCTGAAGCCTTTCCTACCTGGTTTTTCTACAGGGAGCTATGATAAGGATCTTCAATAACAAATACATCCTATTTTTTATATTTTTTATTTTTATTTTTTTATTTTATTTTTGTTTTCTTACACAAATTCCTTCTGATAATGTGTTCTCTGATGCGCTTTTCCTCTAAATGTAACTTTGTATATAGCTCATGTGATTATTCTGTCTTTCCATATGTACTTTGCTAACTTCATTAGTTGTTGTTTCTCTTTGTCATTGCAGATTATACAGGACTTTACCTTGATGGTTTATGTCGCATATAGCAGTCACAATGTGGAAATTGTAGATGTACCTTGCTGTCTCCTTTTGTCAATATATGCTGTCTCATGCCATACTTATTTGATTTTGATTTTTAGCAATACTCAATGTTGCGGCTTATACAATTTATATTTTTTCCAACATAATTTTTGGTTATTTTTATAATTTTGTATTTTTTATCTCCCCCTCCATGATATGTGACTTGTTGGCTCATCCCGGCACTGGGGGGCCTCCTCCATGGCTATTTCTTTAGCACGGATGAGGCCACCTTCCCCTTTCTATGGAGGAACAAGTAAACACTGAGTGCCTGACTTTTTTGACCATCTTCCGGTTTCAGTGTACTGGCTTCTGCCAGTACTTGTTCACTCCATGACATGCCGGCGGCTCTGTTTGCGCCTGACGTCACTGGACTTGCGTCCGGTGACGCCGGGCGTCACGTGATCCGAGGGCCCGCCTTGATGCTTTTGAGATCCATCCAGGGCTTAACAGCTTAGAGGTGCTCAGACGGATCATTACACTTGATGCCGCCCTAATCACTCATTCCAAAACTCCTTCCCTTTTTTCTTCCCCACCTTCCTCTCTTTATATCTGCTCTCTAACACCCCAATCACTCATTCTAATAACTCCTCCCTCTTCCCTTTTTTTTTCTTCCCCACTTTCCTCTCTCCCTCTTTTCCTTTCTTCTTTTTCTTTCCCACTTTCCTCTCTCTTTATATTCACTCTCCAATTATTGGAAGACATACCTAGATGCTTGCAGGTCTATTTAAGACAAATTAGGCTACAGGTGCTCGGATGGATCACCACTATTGATGCCGCCCAACTTGGCTATTGCAGCCTTTTAACACACCTGTTCCTTAATTAATCTCAGCAATTTATACGCCCATTTTTTGTACTGCTATCACCTGTCAGCAGTATATAATGAGGTGTTCTGCTGACATTTGTTGCATTGCACAGCCAGGACACAGGTCCTTCCTCTTTGAGAGTGCCAAGCGGTCTTGCATCTTCAAGGTAGATAGATATATTTCATTACTTTTGGATTTTGGTTGTTATTATGTTTTGCAGAATATGGAAACCGCTTGGTCTCTTCTGCTTTCCCAATAGGATTGCTTATCCTTTTAGGTCATTACTATTTAATTGATTATGTCAGCCTGCTGTTAGCCCTTACTTAGATTTTTCCACTCTGTTTTTTATTATCAACAGAAAACTGCCTTTGGTTCTTGGTGCCTCGGCGGTCCTTGTATGAACTGACTTGCTGCTTACCTCTGGGGGAGACGATATGCTGCTTTTTTGTATTTTTGCTTTTTTATGATCCATATGAATGCAAAGATTGGATCATTTCATTAGATTACCCTTATACTCAATGCTCTAGCTTCCATGTATGGCAATTATACAGCAGATATTCTGAGACTAAAAGGAACATCTATCCACACTGTGCGCCATGACTACTTTGTTTTTTATGTCCTGTAAGTATGGCTTTTTCACAAAAACAATTACATTGCATTATCAATGCTTACTATATTTCACTATATTTCATTGTTTATACTTATGATTTTCATATATGTTCTCTGTATATTTACACATGTATATATTTTTTTTAGAATACCAACACGCCAAAATATCAAACCCCAGAAGAAGGATATGGATACATCAATCTAGCCTCATTTGGCTTTATTTTCCGAAACATGTTGGGTTCCATTGTTACTCACACCTACAGACCTTGAGTCTGATTATTAGTGTGTTTCAATCAATATTTTCTCCGGTAGTTGGTAGATTATGCTTTTTTGTTTATGTGCTCATCATTTTTTGTAGATGTGTACAAATATTTATTTTGTGTATTTAATAATAAAACTTTTGTACTTTTCATATATATATATATATATTAGTTTTGATACATTGTTTTTTCTCTTATCCGACACTTTTTTTCCTCTCTACCCACACTATCCCTTGGGACCATTCACAGTAGTTTGTCATGCAACACTGTACCCAAACTACATTTTTATAATTTTCTTCCCACAAATAGAGGTTTCTTTTGGTGGCATTTGATCACCACTGGGTTTTTTTTGCTAAACAAATTTAAGTTTTTCTTTGTTTCTGTTATAAAATGTAGTTTTCTCCTGCACTGACGGGCACTGATGAGGCTGCACTGACGGGCACTGATGAGGCTGCACTGACGGGCACTTATAGGAGGCAATGATGGGCAGCACTGATAGTCATTACTAATGGGGGCTGCACTGATAATCAATGCGTTGATTATTAGCGCAGACCCCCCCCCCCCCACTTCAAGATAACCGCTGATCGCTTCTCCCTGTCTGCGCAAACCGGGGAAAGCCGATTACCGTCACTTCCTGGTTAGCTCTGTGATCAGCTAGAAATGGTCGCAGCTGATCACCTGGTTAAGAGCCTACGTCATAGACTCTTTACCATCGGAGATGCGGTGTGTCGTGAGTGACAAGCTATATATTCATATGACTCCCCGTCAGGATAACAGAGCTACCTTGCGGACGTCAATCTGCTATAGGCTGGTAGGGAAGTGGTTAAAGTTTTTAAAGCAGAAATGTCATAACATTTTTTTTTTTTTTTTTTTTTTTTTTATTTAATAGAAATTCACAGAACATCAAAGATGAAGGCATTGTGTGAACCAATACAAGAAATAAATCATATTTCAGTTATGTGCTTTTATGTTTCAGATCTTCCCACTCACCAGTAACTATAGCCCATTCTCCATACTGTCTGATATGCTTGGACCTGCTTAGAAAGCAAGGAATGGCATATTGCTGTATCATTGAATACCAGAAATGAAGAAGGCTGAAAAAAATCCAAAGGATGAAACACCCTCCAACTACAGCCAGGATCTCCATATGACTGGAAAAGAGCTGGAACATCCCCTTGGAAATCATTACAGGGATCTTAGACGCCTCATTCACTGTCTCCATCACTTCCCTGAAGCCGAGTCCTTCCATCTGAAATATTAAATATTTAACGTCATTGTAAATGATCACCTTGTAAAAAACAACCTATTCAGTTTAAAAACAGAAATAAAAAGGCAAAACATTTTTGTATAGATATATAAAAACAAAAAACAAAAACCACCCCATTATAAATACCTTTTTTCTCTTTGTATAAATCATCACATTCCCTGTTTTTAGCTGCATAAGAGCTGGGGGAGGAGAAGCAGCATCACACTGAGCTTCCCAGTGAATGGCTGTACAGCAGAGGTATGTCAGGACAAGTATGATCATTGGAGGAGAGTTCACTGAGTTTCCAGCATACCTAGAGAACTAACCACAGTGTTGTCTCTTGCTTAGTGTGGTCAGTTTTTGAAAGGAAAGGAAAGCAAAGGCACTAGCAGGAACACCAAGAATTTCACATATAGGAAGCAATACAAAAATAGGATACTTTCTCATACACGTACATGGTACAACAGGCACATATCAGGAATATGAAGTGTTGGGGTAACAAATGCTTTACATAAAACAAAAACAAAAATACTACTAGAACTGTAACGTCTGCTACAGTGACAAATCCTATTACAGTTATCATGTTTCTATCAAGTTAAAAAAATGTAGACATTTAAAAATTCCTTTTCATGCCAACATTTTAAGACAAAGAACGGATAAAGAAAACTTGCCATGAGAGAAAAAAAAAAAAGATTATTCATGCATATTTTTAGAAGCACAGGTCAGCATTGTCAGACTATCTATTACTTTATTGCAGATATAACAAAAATAATAATCAAGGAAATACATTTTAAAAACTTCAATATCGAACACTTTTACCCCTTTCTTGCCCAGGCCAATTTTCAGCTTTTAGGACTGTCAGACTTTGACCAACAATTAATCAGTCATGCAACTGTGTCCTAATGAAATGTTTATAATTTTTTAGAGAGATAGAGCTGTGTTTTGGTGGTATTTAATCACCACTATTTTTTTTAATTAATTGCTATATAAATAAAAAAAGTGTTTAGGGACACTGAGTGGACTGTAGTGATTAAGGACACTGTCAGTGGTGCAGCGGTGATTAGGGACAATGCACTGACATACAGCGATATCAAAGCAGCCAGACATTTTATTTTTAAAAATGTTTTTTTTTTTTTTTTTTACATACTGTCACCAGAAGTGTGCAGTGTCACCATAGTGGCACTATACTACTCTAGGGAGAGTGATCAGGGATTTTTTTTAACACTCAAATTAGCAATCAGTAACACTGTTCAAAGGCTTCTAATATGGCGTACACACGCTCGGACTTTCCGGCGGGATTGTCCACCTGACCTAGTCCAGCAGACAAACCGCCGGACTTTCCAGCGGAGCCCACACACGCCCAGACTTTTCCGGCGGACAATTCGCCGTCTTTTTTAAAAAAGTCCGCGGGACTTTTGAAATAAACGGACTTGCCTCGCACACGGAGGAAAGTCTGTTCATTTAGAACGTGACTCCAGGTAGACGGGACTAGCGAAGGCAATGAATGCCGCCGCGCTAGCCCCGTCACCTGGTATGAATTTAAAGGGGAATCCCTACGCCGAAAAAAACGGTGTGGGGGTCCCCCCCAGATCCATCTCAGACCCTTTTCTGAGCACGCAGCCCGGCCGGTCAGGAAAGGGGGTGGGGACGAGCGAGCGCCCCCCCCCCCCCTCCTGAGCCGTACCAGGCCGTGTGCCCTCAACATGGGGGGTGCCCTGGGGAAAGGGGGGGCCCTGCGGCCCCCCCACCCCAAAGCACCTTGTCCCCATGTTGATGAGGACAAGGGCCTCTTCCCGACAACCCTGGCCATTGGTTGTCAGGGTCTGCGTGTGGGGGGGTTATCGGAATCCAGGAGCCCCCTTTAATAAGGGGGCCCCAGATCCCGGCCCCCCACTCTATGTGAATGAGTATGGGGTACGATGTACCCCTACCCATTCTCCTAAGGAAAAAAGTGTAAATTAAAAAAAAAAAAAAAAAAAAAAACACAATTTTTTAAAATATTTTATTGCACAGCTCCGGGGGTCTTCTTCCGTCTTGGGGGGTCTTCTCGCCGGACTCCTTCGATATCTTCTGCTCTTTTACCTAGCTCTTTCACGAGCAGAGGAGCCCGGCTTTCTCCTTCGTCGCTGCCGTTGTCGTCTGGGGGTCTCGTACCGCCTTCGGGGGTCCGCTCTTCTGTTCTTCTTGCCGCTGTCGCCGCCGCCACCTGCTGCGCCTTCTGCGTCATCTTCTTCTTCCGATGTTGACTCGTCGCTCTCTCTGGCCGGAATGCCAGAGACACGCGGTCTTGTGACTTATATAGGGACAAGGGGCGGGGCCACCGGCTCATGTCACATGGTGACCCCGCCCCCATATGATGTCACAGTCCCAGCATCCTCCGGGAAAGTCCGCTCGTGTGTATGCGGCCTTACACGAAACCTTTGCTTTTTTTCCTGTGATACTATGATTGGTTACAGCTATCACATGGTACAGGGCCTCGTTTACTCCTGTAATTGTGATCGCTGTGATTGATCACAATGATCACATGGTACCAGGGTCGCTTGCAGCAGCCTGTACCATGATCATGATTGGTTGCGTCTGGTGGACACGGTGGGTCACAGATCACCCCATGACGTGCACTTCTGAGAGGACATACAGGCACGCCATTCCAGAACAGGAGAACGACCCCCCCCCCCCCTTATGCATATTGGCTAGCTTGGAAGCCATTAAAGAGCATACTAAATAACAGTAAAGGCACTGTAGAAAGAAATATGAACACATTCTTTCACAACATGTGGTGAACAAAATCTCTCTTGCAGAACTCCAGATGTCACTGCTATCCAGGGGTGTTGCTAGGTCTACAAAAGGTCTGGGGCTAGAGCCCACAGCAGCGTAGTAAAGAAAGCCATACGCTTGGGTGGGCATACACATGTATATATAGTAATATTTGTGTGTGTGTGTGTGTATATATCCCCACTTACATCAGGGTCCCCAGAGAGCCCCACACTTACATCAGGGCCCCCAGAGAGCCTCCCACTTACATCAGGGTCCCCAGAGAGCCACCCCTTACATCAGGGTCCCCAGAGAGCCTCCCCCTTACATCAGGATCCCCAGAGAGCCCCCCCCCTTACATCAGGGTCCCCAGAGAGCCTCCCCTTTACATCAGAGTCCCCAGAGAGCCTCCTCCTTACAGCAGGGTCCATAGAGAGCCTCCTCCTTAAAATCAGGGTCCCCAGAGAGCCTCCTCCTTAGCATCAGGGTCCCCAGAGAGCCTCCAACTTACATCAGGGTCCCCAGAGAGCCTCCCCTCCCCTTAGGGACTCCTGCAGAGACTCGGGCTATGAGCCCCAGATTCGGGGCTATAGCCCCAAAAGTCACCCCCTAGCAACGCCACTGCTGCTATCTGACAATTTTGGGTGTATCAAAAAGCGTGTTCCCCTCTGGGCTTTCCCTGACCACTATGCATACCTCCCAAATTTTTGAGATGGGAATGAGGGACAAGTATTAGCAAAAGTATGTAGGCATAGGACACACCCTGCCACGCCCCTAACTTTACGCTCACACTATAGTCGAATGACGGCTACAGTCAATAGACATCCTCCTGTGATCGCGCTCCTTGCGTGCCTGGCGCACACTGTGATCACCGAGTCCTTCGGACTAAGCTGATCACAGAACAGGATAAAGGGCCAACCACAGTGGGCCCTTTACCACGTGATCAGCTGTCAGCCAATGACAGCTGATCAGGAAGTAAACAGGAGACGTTTACTGGATTTTTTTCTCCTCACAATCAGTGTGAGGAGAAAAGAATAAAGGCGGCAACCAGCTTCTGTTACAGGGACATCGGTCCCGATCTGTGCTACCTATCAGTGCCTACGAGTGCCACCTTTCAGTGCCAATCAGTAGTGCCCATCAGTGCCACCTACCAGTGCTGCCTCATCAGTGCCCATCAGTAAAGGAGAGAAAGTACCAGTTTGCAAAATTTTATAACAAACTATGATATAAAAACAATGTTTTTTTCACAATTTTTGGTATTTTTTTGTTTCTTAAGCAAAAGATAAAAAACCCAGTGGTGATTAAATACCACCAAAAGAAAGCTCTATCTGTGTGAAAAAAAAAAAATGAAAATGTTGTTTAGGTACAGGGTTGCATGACCGCGCAATTGTCATTCAAAGTTCAACAGCGCTGAAAGCTGAAAATTGGCCTGGTCAGGAAGGGGATGTAAGTGCCCAGTAGGCAAGTGGTTAAAGGAGAATAAAAAAAAAGGGGGGAGAAAAAAAATGGGTTAAGTTTAGTTATACATTTATTTATTTCTACACACACACACACACACACCTCTATTATTCCTTTATACTGGCTTTTGACATTTAACAATGCATCTATTTAGAAATTGGATGAAAGGTTTAGCACTGAGAAAACGGAAAATCGTATACTCACCTTTCCATCATTTTCCTTTCCTGACGCATCTCCATGGCAGCACACACTGAGTTGTGACTCTGCCCACACAATCCAACAGGATTGATTAACTATAAAATTTGAAGGAGAGGCACCCCCCTTCATTCTCTGTAACTATCATCTAAAGAAGGGTGGGATGCTGTGTGTTGCCATGGAGATGCATCAGGAAAGGAAAATTACGGAAAGGTGAGTATACAATTTTCTATTCTTCTGACGCATCATGGCAGCACACACTGGGAAATAACTTGCCAATCGGTGGGTGCAAGTAAAGTAGTAGTATTTATTTATCATATGGCTTTAGAATTGGCCTGAATAACGGATCTTCCAAAATCTACTGTAGATAACTGAGCAGAGTCTACCCTGTAGTGAGACATGAATGTATGTCTGGAAGACCAGGTTGCTGCCCTGCAGATTGTCTCTGGTGACACCCTGCAATACGCTGCCTAGGAAGTTGCCACTGGCCTTGTTGAGTGAGCCCTAATGCCTCCAGGTACCGGCAGATTCTGAGTGTCATAAGCTTTCTTGATGGCCTTGACCAGCCAAGATGCGATGGTGCGAGATGACGCCATATGGCCTCTTCTTCCTCCGTGAGGAATCACCAATAGGTTAACGGTCTTACTGAAAGAGGCTGTAGCTGACAGTTTCTAATAGTGGTCTTAATGTTCAAGGCGTGTGGTTGCCCTTGATCGTCAGTAAATGATGGAAGGTTGATTTCCTGATTGTAGTGAAAGGATGGTGTCACTTTTGGAGCAAAGTGGTCTGAGGGTTTTAGTACCACCCTGTCTAGATAAAAGACCATGTAGGTTTCTGAAATCATTAATGCCTGTATCTCCAAGACTCTTTTAGCTGAAGTGATGGCGATAAGAAATGTTCATTTTAGTGTTAAGTCCCACAATGTAATTGAGTCAGCTGGGTGGAAAGGTGAACTTAATAATGAATTCAGGACTACTGATAAATCCCATGATGGGAGCGACGGCCTTCTTGGGGGCCTGATCTTTTACACATGCTCTTATAAACTGGATTAAAAGAGGGTGTGAGGCCCATTTGAAGACGGTTTTTGCGGATATAGCTGAAATCTGCACTTTAAGGGTACTTGAGCTGAGTCCTCTAGTTAGGCCTGCTTGAAGAAACTCCAAGATCTGCAGAACTTCTGGCGATAGTGGGTCCCAGACATTCTGCTGAGCTATGGACGTGAATCTTTCCCATATTCTATCGTAAGTAACGTTAGTTATGCATTTCCTGGCTTGGAGTAATGTTGAAACGACCTCCTGGGATCAGCCATGCTCTATGAACCTATTCCTCTCAACATCCATGCCATTAAATGGAGCCTCTCTGGATGAAAGGACTGCCCCTGGTACAGTAGATCCTGGGACAGTGGAAGAGGTAGTGGATCTTCTAGGCTGAGCTGCAATAGAGTCGTGAAGCAAGGCCTCCTGGGCCAGAAAGGAATCACCGCTATTACTGAGGCTGAAGACCTCCTGAGCTCTTCGGTGTTGGAGGGAATATATACCCCAGACGAAAATTCCATGGATGAAGAAGGCAGTCCACCGCCTCCTCAGATGGATATGCTGCTCTCAACAAGAACCTCTGGCATTTGGTGTTTGTAGGTGTCGCAGGCTATATTGATCTCCGGGATCCCCCAAATTTGAGTCAGGAGACTGAAGACTTGATGGTTGTTCGACAGAAACTCTCTGCTCAAGCAATCAGCTAGTAAGTTCTGAGCTGCCGGAACATACACCGCTCGTAGATCTGATAGAAATAACTGGGCCCATTCCAGGATGGGACGGGCTTCCTCCAGTAGAGTACTGCTTCTGGTACCCCCCTGTCTTTGAATGTATGTTACTGCCACTTTGTTGTCCTTTGTTGGGCCAAAAGCCAGGAGGGCCTGGAAAGCTGCTCTGAGCTGGAGAATATTTGCAACTAGACCCGCCGCGTGAAATTGCCATTGATCCTGAACCGCCTGGTTCCCGATAGTGGGCCCCCCCATCCTGCCTGGCTGGCATCTGTTGTGATTACCTCAGATTCCGGGTAAACTATAGGCCTGCATCTCCTGAGGTTGTCTGTATGCATCCACCACCAGATCGACTGTTTCATGGTGAAGCAAAGTGGTGAATGGCAATCGACTGAAGCATTGATGTTCTGTTCCATCGAGTAAGGAATGAGAACTGCATCGACCTCATGTGCCATTGCGCCCATTGAATCATCGGTAGTCTGGTAGGAGTAGAATTTCGTCCAGATAGTGATGGAGTCTCAGGCCTTTCTCCCTTAGAAATGCGTTCACAGGAAGGAGAGTCTTGGTAAAGGTCCTGGGAGCAGAGGAGATGCCGATGGGAGGCTCTGAAACTGGAAATGCTGGTGGTTGACTGAGAATCTCAGATATTTTTGAAAGGCAGGGTGTATAAGGACGTGTAGATAGGTGTCCAATAAGTCTATGGAAAGCATCCAGTCTCTTAAGTTTACAGCTAATAGGATTGATTGGAGACTCTCCATTTTGAAGGCTTTGACCTGAATTCCTCTGTTGAGCCCTTTTAGGTCCATTACAGGGTGTAGAGCTCCTGTCTTTTTCCTTACTAAGAATAGGGGAGAGTAATATCCTCTCCCTCTTTGGGGAGTTGGAACCTCCAAAATTCCCCCCTTCTTTACTAGCTCCGTCACATACTTGAGAAGCAGCCTCCTCTGGACTGGTGATGATGGTAGTCTGGTTGACTTTCGGGGGTTGTTGTCTATAAATTTCCATTTGTGCCCATGTTTTATTGTGGACAATGTCCATGCATCCTCTATATGTTCCGTCCAGACCTGTTCGAATTTTTTGAGCCTGGCTCCCACTCTCCCAGTCAGGATGGGCGTACCCTCAAAAGGACTTCTGGTTTTCCCCTGTCGGGGTGGTCTTATGCCGCGTACACACGAGTGGACTTTTTGACGGACTAGGTCCGACGGTCTTTCTGACGGACTTTCAACGGAGTTCCGACGTACTTTCCGAATGAACGGACTTGGCCACACACAATCACACTAAAGTCCAACGGATTCGAACGTGATGACGTACGACTATACTAGAATAAGGAAGTTCGTAGCCAGTAGCCAATAGCTGCCCTAGCGTCGTTGTTTGTCCGTCGGACTAGCACACAGACGAGCTGATTTCTCGATAGGAACTGGGTCCGGCGGAGTTCCGGCGGAAAAATTTGAAGCATGTTCTATTTCTAAAGTCTGTCAGATTTTTCAACAGCAAAAGTCTGATGGAGCCCACACACGATCAAATTGTCCGACGGATTCGTTCCGTCGAACCTTTGCTGTCGAAAAGTCCTGTCGCGTGTACACAGCATTAGATTTCGTAAGCCTCAAAAGAGATGATTGTGGATTCTTGCCTCCCTGTACCCCTCCCGGAGGTTGCATTTGAACGAAGGACCTTTCTGTGGCTTAGGTCTTCTATCAGAGGGGATCCATTCCAATTTGCATCCTGTCACTTTGGAGATTGCTGAGTCCAGTTTTGAACCAAAAAGGTTAACTCCATCATAAGGGATCTTGCACCAATTGGTCTTTGATGCTCCACCTGCCACCCATGGTTTGAGCCACAGGGCTCTTCTGGCCATGACTGAAGCCAACATAGCTCTTGTGGAAAAAACTAATGACATCCACTGAGGCCTCTGCTACGAAATCGCCTGTGCTTGGGCCTGCTTTCTCCGGTTCAGGGACTGATGTCTCCAGAATAGATTCCCGCACAGACTCTCTGATGAGGTCAGTTACCTCTCTTGCCTCAGACTTCTTATCCCTGGTTGCTTCATTGAAGCATGCACGGCATGCTAACTTGTCTGACTAAACTGGAGCTCCACACACCCAGCAAGCATTTGCTGCAGGACGGATGTGATAGCTCCTCTTGTGACGGGGAGAAGGTGACCTTCTGTGTAAGTGGCTATGGCCTTGAGCGGCTGTGACGTGAATGGCTGTGGCCAGAGTGGTGATGGCAAGATGAAGATTTTGAGCGACTTCTCCTAGATCTCCTATGGCTTGAGGTATGGCTTGCGGAACCTTGATGCCTGGAGTTTGTAGACCTGGAAGGGCTGTCAGAAAGTCACAGCATTAGAGGTCATGCACTTTTTTTCCTCTTCTATACTTACCAGACATGCTGGGCACCTCTTACCTTATATTTTGAGGGTGGTCTGCTTGGGCAGTGACCTCCATGAAGACAGTGCATAGGAAAACAGTATCTGATAAAGGAGTAAACTGCATAGAATTGCAGTGCAGGTAAAAGAACAACAGCTACAAATTAGCAGATGAAAAGGATGTGGGACTTATCTGAGACCGCGGGCAGTAAGGAACGCAAAATAATCCCTTTGTAACATGCCTGCAACCATCAACAAATACTGACAAAATCACAAGGCTTTTTAAATTCGCTGCCGCTGTCGTGACGGAAATTACTTAATCGCGCATGCGCAGGCGCGATTTGCCGCCCCACGCGCCATCTTGGAGAAGGGCAGAGAGACCTGCTGAGTTATCTCATTCCCCCCGCGCATGCGCAGAGCGCAGAAGAGGACGCGGACACCATGATGGAAATGACTCCATCCCCGTGGAACTACAGTGATCAGCCAGCCTTTAGAGTGAAAACAAGAATGAAAGAAAATACCTGAGTGTTAGAGGTGAAAGGTAGGAGGTCACTGCGGTAATCCAAGCTTCTTTAAAGCTTGTATAAGTGCCAGAAATGTGCCCCCGAGACCACCAGATTGGTGTTCTCTCCGTAAAGGCTTCTTTAGAGACTGCACAGGAGAGACTTCCAACCAGGAGAGGCTTAACCTGGTGGGGCAAATGCGGTAAGGGTGTGGAATCCATCTCAATCTTGTCAGGTGAGGATAAAAAAAGAGAATGAAGGGGGGTGCCTCTCCTTCAAATTTATAGTTAACCAATCCTGTCAGGTTGTGGGGGCGGAGTTACAACCCATTGTGTGCTACAATGATGCGTCAGGAAACACTTTTTGAAAGATAAGTAGTGGGTTTTTTATAGACAACTATATAGATCAGACCAAAATGAGGAGGAAAGAGGGACATACATATACATATATATATATATATATATATATATATATATATATATATATGTGTATGTATCTTAGTACTCATTTAATTTAGTGATTACTATTGTGATGTATAGAGGAACATAGGGGGTGTCAGCTACTCTAAATATACCACTGGTAAAAAAAAACTGTCCCTGTAAATATTTTTTAAATGTTGGCAACTATGCACTTAGGCACTGCCCAAGGGCCAACGAGTCAGTAGGGGGCCCCACGAGAGGCTCCTGGGATCCTGTGATATTAAAGCGGTAGTAAACTTCACTAACAGGCCCTGAGGTAGGTTATACAATAATGTACAAGTATGCACAGCATATTAGCACATTAGGTACACTTACCTGTTAGACTGGGCCCTCCAGCGCTGCGCTGTGATCAATCCGACGGGTCCGGGGCACTTCTATCTTCACCCGGTCTTCTTTCCAGGTTCTGTGCCTTTGGTCACTTGCCTTGGCCGGGCTACATTGATGTCAATCCCACGCATGCTCATGTGCATCTTCTCTCTCATCCCCTCTCTCTCATTCTCCCTCTCTATTTAACTTAATTTGTTATAAGAAAAAATTGTGTGCATTTTTTTTTTCATAAAAAGCCCCACCAAAATCCTCAGCCCCAGGCCCATGATGTTCTTAATCTGGCCCTGGTTACAGCACAGTGAGTATACACTTATGTCCAGTAAATTTGAAACTTCAGGCATCCCTCCCCTTTATTGTTACCAACATCCACCATGTAGTGAAAATAGGTAGAATGAATGTTCAGGTCCAAATAGCTTCATATAAACAACACACGAGAATCTGAATGGGTGTTAACCCTTTTCTATAGAAAACTGTTGCTTATAAAATTGGGGTTCTTAGTTGCCATATATTGCAATACATGTTCAAGCTGGCCAACTGCGTCAAAGTGATCCCTCTCTGGTTAATCCTAAATTTTTGCCAACTCTTATTTGCTAAAATAGCTACTCTTGAGAATGTGAATATATAGTGTCAAAATGGGGCAGACACAGCTGGAGGGGGAAACTGCTCAGGACCAGAATAAATCTGTGCACCCCCACAATGGGAAACAAAATTATATATATATATATATATATATATATATATATATATATATATATATATATATATATATATATATATATATATATATATATATATATATATATATATATATATATATATATATATATATATATATAGTGACATTGGGGGATGTCTAGCTCAGTGGTAGATGCCTTTTCAGTAAGTTCACAGCGAACAAGAACTTTAGTTTAAGGGCATGGTAGCCCACTTTTATTAAAAAGGAACAAAATAAAGGAAAGTTCATGCACTTGGATGCCCACACAGGGGTTCTTCTCCCAAAAGCAACACATGGAAAATGCCAAGCCACCTGGCTCTCTTCAGAAGTATTGCCACCTAGGCTGTTACACTTCAGCCCTCTTGGCCATATAACTGTACAACCACTGTACCTCTTTTCAGCTTCCTTGCTGCTCAGGCCTTCCACTTCAGGCTCTCATCTGTCTCCTTAGATGCACAGCTTCAACGCACACAGCGTCTATATGGAAAGCAGCCCCTCACTGCTCTGATCCTCAGACTTGGGTCTTTGGCTTTCACTAGTGCACACCTGCACTCTGGGTGGAGCCCAGAACCCTAATCCTGACTCTGCTATAAGCCCAGGATCCACCTGTTCAATCAACCAGCCAGACTCCTGGCTGTTCCCAAAACCCAGTCCCAGGATTGGAGATTTACTAGGACAGAGAACTGTACTGTCACATATCCCTCCCCCTTGTTTCGAACCAGCATTCCCTAATTGTTTACCAGGTTTACCTGTGGACACCACATTATCATGTACCATTAACACATTACTTGGTTCATCATTGACAGACATATTCAAACCAACATTAGACCTCTCAATGTTGCACATGTCAATGCCTTTTTCTACAGCATTTGCTAGGGCAGAGTCTGCAGAGGGCACCCATACTGGAGGGCCGCCATCGCCCACGGGAACCTCACAGGACGTCACCTCCCCTGGGTTTGCCCACTCTGCAGGCAGCTGTCCTACCACTTGACCTGTTCTGATGCCATCTGTATTTTTATCCACCTGAACAGACAAACTCTCATCTGATCCACATACAATTTTTACCGCACTCCTTATCCATTCCCCTGTCTCGGGGACCTTATTAGGTTTGTCACCTAAACAAAACATTGGACTGGGGACCCCAGTCTCTTTAACCACCTTCATTTTAGCCCTGGTCGAGATATCTGCTGCTTTCGGGTCCACACTTGGCCCTTCCTTCTCATGTGGTTTTTCCACTGGTGCAGTATTACGCACCCTTTACCGACAACTGACCAGCACCACCTTGGACCAAAGCAGCAGAAATGCTTCCCATCTGGCTGTCAGGAGGTGAAACCACAGACATTTTAGGCTTATTTTCCATTCCTCCAAAGTCTCTTTCAAATAATATTTCTTCTGGGCGTAATCCAGCAGAATACGCAGTGGCAACTTTTAACAAAAGTAACAAATTCAGGAATAAACCATTCCTGTCCTGTTCTTTGTTCTGTACAGCCTGCCATCCAGGGCTCCACCTAGTGGTACTCCGCAGTACCAGACCGTCAAACTGTGGAGGAGACAAACTAGTATAGATTGGCTGTACAACCCAAAGTTCAAGCATCTCTTTTAATGCTTTGGTTATAAACCAGGCCCTTGACTCCAGACCCAAGTCCTTCCTGGGGACTTTCATAACACTGGGGATGCAGAGAGACTCACTTGCTGAGACTTGAAAAGTTGCAACGGTTAACGGAACCTCCTCCCAGCTGGAGGTAAACACAGCCTGGTGCTCCACCAGAGCGTTGCCAGGTGTTAGACTCATACCCAACTTTTCAGGCTCAGCATCAGTGAACTGCTCCAAAACATTACCAGTGACGTCACTTTGACACTCCATGTTAACCTCAGTTTTGTGGGTCACGGACAATGTCTCTGCTGTGCGCTTGCCGTTCTTTGGTTCAGTCTGCTCACGAGGGTTAACCCCTGCAGCAGCCACCGCACCCTCAGGTAGTACAAGCTGTTCTGCAGTCCCTCCTGCTGGCACAGCAGAAACCGTATCCACCTTATTTTTGTGCATAAAAGCCTTCTCTATTAGGGAGACAAGATTTTTACCCCAACTATCCCAATCTATTGTTTGTGTGCTCCCTTCAGCGGTACTCAGCACAGATCCATCTGCCCAAGGAGACACATAACAGACTGGCTTAGCTGCAGACTCATTACACAAGTCATTGTAAATCATGTCAGGCTGTGGTAATGCAGGTTTTAACACAGCAGGTTGCAATACACCATATTCACCACCTTGCTCGGCTGGCGCTTCATAAACCTCACACACACACACCTTTGCATTTTTCACAGGTTGTGTTAACCCACCATTTACCTGCACATTTTTAGTACTAACAGCTTGCACTAACACATTACCATTACACGGTACAGTTCCACTCTGTCCCACCAGAGTGACATCGCAGTTGTCCAGGGCAACCTCCGACTCCAATACATGAAGTGCCCTGGAGATTTCTGAGGACAACTGTGCTGTCTTACCACCAGTTGCTACAGGCAACAGCCCATTTGTAATAACTTTTGCTCTGAAAGAACCTGGGGTTTTCCCAACAGCAGCAAACTTTTCATTAATAGTAACACTTATAGCATTTTTAGCTTTTGCAGGCTGTCCTAGCCCACTGCCAACTTGAGACTGACAGACATTAGACACAACAATTTTAGTCATCAACACAGGTCCTGTTTGGACTTTAACCCCTGCAGTCCCACTGTATAGGGAAAAGTCATTCTCAAGCGTACATTCAGTGGCCCCACTAACTGGGGTCACTCTCACATCATCATGGACAGTCTCGTAACCAGTCCTTTTATACATGAAATCAGCAGTTCCAGCCATAATTTCATTAAAGACAGTCTTACCCACCGCAGTAGTTGGGGTCACCATCTTCATTTGAGTACGTTGTCTTATGAACCAGTCCTCTGCTGCACTTTTACTGGCCAACTTTTCCTGGTGGCCATGGAAGGAAACTACAGCAGGCATCTCCCACTGTTTAGCACCCCCTGCAGGCACAACAGGAAACTCCTTGTTGCTAGGGGTGACTGCAAACATATTTTCACAGGAATCTGGGCCTGCAGACAAAACTTTTTTCTCAGCAACATTATCTCCAACTGTATTCCATAACCTAGGGCAAGAAAACACGCCATGCCCCAGCTGGCCACATTCCAGGCATGGTACTGGACGATTTTTTTCTAAAGCGATTCTTTCCTGACGATTCCCAGCTGGCTGGAATGCATAGGCCTCTCTGTGGGGACGCTGAGCCAAATCACTGCAGCTCCTCCTTTCCGGCACCACTTTCACTCTTGTTGCCAAGGGAGACCGCACTCTCCCAGCAGAACTTTGCTGGCTCTCTCCAACATGATGTATCGGCTCCTCCTTAACCAGTTCAATACCGGCCCATAGTCATATGACGCCCACAAGGTGGATTTACCATCCTGGGTGGGCGTCATATGACGTCCTCGGATTCCCGGCCGCCTGGGGGGGCGCGCGCGCCGCCGGCGGCGCGCGCCATCGCTCGGGACCCGGTGCGAGTGCCCGGCGGCCGCGATGTCCGCCAGGCACCCGCGATTGCCCGTTAAAACAACGGGACCGGGCGGGACCGTGGGGCTGTGGGTTTAAACACACCGCTCCACGTCCTGTCAGCGGGGAGGAGACTGATCATGTGATCCCAGTACAGAGGATCACATGATCGGTCTCCTCCCCTTAAGTCCCCTCCCCCTACAGTTAGAATCACTCCTATTAGGGACACACATTAACCCCTCCAGCGCCCTCTAGTGTTAACCCCTTCCCTGACAGTCACATTTACACAGTAATCATTGCAATTTTATAGCAACGATCGCTGTGTAAATGTGAATGGTTCCAAAAATGTGTCAAAAGTGTCCGAAGTGTCCGCCGCAATGTCGCAGTCACGAAAAAAAAAAAAAAAAAAAAAAAAAAAAAAAAATTTCAATAAATCTATCCCCTATTTTGTAGACGCTATAACTTTTGCGCAAACCGATCAATATACGCTTATTGCGATTTTTTTTACCAAAAATATGTAGAAGAATACGTATCGGCCTAAACTGAGGAAAAAAATTGTTTTTTTTTTAAAAAATGGGATATTTATTATAGCAAAAAGTAAAAAATAGTGTTTTTTTTCAAAATTGTCGCTCTTCTTTTGTTTATAGCGCAAAAAATAAAAACCGCAGGGGCGATCAAATACCACCAAAAGAAAGCTCTATTTGTGGGAAAAAAAAAGGACGTCAATTTTGTTTGGGTGCAACGTCGCACGACCGCGCAATTGTTAGTTAAAGCGACGCAGTGCCGAATCGCAAAAAGTGCTCTGGTAAGGAAGGGTGTTTAAAAGCCCTGTATTGAAGCGGTTAAGCCACTTGCCACGATCCTTATTAGACATAGCCCATGGTACAGAGACAGCCCGACTGGCTTCCTCTGCATTGCTATGGGCAACCACTCTCGGCCTCAGCCTTTGATCAGCCTCTCTCCTTACTCTGAGGGTTGGCTTGCTTTCCTCTGTAGCTTGGTTAATTCCTGCCAGGTGCCGCTTGCACCAATCCACTGCAGATTCAAATGCTGGTGGACTCTCCATAACAGCAGTCACCTGTGCACTCGTGTAGCTAGGGACAACAACATGCACTTCCCCTTTAACTTGGTCCAGTGCTGCCAAGTGCATCTTGCACCAGTCTGGGGCTTGTTCTGTTGGTAACAACCCCTCCAGCCACAAGGTTCTGTCTCATCTCAGCAAACTTTGCTTTCTTTTCACGTTTTGACCGCCCCATATCTGCAGTCAGGCACACAATGCTTTTTAACAAAGTTCCTTTTAACACAGGAAAATTTAGTGTACTGTTTTCTTTAAGACTAGTTGTCTTTCACTTGCATATACAGATTGTGCTGTCTCATGCACACAAACACAGTTCATAAAACAGATGAACTTACTTTTTCCATTCGCAGGTACACCACCTGCAACACGCAATGCCTTTTGCCTGGCTGTACTTCGATACACATCCAATAGTTCCTGACTTGAACTCACTGTGGAGCAAGGACCCGGATTCCACCGTCTTGTGCCCGCATCCAACAACCACTTGTGACATTGGGGGGATGTCTAGCTCAGTGGTAGATGCCTTTTCAGTAAGTTCACAGCGAACAAGAACTTTAGTTTAAGGGCATGGTAGCCCACTTTTATTAAAAAGGAACAAAATAAAGGAAAGTTCATGCACTTGGATGCCCACACAGGGGTTCTTCTCCCAAAAACACCACATGGAAAATGCCAAGCCACCTGGCTCTCTTCAGAAGTATTGCCACCTAGGCTGTTACACTTCAGCCCTCTTGGCCATATAACTGTACAACCACTGTACCTCTTTTCAGCTTCCTTGCTGCTCAGGCCTTCCACTTCAGGCTCTCATCTGTCTCCTTAGATGCACAGCTTCAACGCACACAGCGTCTATATGGAAAGCAGCCCCTCACTGCTCTGATCCTCAGACTTGGGTCTTTGGCTTTCACTAGTGCACACCTGCACTCTGGGTGGAGCCCAGAACCCTAATCCTGACTCTGCTATAAGCCCAGGATCCACCTGTTCAATCAACCAGCCAGACTCCTGGCTGTTCCCAAAACCCGGTCCCAGGATTGGAGATTTACTAGGACAGGGAACTGTACTGTCACAATATATATATATACACTGTATATAATACAAAGGTGTTACAGCACAGTGAGCATACACTTATATCCAGTAAATTAAAAACTTCAGACATCCCTGCCCTTTATTGTTACCAACCTGCACCATGCAGTGAAAATAGGTAGAATAAATGTTCAGGTCCAAATAGCTTCTTATATACAACAAATGAGAAACTGAATGAGTATTTTATATATATACCGTATTTATCGGCGTACAACACGCACTTTTTCCCCCTTAAAATCGGTACCCCCAAAAAAAGTGACAAAAAAAACGAGCGGCGCCGAAAAATAGCGAGCCGACTGTTCGGCTCTGCTCGTAGTCCCGCCTCCCTGTGCTCGCTCCTGACACAGCAGGGAGGCGGGACTGCGAGTGGAGCCGAACAGTCAGCTCTGTCTTTTTCATCTGCGCTTCTGTCTTTTTCTGGAAATTTAAACATGAGCAAGGCTTTAAATGACACTGGCAAGCTGCAAATGACACTGGGCAAGCTACAAATGACACTGGGCAAGCTACAAATGACACTGGAAAGCTGCAAATGACACTGTGCAAGGCTGCAAATGATGCTGGGCAGGCTGCAAATGACGCTGGGCAAGCTGCAAATGACGCTGGGAAAGCTGCAAATGACGCTGGGCAAGTTGCAAATGACGCTGGGCAAGTTGCAAATGACACTGGGCAAGCTGCAAATGACGCTTAAATGTAAGTTTTTTTTTCCCCTAAACTTCCCTCCTAAAACTTTTTTTCCTTAAAATGCCCTCCTAAACTTGGGGTGTGTGTTATACGCCGGTGCGTGTTATGCGCCGATAAATATGGTATATATATATATATATATATATATATATATATTGGTGTTTATTTTGGGATCCACCTGGTTATTTGCATTGCAACTAGCTTTACCTGTTGGTGCTGTCCATCCTCTTAAACTTTGTATATATACACTACATAAATTGTATATATACACACGCACAAAACAACACATAGATAACAAATACAATAGCTGGTGAGGGACTCTAAATCCGAGAGTCTCAAACTATAAGGAGCACCAGCCCAGTATATGATAAAAAATCAAAAAGTGTTATGTGGAAAGTGTGCTTTTGATAAGGGTTTTCTCATAGATATTTGAAAGTAAATGACAAAGATATGTATATATTTCTTTAAAGATAAAAAAAAAATTTTCATTACATACAAAATATCATATCAAACGTCTCCGTGCAACACGTGTCATATTATGTCTGATACACGTATTTGTGTTTTTATGTATGTGTGCATACAGTTGCCCTAACTTTTTAATACGATATTTTGTATGTAATAAAAAAAAAATTATCTTTAAAGAAATGTATACGTACATTTTTTGTAAACATGCCATTTGTTGTCCCCCTAAGGCTCCACTAACACCAAAAACCAGGACATTTTGTTTAATATGGGTTTCTGTGGAACACGTTCACATCAATGCATTTTTGTGCGGCTGCGTTTTTGGAAAGGGTCAAGGACTTTTGTAAACGCAAAACGGTGCTTTTTTTTTGGTTCAATAGACTTCAATGGAGAAGCTGCAGAAAAGCATGTAGTGCACTTTTACTGCTATTTTGCGAGTTTTTAAATCTGCCCAACAACAAATCCCCCCCCCCCCCAAAAAAAAAAGCATAAAAGACGTGAAAATGCAGAAAGCACAGCAAAAAGCACTGCAGGAATGCTCAACGCAAACTGCAGAGGTGTGAATGGAGCCTAAAAATATGTTTTGAGAAAGAGAAACTAAATATATATTTCCTTAAAATCAACAGGACCTGATGATAATTTCACAAAAAAGCTAATATTTGAAAATATTAAATAGTGTACATTTTATAAAAACATCAATGATATCTTTTTATCTTGAGAAAGGTATACAAAGTAATAACTAGCTTGAATGACCTGTTGACTGAGTGATCAGATGGCATTGCAAAATGCAAAATGTATTGCATTGTAAATTAATCATAGGTTTACTATATATATATATATATATATATATATATATATACTTTTATAGTAATAGTAATTACCTGTCAGTAAGTAGCTGCAGTGAGGAGTAAGTATGTCTATAATGGATAAGTACCTGGGAAATAAGGGAAAGGGGCAGAGACTGTAGAAATAGTTGTTATAACATGTCGAATGTATTAGCATGTAAATAGCACCTAGGAGAGTGGAAAACTGGCAGAGGCAAAGAATGGCAATGAACAAACAAGTCTTTGCAGTTATTTGAATGGAAACATTTGTGTGACAAATAAATAAATAAATGAATAAACAGCTATGCATTTAAACAAAATAAATTCATGAAAACCACAAATAAATTCCATCAATAACAAAGCTCTTTGAACAAACATTTGGGGCTACACATTTGTATGGTGACTGGAAGAAAATCCCTAAGTAACCATGCTAATTCAGCTAATATTAAAAACAAATAATACATTATGTAACATTAAGTAAATACAATAAAGATATAGGAATATAAATATAAGCATCAATAATAAAAGAATAAAAATACTAATAAGTGACATATTGGCACCCATTAGTCTTCTCTATTGATAAACAGAATTTTTTTTTTTTTGCGGGCCAACTCGGCGGGCATATGATGTGTGTTTCACATTAGAGCGCATTGTCAGGGGAACAGGAGCATGAACCAGGTACAATTTCAACAATAACAGTGTTCAAAATATATAAACTCAACCATTCAGGTGACCAGGCACATGCCAATGACATATTTGGCACCCATTAGTCTATCAAATAAAGTGTATGCTACCTAAATGAATCTATAAAATAACCTTTTACTTCATTAAAGAAGAAGTCTCACTTTTTTTTATATTTTAAATCCTAAAAGGAAACCACCAGGGCACCTAGTGCATGGAGCACTTGGCCCTGTTTTGATTCATGACTGCATTTTATTAGAAAAGAACATCTTTTTCTATCTTTATGATGGCTGTAACTCCAACCCAGGTATAAGCCCAATGCATGGGTGTTCCCGTGGGTGGTGCTTACAGCCCGCACAGAGTCCCGCCTTCATTCTCTGCTAGGGATGAGCCGAACACCCCCCTGTTCGGTTCGCATCAGAACCTGCGAACAGACCTAAAGCTCGTGTGAACTTTAGAACCCTATTAAAGTCTATGGGACTCGACCGTTCAAAATCAAAAGTGCTAATTTTAAAGGCTAATATGCAAGTTATTGTCATAAAAAGTGTTTGGGGACCTGGGTCCTGCCCCAGGGGACATGTATCAATGCAAAAAAAAGTTAAAAACTACAGTTTTTTCAGGAGCAGTGATTTTATTAATGCTTAAAGTGAAACAATAAAAGTGTAATATTCCTTTAAATTTCGTACTTGGGGGGTGTGTATAGTATGCATGTAAAGGGGCGCTTGTTTCCCGTGCTTAGAACTGTCCCTGCACAAAGTGTAATTTTTGCAGGAAAAAAAGCTATTTAAAATCACTCGCGGCTATAATGAATTGTCGGCTCCCGTAATACAGAGAACAGTCATTGAAAATCATTGATAAAAAAAAAGCCCCCCGCCCGCAGACCCCCACAACCACTGGCTAGGGTTGTGGGGATGAGGCCCTTCTCCTCATCCACATGAGGACATGGTGCTTTCAGGGGTAACAGACCCCCAAAGCATCCTCCCAATGTGGAGGGCATGTGGTCTGGTAAGGTTCAGGAGGGGGGCGCTCTCTCGTCCCCCCTCTTTTCCTGCGGCCTGCCAGGTTGCATGCTCAGATAAGGGTCTGGTATGGATTTTGAGGGGGACCCCCACGCCATTTTTATTTTTAAATTTGGCATGGAGTTCCCCTTAAAATCCATGCCAGACCTGCAGGGTCTGGTATGGATGTTTAGGGGGAACCCCACGTCATTTTTTTTTAAATTTGACCCTTAATATCCATACCAGACCTGAAGGGCCAGGTAATTGAATTTGGGGGGACCCCCACGCTTTTTTGTTATCAATGATTTTCAATGACTGTTCTCTGTATTACGGGAGCCGGCAATTCATTATAGCCGCAAGTGATTTTAAATAGCTTTTTTTCCTGCAAAAATGACACTTTGTGCAGGGACAGTTCAAAGCATGGGAAACATGTGCCCCTTTACATGCATACTATACACACCCCCCAGGTACGAAATTTAAAGGAATACAGGGGGTCCCCGGGTTACAAACAAGATAGGGACTGTAGGTTTGTTCTTAAGTTGAATCTGTTTGTAAGTTGGAACAGGTAAAATTTTTAAGGGTAGCTCCAACCAAAAAATCTAATTTAAGTTTTTTAGATAACATAGAGAAGGGTTATCACCCCTGTAACATTTGTTTTGCTGTCTGTGCCCCTGTTCAGAAGATTTCACTTCACCTTCTGTCCCAATGACAATTGGATTTAGAAAATTTTGGGTTGTTAGGGAAACATGGACTGGTGATAAAGCATCAGTGGAGACACCTTTTTCCCATATTAACTCTTACAGGAGTGAATTTCCCTTCCTAGGGGTAGATTTCCTCTCACTTCCTGTTGTCTCTCTCCGTTTGTAAGTAGGAGTAGTTTTTAAGTTGGATGTTTGTAAGTAGGGGACCCCCTGTATTACACTTTTATTGTTTCACTTTAAGCATTACTAAAATCACTGCTCCTGAAAAAACGGCAGTTTTTAAAACTTTTTTTTGCATTGATACATGTCCCCTGGGGCAGGACCAAGGTCCCCAAACACTTTTTATGACAATAACTTGCATATAGGCTTTTAAAATTAGCACTTTAGATTTTTCCCATAGACTTTTACAGGGTGCTCGACATGAGTTTGACTCGAGCTCGAAGCTCATCCCTATTCTCCGCATTCATGCTGGATGTGCTGAGTGCAGAGCCAGGACACAGAGCAGTGTTAATAGACATCGTGGAGAGGTAAAATTAATCTTTTAGAGTCATAGTAATAGCTTGGGGCTTGTGTTCTTGTCATTCCATTGTTGTGAATGCTAAGCGCTGCCATTCACAACAACACAAAGCACCAGCTATTGCTATCACTGTAAAACATGAATCAACTCCTAATTTTTAATTGTCTAATCTCATCTGAAAACATTTTTTTTTTCCTCTTAGGATTAGGAGGTACTACCTCTTAGGATTGTGCTTCTTCCATTTCTGTTATGTACTGTTTTATCCGCTTATACAGCTCCAAGAATACACGTTTTTGTCATCATAATCATCTCTCTCAACAAATATTTGCTTCTATTCGTTTGTGTTATTTCCTGTTCAGTTTCAATCAATATAAAATCCGGAGTATAATATTAAATTCCAAACCTTAAGTTTACCCTGGCTTTGAAACAACTTATCCAGTTTAGTCTCTTGGTTTTATTGTGTAGCACCCTGATGTTTAGGCAGGGAGGATATTAAATGTATCTGCCAAGTTATGGTTGCCTTGGCCAATTGTTAGGAGGTCAATTGATTTCACCCTAATTCTGGAATTGCTGCACTTTTCTCTTTTGTCACTAGATGGCCGGGTATCTGGTGACATTAGATAAGACAAGGGCATTACAAGGACAGATTAGGAATGAATGAGGTGTCTCAGCCAATGGGCAGGGATTTTCTTGGGTCCCTTGGCCTGCTGGGAGAGAGTATTTATTTGGGTGGAGTCAGGTGATTGGGGTTCTGTGCCACCTGGACGGCTGTCTGGGTGGAAGTGTGTTGTAATGCCCCAGGTTGCTAGGCCATAAGCCTTGGGCCTATCCCCGGGGACATCTGGCTGCTAGGCTGTCCGAGGGCCTATCCAGAAGCAAGAGAGCAGCATAGGGTTGGGACAGCGGCTTGCAGTTCAACCAAAAGTAACAGTTCTGCTGGCTGGGGAACCAGTTGTGGTCGGAGGTAGAAGGAAAGCCGTTGCCACTAAGTGACCATCCATCCATCCACCTTGTTACCGGAGACCACTGTGAGTAAGCTGAGGCCAGTACCAGAGCAGACTTCTCGCCAGCCGGGGACGGTGAAGAAGTGTGAAATCTTCAGCAAGTAGCAAGTCAGTGGGATAGCAGAGGTGACACTTGTGGAGTGCCAAGCCAGGGGCCTAACATGTCAGCAAGGGTGAAGCTTAAGGAGTATCTGTGTGTGTCCAGCCAGGGACTCAGCGGTGAAGCGGGGGTGACACTTAAGATATTGAGTGCTAGATTGGAAGAGCTCAGGGGATCCAGTGGCAGTGGATCAGTAAGTCTAGTGAAAGACTGAGGGCTCAGTGGAAGTGGAGTTCTACAATAGGAGATTGTAGAAGAAGTGAAATAGTTCATTGCAACCTTTAGAAACTGTTACAAGACTGTTGCTATAGGATGTGGTATCTGGCTAGATACCTTTCCCTGCATCTACTTAAAGGATGTCCTGGCCCCAACCCTCTCTCCCACAGTTCTGTTTAGTATATATGTCAGTCCCTATAGTATATATACTGCAGTTCAGAGTATATAGTGCAGTCAGTGTAGTATATATAGTGTGTAGTATATATATTACAGTGCAGTGTATTAAAGTGGTTAAGGGGAACCCTATGACAGAATTTAAGAGAAAAAACAGCATTGCCCCCCCTTATAGATTTTAAGGGAAACTCCACGCCAAAATTGTTTTTAAAAAGGGCGTGGGGTCCCCCCAAAATCCATACCAGGCCCTTATCCAAACAGGCAGCCTGGCAGGCCAGGATGTGGGGGGACGAGTGAGTGCCCCCCCTTCCTGAACCATACCCGGCCGCTTGTTCTGCGATGTCCATCCAACTTCAATTGCTCCACCCGACGAACCAGAAAAATAGGGAAAAAAAAACAAAAAACTTCACCCTGTTACGTCAGCAGGTGGCCCCGCCCTTGCCTATATAAGAGCTGTCACAGCGAAAAGACATCAGTTGGTGGGACATTGTACCCCTACCCATTCACATGGGAGGCGGGATCTGGGGGCCCCCATGGTAAAAAGGGGGCTTCCAGATTCCGATAAGCCCACTACCCACAGACCCCCACAACCAATGGCCAGGGTTGTGGGGATTAGGCCCTTGTCCCCATCAAGGGCTTGCTTGCCCCCCCCCCCTTTTCTGGCCTGCCAGGCTGCTTGCTCAGATAAGGGTCTGGTATAAATTTTGGGGGGACCCCATGCCATTTTTTTACATTTTGGTGTGGAGTTCCCCTTAAAATCCATACCAGACCCGAAGGGTCTTTATTCATCGATTTGTATCTATGTATCTGCCAGGATCCGACAATACATTACCCTCGCAAGCAATTTGATGACATTATTTACTTTCGAAATTTCATTTTGCTGTGGCACAGTAAAACACACTAGAAAGATATGCCACCTTACAGGCAGACTAAGCCCCCCCCCCCCCCCTCCAGGCACGATATTTAAAGGAATATTTCATTTTTATTGTTTCTCTTTAAGCTTTTTTTGCATTGATACATGTCGCCTCCACTGACAGGGATGATGGTATAGCGCAGAGTGTCCCAGGTCCTTGCAGCAGGTCTGCCAGTAGCACACCATCAGCTGTTAACTACAGCAGGCAATTTTCTCTGCCCCATCTGCTGCAGAGAAAAAAATGCAGTCACCCACACCCAACAACTAAATTCAAGCTAGTCAAAGATGCTGCCTTTCTGTCTGGTGGATTCTGCACCCTTCCGTGAATTTGCAGAATATGCTGTACCACAATTGCAGGATCCAAGTCACTATTTATTTTCAGTTGTGGCATTGTTGGCGAAGGCAGTCAGTGGCAAGGTCCGCGTTACTGCTGACGTGTGGTCCAGCAAGCATGGTCAGGGACGATATATTTCGTTCACAACACACTGGGTAACTCTGCTTGCAACTCGGAAGGATGCAGGGCAGGGCTCAGTGCTGCAGCTTGTTGTGCCGCCACATCTCCATACAGCTAATGGTGATGATGTGAGATTTGTCAGCTCCACCCCCTACTCCATGCCCTCCTCTGCTGAATTGCCAGATGAACCACAAATACCCCCTAAGCATTCAAAGGGCTATTCAATGAGTCAGGCTAAAAGGTGCCATGCATTGCTTCAGCTGGTCTGTCTAGGAGACAGGAGCCACACCGGAGCAGATATTCTGGCAGCTCTGCAGCAGCAGGCCCAGAGGTGGTTCACGCCACGCCAGCTTGAGCCAGGAATGGTGGTGTGCGATAATGGCACAAACCTCCTGTCCACCCTTAGAAAGGAAAGTTGACACAAGTGCCATGAACCAAACACCCCCCTGTTCGGTTCGCACCAGAACCTGCGAACAGACCTAAAGTTCGTGTGAACTTTAGAACCCTATTAAAGTCTATGGGACTCGAACGTTCAAAATCAAAAGTGCTCATTTTAAAGGCTAATATGCAAGTTATTGTCATAAAAAAGTGTTTGGGGATCTGGGTCCTGCCCCAGGGGACATGTATCAATGCAAAAAAAAAGTTTTAAAAACAGAAGTTTTTTTGGGAGCAGTGATTTTAATAATGCTTAAAGTGAAAGAATAAAAGTGTAATATTCCTTTAAATTTCATACCTGGGGGGTGTGTATAGGATGTCTGTAAAGGGGCGCATGTTTCCCATGCTTAGAACTGTCCCTGCACAAAGTGTAATTTTTGCAGGAAAAAAAGCTATTTAAAATCACTCGCGGCTATAATGAATTGTCGGCTCCCGTAATTAAAAAATACAGTCATTGAAAGTCATTGATAGGGGATCAAACTGTGGTCCAAATAAGATTGTAGCCTGATAGGTAGCGCTAAAGTAAATCACATCAAAAAATATATACAATAAAATAAAATAAAATAAAATAAAAACATAAAAACTATCCTAAATAAATATAACTGTACAGAAAAAATCCCACGTGATGAATGAAATAAAGTGTCCTTAACGGGAAAAAATATTTTTTACACTGAAGATTTGAAGATGACGTTCAAAAAATATTGTGCACAAAAATATATAAACAAAAAAGTGCTACAGTGTTCATACGTGTTCATAAAGATTATGACAAAAAAAAAAATCAAAGTGAAAAAACAAATAATTGGTGCTCCTATGACAAAGCCGTGTATCTTCACAAATACTATTTTATCGATCAATCTTCCACCACGCCGTTGTGCTCAAAAGTGTCCACTCCCGTAGGAAACTCACTCACCGAATGTTGTTGCCCACACTCACGTGTAAGGCTAACTAGCATAAACACTCTCCCACAATCGGTCAGAGTTCCTCCAATATTTTTCTCCAGTATTGTCAACTTTGTGAAAACGCAGTATTCCACATGCAAATAAACAAATGTGCTCCAATAGTGTATTATTGCAAATTTATTAAAAATTAGCCCACACTTCAAGCTTCAAACATTACATTCACATTTTAAAAGAATAAAATAATTATTCATGGGGTTGGCCGAGCGGTCAGTCACTAAGGAATATGTACCCTCTCCTCCCTCCCCATTGGTGGAATGTGTAATCCTATTTAGCTTCAATGTATCAGACACGATGTGCCTGGCCACTCCCACTCCTCAGTTCACCCAATCAGATAAACCCAAACATCCCCCCTCGTCATGAGTTGGAGGGAAGATCCCTCCCATCTTAAGGCATAAGCCTTCCTAGTGATGAAGCCGTCAGACCGTCACTCAGGGTTCAAGTGCGCATGCGCGCATCTTCAGATGTTAAAGGTGTGTGGATGGTCCGCCCATCAGAGCATCACACCATATTGTCCGCGCCAGAACGTACTGATGTCAGAGCGTCCTCATCCGGCTATCGCGCATGCGCGGTCCTCGCTATCCCCGCCATGAGATAGGTGGATGGATCCTCCAATCAAATAGCTCCAATAGGATGCCTGGAGTGTGAACACTTCACAACACCAGCGCCACCATGTGTGCCGTCCAATTCATGTCATATGGTGGCAGATAACATTTTTATTTTAAAAGCTACTAAAACCAGCGGTAGCATGCATACACCTCAGATCCTCCATGTTACATATCCATAACCCGTAAGATGCTGATGGTTACACAGGGCAATATAATTAAAACAAAATAAGTGCTTTATAAAGGACTATATAATAAAATATATATATCTCACAAGAACGCTCTGTTAGTGGCTTCAAATGAGATTGGAACCTGTTACACTTATAGGTTGCGATACTCCCACCAAAAAATTACAAAGGGTCCCAGTGAATCTCTTGTAACAGATCCTAGATGTGAGACCTGTCCACCTCCCCATCAAAAAATTGGGGAAGTAACTCAGGTGTCCTAAAATAAAATATTAATAAAACTGATTTAATGAGTGTATTAAAAATCATTTAAAAAACAGTTGAGATCTAGCTCAATGTTGAGCCCCCTAGGTGTGAGACACTTAAAGAGGAATATCCACCTAGTTTCGCATTGCGATAAATCCCTAATCCTGTTGAAGTGTCTCACACCTAGGGGGCTCAACATTGAGCTAGATCTCAACTGTTTTTTAAATGATTTTTATATAGTCCTTTATAAAGCACTTATTTTGTTTTAATTATATTGCCCTGTGTAACCATCAGCATCTTACGGGTTATGGATATGTAACATGGAGGATCTGAGGTGTATGCATGCTACCGCTGGTTTTAGTAGCTTTTAAAATAAAAATGTTATCTGCCACCATATGACATGAATTGGACGGCACACATGGTGGCGCTGGTGTTGTGAAGTGTTCACACTCCAGGCATCCTATTGGAGCTATTTGATTGGAGGATCCATCCACCTATCTCATGGCGGGGATAGCGAGGACCGCGCATGCGCGATAGCTGGATGAGGACGCTCTGACGTCAGTACGTTCTGGCGCGGACAATATGGTGTGATGCTCTGATGGGCGGACCATCCACACACCTTTAACATCTGAAGATGCGCGCATGCGCACTTGAACCCTGAGTGACGGTCTGACGGCTTTATACCCCATGAATAAGTCCAGGAAGTGACGAAACATGTCGGCGGCGTGGCTTAGCGGCATTCGATTCTAGCATCTGCATGAACAACTCGTCCCTACTAGCTGCGTTGGAATATTGAGGCGTACCAATACTGGTAGAGGGTGAGAACTACAGTGTGGCCTTGCAGGCACCTCAGGTCCGCCGTGACCTAGCATCTACAGTCTGAAGTGATATTGCAGTGTTTTGAATATTGGAGTGGAGCCTGCTGTGGCGTTTTTGTGATTCAATTCTGCTTATTTTATTCTTTTAAAATGTGAGTGTAATGTTTGAAGCTTGAAGTGTGGGCTAATTATTAATAAATTTGCAATAATACACTATTGGAGCACATTTGTTTATTTGCATGTGGAACACTGCGTTTTCACTAAGTTGACAATACTGGAGAAAAATATTGGAGGAACGCTGACCGATTGTGGGAGAGTGTTTATGCTAGTTAGCCTTACACGTGAGTGTGGGCAACAACATTCGGCGAGTGAGTTTCCTACGGGAGTGGACACTTTTGAGCACAACGGCGTGGTGGAAGATTGATCGATAAAATATTATTTGTGAAGATACACGGCTTTGTCATAGGAGCACCAATTATTTGTTTTTTCACTTTGATTTTTTTTTGTCATAATCTTTATGAACACATATGAACACTGTAGCACTTTTTTGTTTATATATTTTTGTGCACAATATTTTTTGAAGGTCATCTTCAAATCTTCAGTGTAAAAAATATTTTTTCCCGTTAAGGACACTTTATTTCATTCATCACGTGGGATTTTTTTTGTACAGTTATATTTATTTAGGATAGTTTTTATGTTTTTATTTTATTTTATTTTATTGTATATATTTTTTGATGTGATTTACTTTAGCGCTACCTATCAGGCTACAATCCTATTTGGACCACAGTTTGATCCCCTTTCACATATACTCATACAAGTAGCAGCTTTTAGCTTTAGTGTTATTGTCCTTAGCGCACGGGCTGGAATTTGGTTTGTTGCTCGTTTTATTCTAAATTCCTATTTTTATATTGCGAAAGTCATTGATAAAAAAAAAAAGTGTGGGGTTCCCCCCAAATTCAATTATCAGGCCCTTCAGGTCTGGTATGGATATTAAGGGGAACCCCAGTCAAATAAAAAAAAATGGCGTGGGGGTCCAAGCACGCAACCTGGCAGGCCGCAGAAAAATAGGGGGGACGAGAGAGCGCCCCCCCCTCCAGAACCGTAGCAGGCCACATGCCCTCAACATCATGGGGTCTCATCCCCACAACCCTGGCCGGTGGGTTGTGGGGGTCTGCGGGCGGGGGGCTTATCAGAATCTGAAAGCCCCCTTTAACAAGGGGACCCCCAGATCCCGCCCCCCCTGTTTGAAATGGTAAGGGGGTACAAAAGCACCCCTACCATTTCACAAAGAAAGTTTAAAAAATAGTTAAAAAACACACACACACCGTTGGGAAAAGTCCTTTATTAAAAATAAAAAAAATAAAAAAAAGATTCCAGCGGTGGTAATCCACTCTTGCTATCCAGCGATGGGTGGTCTCTTCTCCGGGGTCCAGCGATGGCTGATCTCTTCCGACGACGTCCAGCGCAGCGCATCCTGTCTCCATGGAGACACTGAGGGAATCCCTGGGGGAAGCCTGAAGGGCCTGGTAATTGAATTTGGGGGGAACCCCACGCTTTTTTTTATTTTTTATCAATGACTTTCAATGACTGTTCTCTGTATTACGGAAGCCGACAATTCATTATAGCCACGTGTGATTTTAAATAGCTTTTTTTCCTGCAAAAATTACACTTTGTGCAGGGACAGTTCTAAGCACGGGAAACATGCGCCTATTTACAGGCATACTATACACACCCCCCAGGTACGAAATTTAAAGGAATATTACACTTTTATTGTTTCACTTTAAGCATTATTAAAATCACTGCTCCTGAAAAAAAAAAGTCGTTTTTAAAACTTTTTTTGCATTGACACATGTCCCCTGGGGCAGGAACCAGGCCCCCCAAACACTTTTTATGACAATAACTTGCATATAGGCTTTAAAAATGAGCACAGCTTTTCGAATTTGCCGCGAACACCCGAAATTGTTCTCTGTTCGGTTAACAGGCTAACAGGCAATGTTCGAGTCAAACATGAGTTCGACTCGAACTCGAAGCTCATCCCTACCTGGCACATGTCCTCAAATTGGTGGTGCAGCATTTTTTAAATAGGTGCCCAGGGTTGGAAGATCTGCCGAAACAGGCCAGAAGAGGCCCGTAAACTGCCTGATTTGGGACATGCCGACTTTGGAAATGCTGCAGCGGCTGCATATGCAGCAGAGGGCCATCAACGAGTACCTGTGTGAGTATGGCACAATGACAGGCTCTTCCCCACACAAATGGCTGCTAATAAAGGATGCATGCACTGAACTGTCAACATTTGAGGAGGCCATAAGGATGGTGAGGCATGACAATGCATGCATCAGTGACACAATCCCTGCTGTGTTCCTGCTGGAGCAGACTCTACATGGCATTATGGACAGGGCACTCAAAGTAGAGCAGCGGGAGGAAGAGGAGGACTTCCTTTCCTCTCAAGGCCCGCCTTATGCAGACACCCTTCTTCCTACGCCACAAAACACACAAGAGGAGGATTCTGGCAGCTTTGGAGGCATTCAAGAAGAGCAAGACATACGTCAACCCTTAACAGATGGTTTTCCATCCCCAAAACCCTTGGGAGTAGTACGTAGCTGGAAGGAGGCAGTTCCAGATACTGTAATTCTCAGTGACCCTGAGGAGTCTGCTTTTGATGCCTCAGCAAACTTGCGGTGCATGGGCTCCCTCATTCTTCAGCCTGCGAAAGGACCTGAGAATACGTGGCATCAAGGAGAAGGATCACTATTGGTTGGCAACCCTCCTTGACCACCATTACAAGGGGAAAGTCTCTGAACTCACCCCGTCCCCACTGAGGGAGCAGAAGATAAAATCTCTTGAGGACACCTTAAAGAGGAGTTTATGTAACCCCTTTTCCAATTCTGGTAGGTTACAGTCTGGTGGAAAATTTAGTTTGCAGGCATCTGTTGGTCAATTGAGGCAGCCCCCTTCACCGCTCCTCTGTGATGCCTTTCAAAATGTCTTCAGTCCTTGGCACCCAGGGCTATCAGCTTCCACATCCCATCAGCAGCGTCTTCATCCTATGGTGGGAGATTATCTAGGGGCGAAAACAGATGTGCAGAGCTTTCCAGTTGACGATCCACTGGGTTACGGGATCATGTAAAAAGACCACTGGCCAGAACTTGCCCAGTATGCAATAGAGCAGCTGGGCTGCCCTGCATCCAGTGTGCTTTCCGGACAGGCATTCAGTGCTGCCTGAGGTCTTGTGACAGAAATGAGTGCGCGTCGGTCCACAGACTCTAGGGACCGGCTCACATTTATCAAAATAAATCAGTCCGGGATAAGCAGCAGCTATCAAGCCCCTGATGCCAAGGTCACTGATTAAGTGCTTTCTGGATCTCGAATCTCCGAAAGACCGTCTAGGCTGCCTAACTTTGTGGGTGTTGAATTCATCTGGAAGAAATGTTTTTGGTGTTGGTTTCATGAGCACAATTAATACCCAAGGACCAATTTTTCCACACCTGTTTGACAGGTGCATATCATTGCAATTTTTGATAGCAGGGCCGATTCTTACTTTTATCAAGAGTACCTGTATAGGGTTACAGTGTGAAGGCACCACTGACACCCAAGACCATTTTTTCTGCACCTGTTACTTCTATTCAAAGTCTGCGAAAGACACCAGAATTTATCCAAAAAATCTCTAATATTTTTCCGAGTACACTTAATTGTGGCCTCATTATACAGACTGGCTCCCCAAGTGGTTATTTATAAAATAAAGAATGCAAGATTTCATTTGTTTATTGCTGCAGCAGGCTCTATACACGGGACAGATGTGCCACATTACATTATTTTAAGGTTCTACTTACAGCAAAGATGTTAGAATAGGCTTATTGGAAGCACACATTTGTCCAACACCCTCCACGAGTGTCACAACGTCACCGTTGCTCCGTGCCTAACCTAGGCATGGAGCAGCGGTGACGTTGTGATGATTGTGGAGGGTGTTGGACGAATGTGTGTTTCCAATAAGCCTATTGTAACATATTTGCTGTAAGTAGAACCTTGAAATCAGGGGCGTAACTAGAAATCACAGGGCCCCATAGCAAAATGTTGTATGGGCCCCCCCTGTAAACAGTCCCCCCCCCCACAAAAAAAAAATGAACATGAACTGTGCAAAACAGATGACAGTCTGTCTCCCACTCCCTTCCTACCTCTTGTCTAGACTTCAGAGCCTCCTCATGTGCCGAAAACAATGTCCCTTCACAGGCGCGCTCGAGCGTTCTGCCCCGCCCACTCTGCACTCCTGCCTCCTGCTGTATGCAGCTGTGTGTGTCGGGACACAGCTGGACTCGAGGGGCCCGGGAGGCTTAACAGTAAACTTACATTCCTCATCCTCACCTGGACAATTTTTGGGCGGAGTCTTATCAAAATTAGGGGGTGGACATTTGTTTGTAGGTGTGGCCTAGTGGGGTAAGAAAAATGCGGCGCGCAAAGCGGGCCACGGCAAGGTATGGGGTTGGTTTAATCGTACTATTGGGTGTGGCTTAAAGGGGCGTGACTCAAATGGGTGTGGTTAGAGTCTGAGATGAACGAGGGATGGAGGGATAAACAAAGAAAGAAAGAGAGAGGAAGGAAAAAAGAGGAATGAAGGGACAGCAGGCCCAGATCCTACACCACAATAGAAATATGTGTATTCCAGAAAGTTTAGCAATCAGCAGATAAAGATACTCCAAACACCTGGTGTTGGCACTTCAATCATCCCGGCACCATGGTTGTTATGGTGTCAGGGTGATTGAAGCGCATTATTTCTATTATTACATTGTAATATAAAATGAAATACTTCAACTCACCATAATGCAGAATCAGAATCAGTGGGAGCCCTGAGTGTGTCACTTGCCACGTCGCCTGCCATCAGATGCCATCAGGTGTCCCCAGCGGAGTGCTTCCTTACATCTCAGGTGTCCCCAGCGGAGTGCTTCCTTACATCTCAGGTGTCCCCAGCGGAGTGCTTCCTTACATCTCAGGTGTCCCCAGCGGAGTGCTTCCTTACATCTCAGGTGTCACTGTCCCCAGCCAGCGGAGTGCTTCCTTACATCTCAGGTGTTACTTCCCCAGCCAGCGTAGTGCCTCCTTACATCTCAGGTGTCACTGTCCCCAGCCAGCGGAGTGCTTCCTTACATCTCAGGTGTCACTTCCCCAGCCAGCGGAGTGCCTCCTTACATCTCAGGTGTCACTGTCCCCTGCCAGCGGAGTGCTGCTTCCTTACTTCTCAGGTGTCACTTCCCCAGCCAGCGGAGTGCTTCCTTACTTCTCAGGTGTCACGGTCCCCAGCCAGCGGAGTGCTTCCTTACTTCTCATGTGTCACTGTCCCCAGCCAGCGGAGTACCTCCTTACATCTCAGGTGTCACTGTCCCCAGCCAGCGGAGTGCTTCCTTACATCTCAGGTGTCACTGTCCCCAGCCAGCGGAGTGCTTCCTTACATCTCAGGTGTCACTTCCCCAGCCAGCGGAGTGCCTCCTTACATCTCAGGTGTCACTGTCCCCTGCCAGCGGAGTGCTGCTTCCTTACTTCTCAGGTGTCACTTCCCCAGCCAGCGGAGTGCTTCCTTACTTCTCAGGTGTCACTGTCCCCAGCCAGCGGAGTGCTTCCTTACTTCTCAGGTGTCACTGTCCCCAGCCAGCGGAGTGCTTCCTTAATTATCAGGTGTCACTGTCCCCAGCCAGCGGAGTGCTTCCTTAATTCTCAGGTGTCACTTCCCCAGCCAGTGGAGTGCTTCCTTACTTCTCAGGTGTCACTTCCCCAGCCAGCGGAGTGCTTCCTTACATCTCAGGTGTCACTGTCCCCAGCCAGCGGAGTGCTTCCTTACTTGTCAGGTGTCACTGTCCCCAGCCAGCGGAGTGCTTCCTTACATCTCAGGTGTCACTGTCCCCAGCCAGCGGAGTGCTTCCTTACTTGTCAGGTGTCACTGTCCCCAGCCAGCGGAGTGCTTCCTTACTTGTCAGGTGTCACTGTCCCCAGCCAGCGGAGTGCTTCCTTACTTGTCAGGTGTCACTGTCCCCAGCCAGCGGAGTGCTTCCTTACTTCTCAGGTGTCACTGTCCCCAGCCAGCGGAGTGCTTCCTTACTTCTCAGGTGTCACTGTCCCCAGCCAGCGGAGTGCTTCCTTACTTGTCAGGTGTCACTGTCCCCAGCCAGCGGAGTGCCTCCTTACATCTCAGGTCCCCCCCCCCTTCCAATTGGAGCCCTCCTATATATATATATATATATATTATATTATATTATATTATATATATATATATATATATATATATATATATATATATATATATATATATATATATATATATATATTGTACAGGACGCCGTGGCTGGGTCCTGGAAGGACGCTATATTTCCCCTCTGTTTGGACTGTGGTCCCTTTAAGGGAACAAAAAGGGTTAACTCACCTGTCAGAGGAGGTGGGTTTAAAAACAAGACAGGAAGTTGCAGATGGGTGTGGAGGAGTGCAGAGGAGATAGTGGTTTGTGTGTGGTTTGATTTGTAGCAACCAAAGTCGACAGCAGCGTTCGGCCTGGAAGCCTCCTAGCAGTTGAAGTCACCTGCGACAGCACCCCAGGACTGTGTTTGATTGCGATAGCAATGCTGGACTGTGATAGTCGGTGAGACTAAAACCTTTTTCTTTTGTTTTGCTGCTGTGAAGCTGTTTAAGTTTAATAAACTTCCTTTTTGAACTAAAAGCCTGTGTCCTGCGGTCTAGCTGGTCCCCCGAACTTTACAAGTGGTGCTCGAATGCGGGCAGGACAGAGTAACAGGCGTTTTTTTTTTGCTGTTTTTGCATTTGAATTTAAAACTGACATTTAAAGGGACAGTACAGTGGGTTTATGTCCTGGGTTAAAGCTGCCCAAACCCTGAAAGCTGAAGCAATGGAGGAACTAATTAAACAACTGTCCCTGGCTAATATGCAAGCGCAGACCCGCCATGAAGAAAATACTCGCCTGTTGGTGGCTCAGTTGGCAGCACAGCAAGCAACCCAGCAAGGGGTTATGCAGGCTCAGGTGGCTGCCTTAAAAGAAGTAGTGCAGCAGTTTTCTCAGGGTCGTGAGCAAGCAGCTGTTGCCCCTGGCAACCAAGTGACCGTGAGGGCAAGCCATTTTTTGCAGAAATTGTCCCTGAGTGATGATGTAGAGGCTTTTCTTGCTACATTTGAGAGGACGGCAGAGAGAGAAGGGTGGCCCCAGGACCAGTGGGTCGGCCTAATTGCACCTTTTCTCACCGGAGATCCTCAAAAAGCCTACTTCGACCTGCCACCAGAGGACGCTAAAGACTATCAAAAACTAAAGGCAGAAATACTGGCTCGTTTGGGGGTGACTACGGCCGTTCGGGCCCAACGAGTGCACCAATGGAAGTATTGTCCAGATCGTCCACCACGGTCTCAAATGCATGACCTGGCGCAACTGGTAAAAAAATGGCTGCAGCCCGAAGTGTTGTCGGGCCCCCAAATCGTGGAGCGGGTCGTGCTGGACCGATACCTACGGTCACTGCCAGACGACCTTCAACGGTGGGTCAGCCATGGAGACCCCAAAACAGTGAACCTCCTTGTCGAGATGGTAGAGCGATATACAGTGGTGGAGGATCTGCTTGGCCCTACCAAGCGCCAAGGGCCCAGTCTGCCACGGCCTATTTGATCGACTGCCGCCCTTCGAAAGGATGTCCCCCGGAGCCCTGGAATCAACACCCCAGAAGGTCAAGAGTCACTCCCAGTACCTCCTCAGCGATCTGTTCCTGTTCGGAGAGGAGGGGATGTACAATGTTGGCGATGTCATTCCTGGGGCCATACCCGGGCCCACTGCCCACTTCAAGAGGAGCCCATGGAATGCGGGGTTCTTCGGAGGGGGTCTTTTTATGCTCATAGAGCATGTACCACACACCTTGACCGTGGAGAAGAAAAATTTGAGTGTGTAGTCCAAGTGAACCACCTCCCTGCCTGGGCTTTGCTGGATTCCGGAAGCATGGTAACCCTGGTTCATCCTAGAGTAATTGGGAAGATCGGTCCGGTAAGCAAAACTTTACGGGTTGTGTGCATTCACGGGGACACTAGAGAGTACCCTCTCATCTCGGTGTCCATCTCCACAGCATATGGCACTGGTACTCAAGAGGTGGGGGTGGTAAAGAACTTGATACATGATGTTATCATAGGACGAGACTGTCCATTTTTTGAAAAACTGTGGGGACAAGGAGAACTACCTGAACGATCCCAAGACTGGGGAGAAACTAGTTCCTCTGTTCCTACGGTTGAGGGTAATAACCCTAAGATGCCAAATGTACCTAATGTGGATCCAGTTGATACAAATGCTAATGATTGGGTTAATGGTGATGAAAGTAGTGCTGATACTGTTAATGGTGTCAAAATATGTGGTTCGCAGACCTACCTGAACACTGAGGAGGGGGAACCTTCGCAACTTCAGGTAATGCTGGGTGAAGAGGATGAGGAAGTGGCCTCTACCCCTGCCCTGCCGGATTTGGGTGTTCCCCAGGGGACATTTGGTAGTGCCCAGATGCAGGACCCCACTTTGGCCCGTGCACGGGAACAAGTTATAGTATTAAATGGGGTACCCCAAGAGCCAGGTACGAATGAGCGGTGGCCTCACTTTGCAATATGTAATGAATTGCTTTATCGGGTTACCAAAGTGAGAGAAAATGTGGTAGAACAATTATTGGTACCCCAACAGTATAGACGCAAGGTCCTGGACCTGGCCCATGATGATGTTTTAGGAGGACACCTGGGAGTTGAAAAGACAGAGGCACGGATCACCGACCGGTTTTACTGGCCAGGTCTGAAAGCAGAGGTAAGAAGATACTGTGCCTCTTGTCCCACCTGTCAGTTGACCGCGCCGGTGACCCACTTCCGGAGCCCTTTGGTCCCTCTGCCCATAATTGAGGTCCCATTCGAGAGGATAGCCATGGATATAGTGGGTCCTTTGGTAAAGTCAGCTCGAGGTCACTCCTACATACTGGTGATCCTTGACTATGCCACCCGATATCCTGAAGCGCTACCTCTGCGGAATACCTCCTCTAAGGCTATTGCTCGGGAATTATTCCAGTTGTTTACACGGACTGGTTTTCCCAAGGAAATACTCACGGACCAGGGCACCCCGTTTATGTCGAGGGTTATGGCTGATGTGTGCAAACTGTTCCGGATTAAACAGCTGCGCACATCGGTCTACCATCCACAAACGGATGGGTTGGTAGAGCGCTTTAATAAGACCCTTAAGTCTATGCTCAAGCGGGTTGTACAAAGGGATGGGAAAGACTGGGACTGCCTGTTACCCGCTCTCCTGTTTGCTATCCGGGAAGTGCCCCAGGCCTCCACTGGGTTTTCGCCCTTTGAGTTGGTATATGGGCGGAGACCTCGCGGACTACTGGATTTTGTTAAAGAGGAATGGGAAAGTGAACCTATTCAGCATAAGAGTGTTCTTGAATATGTTTCCCAAATGCAGGAGAGGATCCAAACTGTGATGCCTCTAGTCAAAGAACATTTGCAAAAAGCCCAGGAGGCTCAACGACGGGTCTATAATAGGGCTGCTAGAATAAGGAACTTCCAAGTGGGGGATCGAGTAGCGGTGTTGATCCCCACTGTGGAAAGTAAATTCTTGGCCAGGTGGCAGGGCCCCTTTGAAGTTGTAGAAAAAGTGGGAGAGGTAAATTATAGAGTCCACCAACCAGGTAAGAGGAAACCCTATCAGATATACCATGTAAACTTGTTAAAGCCCTGGACAGACAGGGAACCGGTGACCTCCCTGGCTGGTGCAAGACTTGAGCCTCGGGTTGGGGTGGAGAGTGTCCAAGTAGCAAATACCCTGTCTAGAGTCCAAAGTCAGCAGGCAAAGGAGTTCTTGCAGAGAAATAAAGAGAAATTTTCAGACTTGCCAGGGCTCACTAGTGTCATAGAGCATGATATTGTCACGGAACCAGGAGTCAAAGTTTTTGTCCGGCCTTACCGCATTCCAGAGGCCCAAAGGAAGGCTGTTTCAGAGGAAGTGAAGAAGATGTTAGACCTGGAGATTATTGAGGAATCACAGAGTGAGTGGTCAAGCCCGATTGTGTTGGTACCGAAGCCCAACGGGACTCTGCGATTCTGCAATGAAATTAAAAAGTAAAAGTGACTCAGCGCATAGTATATATATAACATCAAGTGTTCATGATGGATCAATCATAAAAATGATAAAAAGCAAAGTGAAAAATTAGTGGATAAATACGTAAAAAACAAAAGGCTAAAATGCACCAAAAAAATGTGTCCAAGAAAAATGTGTCCAAGTAAGATAATTAATCCGTGCTAGGAATGCCGGTATAGATAAATGAAATGGGGCTCCCGTTTCAGACTACAAACTATCTGACACAAAACCCACAACAACCTGTACACAGCCAGTTACGGAACAATTCTATTTATAACCCACAAGTAGCCAATAACCATCATATTAAGGTTTTCAAAAAACTTGTATTGGATGATCTTCAATCACTTGAAATTAAAAAAGTATCTGACCCCATACATATCAAGAAGGGGCTAAAATCGCTTCAGGCACGGAAAGATATTGTAATACGCCCTGCAGACAAGGGAGGAGCAGTGGTGATACAATCAAAAGAACAGTACATGAATGAGCTGAATAGACAGCTTCAAGATGAGAGTACATACATTAAACTGCTTGGAAACCCTATGAAGAGTTATAAAAGAGAGTTGGAACGAGTGGTAGACCTAGGATTGAAAAAGGCTATCCTAAATAAGAAGGAAGCAAGGTACTTGATACCAGAAGCGTGTAGGACACCTGTCATCTATACTATACCTAAAATTCATAAGAGTAAAGAATGTCCACCGGGAAGACCAATAGTAAATGGTATCGACTCACTGACATCAAGAACAGGAGAATATCTAGACCTATTTATACAACCGGCAGTACAAAAAACGAGAGCCTACTTAAAAGATACCAAACATGTACTACAATTATTGCAGAAGATACCAGTTCTAGAGGGTAGAACATTAGTTGCTACGGCAGATGTTTCTTCCTTATATACAATAGTACCACACCATGAGGCCTGTACTGCCATTAAATGGCTTTTGAAGACACACAGCACTTTGATTTGTAAACAAAGAAAATTCTTAATCAAATGTTTAGATTTTTGCCTCAAGTGTAGCTATTTTTGGCATAATCAGGCATACTACAGGCAGGCGATAGGGATTGCGATGGGAGCAAAATTTGCCCCAAGTGTCGCAAATGCCTTTATGGCCTACTGGGAGGAAGAAGCCGTGTACGAGGATATGCCGGCAGAATTGATATTGTATAAAAGGTACATCGACGATATACTGATTATATGGAATGGAAGCCACCAGTCGTTGGAAAATTTCCTGAATAAACTTAACACAAATGAGAAAAATATTAATCTGGTCTGGAAAATTGATAATAAGTCAGTGGACTTTCTTGATTTGAATATAGCCATAGAAAGCGATAAGGTAGTCACCAAAACCTTTTTTAAAAGTGTGGATACCAACAGTTACCTGTCAACTAAAAGCTGCCATCACAACTCATGGCTCTTTAATATACCTAAGGGCCAACTGGTTCGCATTAAGAGAAACTGTTCTAAGGAAGAGGACTTCAGAACACAAGCCCAACTTATTGGCACCAGATTCAGAAATAAGGGTTATGATGAATCTGTGATCAATAATCAAATATGCCAAGTCCGAAATATGGACCGGGATGCCATGTTACAGGATAAACCCAAAGTTGGAACATCCAAATTTACTGAGGCACCGTGTCTAATATTGGACTATAATGTACAGCATAAAGCAGTAGAGAAAATGATAAAAAAGCATTGGCATGTATTGAGAAGCGATAAGGACCTCAAACCCATTTTACCTGCTCTACAAAAGAGCTCCCACGGTGAGGGACCTGGTTGTGAAATCAGTGGTTGAACCACCGACTAAAAAGAGTTTTACCTTTTTTAATGGGAAAGGATTCTATCCCTGTAAAAACTGCAATGCCTGCCGAAAAGCACGCAAATTCCAATCCAAAAGGGCAGATTTTACAGCTACCACCACAGGACAAATCTATCCCATAAAAGATTTTATTAGCTGTCATACAGAGGGCGTGGTGTATGTGCTGCAATGTAGTTGCAATTTGCAATATGTTGGTAGAACAAAAAGACAATTGAAGATCAGAATAGCAGAACATGTTCGCAACATCATTAAAGGGTCCCCTAAGCATAATGTATCTAGGCATTTCGATAGAAAACATAACAGGGATCCCACACAATTGCAGTTCTGGGGCATAGAGAGATATAATCCCTCATGGAGAGGTAGCCACCTAACCAGAACCATTAGTCAAAAGGAATCCCTCTGGATACATAGGATGCGTACACTGACTCCTGAAGGGTTGAATGTTGACTTTGATTTGAATTGTTTTCTAAGTAATTTTTAACCATGTTTTATATAGAGATGTAGATATCACTTGACTACTGCATTTCCGGGATGCTTGGTTATATATATCTATTTTATTGATTTTTTAATTCACTCTGTTATTCAAATGTAAGGTATTCTTATGGATTTTATAGTCTAATTTTAAAATCCAAAAATTATACTAACATAATTTTAATACAATTTTAATATAGTTAAACTGATTTATTTAATAAATTATTATAATACAATATATACCCCATATTTTATATAGGGTATAATAGTCATACCCATATGGGATAGACTATCCTGTATTGCCCCCTTTTTTCCATTTCGGTAAATAGTTTGGCCTTAATTGGCTATTTGGGGCTAAACACTAGTTTATTACTAACTATAATACACCGGATTGTCTCCTAATGCTAACTGTCTCCTGGATACTTAGTCTCTGGCAGTCCCGGTCCACGGACCAGAGTCTATCAACTCTAACCAATGAGTTGGTTGTGACTGTCAGCAGAGTAGGTTTTTTGCATTAGACATGCGCAGATAGAACCATCAAAGGTGAATAGTGGAGCATTACATTTAGAATGACGCCACCGGTAAATGGCGCACAGTCTATGCAGTCAATAATGTAGCTTGCACACTATGGTGTTATTGTTTTACCCATAAGGAAAACACACTATATATGGCTGATTTTTCTAGCCAATATTTGTGTTGGAGGTTCATAAGGTTATGATTAACCCGCTAATAGTCTATATTAGCAATACGTTTTAGAAAACCAATTATGGACTTCATTTTTGATTTCTAAGATTCCAATTAGTCCACATTAGTAACCGGAGGTGGTAACTAAACAAAAATGTCCGCACACGACCTTCCGGGGATCTTAACCCGGAAGTTAATAAACATCTCTCTCAAAAATGGCCATCACTGTTTAGCCTCAACTGTCACCAATGCAAGTATAGGCATCAAAATGGCCGCCGATCTACTTCCGCCTTGAACACTATTTAAACGTCCACACCACGACCAATCAGTATCCCCTGAAGAAGTCACGTGTGACGTAACGCGTAGGGAGTGGTCTGGACGGACGCAACCGGAAGTGCAGTGAGAATAGCGTGTAACAACGCTTCTTTTGATTCCTTGCCTGTTATTACTATTTTAGATGTAAGGGCGCAATTTTTACTTTTAAATAAACACTTTACTTTTAAACTACTACACTATGGAAGTCCTCTTTGCCCTCCTTCCCCCTTATCTCTCTGTTTGATGAGGTTTTAGCGGATTGGACCAACTGACCGGGGCATCCAAAGGACGCAGTCCAGTGCGTGGAGCAGTTTAACCAGCAGTAAAAGAAAGTGGCGATGTGCAATAAGAAAAGAAATCTGGAGGTGAGAGGCCTGTGAGCCTATTTGAGGATATGTGTGGCAGTCTTTCATCTGCTTTTGTGTTATACAAATAGAGACTAGAAGATAAGCACCGGAGCCCCATTTCATTTATCTATACCGGCATTCCTAGCACGGATTAATTATCTTACTTGGACACATTTTTCTTGGACACATTTTTTTGGTGCATTTTAGCCTTTTGTTTTTTACGTATTTATCCACTAATTTTTCACTTTGCTTTTTATCATTTTTATGATTGATCCATCATGAACACTTGATGTTATATATATACTATGCGCTGAGTCACTTTTACTTTTTAATTACATTTAAGTGTGTTGGTGCACATGTTAGATTCTGCAGCAGGTAGCAACTTTTATAACACAGGATTGTATTTATTTATTTATGTTTTTTGATATTTATCACAGTATTTTTAAACACCTTTATTGTATTCACTATAATTAGCATTTGCACTTTAGCACTTGTAGTGATCAATTAGTATATGATTATTTAGCGGCGCGAAGGACACATTACACTTGATTCTGCAATGATTTCCGGAAACTAAATGAAGTTTCACGGTTTGATGCCTACCCCATGCCCCGGGTAGATGAGCTTATTGAGAGACTAGGTCCAGCCAGGTATATCACTACATTAGACCTTACCAAGGGGTATTGGCAAATCCCGTTGACTAAGGCTGCTAGAGAGAAAACTGCTTTTTCTACCCCAGAGGGAAGTTTTCAGTACAAGAGAATGCCTTTTGGATTGCAAACTGCTCCAGCCACATTTCAAAGGGCAATGGATAGGATTTTACGTTCTCACCGGGAGTATGCCTCAGTATACTTGGATGACATAGTCATTTTTAGCAGAGACTGGGAATCGCACTTGCCCAAAGTCCAGGCAGTACTGGACTCCCTTTGGAAGGAGGGGTTTACAATAAACCCGGAAAAATGTGCTTTGGGAATGGAGGAGGTGAAATACCTTGGCTATGTTGTGGGTAGAGGGGTAGTAAAACCTCAGGTCAACAAGGTAGAGGCTGTACAGAATTGGCCCCGCCCCCTCACAAAAAAACAGGTACGTGCATTCCTGGGTATGGTGGGATACTACAGGAGGTTTGTACCCAACTTTGCCACGTTGGCAGCTCCATTGACCGATCTGACTATGGGTCGGAAATCGGTCATGGTGGAGTGGAATGCAGACGCTGAGAAGGCTTTTTTGGAGCTCAAGTCGGCACTGTGCCAACACCCTGTCCTAGTAGCACCCAATTTTTCAAAAGAGTTTGTTGTACAGACTGATGCTTCCGATGTAGGATTGGGAGCGGTGTTGTCACAGGTTATTCATGGCGAAGAGCACCCAGTAGTCTTCCTCAGTAGGAAGTTAACACCAGCGGAGAAAAACTACGCTATAATTGAACGAGAGTGTCTGGCCATTAAGTGGGCTCTGGAATCCCTCGGATATTACCTTTTGGGGAGGAAGTTTAGGCTGATTTCTGACCATGCCCCTTTAACATGGCTGAGACAAGGTAAAGGGACTAATGCCAGGGTTACTCGTGGTTCCTGGCACTCCAGGAATTTAAATTTGTAGTGGAGCATAGGCCCGGGAGACTGCATCAAAATGCAGATGCCCTCTCCCAAGTCCATTGTTTGAGCTCCACTGTTGCCTCCACCTCCTTGGCGTTGGGGCACAGGGGGGGGGATATGTACAGGACGCCGTGGCTGGGTCCTGGAAGGACGCTATATTTCCCCTCTGTTTGGACTGTGGTCCCTTTAAGGGAACAAAAAGGGTTAACTCACCTGTCAGAGGAGGTGGGTTTAAAAACAAGACAGGAAGTTGCAGATGGGTGTGGAGGAGTGCAGAGGAGATAGTGGTTTGTGTGTGGTTTGATTTGTAGCAACCAAAGTCGACAGCAGCGTTCGGCCTGGAAGCCTCCTAGCAGTTGAAGTCACCTGCGACAGCACCCCAGGACTGTGTTTGATTGCGATAGCAATGCTGGACTGTGATAGTCGGTGAGACTAAAACCTTTTTCTTTTGTTTTGCTGCTGTGAAGCTGTTTAAGTTTAATAAACTTCCTTTTTGAACTAAAAGCCTGTGTCCTGCGGTCTAGCTGGTCCCCCGAACTTTACAATATAATATATATATATATATATATATATATATATAACAGCAGTGTCTCTGCTGCCATTACTGAAGGCCAAGGGGGGAACAAAACAGAGGCGGAGCCGGCCAGCTACAATAGAAATTTAGCTGCAGCACCGCCCACCCCCCACCCCTTTCCACAGCAGGTTACAGATGACAGACAGACCGGGGCGGGGTGTGGGCGGAGCCACAGCTCTATTGTAAACCACTCGGCAGGCTCCCCTCTAGTGTCTTAACTCTGGTCTTCTGGAAAATGGCGGCCGGCGGAGACAATATCTCCGCCGGCCGCGGACCTCTAGCGGCGGTGGCGGCGGGCAGCGAAAACGATAAATTTTCATGGCAACTAGGACACCTGGCTGCGGGCCCTACTAGGCTGCGGGCCCCATAGCGAACGCGTGTGTCGCTATGGCGGTAGTTCCGCCACTGCTTGAAATAAACTCTTGTGTGCTTTTATTGAATGCTGCGCAATGAGTTTGTTTTCCTCTTCCATATGGTATACCATGTGATCAGGTTTTGTAGTTATCTAAAGGATAACTGCTGTGGGGAGTTGCATCATTGGAGTCCACCAAGTAGGCTGAACAGCTGAGGTGGTTTATACCCAAAGTGAGGGGTGATTGCTCACTGATGCGCATGTAGACCTTGGAAGGTCTTAAAAGGGGTTGTAAACCCTCATGTTTTTTCACCTTAATGCATCCTAGCTTGGATTCTGAACATTGAGCAGAGGCCTGTTCGAGAGTTGACCTTAGATCAGGCTGATTTAGAAGAAAATTCTGAAGGGGCAAGATGGTGATGGGGCGACAGTCTCAGGAGTCTCTGCGAACATGGGTGAGAGAACATCTGCTTCCCATTCTTGGACCCTGAATGATAAGTGAGATGAAAGGTATATCTTGAAAAGAACAGGGCCCATTTGGCTTGCCATGGTCTTAGATGTTTGGTGGACTTGAGATACTCCAGAACAGCCCGCAGCCAAGAGCAAAGTGATCAGGCGCAGGGCTGGCATGAATAAAGTAAACATGCCAGTGATGGTATGGCCGTTTAAGGATTAGGGGGGTGGAGCTGGGTAACAGGAAGGGGAGGTGCAGTCCTCCCCAGAGTCAGTTCTCAGGGAGAAAAGTTACAGGGAGGAAGCAGCATGGAGGAGCTCATGGCCAACATCAAGGCGGCGGCGAATGGCAAGGACTGGATGAGAGCACAAATCGCAATGGCCCTGGGGGGTGTGTATATAAAAATTATCCCTGCGCCACCACAAACGAAATAGAACAAAATGACTGCTGCACACACTGGGGCAAATGTCTGAAGCCAGAGAGTAAATAGTGTATTAAGTAGTGGTGCGCTGTATAGAACAATCCTAATTGTGCTAGACGGAGCTAGCTGAGTAAACAACAAGAGGTAGGTGTAGGTGATGGCAGAGCTTAAACGATGCCTACAACCTGGGTGTGCAGGTTGAGACCTTAATCCAGTGCAAATAGCGCAAATTAGAGGAGAAATGCATAATAAAAAACCTAGTGGTTAAAGATAGGAAACCTGGTGCAGTGTACACTGAGGTAGATGAGGGTGTAGTATCAAGAAATACAGTAGGGTGTCCAAGTTTACAAATAAATAAATAAAATAAGTAATCCAAATGGATATATAACAGTGTAAGATCCTTAAAATGAAGTAGACTGGTAAAGTGCAAAAGTGCAGGAAAGGGAGATAGAGTAGACACTATTCCAAGCTTAAACAGTGTCTTAGTGCTGGAGATGGCACCTAAAGTGACTAGTGATCCTCAGTGGTAGAATATTTTGTGACAGAGAAATTTGCACAAATAATAAAAATTATGTTTAAAGATGGGTCAGCGAGACTTGGGACTGTGACACCGGAAGTGACGTCATACGAGCCCGCAGCTCGTTTTTACATTGTTTGCTGTATTGTCTGCTAAATGTGAGTACCTTTCTTGTACCATTAAAATATATTTGTTACACTGGAATACTGCACCATGAGGTATCCTTCATTTCTCCCCTAAACCTATACTACTGGCGAGCTCCCCCATTGTGGACACACTTAAAGAGACAGGAAACCAGTTTGCACGTTTACCCACCCATACTTGCACTGATCACTGTAGGATCATGCTCCATCTGGACTTTTATATTTACTTTTATGTTTAGCGTGTCTCGCTGACCCATCTTTAAACATCATTTTTATTATTTGTGCAAATTTCTCTGTCACAAAATATTCTACCACTGAAGATCACTAGTCACTTTAGGTGCCATCTCCAGAACTAAGACACTGTTTAAGCTTGGAATAGTGTCTACTCTATCTCCCTTTCCAGCACTTTTGCACTTTACCAGTCTACTTCATTTTAAGGATCTTACACTGTTATATATCCATTTGGATTACTTATTTTATTTATTTATTTATTTGTAAACTTGGACACCCTACTGTATTTCTTGATACTACACCCTCATCTACCTCAGTGTACACTGCACCAGGTTTCCTATCTTTAACCACTAGGTTTTTTATTATGCATTTCTCCTCTAATTTGCGCTATTTGCACTGGATTAAGGTCTCAACCTGCACACCCAGGTTGTAGGCATCGTTTAAGCTCTGCCATCACCTACACCTACCTCTTGTTGTTTACTCAGCTAGCTCCGTCTAGCACAATTAGGATGGCCCTGGGGGGTGAGAGCGGAGGGTCCGGGGGGGGTCGGGTCACAACAGCCGGGCGCGGCGTGTCCGCCTGCCGGAGCGCTATTTGCCGGAGGGGCACAAGGCAGTGGAGAGGCCTGGGGACAAGAGGACCAAGTCAGGCGCCGAACCGCCGTCCAAGCGGTCGGCGAGGGGGGTTTCAGCCACCGGGGGACGGCCTTATAACGAGGTGGGGGACGTTGGGGGGCCCAGCAACAGGCAGAATGGAGCCGGCGCCATGCGGCCACAAAACCAGGCCTCAGGCCTGTACAGGGACGCGGCCGCGGGGGGGGGGGGGGCGCGGGCGGTCACCTGATTCCAGCCACACAGGGAAACAGCACTCCAAGTGCAGGGAGGGGTGGTGGGGGACCCACGCAGCTGCCAGGGGACAGAGAGCACTGAAGACTGCTGAAAGGCGAGCAACCACCCATGCTGGCGGTCCGCCATCTGGGGGGGGGGGGGATACCAGGAGCTGGATGGGCGCATCCATGGGGAGCCAGGCACCAGCAGAAGACCGGGCAGAGGCCCAGGGGGGCGATCCGCCCGTTGGGGGAAGAAGGAAGGCCCAGGCGGGAGGCGTTCGGCCTAGCCTGCGGTCAGCAGCCGGGGGGGTCAGCCCGAATCGGCCCTGCAGCAACCAAGGCACCCAGCGGGTAGAAGGCGGTCCGCCTGCCCGGGTGCAGAAAAGGGGGAGGAGCGAGGCGGCCAGCGATCTGGGAGCGCAGTCGGCAGGGGCTGGGGGTGTGCGGCCCAAGCCTGGGAAGTCACCAAGGGGGTACAGATGCGAGCGGCCTAACCCCAGTGCAGCGGAACCAGAAGCGGCCGGGCCGAGTGTCCAGAGCCCCCGGAAGTGTACCAGCAAGTCGGCTGAGGGGAGGAGGAGGAGCCGGAGGGAGCGGAGCTCGTCTGCCTCTGGGGGCGAATCCCCTGGAGGGCAGGCTCAGTCAATGGCGGACGAAGTGGCGGAGTTGTCGGAGGGCGAGCTTTCCAGATCCGAGGACGAGGTTGCAGAGGAACGATCGGCGGCGGTGGATGCGGGACCTTCGGCTGGTGGGAGCGTTTCCAGGCAGCCCGGTAAGTCTTGTTCTTGTCTGGGGTTTTGCGGGAGGGACGAGTTTTACGGGGGGGATGTGGGGGAAGGGGGTGGGGGAGGGGTAGCGGGGGCCAGCAGGAGGTGTCCTACCATGGGAACAGGGTTCCCGAACCCGCCTTCTCGGAAGGGGGCCTTAGGGGCTTCTTAGCGGGACTCAAGGAACTAGTGGGCAGGTTTGAGCCCGCCTCGGCGGGCCCCGCTGGGCCGGCCAGGGCCTGGGTTCCACCAGGGGGTGACGTTTTAGGGGAGGGACAGGTGACGGCGGGTGCAGGAGGGGAGGGGATGACGGCGCCAGTTGGGAAAACGGTGGTGGCGGTTCCGCCCGCGTTGGCCCCGGGGGGGAGCGATGCAGGTACGGGAAATGCGGGGGCGGCGTGTCCGCCCACGGCACCCGCAGCTGTCGAGGGTGAAAAATGGGGGGGAAAAAACAAAAAACAGGACATTGTGCGGTTGGCGGATTCCGCGCTGTGGGATTTGATAATAATTGTAGAAAACGATATACTACTACAATCTAGATATTATCTCATCTCTATGCATTAACTTTGTTTAGTCTCTGTAGATTAGTCAGTCTGTTAAACCTATGAGCGCATGCTACGGTTAATATCACAATAATACGAGGTTAGCTATGAAACCAAACACACGGCTTCATAATAATCAAATCTTGTTTATTTCCCAAGGAAATGCGAAAGCTAACGTGTATCAAAAGGGGGTTACACAATTACATACTATACAGCAAGGCTACAGCACAATGATATAATATACAGTTAAAATACAATATAATGATCTACTTATCGTGGTGACCCTTCTCAGCTGAGCTCCAGATGGAAAGAGAATCAGGTGTGTGTGCAAACCCTTTTTGTCAATCACACCTCAATCACAGCACCTCCCACTGCCCGCCCACCTGCTTCCTTGGTATACGCCTCCATTTATTCTGATCGTACTGCCACAAGTGGTCTCTGGGGGGCAGTGTCTGTCCAGAATTGCACTTAATCCGACTGCTGTCTAATCTTGGAATTGCGATCTTTGATAGCACATAATTAGTCTTTGTGTCGCCCAGACAGCTTGGAGCCGCCATTCATCACGTACAATAGCCTTAGACTCATGACAATATGAGGTGTAACTGGTTACATTCCAGTAAAAGGGGGGGGGTGTATCTTGTATTGAATCCAACATATGCCGCTTTGCGCCTCAACAGGCGCATAACACCCTTCTTCCGACCCAGCTCCTATCGAACAGTCCATAACTGCTTCCTCCCTGACATGCGTTTCCAAATCACTACCCATAGAACAGTCCTTGACTTTCTTAACGCGCTGTGGCTTTCAACCTGTGCAGCAACAGCTCCTATGGAACAGTCCATAATGGTCTTATCGTGTCATGCTTTCCAACACTCTCCGCTTTGCCACTTAGTGATACACCACCATCCTTCTTCAGTGACAGCTTCCATGTCACCCTTCTGTGTCTTTGGTAACTTCAGGACGAGATGCAGTACAGGCACGGGGTGCTCATTCACTCACCATTCACCATCACACATTCAGGGTAACACATCACCCAGCTTTCCAACACAGAGTCTCGAGGAGGGCCTTTCGCCCATGTTACTAGCCTAAAATACACCTTTATCACACTACACCATAACATAAATCAACCCACTACCATAATATATACATATATACATCTGACCCCTCAACTCGCGTATCCCGCTCCCAACCTCCTATAATTCTTTGCTGAAAATACGGGTCGGGATTAGGCAGGTTTGTTCACAATGGCCTTCCCTACCGCAATTCCGGCACGTCAGTGGTATTTCAGGGCTCTGAGCTGGCAGCAAAGCCTCTACCATATATGAAGAGACCTTACCGTCAATTCGTCCCTCCACTTGCATAGATAGATGCAAGACCTTGTTATATAAATGTCTAGTCCAACAACACATACCAATTTGAACCAATGACGAAACTGCAGCAATAATGAGTAACACCACAACGGGATGTATCAAATAATTCAAAATGCTGTTGGCCTTACTGGAATGTCCAAATATTACCTCCCACCAAGACCCTCCCACATCATTTTCTAATTGATGCACTACCTCCTTTATTTCATTTTGATTATGGTATATGGCTATAGTAGCATTAGCTCTCTCTTGCTGCAGCATCTTCATAAGGCTCTCATCTCTATCCCAATCTGCTAACCACTCCTGTATCTTCCTTCCCATACCAAGGTTCAGGGCTCTCAGATTAACAGGGAGGTTCTGGTTGACATCCACAGACAGATTGGCAATGTGCGGTATCACATACTTCCATTCCTGTGTCTGGATTTCAGAGACATCGCCAAAGGTACACCACCCTCCTCTTGCTATTGTCAGGTTCACAGAACATCCTATCTCCATGACTAATGTTATATTAGTATCCTTTAGGACAAAAAAACAAACTCTCCCATGTCCCAAATAATACCCCGGCGTTCCCTTCCCGGCAATGTTCTCCCCATCCAGTACACAGAGTGACGCATCCTCCCAACATTTCTCCTTTACTACCGTGTATTGGCCTGGCATACAAAGGATGTCATGGTCATGCCTCTGACAGAGGGAAATATCAACCTGCCTCCAGCTCCCATTCTCTCTGATCACATGTGGGTAATTTAGCCTCAGACGCAACAAAGTAGAATCCCCAGTCAGTAAGCCCATTGATTTCACCGAATACACAGATTGAGTCTGCACTTCTGTATATGGGATCAACGAGGAAGCATAACATCTCTCATAATCCAAATTCGTACATCCCATACAGGCATTTGACCACCAACTTGGATTAGTGTAAGAGATGTGCTTTGGTAAAATCTTACTGAGCTGTGATGCTAATTCATAAGGCCACTTCCCCCCATACAGGGACTGTACAATCAGTTTGATGTTGGTTGATAGTTCCGCCTGTCCCTGAGTGCATGCCAGAGCCCATGACATATTTTTGCCCTGTATCACCACATTATCCACCAACCTCTTAAAATGGCGTATAAAATCTTGAGCTACTTTTACCTGGGTATTTATGTGACGTTGTTGAATATTATCAAGAATGTCATTGATCTCTCTCTGAGCAACAAAGCCCCGTTTACTGTCTGAAGCTATGGCTGAGAGTTTGTTCCTCAGGAGATCGATGTCCACTCCATTAATAACACCCATCCCAGTTCCTATTCCCCCCAATATAGTGCTGAATACATCCCTCCTCTTTCGGTTACTCCTCAGAAATAAGCGTCCTTCATGGACCTCATTCTGTGTCCGCCCATCTCTGGGAGAAAGCCATTGATATACTGACCGTACTTGATTCAGTGTATATTCAGCACATATAGGGTAATAGGATTTTACCAACCATTGCGAGACATTGAAGTGCCATGTGGTGAAAGCATACTGTACCCTGGTAGCCAGCGTTTGTGACGAGCTTAGATCTATTTGTAGTGGTTCCCCCTTCTCTAACGGAGTATGTTCCTGTGTGTAGCCACTGGCATCACCTATGCAGGGTTTTAACCTCTCCGGTGAGACATCAACTAGGCGTATCTCCCCCAGGTCCATCTCTGGTGTCCCACATGTCCAGTAACCAAGAGCTTCTCTGTAGGACTGATAGGACCGAGATACTGCCCCCACAAGGAAATTTTCACCCCATTGATGTGTCATCTGGAGCTCTCTAGTTTGGCCAACAGACACCTTACTGTGCCTAAGTGTCAGCCTCCTGGGTCTCTGCGCCCTATTACTTTGGTCATGCCAATATATGCCACACATAAAAACATACTTCCCTTCCTTCAATTCTTCACCAAAAACCCCATATCCCACGTCCCTTGCTTCCCAAGGTTTGGATAGATTGGATTGTTTTCCTAACCAATAACCAGTTTCATTCATATATATAGTTACATCTACAAACGGCTGGAGAGATTCCGGTATGATATTTTGCAAATTTTGCTTGTTCGCACGCCCTTGCGATGTTGAGTTAGGATTAAATCGTCCAAAAGCAAAAGAAACTTTGTATTGCAAATTGCCATGGTGACCCCATTGGTACGTGTCCGGTAATTTAGGATTCTTTGATATAATCCTGACCTTTCTCCTTCTTTCATCTCCTCCCTGCATCCCCTTCTGGCCTAACAAGTTCAACACTGATGATATAATTGAAGTGGATGCATGGTCTTCCTCAGGATTCTCCCTTTCCACATCATCCCCTGAATATTCGTCAGAATCAATTTGAGATGTTACATGGCTCAGATGGATCGCCAACACGACAAGTATGATCCTTCCATCCATTCTCCAGAGATTTTGCCAATCTTTGCTCCACCAGGACTCTGGAAAACAAGAACAAGAGCGGAATCAATTCTTATCAGCAATACCTTTTTACATTGATCAGCATGAACCCATTTCTCTATCTCCCTCTTTTTCATGCCCTTTGCACCCTTGTTATCTATGAGCCGCTTTACTTTGACCACCTGATCACTAAGGGTCATAGTGACTGTGAACGGTCCCGTCCAGTTTGCGTCCCATGAAGACTTGGAAACAAAGTTCTTTACCATAACCCTGTCTCCAATCTTCAAGCTAACGGGAGGCTTTAAAGGCTGCTCCTTCTCTTTAGGTGCCATGTTACTTGCAGCAAATTGCAAATACCTCTGTACCTGTTCTTGCAGTTGGACCAGAAATCGGTCCCTTTCAGCACTCTCTCTCAAGGGGGTACTAAGTATTGGGTCTGCTGGATGGTTGAGGTTCATCATTCTCCCCGTCATTAACTGATATGGGGTTAATGATGTACCTTTCGCTGTAGATCCTCGTACGGCCATCAGGATTGAAGGCAGATGAATCAGCCAGTTCTTTCCTGATTGCAGTACCATCTTTTTAAGCCTCTCTTTCAGTGTTCGATTCATCCTCTCAACCATCCCCGCCGATTGTGGATGGTATGGAACATGGAATCTCTGTTCTACTCCCAGCAGCTCACAAATATTTTTCATGACCCTGCCGGTAAAGTGAGTCCCCCTATCGGACTCCAGGACTTTGGGGAACCCCCATCTTGAAAAGACTTCGGTCCACAAAGCTCTAGCCGTGGCAGTGGCAGAGTCCTTTCTTAGGGGCAGACCCTCTACCCATTTCGAAAAAACGTCCACCACCACGAGTAGATATCTGTATCCCCCAGGGGCACTCTGTAACGGACCAACAAAGTCAATCTGTAGGTTTTCCCAGGGTCCATTGGCTACCGGTACCCTTGCTAATATTGGCTTCTGTCCCTTTGGCCTAGGGTTCATTTGTGCAAATATTAAGCATTCCTGCACTACCTGTGAGATTGTGTTTCCCATTGTCTCCCACCAGTATCTAGCTTGCACAAACTTCAAGGTACCCTGAACGCCCATGTGGCCTGTTAACCTGTGATTTTCTAGGGCTAAATCTTTTTGATGCTGGGAGGGCACTACAAACCTTCGTCCTTCTGAAGTTTCTTTTAACAGTAGATCGTCTTCTAATACATAATTTTGGGGAGCATCTGCCGCTTTTGTTCTAAGCTGCTTTTTGATTGAGCTCAAGGCCTCATCCTTATTTTGTTCACCTGCTAAGCATGGGGTAGGCATCCTTAGCACCGGCAGGAGTTCATGTGAACCTGCTTTCACCTCCTGCTCCTCAGAATTATGTTCCTCCCAGGCCTGCCTCCCTTCAGTATCATAGGGTGTCCATTTGGCCCCTATCAGGGCTGCCTCTTTTGCCAGCTCATCTGCCTTGTTGTTGCCCACAGTAACCTCCTCTCCACCTCTTTGGTGTGCTCTCACCTTAATGATAGCAACTCTCTGAGGCTCCCCATTTGCTCTTTCCCATATATCTCTTAGCACCGCACTATGTACCAAGTCCTTCCCAGAGGCATCACTGAAGCCCCTTGACTGCCACAAAGGCATGTATTCAGTCAGAGACCTTGTTACATAGGCGCTGTCAGAGAATATGGTTATGGGACCTGAACTGAAATGAGTGATGGCCTCTCTCACTGCCTCCAGTTCAGCTCTTTGGGCAGAAAAGCTTCGAGGGCACTTGGTCATGATTTTCTCATTGGTCTGGGGGCACCACAGGGCATAGCCTGTGTGAAAACTTCCTTCATCCCAGTACCTTGATCCATCCACCCAGATTTTAAGGTCTCCAGTACCTGATGCTAATCTAAATACCTCCTGTGTTCTGGTCCGATGTACTTCCCCACAGTCATGCTGCTCCCCCTCATATTGCATCAATTGTGGGAGAGTGTAGGTGGCATTGTGGGTCACAGCCAGATTCCTGGGTGTTAAATCCACTAGCCATCTGGCCACCCTTTGGGAGGATACTCCACTGAGGGTACGTTCCAAAAGCATTTTAATTGGAGAATGGGGTGTCTGCAGAATGATTTTACCAAACCCCACAACATGCTCTGTGGCGAGAACCGCCCAGTGAGCTGCCAAAAGGTTCCTGACACATTCATCAAATCCCCTCTCTACCGGGCTTAGTACCCTGGACCAGTATCCCACCGGTACCCATTTGCCCTGCCTCTCCTGCAGCAACACCGCTGTTATTGCTACTGCAGAGGCATACACTTGTAGTGCAAAGGGCAAATCGGCATTCGGATTGCTCAAGGCCGGGGCCTGCATCAGACTGACCTTTAGCTTGGTGAAAGCTTGTTCATGCTCTCCCAACCAGTCTAAGGGGTCTGTTTCCTTCTTGTCTCCTTTTAGAAAGTCATACAGGGGTCTTGCCTTTTCTGCAAAGCCTTCAATGAAGTCCCTGCAGAAACCGACCATTCCCAGGAATTGTCTCAACGCAGTTTTAGTGATTGGTCTTGGTAATTTCCTGATAGTTTCACATTTGTTTGGATCTGGAGTTCTTCCCCCCTGTGAAACTATCACACCCAAGAAACATACTGAATCCTTCATCAATTGTGCCTTTTTGGGGTTTAATTTCAGACCTGCATTCTCAATTAGTGTCAGGAGTTCCTCCAGCAGAGCATAATGCTGCTCTTTTGTCTCGGTTTGAAGCAAAATGTCGTCCACGTACTGAATGATGCATTCTGGCTCAGAAAATGTCTTCAGAATGTCCACCATACAGATGTGGAAGTATGTAGAGCTGGATTTGAACCCCTGAGCTAAACGACAGAATGCATATTGTTTTCCCTGAAACGTGAAGGCTAGCTTGTATTGGCTATCCTCGTGCACGGGAATTGAAAAATAGCCATTTGATATGTCAATTGATGAATACACCTTTGCCGAAGGCTTCAGTGCTGTCATCATGTCTGGCATTTTAGCAACTACATTTGTAATAGATGGGGTGCATCTGTTTAGCGCACGGAAATCTACAGTGGGCCTCCACCCCCCTTCCTTCTTCACTGGCCAGAGGGCTGCATTTGTTTTAGATTGGCATTCTTTAATTACATTTTGTGCCAACAAATTCCTCACTGTGCTCTCTATGTATGGGATAGATTCGGGCGGAATTTTATACTGACGCTGAGGTGGCGGATCAGGGCCCTCAATTTTAACAATCATGTTTGAAACTCTACCACATTGCGCTTTAGACGTTGCCCACACTTTGTTATGTTGCCACAAGATTTTAGCCAATATTTGGTCCTCTGTTTTCAATATTGCCTGCGGGTCAAGGATTTCATCGGTTTTAACTGATGCAACCTCCCAGCTGTCCATGACCATGTGTGCCTTGCCTTTGTATCTAGACCCTTTCCACAGTACCCAATTACATAGATCAAGAATCAGTCCATGTGCCCCCATGACATCAGAGCCCAAAATAGTGCCCTCGTGCGTTGGGGAAAGAAACAAACTGTGTTCCACACATAACCTCTCTATTTCTATGTTCACAGGTATTGATTGCTCAGAAGGTACTAGTTGTCCCCCGAATCCTCTAAGGAAAATTTGTCTCCCAGCAGGATCCTTTTGAAGTTCAATATTTGTTATGCTGACAGCCGCCCCCGTATCCAAAAGTACATTTGTGCGATGGCCCCCTATCGCCCCTCGGATACGTGGTCTGCCGCTTTTGTCCCTATCCAGTTGACATACTAGGGACAACACTGGGGCCTGACATCCCTATGGTTTAAAATAAGGATTAGTTGGGGGAGGGATTTTATATTCCTCGTGGTTTTCTTTAAACCCTTTTCCTAACCTTTGCAATTCTCTCAAAAGTGGACCATATAATGTATCATCAGGTGCCTCGTTCGGCTCCGTTGCTACCTTATCTGGCCCAGGTTTTCGCTGTTCCTTCTTATGCCAAGGCTTCTTCTCACCCATGCTCCTCCTAGGCAATTTACAGTCCTTGATTACATGGCCTGTATTCCCACATCTATAACACTTGCCTGTAAATCTCACTGTACCTTCGCTTTTAACTATCTCCGCAACTCTTTTGTGGGGCCTATTGTCTTGATCTGTCTCCCGAACCCAGTCCCTTAATATGTTTATAAAGGTCTGGTACGAGGTGGCGTTCCTCAGTGCAATTCTGGTATGGTAATCAATACATATGCACTTATTAGCCATAGAACACAGAAAACTACTATCATCAGGAGACATATCAGGACAATTATATGTGGCTTTATAAATGGCGAAGTATTCACTGCAAAAAAGTATTGGATCAATTCCCCTCCTAAATTTTGTATTTTCTAGGGCGTCTGAACCCCTAGTATCTCTTCCTCCCATTATGCGCTGCATTTCCCTCATTCTATCTGCCGAGTTCCCCCAATTTGAGTTTAACTCGGGAGATAGACCTCTATGATTCCCAACTGGTGGTTGCAGTTTTTCACACAGTTGCAATGGAAGCCATGCGCGGAGGAGTGCGCATGCATCCCTATTGTTCAAAATGTACTGTGTCACTACAGCCTCCAGCCTGTTTGAGAGACTAATGGGTGAAGCGCTAGTGTCAAACTTTCCCAAAATCTGGCACAGATTTGTGCGATCTTGTATGGAGAGTGTTGTGGTTTGGGTGCTACCCTCCCTTTTTATAATTCCTAATCCTTGCCCAGTTCTGTCTAGCACAGGAGTGAAGAGACTTGGGGCCTCTTCAGGACTGTCAGCCGCACAGACTGGTTGCTGTTCGATCGGCATCCTTTCTCTTTGCTCCTGTGTCACACCTGAATGTGTGTCCTTGTTAGCACAGCAATGGCTGTGCACATTCTCCATTGCCCATGCTCTCAAAGACACAATGGTATTATCTTTTTGGGCTAGCTGAATTTTACATTCCTGTAACTCTGTCTTAAGTTTTTCTATCGCATTTTCATTCCCAGCCTCTTTATTTTCTAGCGCTGCGATAGACTGTTCTCTCAACATACATGATTCCTTCCATTCATCCAATCCCTGTTCTAACAAACCATTCTCAGTCACCAATTGTTCAATCTCATACCTCATGTCATCACACTCACAAACATTTGCGTCCGCATTCGCAGCTATAGCTGAAATATCCTTACTCACATTTTCTATCTGTCCTATTAGTTCTGCTCTATCCTTATACCATTCAACCTCCTTCCGTTCAGCAATATCTCTCATTTTTACTAGCATTCTCACCAAATTTGCCAATCTCTGTTTCCTGCCTTTTTTTGAATTTTTTTTAAATGTTATGGCATCATTATAAGTACTGCAATGCTTCAACAGGTCACAAAACTGATGTGTTAATGCATTCGGAGACACTAAACCAAATTGAATAGACGCATGTTTCCTAAGAAACTCTTCAAGGATATCCATTGACATGCTAATCTGCAACTAGCTACACTGAACAGTTGTTAAGACAATACACACACAGATGAACAAACAGATAAGCAACCCCCCACAAGCTGCTCAAAGTCTAGTTTTTCACCTCTAGTCCCACACAGAAGACCCAAAAACAAAACACAACACAAAAAAAAAAAAAAAATACAAAAAATCCGTTTAAACTACGAACTTTTCCAGAAAAGACACTCTTAATGCTGTCTCCTCTTAAATTGCAGGCCACAGTGAACTCCTATTGGAACTGAGAGCTATCACACTCACATGGGTAACAAAAAACTAAAAATATATAAAAAAAAAAATAAAATAATTCCCACTTTTTTTCCTCAGCGCTGTGTGGTTTGTCCTGTCAATTTATCGATTATATAATATAACCCAAGGGGTGATCATCCCCTTTTACTCGCCAGTCACAATGACCGGTTACCTGGCCAAACTTACAAACATTTAACATACATACATATATCAGCCACAGCTCTCACCAGGTTCTACGCGTCCGCTTCACCGATGAGATCTTTCACAGAATTTTCATGACCATCCAAGCGTGGTTTCAGAATTCGCGAGCCAGCGCCAATCTTGTCCACACTAGAGACGATTTTCCGTTCTGGATGTTTGAGGGTTTGTGTTAATGAGACTCGAAACAAAGAAAAATGCCTTAGGTTTGTGAATCCAATGCAGAAAAAAAAACGATATTCTGTTTGTCTCAATCTATGGGTGCCAAATGTGGGATTTGATAATAATTGTAGAAAACGATATACTACTACAATCTAGATATTATCTCATCTCTATGCATTAACTTTGTTTAGTCTCTGTAGATTAGTCAGTCTGTTAAACCTATGAGCGCATGCTACGGTTAATATCACAATAATACGAGGTTAGCTATGAAACCAAACACACGGCTTCATAATAATCAAATCTTGTTTATTTCCCAAGGAAATGCGAAAGCTAACGTGTATCAAAAGGGGGTTACACAATTACATACTATACAGCAAGGCTACAGCACAATGATATAATATACAGTTAAAATACAATATAATGATCTACTTATCGTGGTGACCCTTCTCAGCTGAGCTCCAGATGGAAAGAGAATCAGGTGTGTGTGCAAACCCTTTTTGTCAATCACACCTCAATCACAGCACCTCGCACTGCCCGCCCACCTGCTTCCTTGGTATACGCCTCCATTTATTCTGATCGTACTGCCACAAGTGGTCTCTGGGGGGCAGTGTCTGTCCAGAATTGCACTTAATCCGACTGCTGTCTAATCTTGGAATTGCGATCTTTGATAGCACATAATTAGTCTTTGTGTCGCCCAGACAGCTTGGAGCCGCCATTCATCACGTACAATAGCCTTAGACTCATGACAATATGAGGTGTAACTGGTTACATTCCAGTAAAAGGGGGGGGTGTATCTTGTATTGAATCCAACACGCGCGCTGCAAGGTTTATGTCTGTTTTGAGGGGCCGTTAGGGGCCCATTTAAAATAAGAGGTCAGGGAAAAAATTTGGAAGGGGGAATATGTGGAGATATTTTCTCTGCTTCCACTGGAAAAGTTTAACCTAGACAGGGTGAAGCCTGAGGACAGTAAAAAGGAAGATGAGGAGAAGAGGAGGTATAGGTTAATTCCGCAGACTTTTCAAAATTGGTTACAAGCGTTTGCGATTCTGGCAAGCGTGATAGGGGAGAAGGAGCCAGAGCACTGCTCGGCCCTTTTCTGTTATCTGGATGCCATTGGAGAGGCTCATCGGACCTATGGGGGACTGTCTTGGCTGCGATACGATGAGCAGTTTCGTCAGAGGAGGGCAGTGAGGCCAGCTCTTCGTTGGGATCACAAAGACATCAGTCTTTGGATGCGTTTGATGTCGTCGGCGAAACACGCGGGTCAGTTTTTTCAGGGGGGGGGGGGCGGTGGATCAGGGGCTTCAGGTCAATCGGCCGCAAAGAAGAAGGGAGTCTGCTGGCAATAGAACGAGGGCAGTTGCAAGTTTGGAACCGGATGTAAGTATAAGCACGAGTGTTCGGGGTGCGGTGGATCGCACCCTGGATCGAGGTGTTTCAAACAAGGAAAGGGCAAGGCCAGCGAGTCTGTTAACAAAGGGGGGGACGACGGTGAAAGTGGGAAGAATGCGGCCTTTTCTAGATAGGTACCCAGACAGGGCGGTGGCACAGTTGTTGGGGGCGGGGTTTGAGGAGGGTTTCATAATTCCTGCGATATTGGGCTCGGTGCCGCCTGGCGTGGATAATTTGAGGTCCGCCCTGAAGCACCAAGCGGTAGTTTTGGAGAAACTACACAAGGAGGTAGCTCTGGGCAGGATGGCGGGCCCCTTTCCCGAAAAACCCATCCCCGAACTAGTGGTTTCTCCTTTGGGAGTGGTCCCAAAGAAGGAACCAAACAAATTTCGGCTTATTCACCACCTGTCTTATCCAAAAGGGGGGTCGGTGAACGATGCAATTGATCCCCAGGCTTGTGCGGTTCACTACACATAGTTTGATGCAGCGGTTTTTTAGGTACGTAAGTATGGTAGAGGAGCTCTGATGGCAAAGACAGACATCGAGGCAGCGTTTCGCTTGCTACCTGTTCACCCCGATAGCTTTTACTTATTGGGTTGCAGGTGGCAGGAGAAATACTATGTAGATAAGTGTTTACCCATGGGTTGCTCTATCTCGTGTGCATTCTTCAAGTGTTTCAGCTCATTTGTGGAATGGGTGGTGAGGGACGTGGCTGGATTGAACTCAGTGATCCATTATCTGGATGATTTCTTGTGTGTCGGTCCGCCGGCGTCCAATGTTTGCGCGGTGCTATTAACGACGCTGGAAAGGATTGCAGGGGAATTCGGCATTCCTCTTGCGCCCGACAAGACGGAAGGGCCCAGGACAGTGATTAGCTTTCTGGGGATTGTCCTTGATTCAGTAGCCATGGAATGCAGGTTGCCAGACGTGAAATTGGTAGCGTTGAAAGCAGAAGTGCGGGCATTGGTGGGTCGGCGCAAAGTTTAGCTTAGAGCCTTAAAATCGGTGTTGGGGAAGCTCAACTTTGCATGCAGAATCATCCCAATGGGTAGGATTTTTAGCAGAAGGCTGGCAGCAAGTACTGGGGGGGTTGAGTCGCCCAGGCATTATGTGACACTTTCGCGGGAACATAAGGATGATCTGAGAATGTGGCACGTATTCCTGGACAACTTTAACTGGAGAGCGCTGTGGATGACGGGGCCGGTGAGCAATTTTGACCTGGAATTGTTCACAGACGCCGCAGGGTCGGCGGGTTACGGGGTCTTTTTCAAGGGGCGCTGGAGTGCGGGCCCTTGGCCGGAAAGCTGGAAGCAAACAGGGTTTCTCAAGAACATGCTGTTACTTGAATTGTTTCCGGTGGTGCTGGCGGTTGAGTTGTGGGGTGAATTCTTCTGGGATCGGAAAGTTTGCTTCCACATCGATAACTTGGGGGTGGTACAGGTTATCAACAAGGTGTCAGCGGCTTCGCCGCTGGTGGTACGTTTGTTGAGACATTTGGTGCTTCGGTGCATGCAGCGGAACATCTTTATTCATGCAGTGCACTTGCCAGGATTGGACAACGTGATCGCTGATGCTTTTTCTCGGTTTCAGTGGGAGAAATTTCGGGAGCTGACGCCGGAGGCAGAGCATCAGGGGGTTCCGTGTCCGCCGGATCTGTGGAAGATTGCCCTGGACAGATAGCCGAGTGGATCCAGCGGTCGGTGAGCGAAGGGACGTGGAGAGCATACAGGAAAGTATGGGACGAATGGGTGGCTTTCCAGGGTCAGGCCTCGGGGGGAGAGGGAGAGCCTAGGCTGCTTTTTATTTATTTTGCCACCAGGCACATGGAGAACAGTATTTCCGTGTCGAGGCTGGGGAAGGTTATGGCGGCTATGGCTTTCTGGTTCAAGCTCGATGGAGGGAGTGACTGGACAAAGGAGTTCTGGGCACGTCAAGCAGTAAAGGGGTACAGAAAAGGGAAGATGGTTCGGGGCGAACGGCGGCCGGTTACGTTTGAACTTTTGGGTAGAGTGGTGGACACTTTGCCCGGGGTTTGCTCATCCGGTGGGGCTTTTCGGATAGGGGAGCTGGTAAGTTCCTTGAAGAAAAGAGGGGATGGCTTGGCGGTGGGGGACGTTCGGTGCTTTGCAGACAGGTTGGTTTTGCATTTGCGCAGATCTAAGATGGACCAGGAGGGCCGAGGCAAGGTTGTGGTGGTTTTCGCCATTCCAGACGCCAAACTCTGCCCCGTCTTAGTTACAAGTGTGTATTTGGAAGGGAGGCCAGTTGTGGAGGGCCCCCTGTTGATACATCAAAATGGGGAGGCGCTGTCGCGCTTCCAGTTTATAGGAGTATTCCGGAAGTGTTTGGTTACACTGGATCTTGGGGATCTGAGATTCTCCTCGCATTCATTTAGAATTGGTGCGGCGACGGAGGCGGTTAGGTGGGGCTTAACGGAAGAGACGGTAAAGCAGATCGGGAGGTGGGAATCTAGGCGTTTTCGGTCATATGTCAGGATGGACTTAGTGGGTTGATGGTTCGGTAGATGTTTGTGGGTTTTTGTTTTATGTCCCGGCATGGGTTCGTGTGGTACATTAAAGTGAGGTTTACTGGAGTTTTCTTGTTTTCTTTTCAGACTCATCACCAAGTCTCGTCTGGATCATAGCACATTCTTCTGTCTGCTGGGGGGCCAGGAGGGATGATGCCAGGCCAGACGGGAGACAGCTGGGGTTTTCTAGGAGGGAGGCATACATCAAGTGGCTGGGTTTCCCGGGGATGCTGTGGAGCCGTCTGGTCCCGGAAGCACATAGATTTGCGCGATGGGACAGGCCTCCCGAAGTTTTAGTGATTCATGTTGGGGGCAACGATTTAGGGCTCAGGACCAAACTTGACATTACAAGGGACATTAAATATGACTTCTGCCGACTTCGGGCAGCTTTCCCAAATACTATCTTGGTGTGGTCAGACATGATAGCCAGGACTTCGTGGCGGTTAGCGAGGTCAGTTGAGTTAATCAACAAGGCAAGGAAAAAGATTAACCAGGAGGTCAGTAGTTTTTTTTATCAAAAATGGGGGATTGGCCATTAGACACAGGGAATTGGAGCTTGATATTTGGCGATATCTGAAGGCTGACGGAGTTCATCTGAACCCAGTGGGCACAGATATGTGGTCCATAGGCATTCAGGATGGGATTGAGAGAGCACTTAGGGTGTGGAGGTGCGCTCAAGGTTAAGGTGTTAACCTCGTTTGCTGTGGCGGATGTTGGCTGACGTAGGCATAGAGAAGAAACCCCCTCCCCACAGAGAACTTGATGCGGGACCCATTGGAGATATGGGCCCGTTTGTTAATATTCCTTATAGGTGATGTAGGGAATATGGTGGATGACTGCACTGCGGGAATAGTTTTGTCTCTGAGCTAGCATGTCAGCTTGAGGCCTAGTTACAGTTGATATGACCGCAGTGCACGAGTTGTTGATTATGGTAAAATGGGTGGGGGGGGGGGGGTAATGTCTTCCTATAGGCCTACGTCACGGTTGTTCTTGATGATGTTGTTTTATTTGTTGTTTATAAGAGTTAATTATATTTTGTTATTTAATAAAGGGGCTGCTACGGCCTATTTTACACTCCAGCACGGTGTGGTCTCCATTACTGGGAAAGGTAAGGGTGGGAGTGTATAGCTGGGCAGCACAGAAATGGGTTATGTTGTACTTGGTCAAGGTTTTTATGATCTGTGAATATCATGATGGGGTGAGCTGCGCTTCTAGTCGATATCTTAGTTCTTCCAGTGCAGCTTTTATGGCCAGGAGTTCCCGATCACCCACATCATAATTCCTTTCGGGCTGGCTCAATTCTTGGGTGAAAAAAAAGCTACAGATGCAGTAATGCTTTAGGACCTTGACGTTGGGACAGGATAGCCCCTGTGGCGACTTTTATGCATCGACCTTCAAGACATAGGGCAGAGCTGGGTCTGGGTGCAAAACAGGAGCTGAGGTGAACAAGGCCTTTAGCTTTAGGCTGCTGGGCGCCAGAATATGTCACACTCTGCGTGCTCCTTGGTCATTCGTGGCCATGCGCATTTGCATTAGAGAATGCCTAAACACCCACAATCTGTGATTCCGTTGGCCATTAGCAGATGTGCCAGTTCTTCTGCAAACCGTTCTCCAACAGTTAAGAGAAACACCACCGCTCCAGGCAAATCCAGAGAACACAAAAATAGCTTCTCCAGGCAGAGAGATCTGGGTGCAGACCACAGCATGCAGACAATGTAGGTAATTGGAAGACTCTAGACGGCCGCACTCCAAAACAAATTCAGTGCCTTTATTCAAAAAAAAACACAGGAACACTACAAATAACATCACAGCAAGAAGCGACAACAGCTGACGCGTTTCACACTACAGGGAGTGCTTATTCATAGCTGACAAACATGAGGGCAAGCAACAAATAAATATGGTATTGCAATTTGACAGGGGGCGGAGCCAAGCGATGATTCAATTGAACAGTGAATACATCACCTGGTTACTAGCCCACCTAGTCCACCTGTGTGAGTCAAACAAGAAAATCATTGTTTTGCAAAACAAAAACCTTGCTCAACATCTATTTGATGAGGCAAGGTATATGCATATATTTTAAAGAAACAAAGAAGTATGAAGGTGAAAAGTGAAAAATGAGACTGTGAAAAAAAAAAAAATATATATATATATATATATATATATATAATATGAAGGTGCATATTTAAGCATGGCCATTCCTATATCTAAAAATGATCTATACGGTCTATATGACCCTATGCTATTATATATATATATATATATATATATATATATATATATATATATATATATATATACTTAAGGGTTTTTTTCTCCTTTTTTTTCTCTCTTTGTTTTCTGTTTACCCTCAGGTTATTACCTAAGGCTTTTTTTTTTTACTTTCCAGCTATATTCCCTGCTTTTTTGGCACTAATGCCCCGTACACACGGTCGGATTTTCCAACGGAAAATGTCCTATCGGACCATGTTGTCGGAAATTCCGACCGTGTGTGGGCTCCAACGGACTTTTTCCGTCGGAAAAAGTTTGAGATCCTGCTCTCAAATTTTCCGACAACAAAGTCCTTTTGGACTTTTTCCGATCGTGTGTAGCGAATTCCGACAGACAAAGTGGCACGCATGCTCAGATCACATTACAAGACCAAAGCTATTGGCTACTAGCCTCTACGTAGTCCCGTCGTACGCAACGAATGTCACCGCGTTCAGAATGATCGCATTTTCCGACAACTTTGTCCGACCGTGTGTATGCAACACCAGTCTCGGACAAAATCCGTCGGAAAAAATCTGACGGATTTTGTGGTCGGAATTTCCGACCGTGTGTCCGGGGCATTAGGCTACTCATGGTAAGTTATCTACCATTTTATATAATATATATATGTATATTTTGCCACCCAATTGTTTGTATTGTACAAACTCTTATTGACCATGAACACCTCTTGTTTTGAGGTGTATTATGCTTATGGTCATATCATTTCTCCTGTCAGGTCAGATAATGTATACCCACATTATTATGTACCCATACATCCAGATATCCATATATTGGATAGACACTGGTCTATGTCTATCTTTTTTAGAGCTTGATTGGTTTGCAGCGTCGCTGCTCTCTTCATGATCTTTGGAGACCCGCCCTCCCTACTACGCCACCACACTTGTGAACCTTTTATCTAAATATTATAGGTTTGTATTAAGGATTAACCATTTCTATATTCATATATATTTTTTTACATATATGCGTATACTAAAAAACCTCAGCCTATTTGGGCTGGTGTTACTGGTATTTAAATAATATCCTTATTAAATTATCTATTTATATTTTTCTTTGACAGAGTTTATATTGTTTCTTTCTTCTCTGTTGTATCTTGTTCTGGCTTTGTGTATTAAATATTTGAATATCCTTTATAGAGACAACTACATATAAATCTCTTATGAAATATACTCCTGAAAAAGCGGTCACTCCGCGAAACATGTTGAGTCTGAACCAGTTTGATCTTCATTTCGTTTTTTCCCCTATTGTGGACAAATGAATATAAGTTTCACTGTCAGTTCTGTTATAGAGATGTATTGATATGTATTGTCTATACCTCATTTTGAGGATTCTTTATTAATTGTTGTGTTTTGTATTTCTCTAATAAATGTATACAATTTTTATGAGAGTCCATGTAAGTCCTTATCATACCATGAAAGTCCACAGTTGCCTTAGATCATCTGCCATTCAATTTTTCTCAAGAACTAGGCCTTACTTGTAGGGGCCTGTCCAAAGATGAACTGGTCACTGCTATTGAGGAGGCCAACCTTCAAGGGGCAGACAGCATGGACGCACCACACCCTGAGAATAGACTCCCTGGATCAGAAGGTTCAGACCCCAGGAGCCCCTTGATCACCTGGTAGGAGGAGGAGATGGCCATCCTCGGTCCTAAAACCACCTTGGATGACAAACAGGCAGCTATCCGAAGGGCTCATGAAAGGGAAGGTTTTAGAGGATGAGATTCCCTCCCCAGCTCACAAGCCCTTGGACCAGACCCTTTAAGAGTTACGATAAGGAAATTAAGCCAGTTTGCGAAGATGCAGTGGATGTGGAGGGATTCTTCCAAGATTTTGAACATTTATGCCAATTGCTGGAGGTGCCCTGTGTGGACTGATTGTGCCACCTGGTAGGCCTGCTGGAAGGGGGTGCAGCTGCTGCATACTGGCCAATGGACCCCCAATGCAATTGAGACTATGATATGGTCAAGCACACTGTGCTGAAATATTATGCTGTGACCCCAGAAACCTACAGGGTTCAGTTTTGAGACTTGTCCTGCTACTCAGAGCACTCCTCCAAGATGTATGCAGACCTGCCAACACTGGCTGGAGGGTGAACATGCCCTTACTGTTGAACGCGTTATCCATAATTTCCTGAAGGAGCAATTTTATGCCAAGTGTACCGCTGAGATCTGGGAGTGGGTGAAGGAGAGAAACCCAGACACCCACGGAGAAAGCTGCTGCATTAGCTGAAGCATTTGAGGATGCCCCACAGATGCTCAATAGGGTTTAGGTTTGGAGACATGCTTGGCTAGTCCATCACCTTTCCCTCAGCTTCTTTAGCAAGGCAGTGGTTGTCTTGGAGGTGTGTTTGGGGTCATTATTATGTTGGAATACTGCCCTGCGGCCCAGTATCCGAAGGGAGGGGATCATGCTCTGTTTCAGTATGTCACAATACATGTTGGCATTCATTGTTCCCTCAATGAACTTTAGCTCCCCAGTGCCGGTAGCACTCATGCAGCCCAAGACCATGACACTCCCACCACCATGCTTGACTGTAAGTAAGACACACTTGTCTAGGTCCTCCTCACCTGGTTGCCGCCACACACGCTTGACACCATCTGAACCAAATAAGTTTATCTTGGTCTCATTAGACCACATGACATGGTTCCAGTAATTTGTGTCCTTAGTTTGCTTGTCTTCAGCAAACTGTTTGCGGGCTTTCTTGTGCATCATCTTTAGAAGAGGCTTCCTTCTGGGACGACAGCCATGCAGACCAATTTGATGCAGTGTGTGGCATATGATCTGAACACTGACAGGCTGACCCCCCACCCCTCCAACCTCTGCAGCAATGCTGGCAGCACTCATACGTCTATTTCCCAAAGACAACCTCTGGATATGATGCTGAGCAAGTGCACTCAACTTCTTTGATCGACCATGGCGAGTCCTGTTCTGAGTGGAACCTGTCCTGTTAAACCGCTGTATGGTCTTCGCCACCGTGCTGCCGCTCAGATTCAGGGTCTTAGCAATCTTCTTATAGCCTATGCCATCTTTATGTAGAGCAACAATTCTTTTTTTCAGATCCTCAGAGAGTTCTTTGCCATGAGGGGCCATGTTGAACGACCAGTATGAGAGAGTGAGAGCGATAAGACCAAATTTAACACACCTGCTCCCCATTCACACATGAGACCTTGTAACACTAACGAGTCACATGACACCGGGGAGGGAAAATGGCTAATTAGGCCCAATTTGGACATTTTCACTTAGGGGTGTACTCACTTTTGTTGCCAATGTTTTAGACATTAATGGCTGTGTGTTGAGTTATTTTGAGGGGACAGCAAATGTACACTGTTATACAAGCTGTACACTCACTACTCACTACTTTACATTGTAGCAAAGCGTAATTTCTTCAGTGTTGTCACATGAAAAGATATAATTAAATATTTACAAAAATGTGGGGGGTGTACTCACTTTTGTGAGATACTGTATATGAACACTTAGATTGTTCTGCTGTGGAACTAGTACACGTACCTTGCACAAGGCCTGTTAAGGCCTCTTGCAGGTACATGTTTTGAAAAAGGGGGAGGGGTTGTAATGGAGGTCAGAAATCTTTTTTTTTCTCGTTGTTTTGTTAAAATCAACAGTGTGCAAGCAGTCAGCTTGTCTGCTTAATTAATCTATGAGTTTATGCCACGCAGGGGGTGAGAGGTGAGGTTGATTTCCACAGGAAGCTCGGACAGCGTGGTGTCCTGTACTTGGAGAAGCAAGCTTTGCCGTCACTGGGTGCTCTATGCTTGGCAGAAAGTGTTAGACTGTTTAGTGCTAGATTGAAGGGCTGATGGCTGCAGGACTCACTAGGAGACTAGAAAATACATGGAACTGCTGAGACTACCTTTGCTTTCTGCACTGCTGGGACTTGTAGTTCTGTGTTGCATTCTGGATACTGGGACTTTACTCTATTCTCTGCTCTTCCTTTAACTACTGTCTGTGTGGCCCTAAAGCTGAGGCCAGGACACACAGCCTTTTGATGACCTGCGATGGCTTTGTGAAGGACCTCTGCCCTCTGGACCTCCTTTTCCCTGCTATTCTGCCTGGACTTCTTTTGCTGAGGCCATTGTTCTCTTGTGAGTCCTTGAATTGCTGCCCTATGCAGGGCTGGTGCTAGACTAACTTGCACCCTAGGCAAGACCAGCTACTTTTTTTTTACACAGTATGGGGCATGCAGGAGGGAACATTGTAGGGGGCACAGTACATGAGGCAGGGGGGATCAATACATGGAACATGGGTACCGGAGGGCATAGTACAGGGGGGGTACAGTACTGGGGGGGACAGTACAGGAGGGCACAATACAGGGGGCACAGTACAGGAGGGCACAGTACAGGAGGTGTTACAGAGCTCTGTGACCTGGAAAGGGCATAGTATCCAGGAGTAAAGTATCAGGCTTACCGTGACCATCTGAAGATCAAAGCCATCCATGACTCCTGTGTGCAGCTCCAGGTGATCTCACTGCTCTCATGTTTCTCAGTGAAGGGGAGAGATATCCGCTCAGCCTGGCCGTTCTTTGCAGGCAGTGTGGGGAGTGGACCCCTCTCTGAGTGCACTGCACTTTGAGCTGCATGGGGCAGCGGGAAAATGCCAGGCTCCCAAGATGTTTAAACACAGGCTCCGCCCCGGAGTGTCATCAGGCGGCACTCTAAGCATGCCCCATACCAAGCTCAGCTGATGAAGAACGGCTGGCTGTTAAACTGTGCACATGCAGTTTGTATTTGCCAGCGCCCAGGGGAGCTGTCATTATTACTGACAGGCAGCTCCCCCATGTTCACAGTCTGCGGGGGATGAAAGTTCAGGAGCTCCCCATGCACCTCAGGCCCTTGCCCGTGCGTTAAGATGGCCCTGCCTCCTCGGTGTCTCCTCTCCCTCCCAGTTTCCGTGTGTCTGCATCTCTTCAGTCTCCAGGTCTTCTGTGGGTTCTGCTCACTGCTCTTCCGGCTCCTCATGCCATTCACATCGGAGCTATCCCTGGCTTGGTTCTTGGGGTACAGCTCGGGTGCTGGCAGGCGCAGAGAGGGGGTGAAGCTAACTGGCACGGCGCGCCTCCTTCCTTCTGCACCAAGACCTGTGCTATGTCCCCTTCCCCCCCGCGCTGGGACATATATCTGCTGGACCCTGCCCCCCTCCAGAGGAAGATGGTGTACTGTCGCTCTCTGGCCCTGGAGAAGGAGCTGGTGTTGGGGGAAAGCCAGCTGGAGCGATGTCCAGAGGAGAGGAGACCGACACCTTCCTCCCGCACTCCGGATTACAGAAAATGAGACACTGACAAGCTCCCGTGCCCCTTCCTTTCAGCAGAGAGTAGGGAAACCAGCGGTAGTGGCAGCGCCCTAGGCGGGAGTGAGCCCTAGGCGGCTGCCTAGTCCGCCTAGTGGTAGCACCGGCCCTGGCCCTATGTCCCTGGACTTTGCTGTACTGGATTGTGGCCTACAGCTCACTGTGCCCAGGTTGTTGCTCTGTGACTCTTGACAAAGTCCCTGTTGTAGTAAATTGCTACCCTGTGCCCCTGGACTTTGCTGTACCGGATTGTGGCCTGTTACTAACTGTGCCCGGATTGTGCCCTGTTATTCTGTACTAATGCCGCGTACACACGATCGGAAATTCGACAAGCAAAAGACTGATGAGAGCTTTTGGTCGGAAAATGCGACCGTGTGTATGCTCCATTGGACTTTTGCTGGCCGAATTCCCGCCAGCAAAAGATTGAGAGCAGGTTCTCAATTTTTCAGTCGGAAAAAGTTCCGATCGGAAATTCCGATCGTCTATACCAATTCCGACACGCAATATTCCTACGCATTTTGACGCATGCTCAGAAGCAATGAACTTCATTTACTCGGCTCATCGTAGTGTTGTACGTCACCACATTCTTGGCGGTCGAAAGTTCAGCAAACTTTTGTGTGACCGTGTGTATGCAAGCCAAGCTTGAGCGGAATTCCGTTGGAAAAACCATCCAAGATTTTTCAGATTGAAAATCCGCTCGTGTGTACGCGGCATCAGTCCCTGCTGTACTAGATTACTGCCCTGTGTCCTTGGACTTTGCTGTACTGGATTGTGGTCTGCTACTCACTGTGCCCAGACTGTGTCCTGTGATTCTGAACTATGTCTCTGCTGTACCAGATTGCTGCTCTGTGGCTCTGGACTTATCCCTTGATGTGCCCTATTGCCACCATGTTATATTTTTGCATGTCCCTCGCGGTGCTGTAATTATTGCCCTGTGGTCTTCCCTTATCTGACTCCCTGTTTTTTCAACCCCCCCCCCCCCCCAAATAAAGAACCCCTTGGTCAGGGGCCCAAAAATCCCTCTTGATCTCTGTGTGTGTTCTGTTCCACCCACACCTCTGCAACAACAAGGAATTGCATTTATCAACTATTTCTAGCCTGCAAACTCCTGAAGGGCCCCAGATTTGCCACATTTAGAAAATATTCCTTCAATTGGGGTTGTTTCCAGGACAGGAAGGCATCAAAGTGAAACAATCATTAGTGAAATGGGTACTGATGCACATGGTTCAAATTCTTACTCTAACATAAAATAATTTTTAGGCTGATAATATGCATGTGAACAAAATAAAATGCTTTATTTTAGATAAAACCGAAATTATTATTTAAATAGTTTATAAATTAAAATCTAGTCATGTATTATTCATAATCATAAATTATTTTGACATGTCTAGACCTTTCTAAGTAAAGTATAAAATTATACACAATTATATTATTCAGAGTCAGGCATAAACTCAGGCGCGGTCTAAACCTAGTCCCTGGCCGCTGATAATTGGCCCAGTATAATGACAGCTTTATGGCAGACTCGCTCACATGGGTTTGGTCTAGGATCTGAACATACGCAAGCTCATCCCTATTCACAACTATTCACTTACAAATTATTGAAACCATTCTTTTAATGCATGATTCCGTTTCTACATATATATTTAGGACCTTTCTCCCAAATTTATTTTTAATTACCCTGCTATCTTTTAGATGATGATCTAGCCCGTGGCTTATTGGTAGATAATACATAGCATAAGTACAGTATGGCAATCTTGATCAAACTGCCTTTAATGGTTAAAGGTTGCATATAGGCCAAATATTTAAAAGAACGATCAAACTGCATTTGTCCAATATAATACAAAACTCCCGATGTGTAGATGTTAAGAATGGTCAATGCAAACTTTCCGGTACTAAGGCTTTGAAGAGACGCTGCTTAAAATGGATGTAAACCTTAAAAACACGGTTTTCACTTTTTTTCTATACATTTTTGCATTTCAGTGATGCAACAAGATAGTGATGCAAAAAGATTGTGAGATTTTAGTGATTGGGTTTACATCTACATTACCGTCTCTTATATCAGTGGTTCTTAACCTCAGTCCCCAAGTAGGGTGATGTAGGACAGTGGTTCTCAGCCTTAGTCCTCAAGTACCCCCAACGGGCCATGTTTTGGGAACTTCCCTTAGATAAAATATGTAGCTCTTATCAATACTATGTCATTGATATTGATTTAATGCAGTTGTGCAGAGTAAAGGAAAACCTGAAAACATGGCCCATTGGGGGTACTTGAAGACTTATGCCGCGTACACACAAAGGGACCTTATATAGGGACAAGGGGACAGGGTCACATGCTCATGTCACATGGTGACCCCGCCCCCTTGTGATGTCACAGTCCCGGAGGATGTGACCCTGTCCCCTTGGCCCTATATAAGTCCCAGCACAGCGCGGCTCTGCCATTCCGGCCAGAGAGAGCGACGGGTCAACATCGGAAGAAGAAGAAGAAGAAGAAGAAGAAGAAGGCGCCGGCGGCGCGGAAAACGACGACCGCGGCAAGAACAGAAGAGACCCCGGAAGACCCCCGAAGGCGGATCGAGACCCCCAGACGACGGCGGCGACGACGAAGAAGGTAGCCGGACTTCTCCGCTCGGTAAAAGAGCTAGGTAAATGGCGGAGGAGTCCGGCGAGAAGACCCCCAAGACGGAAGAAGACCCCCGGAGCTGTGCAATAAAATATTTTTTCAAAAGTGTGTGTTTTTTTACTTTACATTTTACACCTTAGGTGAATGGGTAGGGGTACATCGTACCCCATACTCATTCACATAGGGTGGGGGGCCGGGATCTGAGGGCCCCCTTATAAAAGGGGGCTCCCAGATTCCGATAAGCCCCCGCCCGCAGACCCCGACAACCAACGGCCAGGGTTGTCGGGAAGAGGCCCTTGTCCTCATCAACATGGGGACAAGGTGCTTTTGGGGTGGGGGGGCCGCACGACCCCCCTTTCCCCAGGGCACCCCCCATGTTGAGGGCACGCGGCCTGGTACGGCTCAGGAGGGGGCGCTCGCTCGTCCCCACCCCTTTCCTGGCCTGCCGGGCTGCGTGCTCGGATAAGGGTCTGAGATGGATTTGGGGGGACCCCCATGCCGTTTTTCGGCGTGGGGAGTCCCTTTAAATCCATGCCAGGTGACGGGGCTAGCGCGGCAGCATTCACTGCCTACGCTAGCTACGTATACCTGAAGTCACGTGCTAAATGAACAGACTTGCCGATGAGCGGCAAGTCCGTTCATTTCAAAAGTCCGGCGGACTAGCCTACTAACGGCGGGATTGTCCGCCGGACTGCCAAGTCCAGCGGATAATTTTAAAACAAAACTTAAAACTTTAGTCCGCCGACGCCCACACACGAGGGGATTGTCCGCTGGACTTGAGTCCAGGGGATAATACCGCAGGATAGTCCCTTCGTGTGTACGCGGCATAAGACTGAGAACCACTGTCCTACATTACCCAACTCTGCTGTGCATGCACATCTGTTCACGTCTGTGATGAAAAGGTGTCAAGTTGGTTCCTTATAGGGTAACCGCTAAGTTTATGGGAAAATAAAAAAAATGCCAGCCTTATGATCTCTCTGCTAATAATAGCAACAATTCAAATTTTTACTGGTTAGGCTGTGTGACATGGGGGGCCATTAGCTCTAGTGGTAGATGCATTTTCTAGTGATTCACTGTAGTCAGGAACTTTTTAGCAGTACCTCTGCTCTTTATGCTGGTCACACAGACCACAGGATTCTTCAGTGTGGACGGCTTTTCTCTAGCACCCACAGCTGCGCCCTGGCCTTAGTCCTCAGGCCGTTTAATGCTTTTGCCATGGCCATATCAGGCCCTTCCTTCTTAGGAGGTCTAGCGGATGAGGCAGTATTCACGCCATTTATTAATTTCTGCTCAGCCACACCTTGGACTGCACTAGCAGTTGTGTCCATTACCGCAAAAGGCGGAGAGACCTCTGATGTCTCCATCAGCTCTCCAGAGCGCCTTCCGTACCTGGAAGCACCCTCACAGGGAACCAGGAGATCACTTGCCATACTGTTAAAAAGCACTGAACAAACCAGTTCCACTAGTGATGTTACCTGACACAGCTTGTACTACCTAGCTCCACCCATTGGTACCACGCAGCACCACCACATCCGACTGTAATGGAGGCCCTCAGGTATACAAGGAATGTGCTTTCACCAGTTCAAACAGTTCCACTAGCATAGCTGTCAGTTTTACACACCCCACATCAATATGACATTTTTAGGGACCTTCCCCTGATCAGAGACATGGAGGGGCTCATTCACTGCAGCTTGAGAGGCAGAGACATTTAAAGGGGCCTCCACTTCACTGGAAGTATCCATCACAGCCTGATGCTCCTCCGGAGCGCTATCATACGCTTGTCTCCAACTCATCCCCTCTAACTCAACAATGAGCCTCTGCAAGTCAACATTTGTTACATTGTCACCTTGACATTCAGTGGCTGGGCTGTGGACAACACATCTGCTATGCATGCGCCCTTATCTGGTCCTTCCGACTAGAGGGAAACCAACTTTGCAGGACTAACCCACCCTCATCCACCAGCAGCTCTGAGATTCCCCTGTTGCCTAAGATAGCCTTGTCTGGCATGGCTAGCAATTGTTTGGCCCAACTGTCCCAATCTATTGTGCTTCAATTATGAGTGCTCCGCAGCACCTCATCATCTGTTCTAGGAGGCACCTCGGATTCTGCAGCACAAACAGTACCTTTGTCAGTTCTATATAAATCACATTTTGACAACATGCTTTTACTTTTAGATAATGCATCATCAATCCAGGCAGGCTGCAATACACAATTTTGGCCAGCTTGCCCTGGAGCACTAACACACTCAGCTGTGTACTTTCACCTTTGGCCGGCTGACTTAAACCCTTACCAACTGGGTTACACATAGGGTGAGTGGACTGCTCACACAAACTCCCACAGCATGGTGTAAATCCAGTCTGTTCCACCAGAGCAAATTCCGTGTTGTCCTGGGAAATCTCTGGCTCCAACGCATGGAGAGCCCCTGAGACTTCCATGGACAACCTTGTGGCTCTACTTCTGGTTGCCAAGGGAGACATCCACCCTTCCTCATTAGTGAACACATCACCATAAGTACATGTATCATCAGCAATACCTTTATCATCATCGGCATTCATAGACATAGCAGTGTTATAAGCTTTAGCAGGCTGTTTTTGGTCAGAACGCACTGCACCTTGTGTGCCGCTCAGCACACCACTCTTCCTCTCCAAAGGGATTCTTTTGCCCACTAGGGCGGCTCCACAGTTGTCCTGGGAAACCACGTGGCTCACCACTGCGGGCTTCTGGGATGTTTCCCTGGGCATCTCTGCAGCACCTGTCACTTGGGAACCTGGCACACAAATTGTATTGGTCACTCCTAGGTTACCATTTCCAGCACTCTGCTGGATCACACCAGGCACAGAGTCCTAAAGTCTTATTGAGTCCTTAACCTTGCTGCAGATTAAGCTCCAACCTGTGTCACCCCACTACTCGGAGTAGGCGACACAAGGCGACACTGCAGCCTTTCCAGACTCTCCAGCGGTGTTCCGGAACCTTGGGCAAGTAAAGAACCCATGCCCCACTTGACCACACTTAAAACACGGCACTGGACACTGAACTTTAACCCCTTGGCGTCACCTCAATGACTGGCCCTCACTCGTTGCCATGGGATACCACTCCTGGGGACACAGCTGGTCACGATCATCAGCAGGCAGACTCCAGATTACTTGATCCCTCCCTCTGGGATGCCACTGGTAAAATTTTATGGCAGGTGAGTTCCAGAATTCACAAACCTACAGTCTAGCTTGGTTACTCCGCAAACATTCTTGTGACAAGGGGCACTGGGCAACAGCATGTCCCTATTTGCTACAACGCATGCAGCGCAGAGGCCTCCTTGTGTCATGCTGTGGCACCTTTGGGTTCAGGCTGCCACGGACAATGTCCTCGTTCACTTCCTTTTTAACTGGGGGCGAAATTACTAATTTAGACCAGTCCACTGCTAATTCACACACCGCTGAATTTTCTGGCCTGGCTGGGACATGTGGTGAAATACCCTCCAACCACAATAGCCTTTCTCTTGCTTCAGCAAGGATTAGATAGAGCAAGGATAGAACCCAGCATGACAAATTATCAGTCCCTGATATTCACGGACAGTTGTAAAAGTCACCGATTTTTACAAATTGTCAATAAATTTACTGACGGTTGGCAACACTGCTCCCTGTACACAACCCCAGACCGCTTTGGACACATATGTGCAGCGACTATGCATAAAGTCCAGTTTTCTTGCAGCAGTATAAATGTGTTATGTTGTCAGAAAGAGATTAACTATCAAAAATATTGTGCTGCAGTAAAGCTTTTATCAAACCTCAAAATGGATGCATTTATAATCTTCTAAAGCCAGAATAAAGGAAATTTAGAGATGAAAAATCATAGGCGGGTTTAACCAATCATTTTTGAATATTATTTTCACTATGGTAACTAGGACATGGAAGTGGTATGTCCTTTGTCTACAAACTCTGTTCTATAATGTGTCCCGCTATCTCATCTCAGAATGTCTCAGAATGTTGGAAGTAATGCTACAAGCCATATTGTTCAGACAACAGTAGCTCTCCACTAGTGAAAGGCTACACATTTTATGTACTCGATCCACTTTACTCCAGGTTATCTCACCTATGCCAAATGCTACTTACAGCTTCCTGAATTCAGTTCTGGTTCACGCACACTGATTCCATATTTGCTAAGGGACCTAAAGCGAAGAAGGGTTGCCAAGTATTTCAAGACCCAGGATATCCACCCAAGACGGGACAATTTTCTAAGATTCAAGACAGCATTAACATGTGGGAAACTATGATACATCCAATTATACTGAGTACCATGACTGCCATGAATGCAAGGCAGAATGTACCTGTAATAGAAACATTGCGAAGAAGTCAGTTTAAAAGAAGCATAAAGTACATTAGACTTAAAGAGGAGCTACAGACTTCCAGAAGAATTTTGAATAAACATGTTTCTGCTGCTTAATTATCACTCTTCCTACTTTAAGCATTGTAATTAATACTAATGGTATGTCAAATATTTAAAATCCCTACCCGAACTGGTACTCTCGAACGACTGGTGGTGGCCATGTTTCGGTATTTTGTGCAGCTGGCTACCCAGCATGCACATCCCGATCTCGCATATGCTTGTTAACAACACTGTGTGGGGCAGGGGAGGATGCCTGCTGACTCCTAGGATTAATAACCCTGGAGTCAATGGGAAACCATAGAAAACGTATGTCGCCACATAGACGGAAATTTTAACCAAAAATAAATAAATATATATTTCTAAATATGTCAGACAGAGGCAATAGCTATTAATCGGGACATGGTTGTTAGGTAGGGCGAAGCTAGGCTTTAAAGTGAAACTGTAGGAAAATATGGAAACTGACTTTGCTGACTTATTTATGAAAGGTGTGACCTCTGGACCTGTCATGCTAATCCTAGTTTCACCAACCAGTGGTGAACTGGAACAAACATTTAGCTTTTTAAGCTTCACCAGCTGCATACCTCAGGTCTCCGACCCACTAGGTATTAATTGTGAGATCTGCATGGCAGTCACAGAGCCTCTGTCAATAAAAATAAGCTGCTGTAGGTAAAACATGCAGACACCTTGAAGACTGAAACAGCTTTCAAATCTCTGCAGTTATTGCCAAATCCCATCGGCATTGACAGGCAAAGCTTCAGCGCCTTCTTATAGTGCTGAAATTAGCTTGCTTCTTCCTGACTTTTGAACGTTCCTATAGGCCAGTGAGGCAGTCCATCATAGTGATAGGCCAAAGGGATATGTGGGAGCAGGAGGAGGTAGCAGCAAACATTACCTGGAAGTTAATAAGTTAATAAAACTTGTAACATTTTTTCGACTAGATAGTTCTTTTTCACATCTTTTCATACTTGCACGGCAGTGTTGATTTAGTTGACTAAAATATTTTTGTTGACTAAATTTACACTATTTTGATCACCTAAAATACGACTAAAACTAATATGTAATTTTCCTGACTGACTCTATGGCAGCCTATGTGTGGGTTAACCCCGCCTCCTCTCCAAAGCTATAGGACCACATTCCCATAAGTTTGAGCTCACAGCCAGAGACTGCGTTCCTTTTTTGTCCTCCTCATTGGACCTACAGCATATGCACTTACGTTTTTCACATGACGTCCAAGTCGGGATGGATAAGCCCTGAGCGAGCCGGAGTCGGGCATACTATTTAAGCTCTGCGGAAAGCCCGGGGCCCAGCCACGGGCGGGGGAGTTGCTTCAGGCATGTATGTCCCAGTGGTGGGGGACAGCCTGCGAATGCCCAGGAAGAGACATCCAGGGTGGTGCAGTCGGTTGGCAGGGTCTGGAGCCCTCAGGAAATCCCTCCATGGCAGCAGTGTATGTCTTTCCCCTGTTGTTTCTCTCCCTGGCTCTAGTTACGGCCTCTCATGGTGCCTGGAGTGATTCTGTGTTCCAGGATGCTGTCTCTCTTCCGTGTCACGGTCACGGCGAGCTTCCACGCATGCGCAAAACCACAGGTGAACCCGAGGCTTGGTTTGCACATGCGCAGCTCGGCGGAGGACCCAACGGCCACACAGGTGCCTTAAGTCCAATCCCTATGGCACAGGCACGAGCGGGGCGTGGAGGTGACGTCACCAAAGCAGGGGTTTTAAAGAGGCTGTCAGCCCCTGGCTCTGTGAGATTTCCTGTGGGCAGTGTGCGTCAGCTTCCCCAAGCCCTGGGCATCTGGTAAGAACAAGCCCAGGACTGTGGTTCACGGGAGTGGCTGCTCTTAAAGAGGAAGTATCATCCTTATGTTCTTCGTTTGGTTACCAGGTACCCTTTTTTGCAGACTGTGGGATCCTTGCATGGTCTTCTACAGCGTGCCACAGGTCACCGCTTCCTTGCGGCCAGCCCCTATGCACAAGGTATGTGCGGGGAAGGGGGAAGGGCCAGGAAACGATCGTGGTTGGACATGGGTCCTCTGTTTCCCTACTCCTTTCTTTCATTTCAGCCCTTCCAGGTCAGATCGCCAGTTCTTGGCATGGGATAACAGAGACCTTGCCAGGCCACAACGTCAGCTTTCTTCGTCCAGGTCCAGACGCGACTCTCCATCTAGGACCAATCAACAGAGGAGATGTTCCCATTCCTCCTCCAGACACCGCACCCACCGTCATGACAGCCGCTCTGACCACGGAGCATGTGGTGCAGCAATGAAGTCGGTAATATATTATATGTAGCCTGAGTCATAGTGGCTAGGTTGCTTAAAGTTTATATATTTAGTCTTTTATATGGGGCAACAATGAGGCAACAACCTAGACCATTTTTACTTTGTATCGTAACAGGCATTGCGACATCATAGTATTTCAACACTGGGGCCGAGGTGACCAAGCGTTTTATATCCGTTACTGCCTTGTCATGCTTGGGAAGCCAGTGCCAAACTGCATCTTTGTCCAGAAGTCACCTTAATGGCTCACACACCTCAGATAAGTGTGGCAGGAATTTCGCTAGGTATGTAACAAAGCCAATAAATCTCTGTACCGCTTTGGCATCAGCAGGCTGTGGCATGTCCACAATGGCTTTAATCTTATCCGGGTCAGCTTTTAAGCTTTGTGAAGACAGGATATGTCCATGGAAACTGACTTCTTCCACCTTGAACTGCAATTTCTTTACAGTAAGCCTCAGCATCACCGGCCTACAACGATCCAGTAGCGCTATTAACTTTTTATCATGGTCATGCTCAGCCTCCTCATCTGTATTATCGCAGCCAACTATAAGAATGTCATCAGCTATTGGCTCAATTCCATGAAGACCACCTAATAGTTCATGCTGCTTTCGCTGGTATACCTCAGGTGCTACAGAGACTACAAATGGTAGTTTGAGCCATCTCTTTCTGCCCCAAGGAGTCCAGAACGTGGTCATGTAGCTACTCTTTTCATCCAGTTTGCACTGTAAAAAGGCATCTCTAGCATCAACAAGTGTGAAGACACGTGCTTTAGGTAGTTTGTGCAAAATATCATTGAGTGTTGGCATTAAGTAGTGTGACCGTTTCAGGGCCATATTCAGAAACTTGGGATCAATGCATATTCTGATCTTCTCAGGCTTTCTGGTAACAACCATGTTACTGATCCATCTGTAGGCTCTGTTACTGAAGTTAGATGTCCTTAACCTTATATTTATCTAGTTGAGCTTTAACCTGTGGCTTAATGGTGATAGGCACATTGCGTGGGGCACATTGTACAGGTTGAATGGTAGGATCAAGTTAAAAACTAACCTCTCCTGGAACAGAGACTATCAGGCCCTCAAACACATCACTGCAGGCGTGAAGAATTTGCAATTTTGTCAGTGGCTTAGTCAGAGATTTTGCAGGCTGATTACCAACATTATGTAGCTCAGCAGGAATGGTGAACAGCATCAGTCCAAGGCGCTCACATGTTGAACCTGATAATAGCGGTTTCTGATCGGCATCAACAATCTCAAAGTTCAGTTTGTGTATACAATCACGTATGCTGCATTCTGTTTGGAATAGCCCCACTAATGATTCCATTAGTTCCCCTGAATACAACTTTAGTTTGGTGCTACTAGGCTGAAGGAGTGCTCTGGGTGTCAGTTTAATTTTGTCCTTTATACTCATGACATCACACGTTGCACCCGAGTCCAGCTGGCAGGGTTGGATTCAGTGGCGGAATTATAGGGGTCGCCAAGATCGCCATGGCGACCGGGCCCCTTGCTGCAGGGGGCCTTTGAGGCCCCCAAGTACTCGTTGATAGGAGGGGAGGCTGTGAGGAGCTCCCCGATCGTCAGCCGAATTGTAATCTGTGCAGGGAGCTCCTCACATACCTCGTGTGCTGTGCTGTGCTCTTTGTCTCCCCCTACAGTGCAGTACCCGGCAGGAGGAAGGTAAATGTCTGCCGTTTTTTAAAAAAAGACTATCTACTGTATGTGTGTGTGTGTGTGTGTGTGTGTGTGTGTGGGGGGGGGGGGGTGTGCATCATGTTGGAAGCAGAGGATGTGGGTGAGTGATTAGTGTCCAGCTACACAATGCTATAACTGATATCAGTGCTGTGCAGGGCGGTCAGTGTGTCTGCTCTCTTTATGTTTCTTCTGCTGGTGACCACCCTGGAAAACTCTCCCTTCCACCAGCAGTCAGCAGCTGCAGGAAGAAAATACAGACAATCAGTTCTAGTAAATGCCCCCCCCCCCCCCCTGTTCCCACCATCCCTGTGCTGAGTTCTCGGGTCTGTACCCCGCTGTGCCCATTATGAGGGGTTCCCACCATCCCTGTGCCGAGTTCCTGGGTCTGTACACCCGCTGTGCCCATTATGAGGGGTTCCCACCATCCCTGTGCCGAGTTCCTGGGTCTGTACACCCGCTGTGCCCATTATGAGGGGTTCCCACCATCCCTGTGCTGAGTTCCCGGGTCTGTACACTCGCTGTGCCCATTATGAGGGGTTCCCACCATCCCTGTGCTGAGTTCCCGGGTCTGTACCCCCGCTGTGCCCAGTATGAGGGGTTCCCATCATCCATGTGCTGAGTTCCTGGGTCTGTACACCCGCTGTGCCCATTATGAGGGGTTCCCACCATCCCTGTGCTGAGTTCCCGGGTCTGTACACCCGCTGTGCCCATTATGAGGGGTTCCCACCATCCCTGTGCTGAGTTCCCGGGTCTGTACACCCGCTGTGCCCATTATGAAGGGTTCCCACCATCCCTGTGCTGAGTTACCGGGTCTGTACACCCGCTGTGCCCATTATGAGGGGTTCCCACCATCCCTGTGCTGAGTTCCCGGGTCTGTACACCCGCTGTGCCCAGTATGAGGGGTTCCCACCATCCCTGTGCTGAGTTCCCGGGTCTGTACACCCGCTGTGCCCATTATGAGGGGTTCCCACCATCCCTGTGCTGAGTTCCCGGGTCTGTACACCCGCTGTGCCCATTATAAGGGGTTCCCACCATCCCTGTGCTGAGTTCCCGGGTCTGTACACCTGCTGTGCCCATTATGAGGGGTTCCCACCATCCCTGTGCTGAGTTCCCGGGTCTGTACCCCGCTGTGCCCAGTATGAGGGGTTCCCACCATCCCTGTGCTGAGTTCCCGGGTCTGTACCCCCGCTGTGCCCAGTATGAGGGGTTCCCACCATCCCTGTGCTGAGTTCCTGGGTCTGTACACCCGCTGTGCCCATTATGAGGGGTTCCTACCATCCCTGTGCTGAGTTCCCAGGTCTGTACACCCGCTGTGCCCATTATGAGGGGTTCTCACCATCCCTGTGCTGATTTCCCGGGTCTGTACACCCGCTGTGCCCATTATGAGGGGTTCCCATTGATAGGTTGCACTGATGGGGGTGACACTCAGTGCCCATGGGCACTGATAGGTGCCTTGATTATCTGTGTACATATCCCTATGTACATGGCCGGCCTAAAGCACACATCAGTCAGGGGCGCCGTACCAATGCCCCCCCACCACCTTGAGGCTCAATGACTGACTCTGCCCCCCCAAAATGGTAGCAATCTATAAAAAGGTGGGGTATACATGGGCAGGGCAAAGGGGGTGGAGTCAAAGAGGGCGGCAAAATGAGGTTTCGCCTAGGGTGTCAAAAATCCTTGCACCAGCCCTGTGTGCATGTGTGTGCATGCATGTGTGTGGGGGTGTGCATGCATGTGTGTGTGTGAGGGTGTGCATGCATGTGTGGGGGGTGTGTGTGCATGCATGTGTGTGTGTGGGTGTGCATTCATGTGTGTGTGTGTGTGTGGGGGGGGGGGTGTGCATGCATATGTGTGGGGGTGTGCATGCATGTGTGTGGGTGTGCGAGGCGGGCGGTGGGGATTCACAGCGGCGGCATTTGATGGCACAGTGGCGGCATTTGATGGCACAGCGGCGGCATTTGATGGGCACAGTGGTGGCGTTTGATGGTACAGTGGCTGCATTTGATGGGCGCAGTGGTGACATTTGATGGCACAGTGGCGACATTTGATGGCACAGTGGTGGCGTTTGATGGTACAGTGGCTGCAATTGATGTTTTTATTTCTGAATTTTTCAGTTTGCTTGCGCCCCCCTAAAAATTTGGGGCACCAGCTGTCACTGGTTTATGTGTGTGTGTGTGTGTATATATATATATATATGTGTGTGTTTTTATATAAAAATGAAGAAATCGGTTCCTTTATATGCAGCCACCCACTTGTGACCGGGCCCTGGTGTTCCAACATCGGGCTCGGAGTAAAGAGCTTTGTCCGGAGGTCGGGGGGGGGGGGGGGGGCCCTCCATGGTTTCTTGCATCAGGGCCCTGAGGGTTCTAGTTACGCCACTGGTTGGATTATATTGTGTAATCTGAGGTTTACAAACCATTTTTTTGCCCTTTGTGTTTACAGCACCAATGCATTCTGAGGAGTAAACCATATCAGTGCTAAGCAGGTGTGCATCCTCCGGATCTGACATTTGCTCACTTGTGTGCAGCTTCCTTGCTTCCATTTTACTGGAGAGACACACTCTTGCAAAGTGATTTGGTTTACCACATGCAGTACAGATTTTCCCATATGCAGGACACTTTTCTTTCTCTCGTACATGCACATTGCCGCAATACTTGCATGATGCAGGCTTCCTCCCAGGTGAGTTGTGTAGGTGACCCTTGTGCTGAAACTTATGCTGGTGGTTTTTGAAGCTTTGCTGTTGTTTAGAGGCTGCATTGATATTGTCAATCAGTTTATCCTGCTCCATAGCTTGCATATGTTTGTCAGTAAGTTCTGCAGTGCAGGGCCATCTTAAGAGCATTATAGGCCCCCGGGCAATACAGTGCACTGGGGCCCTGTCTACACAATCACGCACGAGAATAAAAATGCAAATGATCAATAAGGCTATATTTATTGGTACAACAAAATCAGTGTTTAAACATTAACACAATGTTTGGACAATATAACACGAGTTTGATGGGCACAGTGGCAGCGTTTGGGCACAGTGGCAGCGTTTGATGGGCATAGTGGCTGCATTTAATGGGCACAGTGGCTGCATTTAATGGGCACAGTGGCAGCTTTGATGGGCACAGTGGCAGCTTTGATGGACACAGTGGCAGCTTTTGAGGGGCACAGGCTGTGGCTGTGTTTGATGCACAACTTGAACTTACTTAAGTAGACATTGTTAGACTTACTTGAGGCCGCCGGCCTGGTGCAGTACAGTGTGTCACTCACAGCAGCAAGGCAGTGCCAGCTGCTCCCTCTCCATGCTGTCTGAAGAACATAGCAGAGGTGGGCGGAGCCTGTTCACTATCCACTGGGGCAGCTGCGGTGCGCTATGAATGCTGGGGCGGCCGCGGCCTCTGATTGACGTCACTGGTTGCTAGCTAGATGCCGGCCAGCAAAGTGAGCAACCAGTGCAGTCAGTCAATTTAAGCAGCAGATTGCAGCGCTGAGGATCAGCCCTGGATGGGGCCCTCCAGACAAGTGGGGCCCCCGGGCAACTGCCCAGCATGCCCAGTGGAAAAAACGGCCCTGCTGCAGTGCGACATATCTCAATTGCTGTTAGTAGATCTAAATCATGTTTCCTCAACAAGTGGCAGCGTGTGCTTTCACTGGTGATACCCAAAACTATTTTATCACGAATAAGTCTCTCAGAGAGCCAAACTCACAGCTTGCAGCTTTTTCTCTTAGCCGTGTGACAAACCTGTCTATTCATTCACAGTCTTCTTGCTTACAGCAGCAAAAAATGTATATCTTTCATATATGATATTTTTAGAGGGTCTGAAGAAAGCTTCTAAAGCATCCAGAATGGTTTTGGTGTCACTCTTTTGCTCCTCTGTGAGGTATGCTTGTAAACATGGACGCATTCACTGCCCATCACCCTTCTCAGTGTGGCTGCTTGCAGTGCTGCAGGCTTCTCATTTAACCCTGTGGCTAGGGAGTAGTCCTCAAACTCAGCCCTGAAATTGTCCCAGTTACTGCTGACATCTCCACTCACCCTCATTGCCTCAGGCAGTGGAATTAGGGTGCCCACGTGTCCCGGATTGCCCGGATTGTCCCTGATTATAGATGTGTGTCCCGTTTCCCGGGCAACTTCATTCCGGGACAATACAGTGTCCCGGAATGAAGAAAAAACACAGTGACTACCACATCAGTCCGCTCCGCGGACTCCGCCCGTCCGCCACCACCACCCTTAGTTTGAAGACTCACAGTCACAGTCACACATGAGGACACATCACTGGTTGCTAGGCTAGGGGCCGCCCCGCGTCTAGTAACCAGTGACGTCAGCTGAGATCTCAGGGGCGGGCTGACAAGTGAGCACTGGCAGTCAGTGTGGGCAGTGCACCCGCCCGCACCCTACGGCAGCAGAGACCAGCGTGCGCGCCCATGAGAGAGCAGCCACCAGCCAGTGGCCAGCCAGCAGAGTGACGTCAGTGACTGAGTGACCAGACAGAGCCTACTTCTCTCCTGAGCAGCCAGCCAGCCTGAGCCTCGTCCAAGTCCTCCTCCAGGCTCCTCCTGCCCACGAGGTCTGCACCTTTGCCGCCTGCAGTCAGTGCCAGACATTGACAAACTTCCAGGACCAGGACAAGTAGGTTAGTGTACTGTTCTGCTGCTGTCCCCCCCTCCTTTCTGCTGCTGTCCCCCTCTGTTCTGCTGCTGTCCCCATCTGTTCTGCTGCTGTCCCCCTCTGTTCTGCTGTTGTCCCCATCCGTTCTGCTGCTGTCCCCCTCTGTTCTGCTGTTGTCCCCCTCTGTTCTGCTGCTGTCCCCCTCTGTTCTGCTGCTGTCCCCATCTGTTCTGCTGCTGTCCCCCTCTGTTCTGCTGTTGTCCCCATCCGTTCTGCTGCTGTCCCCCTGACCCCCTCTGTTCTGTTGCTGTCCCCCTCTGTTCTGCTGTTGTCCCCATCCATTCTGCTGCTGTCCCCCTGACCCCCTCTGTTCTGCTGCTGTCCCCCTCTGTTCTGCTGTTGTCCCCATCCGTTCTGCTGCTGTCCCCCTCTGTTCTGCTGTTGTCCCCATCCGTTCTGCTGCTGCCCCCCTGACCCCCTCTGTTCTGCTGCTGTCCCCCTCTGTTCTGCTGTTGTCCCCCTCCGTTCTGCTGCTGTCCCCCTCCGTTCTGCTGCTGCTGTCCCCCTCCGTTCTGCTGCTGTCCCCCTCTGTTCTGCTGTTGTCCCCCTCTGTTCTGCTGTCCCCCTCTGTTCTTCCTCCATGTCCCCCTCTGTTCTGCTGTCACCCTCTGTTCTTTCACCTCCGCACTTGGCTCCAGTGACTGGCATGCAGCGTGTGTGGGGTGTTTTTGTTCCCACACGCTGCGATTACAGTTTGTATGGCATCTCTCCCTTCCTCCCCCTCCTGACCACCTCACACTAACACACGGACTGAAGTCCCCTCCCCCTTTTCCTCGGCTCGGGTGTCACAGACAAGAGAAGGAGGTGGAGGAGAATGGACATAGCACTCAACAGGACGGGATGTGCTGATCTGAGGTTTGTACAGAATATTAATGCTTGGCACTTGCAGGAGAAGGAGACAGAGACAGGGGGCAAGTTGTCAGAAAAGAATACTTGCAGTGATTTTGGGGGATAAGAGCATGTTGTATGTTCTAGGGGGCACTTTAGGAGGGGAGAGAAATTGTGCTGGGGGGCTCAGAATTTTTTATTCAACCCCCCCTTCCAGCACAATTTCTCTCCCCTCCCAAAGTGTGCCCATTAGCAAATACAACATGCTCTTATCCCCCAAAATCACTGCAAGTATTCTTCTTTGACAACTTGCCCCCTTCCCTAAAGACAAACTGGCTGCTATTGAGGGGACAATTGTACTGTCTGGAATCCTGAGAACTTTGCTAGGGCAATTCTGGAGGAGGATGTAAGGGGTCACTTTGGAGGAGGATGTAAGGCACACTCCAGAGGATGTAAGGGGGCACCCCGAAGGATGTAAGGGGGCTCTGACTAAGAGTGCCCCCTTACATCCCCCTTCCAACCTACAGGGTTCCCCTTAGTGCCTCCAGAGTGCCCCCTTACATCCTTCGGAGTGCCCCACCACCAAGGTGTTATAGCAGTGCCTGACAGACTATCAGGAGGTGGTATTGCACTCCTCTTCCTCCTCTCTCCACTAACTACCCAATGCCATACACTCAGCACTCCTCTCCTGTACATATAACCCCCCTGCCATACACTCTGCACTCCTCTCCTGTACATACTACCCCCCTGCCATACACTCCACACTCCTCTCCTGTACATACTACTCACCACCATACACTCTGCACTCCTCTCCTGTACATACTACTCACCACCATACACTCCGCACTCCTCTCCTGTACATACTACTCACCACCATACACTCCGCACTCCTCTCCTGTACATACTACTCACCACCATACACTCCGCACTCCTCTCCTGTACATACTACTCACCACCATACACTCTGCACTCCTCTCCTGTACATACTACTCACCACCATACACTCTGCACTCTTCTCCTGTACATACTACTCACCACCATACACTCCGCACTCCTCTCCTGTACATACTACTCACCACCATACACATTCCCTATTTAACATTACTACATTCTGTATATTTATATGTATAGGAAAACAAACCAACCGCCCCTATTTGAATACCTATCCACTGCGCTCAGGAAAAAGCTGCTAATCACCTAACTGTAGCTGCCACTTTAAAGGTAAATATGAATGTAAACAAATCTACACCAAGTCTCCATTAAATTGAAGACCAAGAGTAGACAGCGGCGCTAAACATATATCAAATATATGTGTGTCCCTATAGAAATGAAAAAAAATATATATATAAACAAAATAAAAAATAATAATAATAAATAATAAAAAATATTAAAAATATCTATAACAAATAATGATAAAGAATAATTAAATATAATAAAAAATATAACTAAATTGTATAGAAGTATAAATATATCACCAATAGTGTTGGAACTCTTGGGAGATGAAATAACATACAAGAAACTGTCAACAGATCCTACTGAAGCATATTCAACACAACTAATGGCTCTGGTGGAATGGGGTTATAGAATTAAAGCTCTTAATTTGAAAGAAAAAAGATACCTGGTCCCTAGCGCGTGTAGAATTCCGATCATCTACACGCTGCCGAAGGTTCACAAAAATACTAAAGTACCACCACCACGACCAATAGTCAATGGAATTGGTTCTGTGACGTCTAGGCTGGGGGAATACTTGGATAAATTTCTCCAGCCAAGTGTCAGAGCCACTAAAGCATACTTGAAGGACACATCAGAATTGTTAATGTTATTACAAGAGGTAAAGCTGAATAAGTCCACTACAACCTTCCTAGTTACGGCAGATGTCGCCTCCTTATATACTGTGATACAGCACGAGGATGCGGCACTGGCCTTAAATTGGGCTCTGAGTAAGCGTGAAGATATTCCCCATATTCAGAAACAATTTTTGGGACACATACTTGATTTTTGTATGTCACATAATTATTTTTGGTTCGGAGGACAATTCTTCTCCCAACAGGTTGGCGTGGCAATGGGAGCGAAATATGCTCCAGCCTCGCCAACCTGTTTATGGCAGAATGGGAAGATAGACAAATTTTTAGTAATCAGTTGCCACAATTAATATTTTACCGTAGATTTATAGATGACCTCCTATTCATTTGGGAGGGCTCCAGGGAATCAGTAGTAGGATTTCTGGAGTCACTGAACCGCAATGAAAGAAATATAAGACTGGATTATCAAATAAGCGAGGAGTCGGTAAATTTCCTGGATGTTACAATAAATAAGAACTCTAATATTCTCAGCACAAAAGTGTATTTTAAAGCGACAGATCGTAACAGTTACTTATCCATCAGGAGTGGTCATCACCCTGCATGGATAAGGAATATACCTAAAGGGCAGATTTTACGTGTTCGGCGTAACTGTACAGAGCTGGATGATTTCTTTACACAAGCTGATGTGTTAAAACAAAAGTTCGTCCAGAAAGGTTATGATGGACATACTATTGATGGAATAATCAAAGGTATTGCAGAAACACCGAGAACAGAGTGTCTTAAGAAAAAAGAAATAAAGTCAGCTCCCAATCAACATCAAGTTGGCTTTATATCTAGCTTTCACTGTCAATACAAGGAGATTGAGAGCATATACAAAAAACACTGGCACATCCTCTGTAGGGATAGGCACCTGAAGGAAATTCTGCCCCAACAACCAAAGTTCATATACAGAAAGGCACCAAGCTTTGGTGATCAGGTTGTCAAAAAGATTTTGGATCCCCCAGGGGAAGCAAGTCTAAAAATAGACTTAAAGGGCTTTTTCTGTTGTAGAAAGTGTGTGTGCTGCCGTACAGTTAAAATACAGAACAGGGGAGTAACGGAGGTAACGAATAATTACAATGAAACGTTCTCCATTAAAGAGTTTATAACTTGCAATACGCCCTTCGTTGTATACTTAATGTGGTGCCCTTGTGGCTTGTTCTATATTGGGAGAACCAAAAGACTATTAAGAATTCGGATAGCAGAACATCTGGCCAATATACGCAAAGGTTTTAGGTACCACAGTGTATCCCTTCATTTTAAAGAGAAACATCAACAGGACCCTAGTCTCTTACAATTTGTGGGAATTGATGTGGTACACCCGGCCTGGAGGGGTGCCAATAGAGTGAGGGACCTGTCGCAGAGGGAAACTAGGTGGATCTTTCTTTTTAAATGTTTAACGCCTAGAGGGTTAAACATTGAATTGGACCTGAATTGTTTCATCAATAATTTCTGAGATTGTATTTCAAACTATGTAGGATACATGATGTGATGAGTGAATGATGATGAAGTGGAAAACTACTTAAGTCCCCGCTTCGGATTATCTTTTAATTTCACTCAGGATATACATATATATATTTTTTAATATTTTAGAAAAAAATTTTTTAATAATTATAATATCTTTGATAATTTTAATATTAATGATATTAATATAATAATATTTTTAATATTTTTAAATATTTTTTGTTTACCATTTTTATTATGTACTTTTGACTATCACTAATGAAGAGTATATGATTATTATGGTGTTCAGCCCAGTCATTAGATTTAGTTATAATTTGTGAGATGGCTTATAGTTATATCCCATTGATATAGATGTTGAGATACTTCTAGGGTTTTGAGTCATTAAGCACATTTTAAGAAGATTTTAAATAATGTTTGTATGAGACACTTAGATATAATTTAAATCCACATTGCACTCTAAATTTTACAGATATGGTTCATGTTAAGATATCCAGTGATTTGGTAGTGGATATTGCCTATAGTGGACAATATTTATTAGCTGGATGCTCTATCTGCAACTCGTCCTTGATTATGCAATAGGGGTAACTAACCTGTATAATGACTATTAATACCATGGACAAACATGCGGATTTAGTGCATGATATCTCTATGTATATAACAGTGCCATCTGCAGGCGCAGTCTAATGGTCAGCAGATTTGGAGTTAATGTGGGCAGCTTTGAACCCATTAAGATGAAGGTGTCACGTAGCTTATGTTATGTGGCGCTGGGTGATAGCTGAGTGCTGATTCGGCTCCAACTATACCATGTACTGTACACAACCATGAACATTTGTTATTGAGTGGTGGTGGTTGCTAATTAGTGATAAGATCCTGTGCCGAAGGGTACCCCATTTAAAATGCCTGTATATTGCATGAACGGGGACGCGAGGAGTGCGCAGGCGCAGTATGTGTTGGGCGCATGCGCGAGTGGAGAGGGATCGCGCATGCGCAGTGGGGCCGTCTTAGAAAGGGTATAAATTGATTGATTGCCACGCCGCTCAGCCAACCCTATGATTAAGTCCTAATGACGAAACATGTCGGGGGCGTGGCTGAGCGGCAATTAATCTAGTTACTAGCTACACGTTGATGTGAGAAGTCCTTTGGAAGCAAATTGATCCTATCTTGGAGCGCGAGCAGGAAGGAGGGGGTGAGCAACATCTGTGACTGCCTGCACACACCTCGAGTCCGCCGTGACTGCAAACGCTTTTTCAGTGTGTACATTTGAAGTGAAGTGAAGCGTGCTGTGCTGTGGTAAAACTCATTTATGCTGGCTTGAACTGTTTCAAATGTGAGTGTGATTATTGGAGATTTTTTCAGTGTGGTGTGAATAAAGTTTAAACGTTTTTACACTATTGGAGCAATCCTTTTTATTTTCACATATGGAGAGATCCGGACACAGATTGATTTAGGATTGATTACTTTCTTGGGTGGAATCCAAAAGTTTATTGGCCTGTCACGAGAGTGCGGGCAATAGATGTGGTGAGTGCGTTTCTTTTGGGGGAAGTGGAAGCACGGATCACAGTGGTGTGGTGGAAGATCAAAGGAAGAGTTTTTCACGTTTTATTTGCACATCGTGTGAAAAATCGCATGGACTTTTTTATGCGTTTTGTATTATCACATATCGTTTTCTTTGCAGAAATCAGTATTGCACTGATGATTATACACAGATCTTGTTGTGCACATATTATTTTTGATTGTTTTATATAATTTGTTTTTATGCACATGTTATATTTGTTTCACTTAACACTATTGGTGATATATTTATACTTCTATACAATTTAGTTATATTTTTTATTATATTTAATTATTCTTTATCATTATTTGTTATAGATATTTTTAATATTTTTTATTATTTATTATTATTATTTTTTATTTTGTTTATATATATATTTTTTTCATTTCTATAGGGACACACATATATTTGATATATGTTTAGCGCCGCTGTCTACTCTTGGTCTTCAATTTAATGGAGACTTGGTGTAGATTTGTTTACATTACTACATTCTGCACTATATTAACAACACCCCCTTTGAGCCACTATTTAGCGCAATTTAAAACATGTCCTCTGTTCACCACGACGCGCTTTGCGCACCATATTGTTGTTTGTTCTTGATGCCTAGGGCCCACTTTTGATCTTGTACACAGGCCCACTGTTTTCATATGCCCCTGCCCCAAAAATCTGGAAAATAATATGTCAAAAATCGTCTTTTTTGGGGGGGGGGGTGTCCCTGAATGGCAGTTTGGAAATGTGGTCACCCTAAGTGGAATGCTGTTAGCTGCCATGATGCGTTTTTTCTTGCTGCAAATATTCAGCATCCAGGACAGGACTGCAATTGTCAGGAGGCACAATCAGTTCCAAGAACACTCACATCAAGGCTGGCAGGCTCTCAGCATCAAATGTGTAGAAAGAGCATGGATCCAGAAATCTTCTGACATCGTGTTTGATGTGATATATGTAGAGAGATAGCACAAGCCATTACTGTACATAAGCCATGTTTACTGAAAGACCCAGCAGGAACAGGAAATACAACACAGGAAGAAGTACAACAGAAATACAACAGAGATGCACCATAGAGTTGCATTCAAAGAAACATATCATCCATAACAGTAGATTCACCTCCATGGAACTACAAGTCTCACCAGCAGTCTGTAAAAGAACTCACTCAGCAATACTGCGCACTCTACTGGAATGGGTAGGTGCCCTCTCTCCACAATAGACTCAGAGGCTGTGAGGCTCTGCCCGGACTCCACTCCTGATATCTCCGCCTGGTGAAAATGGCGCCGCTACGCAGTGCTGCCACTCCTGATGGGCTGAAGTGCAGATGGCTTCCAGTTGCTCTAAAGTGCAGGCCGGTCCACTTGCTAGAATAGCACGGCTGTCTTCCATAGATCCCTCAGAGGCGGCGATCCGGCTCTCTGCTGTATAGGCTGCAGTCTCTCATTCCTGGTCACACACAGACCTCCTGATGGCAGGTGTTGAATGGCGTCCAGACTCCAGAGAGCCTGAAAACAGGCCGCGCCTCTCTTTTTATCACTCCTCTCAGCAAGCAGTTCTGCACGCTTTGCATTGTCTGTCCTGTACTTCAGGGCTGATCCAGCTAACAGAGTCACTTCCTCCTCCAGACTACATCGCCCACAATGCTTTTCTGCATTTTCCTGGTGATTGGCTGCCAGCCTCTTCCAATGGGGAAGCTACAGAGCAAGCAGTTCTGTGTGTCTCTGTCTGTGTGAGAGAAAAGGAAGGGTGGTGAAAAAGCCCACACAGCTGCTAGCAGGCAGCTCTTCCTTCATGGATTCAATCAGCCTGGAGAGGTACCCGCTACACATACAATAATGCGTTGTTGCAATGTGAACGATATCCATTGTTTTCTATTTTTATTTATTTATTACAGGATTTATATAGCGCCAACAGTTTATGCAGCGCTTTACAATATTAAAGGGAGACAATACAGTTATAATACAATAAAATACAAGAGGATTAAGAGGGCCCTGCTCAGAAGAGCTTATAATAGGGTGGGGAGGTGGTACGAAAGGTTGTAACTGTGGGGAATGAGCTGATGGAAGTGGTAAAAGATTAGTTGGAGACGTGATAGGCTTCCCTGAAGAGATGAGTTTTCAGGGAGCGGCTGAAGGTGGCTAGAGTAGAGGATAGCCGGACAGGTTGAGGCAGCGAGTTCCAGTGGATAGGAGAGGCTCTTGAGAAATCCTGGAGGTGAGCATGGGAGGAGGAAACAAGAGAGCTTGACAGGAGGAGGTCTTGAGAAGAGCGGAGAGGATGGTTTGGGATATGTTTGGAGACAAGATTGGTGATGTAGCTCGGGGCAGAGTTGTGGATGGCTGTGGATTGGATGTGGATTGGAGGAGAGGGTTGTCAGACACTGAACGGTTGGTAAGGTGGATAAGTCTGGCAGCAGCATTCATGATAGACTGAAGAGGGGATAGCCTATGGAGAGGCAGGCCAATAAGAAGGGAGTTGCAATAGTCAAGGCGAGAGATAACAAGGGAGTGAATGAGGAGCTTGGTGGTTTCATTTGTCAAAAAGGGGCGAATTTTAGAGATGTTACGGAGGTGAAGTCTACAAAAGTCTATGTGCCCTTGCAGTGCCCTGCGTTTGACCAGTGCAGAAAACATGCAGGTCACTGGATGGTGTTAATGAGTCCTTAAAGTGAAAATAAACTCTGGTTTAATAAAATAATTTCTGTATATTCAAGTATGTTTTCTCAACTCAATATGGACCTTCTATTGACCTTCTCCTCCTCCTCAAAATCTCGAAATTACTTTTTTTCTGTGCTGTAATCAAACTTCCTGTTAGAGGGTTGAGTGTAGATAAGACCACTTGTTCCATCATTGATTCTAATGTAACTCACCTACTTTGATGAACCTGTAAATAGTAATGGTGGGGTTTTGGGGGGGGGGGGGATTAAGAGGTATTAGCCTTCTCTGTGATGATATCCTTAGAGCTGGTTCACACAGGGGCAGCACGACTTGCAGAGCGACTCTGTAAGGTGACCTGCACACGACTTCAGCTGCGGCTTGCAAAATTACTTCTGTATAGAAGTCAATGCAAGTCGCCCTGAAGTCGTTCCGAAGTAGTACAGGAACCTTTTTGTAAGTCGGAGCGACTTGAGTCATTCCTATTAAACGGTTTCATTGTACAGAACGGAAAGCGACTTGTCAGGCGGCTAAGTCGCCTGACAAGTCGCCCGCGTGTGAACCGGGTCTTATTCTCCAAAAATAATCTATACACATCTTCTACTTATTGGCCATGTAATCTATTTTTTAAGAAATTATTCTTTCTGCCTCCTTGTAACATCCTCCAGAACCTCTCTCCCCCCCCCCCCTTTACATCGGTTTGTTCATTTGCACATTACAAATCCCACAGTCCATAGTCCATCTAAGGAGCGAGCAAGAAAGGGTGGCTATGTTCCTACATATAGTGGGACCGTGGAGAATGAATGTAGCCACCCTTTAATAGTAAGTCAGATCACAGCAGCTAAAAAAAGTTTTGATTTGGAGGAGGCTGAGAGCAACAGAAGGGACTTTTTGAGTTAAAGCGGGGTGCCCATTTAAAAAAAAAAAATTAAAAGTCAGCAGCTACAAATACTGCAGCTGCTGACTTTTAATAATTAGACACTTACCTGTCTCAGGGTCCAGCGATGCGGGGAATCGAAGCAGCGCTGGCATTGTAAGTGTGGGTGTCCGGCTGTGGCTTCACAGCCGGGCACCCACTGCGCATGCGCGAGCGGCGCCGCGTGCCGTGAGTGGCTGCGCAATCATCTGGGACTTGTTATGTGTCCCAGATGATTGACAGGAGGTAGGTGCAGAGCTGAGCCCTTCCTGCGCCGAGGGGAAGTGATGTTACCAGCCCAGGCACTGAAGGAGGCAGACTATGAGGGACCCCCTAGCAACAGCCCTTTAGATGTGAGTTAAAGAAAAAAAAATGTTTTATTTTTATTAGGAATATTAATTATTATTTTTTTTGTATGTGCAACCCCACTTTAAGAATACATACTTGAATAGAATTTTCTTTTCTTAAACCAGAGTTTAGTGTCACTTTAACATTCCTTACTGTCTATAAAAATTTTATCTGTGTGTAACATAGTAATATAAACATACCTGTATGAATATATGAACCAAAGGTAAGGTTGCACTTCTGTTAGTCGAAAGGAAAGCGGTAAATGTTTAATTTTCAGGCACTGACAATCCGCAATAGTTTTATATTATTAATTGTTCCTTTGTATGTTATATTAAAATATTCAGTAACAGGGGAATTGTCGCCATAATCTATCCTGAAGAACAGAGAGATTTGTTTATTTGTCATCTTTAGTGACATTTTTTTTAATGTAGAATTTATAGTGTACAGCTTGTATAACAGTGTATATTTGCTGTCCCCTCAAAATAACTCAGCACACAGCAATTAATGTCTAAACCGCTGGCAACAAAAGTGAGTACACCCCTAAGTGAAAATGTCCAAATTGGTCCCAGTTAGCTATTGTCCCTCCCCCATGTCATGTGACTCGTTAGTGTTACAAGGTCTCAGGTGCAATCATCTAGGACCTGTCACGTGTCCCAGATGATTGACAGGAGGGAGGGGGCAGAGCTGAGCCCTTCCTGCGCCGAGGGGAAGTGATGTCACCAGCCCAGGCACTGAAAGAGGCAGACTATGAGGGACCCCCTAGCAACAGCCATTTAGAGGTAAGTTAAAAAAAAAAGATTCCAAATGTTTTATTTTTATTTTTTTTAGGAATATTGATTATTTTTTTGTGTGCAACCCCACTTTAAGAATACATACTTGAATAGAATTTTCTTTTCTTAAACCAGAGTTTAGTGTCACTTTATTCACACAGCTATTGTCCCTCCCCAGTGTCATGTGACTCATTCATGTAACAAGGTCTCAGGTGTGAATGGGGAGCAGGTGTGTTAAATTTGGTGTTATAGCTCATATTGGTCACTGGAAGTTCAACATGGCGACCGCAATGGCAAAGAACTCTCTGAGGATCTGATTTTTTTTTTTTTTTTTTTTTGCTGTACATAAAGATGGCATAGGCTACTGGGGGCGTGGCATGGACATGGCGGTGTGAGGTGCACTCTCTCTAGAGCTCCGCTCTAACCCTCCGATGCGTACGAGACCAAAGACCCAATGACCAGCTGAAAGCGGCATGTCCCCGGCTAAAAATAAACCAACTAAGAAAGACCTACTGCCGGCAGACAATACAACTAAAACAGATATCAAACAGTACTTCACAGGAGTTCAGACCCGTAGTGCAAGGACAAAAGAAACCGTGGGGAGAATGGACAATACAAGCAGGGATACGGGGGCTGCGATCGGTACGGAGCTCGTGGTCACCACTCCCCCACGGGATATCGCAGACAAACGCTCCGAACGTATAACGGAGAAACAGATACATACCGGCCATACGGAGGACTTGGAGATTAGGGAACTCATCCGGGCGCTCCCCACGAGAGCAGACATGGAGGCTCTCCCTACGAGAGCGGATATCGAGGCACTGATCCTGCGAGTGACGGAGGCACATCAACAAGACCTGCGGGAGGTCCGTGTAGACATCCAGCAGCTCACGGAGCGGATGTCGGGAGGAGAGGCAGCGACCCTAGTGGTGGAAGAGAGGATGGCGGCTGTGGAGCAAATGCAGGCTCTACAAACAGAAAGATCATTGGACTTCCAACTACAGGTGGAAAATTTAGAGGACCGAAGCCGAAGGCAGAACGTCCGGATACGGGGCCTTCCTGAGACTACAGGCCCGGAAGATCTAAGGGCCATAGCCTCTGAAATATTCCACCACGTGCTAAACGGGGAGAATCGGGATCCAACAGAAATCGACCGGGTGCACAGGGTAAGTGGCCCCAGAATATTAAATATGAATAGACCCCGAGACATTATATGCCGTCTTAATAGAGACACCTATAAAGAGGACATTGTGCGGAAAGCCTGGGAAACGGGAACGATCACTTTTAAGGGGGCAGATATCAAAATCCTGCCAGACCTCTCGAAGGCGACCTTACAGCGCCGAGCAATGTTACGGCCCCTATTAGACAGATTGAAGCAGTTGGGCCATACATATAGATGGAGATTTCCGTTTGCGCTAAATATTCGGAAAGGGATATCCACGTTTACATTATATAGAACGGCAGATCTCCCGGCACTGTTTACCTTTTTGGGGACCCCACCTATAGAAGTACCAGATTGGCTGCAACCCCTCCCGCGCATAAACCGACAGGATTCTTCCGCCCTGAGCCAACGAAGAGGGCCACAGACTATGCCTAGCAGAGAAGGGAGAGGAACACAAGATCGGGGACAGCCACTGGGATAGGACTGAGAGGGAGAAGGAGTACCAGGACTAGGGGAGAGAGAGGGAGAGGGGGTTAAACCCCAAGAGATAATACATTTTGGGGAGAGAGTTGCCCCTCTTTTTCCTTTTCCCCCCTTTTTTTTTTTTTTTTTTTTTTGGAAGTTTTATTTGCATTCTTACCGGGGGGGGGGGGGGGGGGGCAGGGGGAGGGGGGGGGCAACTTGAACTGGATGTCGGAGGGATGTACAGGTGCTGGACTTTAAATGGAAAGCCCCCCTTGCATATTATAGTAGCAGGTGTGACGTAGAGATGCATTAGGGGGGAACTGACCCAGAACACAACCCCAAGGGGATAGCAGAATGGGATATGGTATATACTGATGAGTTGGTTTGAAGCTTTGCCCTTTTTTTTTTTTTTTTGGGTTGTGGGTGCGTATGGTTTTTTTTTTTTTTTTTTTTTGCTTTTGTGATGTTTTTTTTTTCTTTGTTTAATTTCACAGTGTGACCACAGTGGGATATTATAGAGTAACTCACTGACTAGGTGATTAGTTAATTGCAATAAATAGGGCACGAAGTTGTAGGATTTGGCACGGGTTGAAGCGTGCTGTACACATAAACCCAGCACGTTCCAATCACTGAATAGTACCGTAAGTACCATAATAAAAGGGCACTTTCAGATCCAATCCCGCGGGGGGAGGGATATACCCATAAGGGGATGGACCTACATAAGATTCATATAACACAATAGGTGGTGGGGTAGACAAATAACTGCACTTTAAAAGGGAGGGGGGAGGGGGGTATTGTAGATGTGAGATATATAAGTACATATTAAGGTATAATCATATATGAGAAGATATATGCATGTGTGTATATAATACAGAGTTGTTTTTCCCTTTTTTTTTTTTTTTTGTGTTGTTCAACATGATTAGGGTGTGTTAGTATGATTAGGGTTCGTACAATGTGGGGTGGTAAATAGGGGTTAGGAGCCCCTTTTTTTTTTTTTTTTTTTTTTTTTTTTCTCCTCAGGGGACATTCGTAGGGGCATCAGTAGTACTATTAACAGCTTTGAACATGGGTGCTCTGGGCCAGTACGAGACTGGGAAAGACCTGTGACCTTTGACCTATAACCAAGAGAGGGGAGAGGGAGGGGCCGATGGAGGTGGGGATCTGGGGGGGGGGTGGGGGAGTGGGGTGCAGCGTGCCCTCTCCGCTTCCACTCTAGGGGGAGAGTGGGGAGGGATGGACTTGTAACCCTAACCATCAAATGCAGAACCTGCTCCCCCTCCCCCCCCCCCCCCTTTTTTTTTTTTCTCCCCTTTCTTTTTTTTTTTTTGGTGCTCTCTCCCCGCTACGTTTGGCAGTACCGGGGGAGTTTATATAGGATACCCGGAGGGGTATAATAAAGGGATAGTACTCCCTTTTTCTTTTCCCCCCCTTTTCTCCCCTTTTCTTCTCTATATATAGCCTCCCTTGGAGTCATTGGGTCGAATGAATAGACCAAATAAGTAATCTAGATATCGGAGGGGGAGAGGGAACTCCTCCCCGCCTGTACTCGACACGCCCCCACTTAGGGCTACGCTCACTTAAGTGATAAAGTGTATGTGAGCGTTTATTGATTTAGTTTAGAAACCTCTTTAAGTAATAAGAGGTAAGGGTGGGAGATAAGTTAATTTTTCTTAAGTTACAGTAGGGTTTGTAGAAACCCTTTGGTTGGGGGAGGGGGGGAAGGGGGAGGGGTCGGGCCCCAAGTCTCTCCTTGTTTTTTCTTTGGGGTTTCCCTTTTTTTTTTTTTTTTTTTTAGTGTCTGGCACCTGGAGGGAGGATGGAATCATTGAAAATTACATCAATGAACGTGAAAGGCCTCAATATACCTGAGAAGCGCAGGATACTTTTCCAAGATCTAAGACGGGCACGGGCGGATGTAGCCTATATTCAGGAAACACATTTTAAAGAAGGCAAGGTACCAGCTCTAAGAAATAATCTATATACAGCAGTATACCATGCAGCAAATAAGAACTCCAAGACTAGAGGGGTGTCAATCTTGATCTCCAGAAGAGTTCCGTGGAGCTTTCAAGACATGAGAGCAGACGAAGAAGGTAGATTTCTATTTCTTAAAGGTACGATCGGGAATATTAAGGTAACATTTGCTACAGTATACGTACCAAACTATAGCCAAGATCAGTTCGCCTGCTCCGTGCTTGATGACCTCATGGAATTCGCGGAAGGGAAGCTAATGTTGGGGGGGGATTTTAATCTCGCGCTAGAACCTAAAGTAGATACATCGACGGGCTGCTCCTCGACTCCTAGAGGATGCCGTAAACATGTATTACAGGCACTACACAAGTATCAACTGATAGACGCTTGGAGATTGTTCCATCCTGAAGAAAGGGATTATACCTTTTATTCCCCTCCACATAAGGTTTATTCTCGAATTGATCTATTTATTATCCCATATTACATGCTACCAGCAGTTAGAGCAATAGAGATAGGGAATATCACATGGTCAGACCACGCCCCGGTCACTTTGACGTGGAAGGTGACCGAATATTCAAATACTAACAGGGGACAATGGCGACTCAATGAGAGCCTATTAGACAATACATCCGTAGTTGAAGAGGTGTCCAAAGAGCTACAGTATTACTTTCAGCATAACACGACACCAGAAGTGGATACAGGGACTATCTGGGAAGCGCATAAAGCGGTAATAAGGGGGATTTTTATTAAGCAGGGCTCTAGAATCAAAAAGAATAGGGAAGCAAAACTAAACAAATTACTGACAGAGATAAAGACCCTAGAGACTATACATAAACAGAAACCTAACATGACTGTGGAGATTGAACTTAGTAATTTACGTAGACAAGTGACCTCTTTGCTCCACTATAAAGCTAAGGTAGCAATGCAACATAGCCGGAAATATTATTATGAGTCGGGGGATAAATGCGGCCGACTACTAGCTAGAGCCCTACGAGAACAGCGGGTACAATCATATATACCCTGTATTTTAGACGCAGAGAATAGGAAGGTATATACCCCTACACAGATAGCAGACACTTTTCAGAAGTTTTACCAAACCTTATATAACCTACCTCCGAGACAACACATACAACCGGACATAGAGGAATATATAACAACGTCAGGGATCCCACAGTTAACAGAACAGGTTAGAAAGGAATTAGACGTACCCATTACGTTAGAGGAATTACAAAAGGCAATCAATACATCCAAACCTGGTAAAGCACCAGGCCCGGATGGGCTGACCTATAAATACTATAAGCTATTTCTACCCCAATTGGGCAAGCAGATGGTACAATCATTCAATGCCCTAGGACAGGAGATGAGGTGCCAGAACGAAGCCTTGAAAGCATATATTACGGTCATACCTAAGGAAGATAAGGACCCCTTGGTATGTGGAAATTACCGTCCAATTTCTTTATTAAACGTGGATTTGAAATTATTTACCAAAATTATAGCTACACGGATACAATCACACTTGACGGATTTAATCCACTTGGACCAGGTGGGCTTTATACCAACTCGCGAAGCCCGAGACAATACCATAAAGGTACTGAACCTTATCCATATAGCGGACACTTCTGGCACCCCATCTGTATTCCTGGGCACAGACGCCGAAAAGGCGTTCGATCGAGTGGACTGGTCATTTATGTTTTCGGTTTTACGACATGTTGGGCTAGGGGAAAGGATGATTGGATGGATTTCGAGTGTATACTCGAAACCAACAGCCCAAATAAAAATAAATGGCCATCTGTCAGAGAGGGTTTCAATAACGAATGGAACCCGGCAAGGGTGCCCGTTATCACCCCTTCTATTTGCATTGTCACTAGAGCCATTTCTTTGTAAAGTGCGGCAAAATCCAGATATCACCGGGATACAATGTGGAGGGTTACATTATAAAGTATCCGCTTATGCGGACGACCTTCTATTTTCGCTTACCAAACCTAGTATCTCCCTACCAAACTTGCTGAGAGAGTTAGATCAATATGGAAAATTGTCTAACTTAAAAATCAATATGTCAAAATCTGAGGCAATGGGAGTAGCCATCCCCTTGCCACAGATAGAATCATTGAAAGCTAACTTTAAGTTCAGATGGACTATAAAAGCCCTTAAATACCTGGGTACATTTATCCCATCTAAGTTATCCCAAGTATATGTACTAAACTTTCCACCTTTACTAAGTAAAATACGGACCCTACTAGCTAAATGGCACCAAGGTTTACTATCATGGTTTGGGAGGTGTAATACAATTAAAATGTCAATTCTACCTAAGCTGGTGTACTTATTTCAGACTCTGCCGATCTCCATCCCTCGAGAATATTTTAAACAGGTCAACGTGATAATTACCCAGTTTATCTGGGCGAATAAAAAACCTAGACTACAACGCCGGCTTATGACCTTGCCAAAACAGTATGGAGGGATGGCGATACCAGATGTCCAGAAATATTACCAAGCATCACATATGGGAAGATTAATAGACTGGTGCAGACATGCAGACTTTAAAATATGGCCAAGGATGGAGCAATCTCAGAGCACGATCCCATTAAAACGGGCAGCTTGGTGTTATACAGATCTTAATCGGACTTTGAAGAAACACCCAACCATAGGCCCTACCCTACGTATATGCTCGCGAGTATTCTCTCTGACTGAGTTATCACCCTCCTATTCTCCACTGTTTCCTATAGTGGGAAACCCTTGTTTCCCGCCGGGATTACAGGCAGGCCCATTTAAAATATTACTGGAGTCGCAATGCTATCAGGCCTCGCACTTTACACAAACAAGGACGTGGCCCTCGATAATGGAGCTGACCTCATCAAGGGATCGTTTTAACCTTGATTTCTGGAGTGGGGCACAACTTCGACACTTTTTAAATACGCTCCCCCCCCCAGACAGGTTTCAAAGACCCTTGACCCAGTTTGAAAAATTATGTGAAGAGAGGGGCCCATTACTTCATACACTCTCACAAGTGTATGAGTTACTGATTACTCCGGCTGAGGGATATATCCCCCCATTTATAAAAAAATGGGAAAGTATACTAGACCGGACTTTCTCCCCGATACAACAGAAACAAATAATAAATAGAGCTTTAAAATCATCCATGTGTACACGAGTTCAGGAAACTAATTTCAAAATATTAACAAATTGGTACTATACACCATCAAGACTACATAAATATACTCCTCTGATTTCAGAGGAATGTTGGAGATGCCTAGAGGACAGGGGGACCTTACTCCATATTTTTTGGTCATGTCCAAAACTGGAGTTTTTCTGGAAGGAGGTACACCGCATATCACAGATATTCACTGAAAGCCCTCTACCTAAGGACCCGGCCCTATTCTTACTACATGTCACGCATATAACAGAAAAAATATATAATAAATCGATCCTACGCCATCTCTTTAATGCCGCAAAATCTTGTATTGCACGACAATGGAGAGATGTAAGACCACCTTCTGTAGCTGCATGGCTAAATAGAGTAGAGGAGATAAACAAGATGGAGGACCTGATACTCTCAGCTCAAAATAAGTCTGAGTTATATCTGGATACCTGGTCCCAGTGGAACACATTTAAATTCTCAGAGGAGGGGAAGACCTTCTTTGTTGATTGACTCAGTAGAGGCTTTCCCCTCCGGGTGCACAGACAGATATATATTGATTTATTTATTAGCTATTTGTTGGGTAGGGGAGAGGGCTTTTGCTCTCCCCCCCCCCTTTTTTTTTTTTTTTTTTTTTTTTTTTTTTTTTTTTTTTTTTTGTTTTTGTTTTGTTCTGGAGGGATAGGGGCAGGGGGAACTATTGAATAGGCTCGGAAATGATACACCTAAAGTTGCATAGGTACTTAGAAAGCACTAACCATATACTTTAGTGAAATGTTTTTGTATTAACCTGTACAGACTTACAAATATGTTGTTTAAATATATTCAATTTAGAGGTAAACAAAGTTAATGTTATATATGGTTGAATTAATTATTGTGTGTATTGTGGAAGACATGAAAATAAAATAAATAATTTGAAAGATGGCATAGGCTATAAGAAAATTGCCAAGACCCTGAAACTGAGCTGCAGCACAGCGGCCAAGACCATACAGTGGTTTAACAGGACAGGTTCCACTGGGAACAGGCCTCGCCATGGTCAACCAAAGGAGTTCAGTGCACGTGCTCAGTGTCATATCCAGAGGTTGTCTTTGGGAAATAGACATATGACTGCTACCAGCATTGCTGCAGAGGTTGAAGGGGTGGGGGGTCAGCCTGTCAGTGCTCAGACCATACGCCGCACACTGCATAAAATTGGTCTGCATGACTGTCATCCCAGAAGGAAGCCTCTTCTAAAGACGATGCACAAGAAAGCCTGCAAACAGTTTGCTGAAGACAAGCAGACTAAGGACATGGATTACTGAACCATGTCCTGTGGTCTGATGAAGCGTGTGGGGCGGCAACCAGGTGAGGAGTACAGACAAGTGTGCCTTGCCTACAGTCAAGCATGGTGGTGGGAGTGTCATGGTCTGGGGCTGCATGAGTGCTACTGGCACTGGGGAGCTACAGTTCATTGAGGGAACCATGAATGCCAACATGTACTGTAACATACTGAAGTAAAGCATGATCCTCCCCTTCGGAGACTGGGGCGCAGGGCAGTAATCCAACATAATAACGACCCCAAACACACACATTATTTCTATGTAATTTAAAGAAGTAAAGAAATGCTCTTATGCCTCGTACACACGAAGGGACAATCCCGCGGGATTGTCCGCTGGACTCGAGTCCGCCGGAGACAATCCCCCCGTGTGTGGGCGCCGGCGGACTTTTTGGCGCCAAAACTCCGGCAGACTAGGTTTTAAGTTTTGTTTTAAAATTATCCTCTGGACTTGGAAGTCCGGCAGACAATCCCACCGTTAGTATACTAGTCTGCCGGACTTTTGAAAATGAACGGACTTGCCGATCATCGGAAAGTCCGTTCATTTAGCACGTGACTTCAGGTAGACGGAGCTAGCAGAGGCAGTGAATGCCGCCGCGCTAGCTCCGTCACCTGGCATGGATTTAAAGGGAATCCCTCCCAAATCCATCTCAGACCCTTATCCGAGCACGCAGCCTGGCAGGCCAGGAAAGGGGTGGGGACGAGCGAGCGCCCCCCCCTCCTGAGCCATACCAGGCCGCGTGCCCTCAACATGGGGGGTGCCCTGGGGAAGGGGGGCCGTGCGGCCCCCCCACCCTAAAGCACCTTGTCCCCATGTTGATGAGGACACTGGCCTCTTCCCCACAACACTGGCCGTTGGTTGTCGGGGTCTGCGGGCGGGGGCTTATCGGAATCCGGGAGCCCCCCTTTAATAAGGGGGCCCCCAGATCCCGGCCCCCCACCCTATGTGAATGAGTATGGGGTACGATGTACCCCTACCCATTCACCTAAGGTGTAAAGTGTAAAGTTAAAAAAAAAACACACAGTTTTTAAAAAATATTTTATTGCACTGCTCCGGGGGTCTTCTTCCGTCTTGGGGGTCTTCTCGCCGGACTCCCCCGCTATTTACCTAGCTCTTTTACCGAGCAGAGGAGGCCGGCTACCTTCTTCGTCGTCTACGCCGTCGTCTGGGGGTCTCGATCTGCCTTCGGGGGTCTTCCGGGGGTCTCTTCTGTTCTTGCCGCTGTCGTCGTTTTCTGCGCCGCCACCTTGTTCTTCTTCTTCTTCTTCTTCCGATGTTGACCCGACGCTCGCTCTGCCCGGAATGCCTGTGGCCGGAATGCCAGAGCCGCGCACATGTTCATGCTGGGACTGTGACATCACAGGGGGGCGGGGTCACCATGTGACATGAGCATGTGACCCTGTCCCCTTGTCCCTTTATAAGTCCCAGCACAGCGCGGCACTGGCATTCCGGCCAGAGAGAGCGACGGGTCAACATCGGAAGAGAAGAAGAACAAGAAGAAGAACAAGGCGGCGGCGCAGAAAACGACGACAGCCGCAAGAACAGAAGAGACCCCCGGAAGACCCCCGAGACCCCCAGACGAAGACGGATTGAGACCCCCAGACGACGGCGTCGACGACGACGACGAAGGTAGCCGGCCTCCTCTGCTCTGTAAAAGAGCTTGGTAAATAGCGGAGGAGTCCGGCGAGAAGACCCCCCAAGACGGAAGAAGACCCCCGGAGCAGTGCAATAAAATATTTTTTAAAAAGTGTGTGGTTTTTTTCTTTACACTTTACACCTTAGGTGAATGGGTAGGGGTACATCGTACCCCATACTCATTCACATAGGGTGGGGGGCCGGGATCTGGGGGCCCCCTTATTAAAGGGGGTTCCCAGATTCCGATAAGCCCCTGCCCGCAGACCCCGACAACCAACGGCCAGGGTTGTCGGGAAGAGGCCCTTGTCCTCATCAACATGGGGACAAGGTGCTTTGGGGTGGGGGGGGCCGCACGGCCCCCCTTTCCCCAGGGCACCCCCCATGTTGAGGGCACGCGGCCTGGTACGGCTCAGGAGGGGGGGGGGGGGCGCTCGCTCATCCCCACCCCTTTCCTGGCCTGCTGGGCTGCGTGCTCGGATAAGGGTCTGAGATGGATTTGGGGGGAACCCCACGCCGTTTTTTCGGCGTGGGGATTCCCTTTAAATCCATGCCAGCTGCGGAGCTAGCGCGGCGGCATTTACTGCCTTCGCTAGCTACGTAACCTGAAGTTACGTTCGAAATGAACGGACTGCTCCGTGTGTGGGCAAGTCCGTTCATTTTCAAAAGTCCCGCGGACTTTGGCCCGCGGATTGTCCGCCGGAGAAGTCCGGGCGTGTGTGGGCAAGTCACACCCTCGGAAAGTCCGGCGGACCTAGCCGGAAAGTCCCGCGGGTTTGTCCGCTGGACTAGGTCCGCCGGCAAAGTCCGTACGTGTGTACGCGGCATTAGAGGGGATAACAGGATTTGAGCCATAATCTCTGTGTAGTCTATGGTGAATAGGAACAAGCCTGATGGAGGTATGAGCGTTGTTAGACCACCTATAATGTAGTGGTCCACTTCTGAGGGTAAGAGGCCCAGTTTGCTGTGGCATTGGTGGAGGATCGTCTTTTCACCTGTAGATTTACCTCTGTTATACACTCTGGGTGCTCTTTTGGATCTGTGTAATTTTTCTGAAGGGACTTTTTTTTTTAAGTGCTGTATTCTTTTAAATGTTTTGTTAATTGTTAGCCACAATTTATGCTAGCTGCTTTTCTCTGCTGTAACCTGAGCGCAGTGAAGTTTTTATCAATATTTCTATTTTATTGCATACGAAGATGAAAAACCTGCCTTCAAGTTCGTAAACTAATTTACTTTATAGAGATACAATCATAGCTTGCTTGAGGTGAATCATAGCTTGAAGAGAGTTGAGGAAAAAAACAAGAATGTCTCCTTATGTATTAAAGTTCTTGCCAATTCAGGATAATCCATCATTTCTACAAAGTGGTTATATTGTAGCTTTCCAAATCTGGAGGTGAAATTGGCTGATTACAGCATGTCAGTTGTTCCACAGTAATTCTTATTCATTGAAATCATTTGAAATTATTTCTATGTAATTTAAAGAAGAAGTAAACCCATTGATTTAGCCTGGGTTCACACTAGTGCAATCTCAGAGATCGCGTGTGATTCACACCAGCACTGCAGGTGCCAAACACATGCGATCTCTGACCAATGTGAGTTCAGCCATGGCTGAACTCGCATTGGATTTGCACAGAAAATAGTGCAGGGACTTGTTTTTCCCTGCACTAGAATTGGATCGCATGGGTGTTCTCACTGCGATCTGTGAACTAAACTGGGGGTGTCACAGCGGTTGACACAAGGCAGTGTAAACTGCCTGTGGGAGAGGAGCGATGGAATCACGCTGGTGAACCACACTAGTGTGAACCCAGGGTAACAGTTTAAAAAAAACTGTTACATTTCTGGCACGTGCCGGGAATGTAACTGTCACATTGTTTTTTTTACAACACCAGCTCCTAGAGACACACGAGCCAGCTGAGAGAGAGAGAAGAGAAGGAGAACCCAGCTTCCTACCTGACCCCAGGAAAGCCCAATCTTCTAACCAAGTGCGGGAGTATGGGAAGGGAGAAAAGTCCAGAAAAAAGAAGGGAGGGAAAGTGGGAGAAGGAAAAAGAAAGGAGAAAAAAGACTGCTTGAAGATCCACTGGCCTGTCGGCTCCCAAATAACCAGCAAAACACTCCTAGTTAGCAAAGCTGCTGCAGTCCCAAAAGACCCACAGAAGGGACTCCTCACCCTATCAGCGCTTTTAGCAGCCCAGGACTGAGGACTGCATCTGGGGGAGGCTGAACCCAGACTGAAAACTGCAGGAAGCAGCGGTAAGGGCTATTGCAATGATGTCACTGAGGTATGAGGAAAAAAAGGAGAATGATGGAGGAGTCCTTAACCTTTTCTTTTATAATATTCACTGTCCCTTGGGAGGAGCCAAAGGTGGGGCCTATCACTAGTATGCTGCCATGGATGCACTAGGAAAAAGCTTTGCCTATAGTTCTACTTTAAAGTCTGGCAAAAGAGGACTATACAGGAAAAGCATGTGGTCTATGTTGCCCAGTGCCCCCATAGCAAGCTGCTTGCTATGGGGGCACTGGTGCATGCTTCTTTCCAACCCCCGCTCTATGCGTCCATAAAAGACAGAGCCGCAGCTCAGCCCCGCCCATCTCTGTCCTCATTGGCTCACTGCCTGTTAATAACAGGAGTCTGAGCCAATTGCTCCCGCTGCTGTCTCAGCCAATGAAGAGAGGGAGTCCCAGGACAGCCGAAGCTCTTGTGCACATCGCTGGATTGAGAGGGCACTCAGGTGAGTATTAGGGGGCCATGGGGGGGAGCAGAACACAGAAGATTTATTACCTTCATGCATAGATTGCTTGAAGGTAAAACACCTTCAGCCTTTACAACCACTTTAAAGTCCTCATTTTATATTACTCTTAATATTTTAAAGGGGTTGTAAACCCTCATTTTTTTTTTTTAAAATAACAAACATGTTATACTTACCTCCACTGTGCAGTTCTTCTCACAGAGTGGCCCCGATCCACCTTTTCTGGGATCCCCATCGGTGTTATCAGCTCCTCCCCGCTTCGGGAAACCACCTAGGAGAAGCGCTCTCCTTGGGGGTCCCTGTGCAGGCGCTCTCCCGAATGACGGGTGCGCCAGGGGGCGGGCCGAGTCCGGCATTCTGTGTGTCAATGGTCGCAAAAGCCGGACTCGGCCCACCCCCCTGGCGCAGGCGTCATTGGATTTGATTGACAGCAGCGGGAGCTAATGTCTGCGCTGCTATCAATCTATCGAATCAAGAGCCAAGACAATGGGCTGAGAGGTAAAGAGTGAAAAAACACGAGGGTTTAAAGCCCCTTTAATTGTTAGCTGGTTTCGCTGTTTCTTGTAGGCTCCATTAAATAGACACCGGTGCCAGACTATTCATTTCAGTAAAAGCCTTCCCATAAGATTACATGTGCATTTAAGGTATTTTTTTGCATTTTATTTATAGACTGCTGCTAAACAGGATTATCTTGGATGTGATGTCAGCAGCCCCAAAATACTCAGATCTCTTACTCAAGTCATACTCTATAATATTCCCACTTCGTCATTCCCTGGTGGCAGCTATGTAGCCAGGAGCCACTGTCTGGAAGTCCATCTACCCCCCTTCTCCTCGGGTCTGTTGCACAGCTGTGTTTGTGGGCTCTATCCTCTACTCTCCCCCCTCCCTCGCTCGGATCTGTGTGAGAGCGGGTTCTTTAATAATAATCCCCCACTTGCTCATTCACCCCCCTCTTCTGCAACAGTGACATGGAGCCAATCAGATCAGAGTGCAGGGGGGGGGGGGTCAGAGGCAATCATAAGTGGAAGTATGATAGCTGTGGAGGTGCCATGGATCATGGGAACTGTAGTCCTTAAGGGAGTGCTGCTTCATACAACTCTATGGAGGCAGATGGGCTGTGGATTTCAATTCCCACAAATTCCAACACCAAGGGGAAAAGAGATTCAAGAGATCTCCTGAGCAAATTGATAAAGATTGGGTCAGTCTAAGGTTGGAGTGAATGAACCTGCTGCCGGGGGTGTCTGCATTCATAGATTAAACTTTATGGTATTCCAAGCTCCAAAAATGGGGGCTGAAAAGTAGGGACTTTCAATGTGCCGCAGCACATAAAACAACAACATACAGCTTTATTTTCACATTTGAATCAAATCCACAACAATAGGTCGCTAATTCTACTGTATTACAGAAGCCATGTATGACGTGGATCAACGTGTTTCACATTCAACTAGCTTCTTCAGGATCCACTTGCTTGAACACATACCATATGCAGATATGGCTGGTAAATAATCACAAGCACATACAATAAGCAATGATAACTTCAATATATTCTACATGACAGAATAAATATAAGAAAATCTAAAAGAAAACACGCAATATCAAAATAACAATATAATAATCATTGCCATGCATTAAAGGGAGTAGAAGAAGAAAGAAAAAGGAAAAGAAAAAAAAATAACAAATAATTTGCCAAATATCTTCCAGGGATGGAGATCCTATCGGGGGACAGTAAAATGGGGCCACCACTACAATCTTACATAAATAAAGATAGATCAATAAATGATGGCACAGTGAGATGACACCACTTATTTTCATCCAAAAGGTTTTCTCTAACAATAAAATATCCAAAAATAAATCAAAGATACTAGACACCTATACTTCCGTACACCCCAGAAGGCTGAGAGGCTGAACCTCTGTGGACCTTTCGTCTGCATGTAAAACCTGGAGCAGTGCCGACCCAGCGCTGGGTATCTGTGCCCATACCAGGGACCACTGGACTGAGACACAGAGTTATTCGGCCACAGCTGAACCCAAAGCTGCAGGGACCAATTGCCATGTGTGCCTACTGCCTGAGGGAGTCCGTGAATAACAGATCTTGAGGACTGATAATTTTGAGAGAGATGACCACCAAGGGTCTGGGATCAGACCTGCATATTCCAGGAGTGGTTAGATAAACTACATGTCCTAAAAGCCCAGAATATAGAAATTGCTATAGGAAATAGAGACTGCTCTGGTTTAGCGGCCAATCTGCCATATCTTACCCACACTTTTAAAGGGACAGTTTACATGCACCACCTAAAGAAGGGCCCCACCAAAAGCTGGCCAACATTAATTATTAGTCACCAGGTACTTTAAGCTGCCCTCAAGGGGTACCCCATACACTAGGAACGCATACTTCCACCTGCTTCTGGGGTTATATGCATAGTATAGTATGCACATATAAACAATCTTTTTATTCTGTTAATGCCACTCTAGAGACTCTAGTTGCACCTGTTATACTTCAGTTTAACTTTGCTATAGTCTTTTGGGTGCCAGTTAGTGGGTCATTGACCAGTCATCCATTATAGCGCACTTATGTCTGTGTAATCATTTGTTCTTGATTTATGCCTAATTTAATTGCATTGCCATAATATACCTAATTCATTTTTCACCATGTTGCATGTGGCCTAATTCCTGTGCATTACTATAAAGTGGTAGTTTACTAACTCTTAAGTCACACAGGTGTAACCAGCTTTTAGTCTACGAACCAAGTGTGTCAGAGGTGATCGAGCAGTTAAGAGAGTCGTGGCAGAACAGAGAACCCATCATCACCAGTAGGACCTGCGGGGTAAGCGCTACAACTACGTAAAAGGATATACAGGGGTGTAGGAGAGGGATGGAGGAGCTTAATCAGCACTGAAAGTAATTACACAGAAGAAGGGAGGGCTGTTATGTTTAAGGAGGGATGGAGTTGTGCAGGGGAACTGACTCTTCTGGAGTAGTCAAATTTTATAGAAAGAAAAAATACTACGTATACTAAGTAATCATTTACATATTTAATGTTTTTGAGCTTTTACCTACATTCTTTTTTTCCAGAAAGTGCTTTATGGGACACAGCAGGCTCCAGACCCTGGCCTTCATTTTATAAAGAGGACATGGGTGTAGTGATGCAAGTCCTGAACCCGCTGCTAACTTCCTACCACTTTATAATCTATAACAACAGACAAGTAACTGTTTTCGTGTCATATAGTGTGTGTCTTAGTTTTGATGCACAATATTACATTGGAATGTAACTAATTGTTATTTCAGGTTATATACAATGTAGGCTCCTAGCTTGTATGTTTGTCATAGATTTAGTGATAATGTTCCATTATTTTTGATGACCGTGCTTCACTTGTGGCATTCTGGCTTTAAAAAAATGTTTAAAAAATGTTTTTAGCTTGACATTAATTTTTCAATAATAATTATGCAGATTTTTTTTAAACATATACATGCATTCTATATGTTATGATTCAGTACATTATTAGTATTATTATTTTAATTGCTTTGCTATAATTAGTTTACTTTTTTGTTTACTGTTTTCTGATATGATTTCATTACATACAGGTTTATATAGCCTTTATACCATGATCTAACATTTAGAAATAATTATTAGTTACTTATTAGTTATTAGTTCTAAGGGCAGGGAAGTTGATCCCTTAAACACAAGGCTTTATCATTGCTGATCTCTTTTTGAAGATAGCAGTTGATACCTGACCAGCACAGGTACCTTAATTCTCTCATCTTGAACAAACAGGTAATATGCTGTATGTATGTATGAATGTATATATATATATATATAATATATATATATATATATATATATATATATATATATATATATATATATATATATATATATATATATATATATATATATTAGGGCTGTTGAAATTAAAGAATAATTCCTCGATTAATCGATTCATTTTTTTGATCGATCAAAATTCTTTTGATCGGTACTCACCTCTCAGCTGGCTTCGGGTCTTCAGGGAGTTCCGTCGGAGATCCGGTGATGTCACGGACATCGACGTCACCGGACTCCTCCCCCCTTCCCAAGTGCCTCTGTCTGCTAACGAAGGAAAGGGGGAGGAGTCTGGTGACGTCAAAGTTCTGATTGAACATAACACGTTACGGGGGAGGATCTACGCATGATGTCACCCGCTGCTGCCCTTACGGAACTAACATGATTGTCGGCTTAAGCGGTGAGCACTTAGATCTTTTTTTTTCTACCCATGACCTGGCGTCCTTGCTGAGATCTAAGGAGACGTGAGAGAAGTTTATGGTCCGTGTTAACCCTTTTTATACCCGCTTGCATGACCACCTGTTTGCACAGGGGTCCATGCCATAAGGTGAGAGTAATTAGTTAGACCGGAGGTGGAGGGATTGTCACGCTACTGTGGGTAAAAAATTACTTACGTCAGTGCTACAGTTTGATTTAAAACGTATTTGTGTGAACTGTGAAGTTAGGTCATGGATTGTGGAAGCTAACTAGTGTCGGGTGATTGTATATAGTGTATACCACATTTACCACTGACTGAGGCAGAGTTGCAATGCAAGGAGATCAGCTAAAAGTAGTTGGATCTGTATGTGCGTTATAATTAATAAAAATTAGTCGATTAATCAATTAAAAAAAGGAATTGATTAATCGAACACGAAAATTTTAATCAGTAACAGCCCTAATATATATATATATATATATATATATATATATATATATATATATATACACCACTGAAGGGAGCTCTTAAGGTGTCATATCAAGATACCCAATTTTGTGGGAACAGTTTGGAGATGGCCGATTCCTGTTCCAACATGACTGCGCACCAGTGCACAAAGCAAGATCCATATAGACATGGAGGAGCGAGTTTGGGGTGGAGGAACTTGGCTGGTCTGCACAGAGTCCTGACCTCAACCTGATAGAACACCTTTGATATGAATTAGAGTGGAGACTGCAAGCCAGGCCTTCTCCTCCACATCAGTGGCTGACCTCACAAATGCATTTTTTTCTGTCGTTCCTTTTGGGACAACAGCCATGTAGACTGATTTGATGCAGTGTGCAGCGTATGGTCTAAGCACTGACAGGCTGACCCCCCACTCCTTCAACCTCTGCAGCAATGCTGGCAGCACTCATATGTAAATTTCTCAAAGACAACCTCTGGATATGATACTGAGCAAGTGGACTCAATCTCTTTGGTCAACCATGAAAAGGCCTGTTCTGAGTGGAACCCTTCCTGTTAAACTGCTGTATGGTCTTGGCCAGGGTGCTGCAGCTCAGTTTCAGGGTCTTGGCAATCTTCTTATAGCCTAGGTCAGTGATGGCGAACCTTGGCACCCCAGATGTTTTGGAACTACATTTCCCATGATGCTCAACTACACTGCAGAGTGCATGAGCATCATGGGAAATGTAGTTCCAAAACATCTGGGGTGCCAAGGTTCGCCATCACTGGCCTATGTCATCTTTATGTAGAGCAACAATTGTTTTTTTCAGATCCTCAGAGAGTTTTTAGCCATTAGGTGCCATGTTGAACTTCCAGTGACCAGTATGAGAGAGTGAGAGCGATAACACTAAATTTAACACACCTGCTCCCCATTCACACCTGAGACCTTGTAACACTAACGAGTCACATGACACCGGGGAGGGAAAATGGCTAATTGGGACCAATTTGGACATTTTCACTTGGGGGTGTACTCACTTTTGTTGCCAGCAGTTTAGACATTGAGTTATTTTGAGGGGATAGCAAATTTACACTGTTATACAAACTGTAAACTCACTACATTGTAGCAAAGTGGCATTTCTTCAGTGTTGTTGCATGAAAAGATATAATAAAATATTTACAAAAATGTGAGGGGTGTACTCACTTTTGTGAGATACTATATATATATTACATTAGTGTGCAAACATTTATGTTGTTGCTGTTAAGTAAGAATGCTTTCAAAAATATATATTTTATTTGTTTACTTTTTTAGCAATTTACAAAATGCAAAGTGAGCAAATAGAAGAAAGATCAAAATCAAATCAATATTTGGTGTGACTACCCTTTGGCTTCAAACCAGCATCAATTCTTACACTTTCACACTTTGTACACTTGCACAAAGTCAAGGATTAGAGACACTGGGGTTGATTTACTAAAACAAGAGCACACAGAATCTGGTGCAGCTGTGCATGATAGCCAGTAAGCTTCTAACTTCAGCTTGTTCAATTGATCTTTGACTATAAAACCTGGAAGCTGATTGGCTTCTGTGCAGAGCTGCACCAGATTTTGCACTCTCCAGTTTTAGTAAATCAACCCTAGTGCATGATTAACCAATTATACTTAGTAGGTGCTGATCATAAAATGTATATGTAGGGTGAAACAGTCATTACCTGAAACAGAAACAGCTGTGTAGACATGTGCACTGCCAAAAAATCTGTCCATTTTCGTTTCTTTTGTTTATTTTTTTTTTTCGTTTTTTGGGTCATTCGTTATGATCGCAATTCGTAAATTTGTACATTCCTAATTCCGTACATTCGTAAATTTGTACGTTTGTAAATTCATACATTCGTAAATTAGAAAATTCATATTCGTAAATTCGTACATTCGTAAATTTGAAAATTCATATTCGTAAATTCGTTCATTCGTAAATTAGGAAATTCGTAAATTAGGAAATTCGTAAATTTGGAAATTCGTAAATTTGGAAATTAGAAAATCTGAAAATTAGAAAATCTGAAAAAGTAAATAACTATTAAATTAGGTATAGGTATTGTAATTTCCTTTCAAATTTGGCTGTTAGTGAACGTAACAAATAGAAAATGTATCCAAAGTTACGACTTATCCGAAATAACGAATACCGCATCTAAACAAATGGAAGGGAACAAATTAATAACAAATAATAATAATAAAACGTTTTTATTATTGTTATTTATTATTATTAATTCATTACGTTCCATTCATTTAGATACGGCATTCGTTATTTCAGATAATTCGTAACTTGGGATAAATATGTTTTTGTTACGTTCACTAACAGACAAATTTGAAAGGAAATTACAATACCCCTGTAACACATTGGAGTTGAGACATGAGCCCCTGAACGTGGATCATCTCTATGTAGATATATGTTTTTGTTTTGGATTTGTTCTGTGGTTTTTGAATTGGCATAAACATGAGTGGTTTTCAAGGTAATGAGTGGACAAATCTCATGTCAAGTTATGAAATTGACTTTGAGCAAAAAGATTGTGTCGAAACTCAGATACTCTCTCTTACTCAAAAATTAAATAAGATTCTAGAAAAGAAATCAGCTCTTTTCTGGCATGTGAAATCGTTTGACAGATACAGCAAAGAAAAAATTAATCCGTTGGGACTCCGGGTCCAGATATTTCCTAATCTGGACCAAATTAGCAACAAATGTAAAAAAGAATGGGAGGACAATTTAAACCAGTGCTCTCAGGAAATGATGGCTATTCTGACAAGGGAATATAATAGACAAATCCTATTATTAGACATTGAAATTAATGACTTGGAGTTGCTGCTCAAGCCGTTTGTGCAACATGCCTTATATTTGGAATCACAGGTTAAACTCAGAAATGACCTATGTACCCATAATAGGGGCATTTTGTACAAAAAAGAATTTCAATTTTGGAGGGACAAAATGGCGTTTTTAGAGGCACGTGCGTATAAATGGAATACTAATTACAAAAACAACAAGCACTTTGGCCCTAAATTACAACCCTATAGTAATTCTAATTTTTCTAAAACTAAAAATACCTCGAACTTGGGCAAAAACCCCAACATGACTCAAAAAGGGGAGGGACAAATTCAAACGGAACCGCAACAACAAAGGCTCCCCTGAACAAGATAGGAAGAAACGCACTGTAGATTTAGAAACAAAAAAAACGACCATGATGTAACCAGCCTTGACCATGTACGACCATTAAACTCCAAAGATGAGTCGTCAAGTGTGGATACAGATAACTCTGATTCACTATCATCAAATAGTTCTAACAATTTGAGGCATACAAACCCCACAGTGGAATGCCTCAGACAGACCCCTAGGACCCCTTTAAACTCTACACAGGGACCTCCCTCACCCCAGACGAACAGGGGAGCGGGAAATCTGGATGCCTACATCACACGGACTCAATTGAGTCCTACAGTGTGATTAACCTATTATCCCACCCCCTCTCAACAGCTGAGAGAAATGTTTTATCACAGGGACTAACTTTTTGCCCACAGGAAAACTGTGATATTTTTGGAGCGATCGTCGATTTGCAGCTCTTTGCACGCCGGCTCCTACTTAAGAGCCTGCATGCAAAGACCGATAATATCGACGACACCGACTGGTCGAGTTTTAGCATGAAAGAGTTTAAGGCTCTACGTGATTTAACACTCCTATATCAAGAAAATAATACTATGGACCTTATAGATCAAATTCATCTTGAAACACTACTAGAGGATGCTGGCAAATCGCAGCAGACCCTTTCAACTAGCTTTAAAAAGCCATCTGCCAAATTTCCACCCCTCAATCTAAACCCAAGCATAGAAACTTTCATTAACCAAATACTTCGAGATTTTGAAAAATTCCCACGAAAGAGAATCCATCCAACAAACCTAAGTTTTGATGAATTTGGGGCAATAGATTTGTTATGTAACAATACAAACATTACGGTAAAACCCTCAGACAAGGGTGGCAACGTGGTCCTGATGGATAATCAGGACTACGTTGACATGTGTCAGGATATTTTAGATAACAAAGAATGGTATATGAAGTTATCCATCAAGGCAATACATACCTCCTTTGATAAGTTTTATGATATGATATATCTGTCTTTTCTTAATGGTACCATTTCGAAGGACCGATATGAGTTTATCAGGGTTAAATACCCACGGGTAGCTACATTCTACAGCTTACCAAAGATACACAAAGGTAAAAGCAAATCACCAGGGCGACCTATCGTCTCTGGAAATTGAAGTATCTCAGAAAATCTAAGCAAAGTAATCGACTCATTTTTACAACCCTTTGTAATTTGTCTACATTCATATTTGAAGGATACCATACATCTATTAAAGATGACTGCAGATATGCCACTTTCAACTGAATCGTTATTGGTGGCTATTGGTGTGGAGGCCCTATACAGCTCGATCCCCCACACAAAGGGGGTCGAGACTGTATGGGGTATTCTCCTACGCAGTAACAGATATCATCACGCCCTCAATGAATTTATCATTGGGGGCTTAAACTATATCCTGACTCAAAACTTCTTTGCCTTTAACAACTCCCACTACCCCCAGGTACAAGGCGTGGCCATGGGCACATGTTGTGCACCGGCCTACGCCAATTTGTACCTGGGGGAGTGGGAGAAATCCCTCCTGGATGACGAGGACCTCCTCATGTACACGAACCATATCAAGATATGGCTACGGTACATCGATGACGTCCTCGTCGTCTGGGAGGGATCTGAGGCGCTACTACTAGAATTGGATGACCGCATCAACTCCAATCTATATAACCTCAAGTTCACCATGACTCATGACCACAACACCATCACTTTTCTTGATGTTCAATTACAATGTAACACTGTAAATAAAACTTCTCCAACTCTTTTCCGTAAGAGCACTGCTGGGAATACAATACTTCATGCGACAAGCTCGCATCCACTGTTCCTCAAAAACTCCATTACGTATGGGCAATACCTACGGATACGTAGGAATTGCTCTGAGGATTCCCTCTTTAAACTAAAAGCTGGGTTACTAGCACGCGGCTACAGCCGTTCTTGCTTGCGAAAGGCATATAACAGAACAATAATGCAATCCCGCTGTGAACTACTGTCTAATAAAAAAAAAAAAAAAGTGGTGGAGAACCGGGGTAAAGATCCAACTAGGATCATTCTCCGCTTCTCCAGACAACACAATGAAATCAGAAATATCATTAATAAGCATTGGAGTATCTTGATAGACGACCGATATCAGATAGCCCTTCTATTACATTTAAGAGGGCCACCTCACTTGAGGACAAATTAGTCCAAAGTGAATATAAAAACTAACAAAAATGACTCTGTTCAGTGTTCGGCTCCTTTCCATGCGGCCATTGCTCATGCTGTCAATAAATAAAACGAGAAAAAATCTTTTGCCTCCCAAATGGGGCAAATTTCAAACCTTTGCATTATGCCAATTGTCAAACTAAGGGTGTGGTCTATCTCATGTCCTGCGAATGCAGGGCTTTTTATGTGGGAAAGATGAAGCAGGAGTTCCACTGCCGGATATCAAAGCATGTTTATTCAATGCAAATTGGAAACCACTATTTGCCACTCAGCCGACACGTAGTGCTAAAACATAACTATAGAATGCCTACAGTTTCTTTCACCGCTCTTGATCGGGTACATATCCCGGATCGAGGCGGTGATTGGAACAAGATTCTATTACAACACGAGCAAAGATGGATTTTCAAACTCCAAGCGACCTCTTTCCCTGGACTTAATGAGTCTATTTCATATGCTCCCTTCTTGAAAGGTTTCGTATCTGGAAAAACTCAATAATTATTACACCTTTTTAATATTAAAATAATCTATATCAAAGAGATTAGTTAGAGGACATGCTTGTGATTTTCCTGGATTTACTCAATATGTACTTCGTCTTCCCCCCTTGTATTCACACACCACATATCGTTATATATGCAGACACCAAATGTGGTGTCCTGTATAATCGAATAAATGTCAAGAATTGTATATCTGTACGTGAATGTACTTTATTGTATGTTACGTCATCCATATTTCTGATTTATGATACTAGCTATAATTATTTGTAATTCTATAACAGTCAACACAGAACCCAATCTGAGAAAACATGTATAGTATATTGATGTTTCCGCCTTTACTTGAGAGCTCATGTTTGCATTTTGATATTGCATCTACATTAGATTAAATCGCCCATATACATATAAGATTTTTTGAAATCCGGAGGATCGACATGTTCCTCAATTATAGATGAATAAATGTAAAATTGTTTCTCTTTACATTTAATCCCGTTTCCTATTTCTCCTCCAGGTGGCGCCGTTCTGCCTTTTCCTATTGGGGCGGCATGGTTGTAGACGCCCATATGTGTATGCCTTCCCAGCAAAGGGGGGGAGGAGTTCTTTTAATTTTGACTCCTCCACCTATTCCTTCCCCATGGACGCCTAAGCAGGTCTTGGACGTTCCATTGGAGAATGGTTCCCTTGCTGGCGGCGTCCCTGAGCACTGTCGGAATGATTGCCGAGGACTGCGCATGCGCGGGGCCCGTGCGTGTGTGCGACGCGGTGACGTCACGCAGTTGCGACGAGAGCGACGCAAATGCGGGACCTTTGGCCTTCAAGGACGCCGGGGAGACCACACGAAGTGGACCTGTATGGCCGCCATGACCACCACCAGCAGCCGTCGGAGCGGAAATTAGGGGGGAGGGAGGGATGATCGGACGCACCTGTGGTGACCCTGGTCGGCCAATCAATGCCATAGATGGACACATAAAGCCCATGGAGTGGAGCATATACTCCATCTCCATGTGAGGGTACGCAGCACCTAAGACCATATCACAGTGAGTATATTTCTACATCCCACTACGTATTTGGGCACTTACGAAGCCACATGCTTATAATCATCCTAAAATACTTTACTACGTATTTCCCCTTATCCTGCAGATTCTCTATGCCTGTCGGATCAGAGAATATTAAAAGCCAGCTTTAATCTGGGACTGACCCCTGATCAAATATACAGGCCCTTGCAGTATAATATACTGGGCGACTTGGCATTACCACGTGAAAATTTGATTATATAAGGTAATCGAGACTATTATACTCGCTAGAATTCCCTTTACACACTTTCCGGCATGTTTTCCTATCCTTAGCACAGTCACATATTTTATCATATACACTTTTAATAATGTCACTCATATCCTCTTACACAATTCTTTATTACATACTGGCAGATGCCTCCTGTCTTTTTCTCTTTCTTCACAATTATTTGGCTACAGCTACACACTTTCTGTATAGTTCCTGCACACACATACATACCACCCTTTTGTTTTTATTCCTACTATTTAATTATGTGGTTTGTTTTGATTTTTTGCACCTCACCTCACCATCTGTTTCCACACCCCTTCTCTTCTCTTTTTTCCTTCTATTACCCCCCTTCCCTTTTTTTCCCTCTCTTTTTCCCCTTCTTGCTTTCCCTTCCTTCCCCTTTTTCCCCTTTCCCTCTTGTTTTGCACTTCCCTTTCCTTTTCCCCCTTGTTCTCTCTTTTCTCTTTATCTGCATCTTCATATGAGCGCGCCATATATCTTCTCTATTCATTTCTTTCTTTCATGGTTCTCTGTGATTTTTTTTTTCCCAGCCTTTTTCTCTTTTTTCTCCTCTTTCACTGCTTTTTTCCTCTCCTTCCTTCTTTTTTTCCCTCTTTTTCTCCTTTTTCTCTTATTCTAACAACAAATTCAATAAAATCTCTTATCTGCAAGGACAAACACACATTTAGCAACATTTAGATACCTGCAGGCTACATAAATAGTTTTTCTTCTCTCCCTCCCTTTCCCCTCCTCTCTATACATATGGGGGATATGGGAATATGGAATTAGATGTAGAGATATATATATACTCACTGCAATATACCCAACATATGGTCCATTAAGTAACCGGCTATTCATTTAAAAGCCCACATAATAATTGGTTGGAGTAAAATACCCCAAGCCATGTCTCTGGCATTATGATTGTCTGATTGGGGATCTTTTCTGCCGCAGGTGTGAGCTTTTCTCCCCCCACTGACCCCGTTTTGGCGCTCTGCCGATCTGTATGTGGGAGATCAAACCCTGAGTGTGACCTCTTGTAAGCCATACATTTTCTGGGTGATCGTCGTGCCATGGCCTACCCAAACGGAGGGCGTCCGGGGGCCGCCTGGAGAGAATGAAGTGTTTTTAAGGGATTCCCATATAAAGAATCTACTCTACCAACTACACACATTTTGGTAAATATGCATACTATTATATTGTATGATTATCCTCTATGCTAATACGCAAGGAGACAACTGTGGCATATATACCTATATCCTATATCTATTTTGATTTTTATTTTACTTGTTTACTTTCCATTCCAGCAGACAAATCCTTTGAAGAAGACCCATATAGCTACGGGTCGAAACACGTCAGCTCTTTTTGTACTATACCAAAATGTTCTGAGTAATCTGTTGAGGTTAATAGTACTATCTGCTGGTATTTGTGTGTACTTTCCAGTTATATTGTATTCTTTGTATGGGCTCATGTCTTTTATCCATTTTGCCACGATTGTGACATTATAAATAAACAAGTAATTTTTTGATAAATTTGTGTCAATTACTCAATACTACCTTCCCTTACATATATTTTTATTTTATTATACTCTGCTGCCTAAAAACCCCACCCTTCTGGGGGAATTTTTCCTTTTGCATTACAATACCTATAATTTAATAGTTAAGTTATTATCAGGTAATTATTATTTCAGATTTCCAAATTTCCAAATTAACGAATTAACGAATTAATGAATGTACAAATTTACGAATGTACAAATGTATGAATTTACGAATGTACAAATGTACGAATTTACGAATGTGATAATGTACGAATTTACGAATGTGATAATGTACGAATTTACGAATGTACAAATTTACGAATGTACGAATTTACAAATTTATTAATATTCTAATTTACGAATATTCAGAAAAATTCGTTAAACGGGTTTTCTTTAATTCGGATATTTCCGAATTAACGAATTTGTCAAAATTTGTTAAAAAACTAATTTGGAACGAAACGAATTGCACATGTCTACACCTGTGTAGGAGACCTAAACATGTGTGAGGAACAGCCGAACTGCTACTAAAGTGGGGTTGTGGAAGACAGTTTCACAGGTCATACACCATTGCAAGACTGAGCAACAAGATACAAGGTAGTTATACTGCAACAGCAAGGTCTCTCCCAGACAAAGATCTAAGGCCCCTTTCACACCGGGGCGTTTTTCATGCATTGCAGCGCTAAAAATAGCGCCTGTTCACCGCATGAAATAATCCTGCCCCTTTAACTCCAGTGTGAAAGCCGGCGGACTTTCACACTGGAGCGGTGCGCTAGCAGGATGACAAAAAAAGTCCTGCTAGCAGCATCTTTGGAGCGGGATAGGAGCGGTGTGTTCACCGCTCCTATACCGCTCCTTCCCATTGAATAGAATGGGACACCGCGGTGAAACCGCGGGAATACCGCCGCAAAGCGCCGCTACGGCGCCGCTCGCGGGGGTTAAAACCACACCGCGAGCGGCCGAAAAACGCGGTGAAAACGACGGTAAAGCAGCGCTAAATATAGCGCTGCTTTACCGTCACCGCGGCTCACCGCCCCAGTGTGAAAGGGGCCTAAAAGCAGACTGGGGTTTCAAGATGTGGTTAATGTAGTGGTCAATCAAAGAAACTTAATACAGCAGATGATAGACACATCATGCTTAGTTCCCTTCAACATCTGGAGATGTCCAACAGTGCCATCAGCACATAAATGTCAGGAACCAGTGGGACCCAGATACACCCATCTACTGTCCGGAGAAGTCTGGCCAGAAGTGGTCTTCATGGAAGAATTGCAGCCAAAAAAGCCATACCTCTGAACTGGAAACAAGGCTAGGCGCCTCAACTACGCACGAAAACACAGGAAAACACAGGAACTTGGATGTATAAAAATGGCAGCAGGTGCTCTGATCTAATAAGTTAAAATTTGAACTATTTGGCTGTAGCAGGAGGCAGTTGGTTCACAAAGGACTGTAGAGAGTCCTTTTGGTACCTGAAAAGTCCCACAATTCCAGTTTCCAATTTGCTTGTTCTGTATATGGGATGTGGTGTACATTTTGGTCTTCCCTCCATTCATCCCTTGTATATGGTAAGTTGTTAAAATTCCGAAGGTGTGTTGGTAAGTGCTGAGTGAGCCAGGTCCCATTACACAGGGACATTATATCCAACGAATCCTCTGGGCATGGCGCTACTCTTACTTTTGTCTGAGCTCTAAAAATATTCTTGTGAAGTGTATGTAAAGTCCAAACTCTTTTTATTCTTTATTGCATAGGGAAGACATTAAACCTCATATAAGGTTATTTTTTTCCTGCTGTGTCCCCTAGGGGAGATTTTGCTTCACTCCCTGCCTTTGAGATGCAACTGATATATGAAATTGAATGAAATCCTCATCTTAGGGATCAGGTGTCCCAAATGAAAGATTCTTCCTCACCTTTTGCACAGGTGAAAATTAAAAATTTTTGGATTTCCACTTCCACATTTCACTTTCTGTCTTTGTGGTAATGATTATCGGCACATACATAAGTTTTAATCTTCCAAGCGGGGATACAGACATCAATAAAAACGTGATAAAGGGTCCAACCCTTGAACCCTTTTCTCTAAACTAAAAAAAAATACCTTTACATACACTTTGAAAAGGTAACCTTGCAGTCTAATATTTGTATTTATATTATGACTATGGTTTTATTAGGACGTTTTAGCACAGCATGTGGAAACAGTAGCGTTAATTGCAAACTGGACATCTTGAGAAATGCATGTGTTGTAATGTGGAGGCAGTGAGGACCTCTCATGGCTCCAACTTGGAGCTGAAGATGAAAACTGCATAATGAAATAACTGGCGTCCCAGTGCATGCCTGAGCTGTCTTAAGAAAATTGAGAAGTATCTGAAGATTGTGATGACTATTAGTCAGAAAAGTTGGACTGATAAGCTTGGTATAGTGAGGCATGCCTTTTATGTTTTTTGCTTCAAGGAAACGTCATCTAGGTTATGGTATGTTACAATGATAGCCGAAAAAACATTTCTAACAAGGAAGTTACTATTGAAAAGACAAAACAATTTTTTTTAGTGTTGTCAAGTGAAGTCTGATATCATTATGTTAGACTGTAACCCTGGATATACAGCGGGTAAAATAAATATTGAACACGTCACCATTTTTCTAGGTAAATATATTTCTAAAGGTACTATTGACATGACATTTTCACCACATGCCAATAACAACCCATCAATCCATAAATTCAAATAAACCAAAACAAATAAGTTCAATAATTAAATTATGTGAAATAAAATGGAAAGGCACATGAAAAAGTATTGGACACATGAACAAAAACATGGAAAGCCACGACACTAGCTGAAATCTATCAGTAATTAAAAAGTAATCCTACCCCTTGTCAGTGCAAATTAATATCAGCTGGTTCAGTCTCAACTGATGGCCTATAAAAAGGTGTCTCATTACCAAGGCGCCACCCAAGAAACAACTCATGATGGGTAAGAGCTTTCAAGACCTTCACAACCTTATTGTTGCAAAACATACTGATGGCATTGGTTACAGAAAGATTTCTAAACATCTGAATGTTCCAGTGAGCACTGTTGGGGCCATTATTCAAAAGTGGAAAGAACATAATTTCACCATAAACTAGTCATGACCAGGTGCTCCTCGCAAGATTTTTGACAGACGAGTGAAGAGAATTATCAGACGAGTTATCCAAGAGCCAAGGACCACTTGTGGAGAGATTCAGAAAGACCTGTAATTAGCAGGTACAATTGTTTCAAAGAAAACAATAAGTATTGCACTCAAACACTATGGCCCGTATGCACGCTCACCACGCAAGATTTGAAGCAAGAAAAAGCATGTTGAAGCTTGTTTAAAGTTTACTGCACAACATTTAGACAAGCCTGTGAAATACTGAGAGAAAATAGTCTTGTCAGATGAGACCAAAATTGAACTATTTGAACTATTTGGATGCCATAACACACACCATGTTTGGAGGTCAAATGGCACTGCACATCACCCCAAGAACCCCATACCAACAGTGAAGTTTGGAGGTGGGAATATCATGGTGTGGGACTGTTTTTTTGGCATACGGTACTGACAAACTTCATATCGTTGAAGTAAGGATGAATGTAAAAATTTACCAAGACATTCTTGATAAAAATCTTCTGCCATTTACCAGGATAATGAAGATGAAACAAGGGTGGGCATTTCAGCAAGACAATGATCCCATTTAGATATCCACTTGCTGACTGCAATACGTATATATACTGTACGTTGCGGCTTGCAAGTGACTTATTGGGGTTATGGCTGAAGATATCAGCCATAACCCGGTATTTTTTTTTCAGCCCGCGATTGACTTTCTAATGAAAGTGGTCCCAGTAGCTAATTAGCCACGGGTCACTTTCAGAAGCAGCAGGAGGGGTCGCCCCCCACCTCCTCGCTGCTCACTGGTGTTTCTTGGGCTTACCATTTTTTACCAGCGCACCCGAGAAATGAACAGTTCACGTGGCTGGCCATAGAGGGGACCAGAGACCAGATTGTCTCTGATCACCTCTATGATCTTGAGGACCAGAGCGACATCATGAGGTCACTTCCAGTCTAGGGCAGAAGTAAACATTAAAAAAAGTAAAAGCATTTGACACACGTTTACGGTACAAAATAAGGTCCATTGGCATGGACCATAGGGTGAGTACATGGATTGAAAACTGGCTACAAGGACGAGTTCAGAGGGCGGAGATAAATGGGGAGTACTCGGAATGGTCAGGGGTGGGTAGTGGGGTCCCCCAGGGTTCTGTGCTGGGACCAATCCTATTTAATTTGTTCATAAACAACCTGGAGGATGGGGTAAACAGTACAATCTCTGTATTTGCAGATGATACTAAGCTAAGCAGGGCAATAACTTCTCCGCAGGATGTGGAAACCTTGAAAAAAGATCTGAACAAATTAATGAGGTGGGCAACTACATGGCAAATGAGGTTCAATGTAGAAAAATGTAAAATAATGGGTGGCAAAAATACGAATGCAATCTACTCACTGGGGGAGAACTTCTGGGGGAATCTAGGATGGAAAAGGACCTTGGGGTCCTAGTAGATGATAGGCTCAGTAATGGCATGCAATGCCAAGCTGCTGCTAACAAAGCAAACAGAATATTGGCATGCATTAAAAAGGGCATCAACTCCAGAGCTAAAACGATAATTCTCCCGCTCTACAAGACTCTGGTCCGGCCGCACCTGGAGTATGCTGTCCAGTTCTGGGCACCAGTCCTCAGGAAGGATGTACTGGAAATGGAGCGAGTACAAAGAAGGGCAAAAAAGCTAATAAAGGGTCTGGAGGATATTAGTTATGAGGAAAGGTTGCGAGCACTGAACTTATTCTCTCTGGAGAATCGACGCTTGAGAGGAGATATGATTTCAATATACAAATGCCATACTGGTGACCCCACAATAGGGATAAAACTTTTTCGCAAAAGGGAGATTAACAAGACTCGTGGCCACTCATTAAAATGAGAAGAAAAGAGGCTTAACCTTAAACTACGTAGAGGGCTCTTTACTGTAAGAGCGGCAAGGATGTGGAATTCCTTCCACAGGTGGTGGTCTCAGCGGGGGGCATAGATAGTTTCAAGAAACTATTAGATAAGCACCTGAACGACCGCTACGTACAGGGATATACAATGTAATACTGACATAAAATCACACACATAGGTTGGACTTGATGGACTTGTGTCTTTTTTCAACCTCACCTACTATGTAACTATGTAAACATTTTTTTTAAAAGCTAAAGATCAAAAAACATCCGTTTTTTTTTTATCTTTTAATGGTCGAGGAGAGATTTGGGGTCTTATAGACCCCAGACCTCTCCATAAAGAGGACCTGTCATCCCTTATTTCTATTAGAAGGAATGTTTACATTTCCTGTAATAGGAATAAAAGTCAAAACAAAACAAAGTAGAGGGACAGTGAAAAAATAAAAAAAATAAGAAAAAAAATCTAAAGCGCCCCCATACCTCCGTGCTCACACGCAGAAGCGAGTGCATTAGTAAGTTGTTAAACTGTGTTTATACCACACATGTGAGGTATCATCGTGAACGTTAGAGAGAGGGCAATAATTCTAGTGCTAGACCTCCTCTGTAATTCTAAAAAGATAACCTGTAATAATTTTTAAAGCGTCGCCTATGGAGATTTTTAAGTATTGTAGTTTGTCGCCATTCCACGAGCGTGCACAATTTTAAAGCGTGACATTTTAGGTATCTATTTACTCAGCATAAAATCGTCTTTTATATTTTACCAAAAAATTGTCTTATATATTGTGGGTTTTTTGCGTTACAATTCATTATTGTGTATTTTTTCCAAAAAAATTGTGTTTGAAAAACCGCTGCTCAAATATCGTGTGACAAAAATTGCAACAATAGCCATTTTATTCTCTTACCCCCCAAACATATATATTTTTTTATATAATGTTTGGGGGTTCTAAGTAATTTTCGAGCAAAAAATACTGATTTAAACTTGTAAAACAAAAAGTGCCAGAAAAGGCTTGGTCTTCAAGTGGATATACTTGTAAATGTCAGACACGCCAAACAATCTTATCTGATATTTACACATGATTTACAATGTGATTGTATCTTAACAGGAAAAGTGTGGAGGGAAATTTTTTTTTTCCACATACTCAGCTAGATCTTTTTTTTCATTTATGTTATGTTTGCTATAATTAACCCTGTCAGTACTGTGTGTGCAGATCTTCATTATTAATTGTAAACAGTTTTGAACACTGTTTGCTCTAACAAAGAATTAAAGGTATAGAGGCTTAGCTTCTTTTATTGTAGGTTACCACTTGCCGCTCATATAACTTATACTGTGGCAAGGTGGCACTGCTGCGCCAGATCACGTACCTAGACACACCCCAGAGCTGATCTGCGGGTACCATGGACTCGATGTTCGCCGGCACCCATTGATCATCCAGCACAGAGGCAGAACTGCAATCTGCCTATGTAAACAAGGCAGATCTCCATTCTTTCAGTAGGGAAGGCATGGACCCTGTGTTCCTGCAAAGCAGCAACATAGATCCATGCCCTCCCCTAGTAAAAGCACCTCTCACAGTACACAAACACACTAGCTAAGCACACAGTTAACCCTTTGATCGCCCCTGATGTTTAACCCCTTCCCAAACAGTGTCATTAGTACAGTGACAGTGCATATTTTTAGCACTGATCACTGTATTAGTGTCACTGGTCCCCAAAAAAGTGTCCGCCACAATATTTCAGTCTCGCTATAATTCCCTGATCGCCGCCATTACTAGTAGAAAGAAATGAACTAATTAAAAATAAATAAAAATATTCCAAAGTTTATAGACGCTGTACCTTTTGCACAAACCAATCAATATACGCTTATTGGGATTTTTATTTACCAAAAATATGTAGCAGAATACATATAGACCTAAATTTATTAACAACTGTGATTTTTTTCAATTTTTTGGATATGTTTTATAGTAGAAAGTAAAAAGTATAGTTTTTTTTGTTTGTTTTGTTTTAGATTGTCAGTCTTTTTTTATAGCGCAAAATATAAAAACTGCAGTGGTGATCAAATACTACCAAAATAACTCTCTATTTGTGGGAAAACAAGGACACAAATTGCATTTGAGTACAGTGTCGCATGACCACGCAATTGTCAGTTAACCACTTGAGAATTAGCAGCCGCAGTTATACTGCGGCAGATGGGCTCTATTACGCAAATCGCCGTCATTGTACGTCGCTTTGTGTAATAGATGTAGCAGGCACACACGTGGCCCCAGAGCCCATGCGCGTGGCCGACGGGCGTGATGTCTGCCAGTCACCCGCGATCGCTCCACACAGAGGCAGAACGGGGATCACAGTGGATCCCCGTTCCCAGTGATCAGGAACAGCGATCTCTCTTCTCCTCCAGTCAGCCCAGCCCCCATACAGTTAGAAACACCTCACAGGGAACATATGTAACCCTTTAATTGCCCCTGGTGTTAACCCCTTCTCTGACAGTGATATTTATAATCAGTGCATTTTTATAGAACTGATCGATGTATAAATGCCACTGGTCCTAAAAAAGTGTCCGATCTGTCTGCCGCAATGTCGCAGTCTTGCTAAAAATCGCAGATTGCCATTACTAGTAAAAAAAAAAATAATAATAAAAATGCCATAAATCTATCCCCTATTTTGTAGACACTATAACTTTTGCGCAAACCAATTAATATACGCTTTACGCTTATTGCATTTTTTTTTTTACCAAAAATGTGTAGAAGAATACGTATTGGCTTAAACTGAGGAAGACTTTTTTTATATATATATTTTGGGGATGTATATTATAGCAAAAAGTAAAAAGTATTGTTTTTTTTTTCAAAATCGTTGCTTTTTTTTTGTTTAATGCGTAAAAAATAAAATCCGCTGAGGTGATCAAATACCACCAAAAGAAAGCTCTATTTGTGGGGAAAAAAGGATGTCAATTTTGTTTGGGTACAGTGTTGGACGACCGCGCAATTGTCAGTTAAATTGACGCAGTGCCGTATCGCAAAAAAATGGCCTGGTCATTAAGGGGGTAAATCCTTCCGATCCTTAAGTGGTTAACCACTTAAGGACCGCCTCCTGCACATATAAGTTAGCAGAATGGCATGGCTGGGCACAAGCACGTACCTGTACGTCCTCCTTTAAGTGCCCGGCCGTGGGTCGCGCGCGCGCTGCTGGCGGCGCGCTCGCAACGCGCTTGTGACCCGGTCCTGAGCTCCGTGACCATGGCTGCGGGACCAGTGGACCCAATCGCCGCTGGTGTCCCGCGATCGGGTCACAGAGCTGAAGAACGGAGAGAGGTCTGTGTAAACAAACCTCTCCCTGTGCTTCCTACACTGCCTGTCACTGATCGGCTGTTCCCTGTCATCGGGAAAGCCGATCAGTGATGTCAGATGTAAAGCCTCGCCCCCTACTGTAAAAAAAAAACACACACAGACTTAACCCCTCCCCCGCCCCCTAGTGGCTAACTCCTTCACTGCCAGTGTCATACATAGGAATCAGTGCATTTAAATAGCACTGATTTCCCAAAAATGTGTCAAAATGTCCGATGTGTCCGCCATAATGTCGCAGTCACAATAAAAATTGCTGATCGCCGCCATTACTAGTAAAAAAAAAAAAATATTAATAAAAATGCTATAAAACTATCCCCAATTTTGTAAACGCTATAACTTCTAGGCAAACCAATCAATAATCGCTAATTGCGATTTTTTTACCAAAAATATGTAGAAGAATACGTATCAGCCTAAACTGAGGAAAAAAAAAATTATATATTTTTGGGGGATATTTATTATAGCAAAAAGTAAAAAATATTGAATTTTTTTCAAAATTGTCGCTCTATTTTTATTTATAACGCAAAAAATAAAAACTGCAGGGGCGATAAAACACCACCAAAAGAAAGCTCTATTTGTGGGAAAAAAAGGACGCCAATTTCACGACCGCGCAATTGTCAGTTAAAGCGATGCAGTGCCGAATCGCAAAAAGGGGCCTGGTCGTTTGGCTGCAAATTGGCCCTCACAAAAAATGGCCATGTCAGGAAGGGGGGTAAATCTCCCAGAGGTCAAGTGGTTAATGAGGTCAAACCCACTGTGACATTGTTCAAGAAGCCTTGCAGTCAGCCATGACACCCCTTCCTAAGAAATATACAAAAGGTACAAAATATTTAAAAGCACTTGTTTTTTTTTTTATGGGAACACATAACAAAAATATAGCATTGTTTTCTCAAATTTGACTGCAAAAGTGCAAATACACTTAAGCCCTGGTTCACAACAGTGCGAGTTGTCATGCGATTTAACAGTTCAAAATTGCATGACAAGTTGCACCCCATTGTCGGCATTGAAACCATTCATTCATTGCAACTCAAGTCGCAGGAACTTTAAAAAAGGTTCCTGCACTACTTTTTTTGTGATTTTATTGTGACTTGTATTAACCACTTGCCGACCACCTTCCGCATATATACTGTGGCAAGGCGGCTTGGCTGCACAAACCTGTACGTTGGTCTGTGCTTGTGATAGTGTGGGCTGCGCGTCCGCTACACACTGGGGGGAGCGAGCGATCAGGTCCCACGGACTCGATCTCCGCTGGCCACCTGCGATCACGGTACAGAGAGGCAGTACGGGATTTGTAAACAAGGCGGATCCCCATTCTGACAGGGGACCATATTGAGAGCTGCTGTTCCTAGTGATCAGGAACAGCGATCTGTGTGATGTCCCAGTAAGCCCAGCTCCCACACCGTTAGAACACACCCAGCGAACACAGGTAAGCCCTTGCTCGACCCCTAGTGTTAACCCCTTCCATGCCAGTGTCATTTATACATTGATCAGTGCATTTTTTTTTAGCATTGACCATTGTATTGGTGTCACTGGTCCCCAAAAAGTGTCACTTAGGGTCAGATTTATTGCAGTCCCACTTAAAATCGCAGATCGCCGCCATTACCAGTAAAAACAATAAAAAAAAATGAAAGTCCCTAAAGCTATCCCCTATTTTGTAGACGCTACAACTTTTGCGCAAGCCAATCAATATACGCTTATTGGGATTTTTTTTACCAAAAATTTAGCAGAATACATATTGGCCTAAATTGATAAAGAAATTATTTATTTTTTGTGTATTAGAGCAGAAAGTAAAATGTAATTTTATTTTTTTTCAAAATTGTCACTCTTTTTTTGTTTAAAGGCGCAAAAAAAAATTGCAGATGTGATCAAATACCACCAAAAGAATGCTCTATTTGTGGAAAAAAAAAAACATCAATTTTGTTTGGTTACAACGTCGCATGCCCACGCAATCGTCAGTTAAAGCGATAAAAAATGGCCTGGTCATTAACCACTTAACAAACGCCCATAGCCGAATGATGGCTACAGGGCGGTTCGATAACTCTGGGAGGGTGTACTACGACCCCCTCCCAGAATTGCGCTCCCGCGACCCCCCCCCCACCATCCACGCTCAGCCATCCCGCCATCCACGCTCAGCCGTCCTGCCATCCACGCTCAGCCATCCCACCATCCACGCTCATCCATCCCACCATCCACGCTCATCCATCCCTCCATCCACGCTCAGCCATCCACGCTCAGCCATCCCACCATCCACGCTCAGCCATCCCGCCATCCACGCTCAGCCATCCATGCTCATCCATCCATGCTCATCCATCCATGCTCAGCCATCCATGCTCAGCCATCCATACTCACCAATACTCATCCATACCAAGCTGTACTCAGCCATGCTCAGGCATACACAGCGATACCCAGCCATGCTCAGCCATACTCAGCGATACCCAGCCATACCCAGCCATACTCAGCCATACCGAGCTGTACCCAGCCATGCTCAGCCATACTCAGCGATACCCAGCCATACCCAGCAGTACCCAGCCATGCTCAGCCGTACCCAGCCATGCTCAGCCTCTGTATGTGGCCAGGCTGTGAAAGTCTCACACATGTGGTATCGCCTTATATAGAAGGAGTAGGAGAATCTATTTTGGGGTGTCATTTTTGGTTGCATGACTAAGTAATTGTCATCCAAAATGTGAGAGCATCGAAAGCTAAAAATTTGGTCTGGTTAGGAAGGTGGTTTAAGTGCCCAGTGGGTAAGTGGTTAAGGGGGCTGAAGTCAAGTGGTTAAATTAAGTTGCAAGCCACAATGAAATGGCATATCAAAATTGCACTGATTGAGTCACTTTCAAATTGCGCTGACGTAGCGTGATTTAAAAGCTGCACTTGTGTCAACCAGGGCTTGAAGAAGACCTATGGTCACAGCATACACTTTCAATGTATAACATCTGCATTGTAATAGCAATAAAAGTGAAAACAGTAATGCCCTGTACACACGGTCGGACTTTCCGACGGAAAATGTGCAATCGGATTGTGTTGTCGGAAATTCCGATCGTGTGGGGGCTCCATCTGACTTTTTCCGCCGGAATTTCCGACACACAAATTTCGAGATCTGGATCTAAAATTTTCCGACAACAAAATCCGATTGTTTAAATTCCGATCATGTGTTGACAATTTCGACGCACAAAGTTCCACACATGCTCAGAATAAATTACGAGACAAAAGCTATTGGCTACTGGCCTCTTTATAGTCCCGTCGTACATGTTGTACGTCACCTCATTCTGAACGATTGGATTTTCCGACAACTGTGTGTATGCAAGACAAGTTTGGGTCAAAATCCTTCCCAGATCTGTCACAGGAGCTGCAAGAGCTTATCAGATCCTTTCATTCATCTTCCCTTATTAGACTTTCAGTATTTTGTGGACTCATATCATTAATCAAGCTCAATCCTAAATAACATAATACAACTGGTTTTATAAATAATCCTGCCCAATCTGGATATTCAAGTGACCTCTTGTGTTTTAGAGACACTCCCCATGGCAATGGTATGCCCAGTCATTACCAGCACTCTAATGACCCCCCTGCTATTAATTTCAGAATATTTTTTTTATTTTTATTTTATTTTTTGCAAAGGGAAATTACTAAGGTACAATTACATTCAACAAGACAACACAATATCATAATACCAATATCAGAGCAACAATAAAATTACCAATAAGAGCAATTAATACCACATAAAACTAAAGTAAAAATGTACTGTAATCAACCATAACATCCTATTAAGATACTACATAGAATAAATTACACCAATTGAAAAAATAACAGAAAACAACCAACTTGCAAATGACACCACTTTCTCTAACATTACCCCAAAATCATTACACATAGTTAACTTAATACCAACAAATTACAAAAACCACATAAAATGTATAAACCAGATTAAATCCCCACATCCAGCACTCAAAGAGAAGAATTATATAATTTGATGGCCACAGGCAAAAATGAATTCCTCTCGCTCTGTGGTGCATCATGATTGGAACAATCTAGCACTGAAGATACTCCTCAAACTGACCAGCATATTGTGGAGTGGGTGGGAGGCGTTGTCCAAGTACCTTAAACAACATTCTCCTCTCTGACACTATTGTTAAAGTCTCCAACTATTGCGGACAGGGCTTTTTTTCTCAGGGAAAAGGTACTTGAACTTACCCCCCCCCCTCTCCACTAGGTCACGGCTGTCTCCACCCCCTACCCACCCCTAGAACCACCCCTAGGACCACCCCTTGTGTCCACCCCTACACAACTCCTAGCACCACCCCCTTTTGAGAACATGGAAGCAAGTATAATTTGGGGGGCTATACAATGTAATTTGTATGAGATTTGTTAATAGAAAGCAATTCAGTAAAATGTACAAAACATTAGAAATATCCAGTGCTTACCAAAGTAAGCTCAGATGCACTTCCAGATATTCCCATATCCAGCAAGAGACAGCCCACAATATCCAGCAAGAGACCGTCCCCCAGTGTCCAACAAGAGAATATCCCAAATGTCCATCAAGAGACAGTCAGCCATATCCAGTGGCGTCTCCAGCTTTCCTATTTAGGGGGGGGGGGGGCACATAGGGGGACAGGGACAAAAGTACGGGGGCAACTATAAAATTCAATATATATATATATATATATATATAAATCCTGGGGCCCTTTACTATGATTCCACAACGTGCCCTTTCACATGTTCTGCAGTGAGCTCCCTTCCTACTGTATCGGGCCCCTCCCCAGGGTGGCAGAAAACAAGACATATATGCCACCAGCATACCAAGAAAATATAAGGGTCCAAAGCAGTGGGAGAACTATCAGGGTTGCAAAGGTTGTCTTGCAACCGGGCCTTGATGTTCTGCCACTGTGGGGTTCCCCAGCCTCCTCTTGCTGTCCTGCCCCTGATTTGACAGCTCTGGTCTGGCATCTGTCTCCTTGCCAGCGGCAGCAGTCTTTTAGGACCTAGTGCTGGTGACATTATGGGTGCATGCAGGGGAAGGCTGGCACTATTGGTTGTAGAGAGCCGAGGCCCCAGCTGGTTACCTAGCAGCAGTAATGCTGTATAACCTGTTCTGTTGACATGCTGATCGGGATGTGATCCAGGTGATGCTCCCAGTCATATCTAATAAACACAGTATTTATTAGCTTTAAGAGTACAACCACATCAACTGTATGTTCAGCAGTCATGTGGGCTCTATGCCTGTAAGGTGTGGGCTTTGATCAATAAAATCACTATGATATTTAACACTAGGATTTGACTGGATTGCATCACGATCAGCATGTCAGAGAAGGCTGCACTGCTGCTAAGAAAAAAATACTAATTGAATGAAAAAAGTGATCAATGTATGGGCTGCCTAAGTGCTAAGACCAGCCATAGGCAGTTTAAATCTCAGCTGGTTCAGCAGGAATTGGCTGAGATTTGAACCATTAATGAGCAGGCTGAATGTACCAAGTTGATTGATCAAATTGGGAACAACCAGCCTGCCAGATACTCTTATGATTATCACTAGTGGTTGCTATAGCCACTAGTGATAATCACTGTTGGGAGAATACAATTGCTGGGCAGGAAGGATATTCCCCTGTCACCACTGTCTGGGGGAATCATGCAAGTTTCTTTCCTGCAATCTGTGGATGCAGGAAAGAAATTTGCACCGTCTATTACCTGTCTAACTGAAAGTGAAAGTAAATTGTGAAGGTCTTGAAAGAACAGGAGAAGGGGAGGGACAGATGGGGGGGGAGAAGGGATTGATATAATGCAGTTCAATGATTACAGTGTACTGCAGTGCACACACTTACCCACGGGTCCAGGCTAGAAGCTCAGGCATCATTGACACACAGCCAGGAATGCTGCTGATTTTCATATTTCCCGCCCACACATCCCCTCTCTTCAGATACAGCTGCACGCCGGGGATATTGTGGGCGGGACTGGAAGACTCGGGGGGAACAGGGGCGGGGGAGGGGGAGGGGCTGTATTCATCTCTGCTCTAACGTACATGAGGAGAGTGAGGGGGGGTGGCTGGACTCGCTGGGCTGTGAAAGAGTGTCATAGACTGAAACTCGGCTCAGCTTGCAGTCACCACTCTTGGAATTTATAGGCTGGTTCTCCTGTCCTAAGGAGGTCTGTTTTTTCAGTAACTGAGAGTGCTGGTGGAGTCCTTCCTGCAACTCGCTCTTCTCCCTGCCAATGAGGATGCAGAGGAAGGAGAAGATTGGGCGGCCGTGGTTGTGTGACCTTTCGCATTATGCAGTGTCAGCAACAGAGGGGGAATGGAGGAATCACCTGCAGGAGCTGACTGGGGATGCTCTTCCTCTCAATAGAGACTGTGTTACTCCAGCGGTGGCCTGAGTAAGATGCGGCACATCCGCTACGAATGCAAGCAAAAAGACATTGCCTTTTTGTAAAAACAAAAAATTATGGTGGGGCACAGCATAATGTGGGGGGGGGGGGGGGGGGTCAGGGCCCCCTCTGCCCCCCCCCTAGTGACACCATTGGCCATATCCAGCAAAACACAGACAGTCACCCATGTACAGCAAGATACAGTCACCATATACAGCAAGAGACAGCCCCCAATATCCAGCAAGAGACCGTGTCCAGCAAGAGAATATCCCAAATGTCCAGCAAGAGACAGTCAGTCATATTCAGCAAAAGACAGACAGTCACCCATATACAGCAAGAGACAGGCCCCATATACAGCAAGAGACAGTTCCCATATATAGCAAGAGACAGTCCTCCATGTACAGCAATAGACAGTCCTCCATATACAGCAAGAGACAGTCCCCATATACAGCAAGAGACAATCCTCCATATACAGCAAGAGGCAGTCCACAAATACAGCAAGAGGCAGTCCCCATATACAGCAAGAGACAGTCCCCATATACAGCAAGAGACAGTCCTCCATATACAGCAAGAGACAGGCCCCCATATACAGCAAGAGACAGGCCTCATATACAGCAAGAGACATTCCTCCATATACAGCAAGAGACAATCCCCATTTACAGAAAGAGACAGTCCCTATATACAGCAAGAGATGGTCCCCATATGCAGCAAGAGACAGTGACCATATACAGCAAGAGACAGTGACCATATATAGCAAGAGACATCCCCCCATATATAGCAAGAGGCAGGCCCCATATACAGCAAGAGACAGGCCCCATATACAGCAAGAGACAGTGACCATATACAGCAAGAGACAGCGACCATATACAGCAGGAGACGTTCCCCCATATACAGCAAGAGACAGTGACCATATACAGCAAGAGACATTCCCCCATATACAGTAAGAGACAGTCCCCACATACAGCAAGAGACAGTCCCCATATACAGCAAGAGACATTCCCCCATATACAGCAAGAGACAGGCCCCATATACAGCAAGAGTCAGTCCCCCATATACAGCAAGAGGCATTCCCCCATATACAGCAAGAGACAGGCCCCATATACAGCAAGAGACAGGCCCCATATACAGCAAGAGACAGGCCCCATATACAGCAAGAGACAGTCCCCATATAAAGCAAGAGACAGCAACCATATACAGCAAGAGACATTCCCCCATATACAGCAAGAGACATTCCCCTATATACAGTAAGAGACAGTCCCCAATATCCAGCAAGAGACAGCCCCCTATCCAGGCAGCATTATTAGACAGCTAGGCAGCCCCTATATTCATCCAGCAGCAACACTGTTAAATGTACTTACCTCAGGTAGGCATGTAATGTACCTTAGGAAGTGAGAAGGAGTCACAAGACAGGACACCACAGGGCAGCTCTATCTCACAGGAACTTCATCTACTAGAGGGAGAGGCAGAGTGCAGCTGATATCACTCCACTCTCCTAAGGCTACAGCTGGCACTATAGGAGCTGTGTCAGCTTATGTGTTTGTCAGCTCACTCTGTGGTCGGAGAGTTGCATAGAACAAGCTATAAAAAAAGCTCTGCTCCCTGGCAGAGGTGCCGGAACGCAGTTCCGGCAAGTTCCTGCAGAAAAACAGCCCTGACTGTAACATCATTATGTTACCCAAGCCCTTTCCAAGTGTCATTGGTTCTAGGCACATCTGAGACCACACGTTGGGTCTAGGTAGGCATTGAATAACAGAAGAAGAAGGGAGTAGAGGGGAAAAATAAAAATTTAAAAAATAAGCACTCTGTTATAATTGTAAGTTACCTTATTTGGCACGGTGTATTATTGATCAGGTTCAGGCTATCTCTAACTGTCGTAGAGGTTATGGGTTTGTTGTTTATACATCTGGTGGTGCCCCAATACTGTATAGAATTTATCATATTTATCTTTACATTTCGCCATCAATTCCTCTGCAGCCATAATATCATTTACAAGGCGGATTAATCTATTTCCAGTGAATAGGGATTCGCTGTTTAGCCGCATTCAAAAGATGAGGCAGCACTGACTTACGGTAATGGCTGAGAGGAATAGTGGGGACATGCAGCAGATTTTCCTTTGGAGAGTCGGGTAAATCAACATCTAAGATCATTTTGATCTGGGCCCTAATATCTCGCCAAAAGGGCTGTAGCTTTGGGCACTCCCACCAGATATGGAGGAAGATCCTCCGTTGCCCACATTCCCCCCAGCAGGCATCCGAAGAAGCAGGAAAAATCCTTTTGAGTTTGGATGGAACTCTATTCCATTGAGTTAGTATTTTAAAACGATTTTCCTGCATCTTCGTGTCTACGGAACTGTGAATGGGTAAGGCGGTACAGCTGTTGGAGTTGTGGCCCTGTAAATGTATGCTGCAGGTCTCTCTCCCACTCCTTCACGTATGCTGGCTTGCCACCGGGTTCTAATGTTTGCAATAGTCCATATAGGACAGAGATGGAATGAGGGATCGTCATAGTGGACATACAGAGCTTTTCAAAAGGAGTTGCAAAGGAAGGGGATCAGACTGTTTGTGGTAGGGATGAAGCTACATATACCTCCAATCATCCAGAGGGAAGCAGCCATATTGATCTCTAATGCGGCGTACACACGGTCGGAATTTCCGATGGAAACAGTCTGATGGGAGCTTTTCATTGGATTATGCCCAACGGTCTTTTTCTGTCGGAATTTCCGACGGACTTTGAATTGAGAACCTGTTCTCAATTTTTCTGACGGAAAACCTTTCTATCGGATTTTCCGATCGTGTGTAGGCAATTCCGACACGCCAAAAATCACGCATGCTCAGAATCCACTACGAGACGGAACCGCTCGGTCTGGTAAAACTAGCGTTCGTAATGGAGCTAGCAGATTCTTCACACTGGAATTTTTTTAATTGTTCAATGCGCCGCTCATTCTCTTCTTTATAATGCTAGAAGAATGAAGTTGTTTTGCTGCTCATATTCACACAGAGTTTTTACAAACGTATTTCTTTATTATTTCTAGGTCTCTCCAGAATAATATTTATATTAGAATTTAAGCCAGATCTGCATAAAATATATATAATTTTTTAAAGTGTTTTTGTTTTGTCTTTAATAAGAATATTTGTATTATTGTATTATTTTCTCGTGCTCTCCTTTTTATTTTTTACGTTACGTTTCCACAACACCATTATTATGTATTATTTGTAACCCTGTTTGTTGTTGGTGTCCCTTGTTAATTTTGACATTGTATTTTTGAAATCTACTCCCCCAAAATAAATTGATTTGCTATTTGTAGAAAAACACATAGGCAAGTATTTTCTGAAAACAAAATAAAAATTTATTTCACATCAGAATTACAAAATAAAGATAAAGGCAACGCAGGAGAAATTGCTTCAATTTGTGCAGCCTTTGGCCCCCAAGGCAGACATCAAAAAAAATGGTAGCTTGAGAAGTCCATAGAAAAAGGAGGACACTGTGGTCCAGGAGTCCCAGAGAACCAGAGCAGCAGCAGATGGTATATGTACCCAGTTTGTGGTCCTACAACAGGCTGTGGGTTCTTTGAGACGTGAAGGCAGGGGATCACTTCCTGGTCTTCCGTAGAGCCTTCCCTGCAGCCTTCCCTGGAGGCTGTGGCTCTGGAGGTGGCATTGTGGCAGGAGGAGGAGGAGGAGGAGGATGGGGGAGAGAACATAGATGTTCGTTGTCACACATTTCCCCACTCAACCCCTTGTGGATAGTAGAAAAAATTATTTGTTCACACTTTTGCCGTTGGCCCTCCTCCATCTGTTGCAAATTATAGGCCATATAGATGCCATAGGCCTCTGTAGCATCGAGGGGGGATCTGAGGGACTCATTAGCCTCCCTGAAGAGGGCCAGTGCTGCCTCCTCTGCTTTCGTGCCCTTCCTCTGTCTTTTGTAGGGAAGGATGAGGGGAGGCACCTGGGATTGCGTATTACTGGGCCCTGCCACCTCCTGGGTGACACTTCCCCCTGCCTCCTCCTGTGTGCCACTAGCCAGAGCCTCGTCCTGGCTGAGGTCATCCTGTGTATGAAAAAGGGACATAGTTTTATTTTTTTGTTCATCAAACACACACAATTTGCAGCTCATGACTGTTGCAAATTTAATGTTAAAGAAACAGAAGACTATCATTGTGAGCCCAGCATTTTTCCTTCTTGTCCTAATCTTTTTTGACCACTTCTGTCTATAAATATGTTAAACCCTTTTTGTTACTTCATTTATTTATTAGCAATAATAACATCTACTTACCAACAATCTTTTTTTGCACAGATAAACTATGTATAAGAAAACTATACCTGACTCCATCTGGGCTCCTCAATCTCCTCCTGTATGGAAGGCCCAGGTTGGTCCACAGATGCCTCAGCTTGGGTAGAGAGAAGGCTGGATGGAAGGCTGGTTGAAAGGCTGGTGGGAAGGGGTGCCGGAAGAGTAGAAAGGGATTCCCTGCCCTCCATCTGGTCATCTATAAACCTCATCCTGCTGTAGTACCACAGACTGGGTACATACACCTTATCTGCTGCTACTCCGGACCTCAGGGACTTCTGGACCTTCTGGTACTCCTTCTTATAGATGCTTCTCAAGCTACCAATATTTGCTTCAACAAATTTGATGTCTGCATCGGGGACCCGGGTCTTCACAAATTGAAGCAATTTCTCCAGCGTTGCCCTCCTAGCTGGTTTATTATGGTACAAGGGGTTTTTCACCTCCCACAGATTTCTCATCTCATGATATTTATCAATGAATTGCCCAAGGAATTCTGGGTCCTTAAATGGCACCATTATGTCTGCAAGACCAAACAAAATACAAAAATAAAAATCTCAGGATAATCTTTCAACACAATATAGGCATCAATCTAGATTCAGTATAGGCCGCACATGACTCCAAAAAGTTTAAAATCTTACCTTCGTTGTAATGTTCATCGTTGTTCGACGTTCTTCGTAGCGTCAGTTCCTCCTTCCTGTGCACACAGAATGTAGTTACGACACACACGTGTTTGAAGCTTTATATACACTGCGCATGCGTGAATCTCCGCCCGCATCGCCCGCCCCTAACGTTCTTTCTAGAATATTCGCCGCCCAGTCTCTTTCGTTGCAGTGGGAGCGGAACATGGCGGAGACACAGCAGGTGCATAATAAGAGCAGTAATGAGGAGGAGGATAGCCCGGAGCCTGAAACGTCACGATCGAGGAGGAGATTTAAGGCCTCAAATATGGCCTTTGTGGAGATGTTGGAGATGGTGGACATCTTGAGGAGCAACGACTATGACGGGAATTATGGACCGTACCCCAACCCAAATATGAGAAAGGCCAAGATCATGAATAAAGTTGTGAAGAGTCTGTACAGTAATTTTGGGGTACGACGAACGAAGGATCAACTGAGGAAACGATGGTCGGACCTCAAATTAAGGGAGCACGATCAGTACAGGAAGATCTAGAAAGTTCTTCGAAAAAGTAAGTATATAATGTCATGTGTACCTATTATTATTATTAATATTGCATGCTGCGCCATGTGTTTTCCCCTAATAAGGTCTTGTACACTCCAAAATGGCTACTTTCATGGTCATACGCAGTAATCGTTCGTTGTAAACCTCGTTCGTTATCCAAAATACGATGTTTACACAGATAAATGATTAAATACTTTTGTGGCTTCAATTTTTTACATTTATCCAAAAGAGTTTTTAGGACATTGTTGTCTAGATGTGTTT